>CM031575.1:814095-1483595 GCA_018467065.1 Ephestia elutella
AAAAATATTAAAATATATAAAAAATAAAATAAGATATATTATAAAATATATAAAAATATAAAAAACTAATAAAAAACGCAAAAAAATTAGAAAAAAAGTCACATCTGGCTGGATTCGAACCCTGTACTTAAAAAAATAATCCGCGGCCTCTACCAATAGGCCAACATGCATTGCTTGTGACTGGCGAAATTTCAAATGGGATTTGTCTAAAGGTACGCAAATTCACCCCTTTTTTGGACTGTAGGGTTGAAATTGTGAACAACCCTTTCTTATGTGGGCAGTATATTGTATAATGAAGACACTAACCAAATTTCACGTTTATAGCTTTTATAGTTTCGGTTTTGTGATGATAAATTAGTTTAGTTCCCCTTTTTTACCCCTTTAGAGGTTGAATTTCAAAAAACGCTGAAACACGCCATTGGTTATTTTTGTTGAGAAGCATTCTTGCCAAGTTTCAAGTAAATCAGTGAAGATTTTAATTTTTTTTCATACAAACTTTGCCCTCAATTTTAACCCCCTTAGGGGTCTAATTTTGAAAAATCCTTTCTTATCTGAGCACTACGTATTAACATAAAACTTCGGTCCAAATTTCAAGTTTATAGCTTTTATGGTTTAGGCTGGGCGTTGATTTATCAAACACCCTTGTTCTTTTATATATATAGATAACCTACTTAGGTTATTAATATTTTCTAAAAGAAAAAGCCTTTTCTCTGTATTTTAAAGCTGTATTTGCTGACCCTGCTAGTAATTAAAGAAAACATCGAAAAAACATCGATGTATCGTCCTAAAATGTCGATGTTTTCAACATCGATGTTGCTCTTTTAAAAAATATCGATGTTTCACTATCGATATTTTTTATGAACGATGTTGCATCCATCCCTAAACCCCAAACCCAGCGCTGACAACGGATTTGGCACAAAGATGGCGGCCTGCCCATACTAATAGTAGTGACAAAACATGGCGACCGGCCGCATAACTACTGGCCCTTGATTCTACAAATTACAAACGTCAATGTCGTGCCTCAGTTGTATTGTGTCTCAAAAGCCAAAGAAATCGTAATAAAATATAGAAGTCTTACAGAGTTCTTGTCACTTTATTTCAATTTCTTTGGCTCTTGAGACACAAATTGAGACGCGAATCGCGTCTCAATTTGTGTCACGCGATATGTCTCAATATCGCGTCACGCGATATCGACGTTTGTAATTAGTGGAATCGGCCCCTGTTTGTATATACAGTGCGCACTCGATCTTTTTGCACATGAGTGAGGGCACCACCTACGTTACAAATGTAAAATAATAGCTTAGACATTCATTAGTTCCGTTTTCTATCACGTGCATTAAGATCCTTAAATCGCAATGTAGTTTGTTATAAAATAATACCTATTATTTTTTACTAAGTCTATGGCCCTATAACGTAACGCCTAACCATATTAATTCTGTGGCCTGTGACCATGGAAGTAATAAGTACTTTGTTACTTCCATGAAGTTCCATGACTGTGACTTCTGCAACGATACCGTGGGTGGGAATTTGAGGCAGCCATTCATTCTATAGTTCGAAACTAATGACAAGGCAGCATGGTCTTTGAACTTCGCCTGTCCCTAGAGGGACGAAATAAAAAAAAAAAAAAAAACATTCTATAGTTGTCAATGTCAAATTGTCAACTAATGACAAATCTCCAGCTCATAGCTAAGGTTGTCCTACCAAATTGTGAAGGCATGCTACGACTTGCTTCTACTAGTACAGAGACTTATTTTTTAATAAGTTGGTTATTATAATAGTTTTCTTTCGTTGCAGATTTTCAGTCAGTGATAAATATATTTTCTGTAATTATGTATGTACGTGTATTAATAAACAATGAATAGGATTATAGTAATAAGTTTGTTCTTTGTGGTGTTAGTATCAAGTATTGAACATGATTTGAAGGGATTTGACGATACAATACTCTTCGCTATTAACTGGCCGGGGTCTCCAGAAAATTTAGAGAACTTGCTGGATGGCGACACTACAAAGACACAATCTCAGGTTGGTAAATACCTGGCTTATAAAGTATCTTAATTAGCATCATTAAAAAGAAATCAAAGCTGAGGCTTGCAAGACAAACAATAATTTTAATTCCTTATCAAGGATAAATTATTACGTCCATTTGGTTTACCCCGTAGCACTCATAGGAAACAAACAAGCGTGCATGATAATAATCATGTAAGACACAAATTCTTTCATAGTTTATTAATCAGCAGAGTGACAAAGAAACTTCTATTGAACTATGTGATAAATAATTTCCAGAAAAAAGATGTTTTAAAGGTGACAACTACAAATAAAGAAAAATATGAATGTCACATACCTGAACTGCATCCAAAGACGACATCTAGTCCTGAGGAATATGTTGGAGGCTCACCACTCAATCTTCTGAAGCCTTTATTTGGCCAAAAGATCTGTTCGTTCAGACTGGAGAGTTACTGGAGCTATGAAGTGTGCCACGGATCTCATATTAGGCAATATCATGAGGAAAGAGATGGTAAGATTCAAAACTACTATTTCATTTGAATCTTTAATTGCAAATTAAAGAAATCATTGTGTGACTGTACCTAGCGATTGACATTGTTCTATGTATTAATCAATAAGTTAGAATGTTAGTTCTGAGTTAGTTCTACAAAAATAAATGTAACTCTTCATTTGTTCCGCTTTTTTTTAAGATTTTCGCCCCGAACTGTCATCGTCAGCCAGTGGTGTACTTTTTTGTTAAATGTTGTAGAAATATAAAACTGGTGTCAGCTGTTAGTTCTATGATAGGTCTCACTATTTAAGTCCTTTTATTCAATTAAATCTATAATATTACAAGAATAAAAGTTCGAAAAGAAATGTTGTGCTCAGCAATGTATTTCTAAAATTCGTAAAAAATATAACCAAATTAGACTTTATAATATCTCTTATTCAGCATATACATAGGGGCGAAAATAGACTGGCCCTTATGTATATAATAAATAAGAGCTAAATTTAAGTGAACTTTCTTACGTTTTGTTAATAATTGAGTAAGGAATATGTTTCGCAGTGAATAAAGTCTAATTTGGTTATATTTTTTACGAATTTTAGAAATACTTCGCTGAATACAACATTTCTTTTCGAACTTTTATTCGTTAAATATTGTAGATTTTATTTAATAAAAGTACATAATTATACAAAAGTAATTTATCTAATGAGTTAAATACAGAGAGTAGTATGTTTAAATTATGAAAGGGTGACTTTCTTCAGACAAAGCCACCCTCTTTAGATTTTAAATATTAGTATAGATACATCAGTATGATAATTATAAAAGTGCAATAAATAAATCCAACTTTCTGATATATTCTCTTAAATACTGCAGGGAAGCAGTTGAAGACCCAACAGTATTATCTTGGCCACTGGAACAGTCAAAGACAGATGAAATTGGAGGAGGAAATCAATGCAGCGTTAGAAAAGAAGGAACCATTTAAAACTACTAAGGTCGAGGGCCTCTCTCTTCCTTATGTGGAGATGGTGTTCGGAGAAAGGTTAAATATTTTAATAACACTGTTTTTGTGTTTATTTGAAATCATCCTTTTGATTTAGAATTAACTTACTGCTCAATGGAGTCAGCTCCTGGCTAATTAACAACATGGAAGTTTTAAACACACTTTAGAGATCGATAGTGTGTATCAGGTTATGGGTCCAGTGCCTAATCTGAAATTGTGTTGGTAGCTACTTGACGACATGGACGTCAAGCTAATTTGAGTTCTAAATTACAATTGATGATGATCAATTTAGCTTGGCGTCGTAAGTTGGAAGGTACAAGGCACGTACACATTCGCAATATAGCAACTGTAGGTTTGTGTTTGTTTAAATTTCAGGCACAATATGCGATCTAAGTGGTAAACCCCGTGTAACAAGGGTTCTGTATGTATGCTATGCTCACGGAAAACACGAAGTATACTCATTCAAAGAGACCTCCACTTGTGAGTACGAGATAATTATTCTATCGCCACTTCTCTGTGAACACCCTCAATTCAAACCCAATGAAGTAACTGAGAACAACATAGATTGTTATTCTCTTGGAGATGCTCCGAAGAAACCGAGGAATCTACTCAAAATGGAGGTTGACAGTTTGAGATTTCACCATCAGTCTATACGGCTTATGAATACCGTAAGTATAATGTTTTGATTACGTGTGAAATCGTTTTTAGTGAATGTTTTATCACCAAATGTAGTATTTTTAAATATGTTTTAATTTGACAGTTTTTTACCAGTTTCAGTTAAAATAGATGACCATATACTTTATGTCTTCACTAATGAATGCCAGAATTTGACATTTTTTACATAACAAATCCAATTTCAACCATCGCCCAGCAGAAACAAGAAATGCCTTCTGTTTTTAAATCAGTTAGATAATTTTTTTTAATGATCTTACTTCCAAATAAGTTACAACGGCATTTTTCAGTGACATGTAGTATAGTGTCTATACTAATTTTTTGTTGAAATTTGTAGCTTACAATGTAGAAGTATGTTATAAAACTGGTCTTTTAACTTGCATTGATTTGTATTTGAGTGCAATCATACTTTTTTATACTAAATATATTTTAGTATCTTGGACAGTATTATGTTTGTCGTAGAATAGTGCTTGATTAACACTTGTGTTGCCATATTCAGGACAAAGAGCCCGATGTTATGGCCGTATTGAAAGTTGAAAAAGTTGAGAAGGTAATTATGAATATATTAAGCACAGCTTTTTACACACATTTTGCTTTTCATCGCAGGTTTATGTTTTTATTTAACTTTGCAAGGTGAGTAACTTTATTTATATATTTAAGCTGAAGAGTTTGTATATTTGTTTGTTTGATCCCACGAATCGCTGGAACTGGTACGATTTGAGAAATTTATTTCTGTATCCGATATAGCTATGATGGATTGCTGTATATGATATGTCAAATTCATGAAGGAAGGCTATCCAGATTACCGAAATTCCCACAGTAGCAAAGGGTACAGTTAGTAGATAAAAAACGATAAGTTGTTGATTCGTCGCTTACTGCGGAGACATCTTCAATGTTGGGCCATAAATGAGTGAATCAAACTTCAAACATTAAGGAATATGAAAATAAACTAGGCCTGTTTGATTTCTACTCACTTGTTTTCCATAAGTTTAACGTTTACAAAGACCAGTCGAAAACCCATGAAAAACAGTGAGTATAATTTATCTTGGACTTTGTCTGACACTTACAAAGTATGTACACTGTACAGCCATGCAGAGAATCCTGACCCCTATCTCACAGAATCCTATCTCGGGGGTCAGGTTTGGTCAGGTCAGGTCTCTGCATCTGACTGTACCATGAGTCAGTGTTGTCTTGTAGATATGAGGCATTACGAAAATGATATTATCTATCACATTTTATTAAATGGTCTGGATTAAAGAGGCTTTTGAGCTTTAAATGGGTTTTAACAGTCAATTGGTCAAAAGCACCGCAACATTAATACATCACACTTTATAACAATACAGGATGAGCCCTATGACACTGCCAAATAGCATTAATATAGTACCTTTGTTTCTGTTGCTCCTATTTCAAATATATAATAGCTTCTCTTCTTCATCATGCTGTCATACGATTCATCCTATAATAGGGAATATTACTGCGACATTATCATGCCAGTGGGCAGCACTAATATAAGGGGTAAACAGAGTAAAAAAAATAGTTACTTAACAAAATGGTACGAAGTAATAGAGATCGCAGCATGTTGGAGACTGGTGTTTAATGACACACAGCACTGGGGAGTATTTTGATATTGATAATAACAATTCATGTAAAACAAGATGGCGGTTTGTTTACCGCATGTGCCGTCGAGCTTTGTGTAGTATTCGGAATGTAAGGTAAATTATGTTCTCAGTACGTCTTAACTATGTGTATTTGAAATATCAGCAAGATTGGTTCTTTCTGTAGATAAAGCGATAAGAGGTAACAAACGAATAAACTTACTTTCGCATTTAAAATATTAGTTAGGATAAGGAAGTTAGGATTAAATCCAGGACGATTCTTTCAGGACGGGGAGACCCACTTAAAGTTCGAGTTGCACCCGCTGGCCTCGGAGGGCGCGCGCGAGCCCGCGTCGCTCCCGGCGCCGCGCGCGCGCGCCCTCAGCGACGACTCGCCTGTGCGGGCGTTCCTTAATGGCGAGAACTGCTTGAATGGGGTGAGGCCACAGAATAAGTTAAACTTTTAATGCCTGATCAGAAATATAAAAACCCTGAATTAGAGGCAGAACTTATGCGTTTTATATTGTTACATTATTGAAAACAGTGGCGGATCTACAGGGTGGGAGCACGGGTGCACGTGCCCCCCTGACATCCCCGACTGCTATTTTGTGATGTGTACACACTGTGGAGGCAGGTTCTATAACAGTACATATCAAATTAAGATTCGAATTATTAAAATAACAGTATTTGGTAATAATAGTTTTTTACAAGTTCAAAAAATTACATACATTTCCAAAAAATAATCCGCCGCCATTAGTGATGTGCCATTCTCGAAATTTTCGAAGAACAAGAGGAAATAACTTTCTTAAAAAATTCTCGGAAATATTCTCGAGAACGGAAAGCGGTGCCCTTCCCAGAAAAAATACCTACTGGATCCGTCCTTGATTGAAGTCAAACTTTGACAGAAGAAACGACAGATGGGTTTTTAAATTAGTTGCCAGTTTAAGAAATTAGTTCTATTGCTTTTCCGCAACATGGCGAAGGTTTTTATATTCCTGGTCAGGCTATAACTTTTATTACACCCAATGCAATAGTATAGGTCTTAATTTACATGTTATTTCTGCCATGACAGTAAATTCTCTTATATATTCCGTCAAAGGACAACAAAATACACGTCGCTACCTTATTTAGTACTCTGTGTTCAAATACTAATGAGGTAGCGACGAGACATTACTAACAAACAGAACAGTCACTCACCACTCTGCACTCATTTCAAATACCGCACCCCACCCCGCACTTCATTGTAGACATCACTGGAACGAGGGCTGGCGAGTAATCGACGCAATTTTCGCGCCATTTTGATTGATAACCACAACACGCAAGCAACTTTACTAAATTTCACTCACACACATGCGCGTGTACAAACGTCATTTGCCTATGTAGTAGTACGTAATTGATTTGCGAGCGTTGCATGGAGTGTCTGGGTGTGGTGAGGCTTAAAGAAACACACTGTCTGTGTTTTTATTGTTTTCGAATACTTAACGATGGAATATTGTCCAGGGTACTGGGTGGTGGAAGTACGAGTTCTGTTACGGCAAGCACGTGACGCAGTATCACGTGGACCGCGCGGGGGAGAAGACGTCGCTGTTGCTGGGCAGCTTCAACGAGGAGGAGCACCTCAAGTGGATCAAGGAGAACAAGGGCAAGGCGCCCAAACCTAAAGGTAAGATTCCCATATTTTTCAGTAATATTCTCACTTTTCTCAGAGTACTAGAAGACGTTGTCGCTGTTGGGCAGCGAGTCTGGCGAAAGACAAGAATATAAAATCATAATAGTGTCGATAAAATAATTAATTAGCGAACTGTTTTATCGACACTATTATGATTAATTTACAAAAAAACTATATTAAAACAATGTTTAGTCGCATAATGCTTAATTCGCAATAAAATAAACGTCCCGATACATATTTAAATTGTCATGTAGTGTGTATATTTTTTCAGCATGCAGGAGTGCAGGTGTGTTGGTCCTCTGCCGACAGTGCAGTAATAGCTAGTGCCACTAAGATGTGATCATTTTGTATCGCTTCAGCATAAACTTATTTTTTCGTTATTTTGTGCTATATTTTTGTTTAATTTTTTGTATAAAATTGTGTGTTTTGTAGCTGTAAATAAAGATTTTTATCTATCTATCTATCAGTAAATCTAATCGAAGCGGTGGTGGCCAAGTAGTAATGACACCCGCCTGAGGTCGGATAGGACCCGGGTTCAATACTTACCTGTGCACATGAGTTTGTAGACCAATCTGACTCATGTATGGTAGTTCTCTCATAGACACTACCTGCTTCCGGTGAAGAAAAACATCGTGAGGAAACCTGCACATTGGCTGACTGTTTAGTTTACTAGTTTGTATACGGCTACTGCCTGTAAAAGTCATGTCAGATGCCTTCAGGCGACTTGAATAAAATCTGACTCCAGTGTTAGTAATAACATTCGATAAAAAGAAGTAAATCTATACGTGTAGAGTACCGCACGTCGGTGTCGCAGCTGTACTCGGGCGGGGACGTGTGCGACAAGACGGGCGCGCCGCGCCGCACCGAGGTCAAGCTCAAGTGTCTCGAGAACTCCTCTAGTCCTGCGCAGGTACATACACCATACCACACATAATAACACATAGCACATAGTTATAAGTACATAGGGTACCTTTCATCCCGAGAAAGGCACTGTTCTCATGGGAAATACTAGCGGGCAAAGCCGTGAGCATAATCTAGTTATCTAAACACCCTTACTATACACCATTGGCCCAATAATTTAATTTGAGTAATTCTTGATTTGATTTAAATATAGAATAGCGCATATTTTCTGTAAATAATTTAAAGGTTTTCTGGGCCCATAACCTCTACACCCTTGACACAATAATTTAATTTGATTTAAATATAGAATAGCGCATATTTTCTGTAAATAATTAATAGGTTTTCTGGGCCCATAACCTGATGAGTTACAAACAAAATTAAACAAGTATTTAGATGCAATCAGATTTGTATTTATTTGTTTGTGCTACACAATTATTATTGCGGTTAAAAAATAGAATTGCGAGAGAGAAGACAACTGCCACAACATTGAAATTATAAATTTGTTTATGTCTTTAATACGACATACTCATGCCTACTTAAAACCAAATACTATATGAACTCTAGAAAACGCAATGTACGTTAATCGCTTTATGAGGACATTATAGAATTTTCAAAAACAAACACTTAATTTTTTAATTAATCAAAAGCGTATTTTTTATAGGTGTCACTCTACCTATTGGAGCCCAGGACCTGCCACTATATATTAGGTATGTATTAATTATATATTTAACTAGCTTTAATTTGTAATTCATTTTGTAAATTGTAAATACAAGAATTTGAATTAATTAAAACTAGCTTTTGCCCTTGGTACGCTGCGCTCTAAATTGTTTGCTGCTTAAAGTATTTAGATAAAAGGATACGCTTTGTCATTGATTAAAAAAATATCCGCTTGCTCGTATACAGGATGTTTTTAAAATCATTGGCATCCTTTCTACTGGTGAAAGTACTCATGAACATGAGCAACTTTTTGTATGGGACCGACTCAATCCGATGGAAAAAAAAATCAGCTGTTCCATACATTTCGGGTGAGTAGGTATTGGAAAATAGTATGGAACAGCAGATTTTTTTCCATCGGATTGAGTCGGTCCCATACAAAAAGTTGCTCATGTTCATGAGTACTTTCACCAGTAGAAAGGATGCCAATGATTTAAAAAACACCCTGTATAGTGATGTGCCGCTCCCGAAATTTTCAATGAAACAGCGGAAAGTTTCTTGGGAATCTCTCGGAAATGTTCTCAATAACGGAAAATTTTCCTAAAAACATGAGAAATTTCTGAGAATTTTCGAAAATCAGAACTTTTCGGGAACAGGAAATATTATATAAAAAAAACACAATTTTCTAGGAGTAGAATCACCACTGATATGCGACATATTGCCTCTGGCCGACGATAACGGGCTCATCAGGGCTCCGGCCGAGCCCGCGGAGAGACAGGACAGCGAAGGCAGCGACGGCGCGCCGCCCGCTACGGAGCCCTACGTGGCGATCGTGCCTAACGTCGGCAATGATTAAATAAAGTGTATTTTAAGTGTTGTCAATGTTGTCATTTCTATTAGTTGCTAGCCGCGCCCTGGGGCTTCGCTCCCGTGGGAATTTCGAGATGAAAGTACCCTATGTGCTAATCCCTGTATTTTTCTACCCGTATGCCAACATCGAAATCCGTCCAGTAGATTTTACGTGATTTTGATTACCAAACATCCTCACAAATTCACATCCAAACTTTCGCATTTATAATATTAGTAGGATAGGACTAGATTTTGTCCACTGCTTCGCCCGCGTGAATTTCCCACGGGAACAGTGCTTTTTTGAGGTACAAAAGGTACCCATGTCCTTCTCAGTATTTTTGTGTATGCGAAATTTCAGGAAGATCGGTTCAGTAGATAAAGCGTGAAGAGGTAACAAACACTTCGCATTTATAATATTACTAGCTTTTGCTCACGGCTTCGCCCGTTACAGTGCCTTTTCCCGGGATAAAAGGTACCCTATGTCCTTCTCAGCACTTTTGTATATGCAAAATTTCAGGAAAATTGGTTCAGTAGATAAAGCGTGAAGAGGTAACAAACTCACTTTCGCATTTATAATAATTTATTGGGATTAGAATTAGGACAAGTTTTTGCCCGCTGCTTCCGCATATGTAGTTTTTCACCCATGTTCCTTACGGCCACTTTGATGAATCAGAATTTGATCCATTATTCCTAAATATTAAAAATTAACCTTATTTAACCATACATAAGGTTCATTTTTCAATATTTACGAAATGAGAAATGGATCATTCTGATTCATGAAAGTGGCCGTTTTAACCCCCCAGGTGTTTCTTCAAACGAGGGATATATTATCCCACGAAAGTTTTTTTCACCATTTCACAGATAAGTGCGTCTTGTGACGTTGAGCGAAATTGAACTTTACGACTTACATATGTGAGCCCAAAGTAGCTTGACGTACAGCTACGACTTTTAATAACTTCGGAGCAAGTTTCCAGTCTTGCGCAAGTTATCCTTGACAAATCGGGTGGTAAAAGGGATAAAATAAATTCAAAAACCAAATTTAACTTGACATTTATTTACATCCATATCAACAAAACGGGTGTTGTATAAAACAGTTCTTTATATTAAATTTTCTCATACCAATTGTATATAGCTACTAAAGAAAGTGCTTCAAAATTGTGTAAAAATAATTTTGCGTCTGTATTTAGGGTAAGCGGGACTGTTAGTACCGTGACTCGAGTACATTTGTACGTATCATAGATATTTAAAAAAAATAATTGTTTTAAACAAAACAAAGTTTACAAACAGTAAAATTTTGAAAAACAAACTCGTATTAAAAAAACGAGTCGTATGTGTATGATGTGTTACATCCACAGAAATCGAACAGTGTATGACAGTTGACCGCCCGCGCTCATTGGTCAAATTAAATTGCGTGCGCTTTTCCGTGTGCGTTACCCTGGCAGGAAAGTGTGTCCTGGAGTTAAGTGAATGGATCCAAAACGTTGTGCGTAGTCTAGTGTACATGTGCCGCGAATAAAACTTTTGTGCGTCTTGTAGTTTAGGAAAAAAACGGAAATCTAGGATTCTGCTAGGGTAACGTCGTTCTAGCAGGAAAGTTCTAAACGAATGATCGGAGAGAGAAATATTCTGAGGGCAGAGAGCTTAGAGCTGTGCATTGACCTGGGCCGAAAAGATCATTTGTGCGTCTTCAGGTTTTAGGGATATTGCATTTCCTGCTGGAGTAACGTTTTGCAAAATCGTGGATCTCCTAGATCCATCGTATGTGCGCCTGTAAGATAAATATACATGAGTAGCTATTCATTTGTGCCCATCTGTGCCATAATTAGATTTAAGAAAATATTTATAATTTTTAAGTAATCGCGTTGTCTTTGAAATCACGAAAAAAATCATAGCGCCTAAATGAAAAGACGTGTAAGCTCGCTGAAAACTGTATTCGATTCTTCTATACACCTATAATAACCACAAAAAGTTTCTGAAGTGCACATGTATTCATTATTGAATAATATTACTAAAAGACAAAATTAGGTGACTTAACTTTGACGTCAACATACAAGAAACCGGCTCAACCCAATAAGTGTGCGTGTGAACCAAAGATTAGTGTGTTTAGTCATATATTATCGTGGAAATTTTCAGTTCAAAATGTTAAGGATATAAGTAAATAAACACAAATCCAAAAACATATGAACAACGGCAGATTATCCGGCCAAATTAGAATGACTACAAAAAAAGCGACGGTTTCATACATATCGATAACCTTCTCTATTGAACGTATTATACCTAAGCTGTTCGTACAGTCGCATTTAAACGTTTATTAGCAAATGCCAACCTGTAACTTTATTTGTGGGAAATAGTGGGAGTAATTAAAAAATATGTATTGTTGTTATATATAGGGATTTGTATAAAAGTTAAGGTCGTGTTCCTTATTTGTCGAAATAGGTAGATTAGGTACCTTCTATAAAAATACTTAAATAAGTTTATTTAGGTACCACTATTATGAACTAGCTACATGGCTATGGCTACTGTTTCTTCTTCCATGTCGAGTCGTACAATTCTGCACACCGACCGATGTTTCCTTCCTCCGCGCGGCACCCGATGACGTTGGATTAGTTTTCTGTCTACGGATAACAAAAACAATAGGGAAGGAGTCGCTTTGTCTAGCTAGCGTGAAGAAAGTAAGATAACTAGTAAGCAAAATAGTATAAGTGGGACAGAGATAGATATATAATCGTCATTCTATTTTCAATAATGCGATGTATTTTGCTTTTTACTAGAAGTGAGTCATCTTTTCTTTTCTCTTGGTAAACAGTTTGGTGCGTTGCGTGTATCACGCGTGCATGTTGTATGTTATGACGCTATGGAGATCCTGTTGCGCAGTTGCGTTTGTTTACTTTTTAGATGTTGGTTAAAAGTTTATGAAGTTGGAATGGAATAATCTGCAATGGTAAGTAAATATTTAAGTTACCAATGGTTAGAAAGGAAGGCATTTGGTTTTCTTTAGCAGTAAGTAAATATTATTTTATTGTTCGAGACCCACAGCTAAAAGTGCAGTCCAAAGTCATTGAGTCATTTTTGTTTTAGGCTAAGCAGTTGATTTAAAAATGCAATATCCCAATAAGACTGGAAATCCTTTCCGCAAAATATGCTTGGTAGATATATAAAGTACCCAGCCAGATCATGAGACATATTTTATGCTTTGACTACTGGACCACCGAGGCAACTACGGTGTCAAATCCGTTTGTTTGTTACCTCTTCATGCTTTATCTACTGAAATAGTATTCCTGAAATTTCGCATACACATAGAAGTACTGGAGAAGGACATAAAGTACCTTTCATTCCGGGAAAAAGCACTGTTCCCAGTGTCCACAGTAGTAGTTTGATCTGTGATTTGATGCCATAATATTTACTATTAAAATTACCTATGTATAAGAGAATAAAAATAATAATTTCCAAATCAAAACCCTCTTTTTTTATTTTATATGGCCACTATGTGCGTGCATGTCCTGTGCATTTTATATCCATACTAGCTTTTGCCCGCGGCTTCGCCCGTGTGAATTTCCCACGGGAACAGTGCTTTTTCCCAGGTATCTTATGTTCTTCTCAGTACTTATAACAATGTGTATGCGAAATATCAGGAAGAATGGTTCAGTAGATTAAGCATGAAGAGGTAACAAACAAACAAGTAAATAAACAAAAAAACTCACTTTCGCATTACTAATATTAGTTAGGATAGGATAGTTAGGATTTTTTAATTATTTCCTCAAATTTTGTCGGGAATTCCCAGTTGGGAATTGCCGACAGACATTTGATAGCGACTGTACGGCCAACAGCTTAGGTATAATACGTTCAATAGAGAAGGTCATCGATATGTATGAAACCGTCGCTTTTTTGTAGTCATTCTAATTTGGCCGGATAATCTGCCGTTGTTCATATGTTTTTGGATTTGTGTTTATTTACTTATATCCTTAACATTTTGAACTGAAAATTTCCACGATAATATATGACTAAACACACTAATCTTTGGTTCACACGCACACTTATTGGGTTGAGCCGGTTTCTTGTATGTTGACGTCAAAGTTAAGTCACCTAATTTTGTCTTTTAGTAATATTATTCAATAATGAATACATGTGCACTTCAGAAACTTTTTGTGGTTATTATAGGTGTATAGAAGAATCGAATACAGTTTTCAGCGAGCTTACACGTCTTTTCATTTAGGCGCTATGATTTTTTTCGTGATTTCAAAGACAACGCGATTACTTAAAAATTATAAATATTTTCTTAAATCTAATTATGGCACAGATGGGCACAAATGAATAGCTACTCATGTATATTTATCTTACAGGCGCACATACGATGGATCTAGGAGATCCACGATTTTGCAAAACGTTACTCCAGCAGGAAATGCAATATCCCGAAAACCTGAAGACGCACAAATGATCTTTTCGGCCCAGGTCAATGCACAGCTCTAAGCTCTCTGCCCCCTCAGAATATTTCTCTCTCCGATCATTCGTTTAGAACTTTCCTGCTAGAACGACGTTACCCTAGCAGAATCCTAGATTTCCGTTTTTTTCCTAAACTACAAGACGCACAAAAGTTTTATTCGCGGCACATGTACACTAGACTATGCACAACGTTTTGGTTCCATTCACTTAACTCCAGGACACACTTTCCTGCCAGGGTAACGCACACCGCTTTTCCGGGTTTCTGTTACGCATTTCCGTCTCAGATTGCAGGAAATCAAGAGGGAAGATGTTACACATCAAAAATCGATATTCAATTGATTCGATATTGTTCTAAGTCAAAAGAATGGTTACAATAATTTTTGTGTCCGTAACATTTGGTACGTTATTGTTCATAAATTACTATTAAGTAAATCAAAAAGCCTTAGGACATTTTTTTAAGGAATTATCGCTTGGTAAGCTATGGCATAAGGGTTGGTAACATCGATATTTTATCGAAGTAAATGAAATCAGCAACAAATGTTCAGCTTTTTAAATTAGAATTCAACGCCAGTGATTGTTGAAAACTGTAAAGGAGATGGGCTGGCCGTTAAGAAATATATTTTTCTTATTTAAGAAACAATTGCCGAGTTTAACTCATGATCATTATGTATTGATTGCGAATCAATTTTACAAATAAAAAACATACATACCTACATCGAAACATATAACCTCTCCTATTTTGGGAAGTCGGTTGAAAAATACGCTTTCATGACGAGATTTGGTGCATAAATATAAGCTCTTTATAGCTCCCGTCCAAACCCAGGGGTTTTATATAGTTTAAACAGCTGTTGCATGTAGCTATCTGCAAACTCAGCTTGCGCCAAGGTAAATTGTGCTTTACGTTTTACGGCGCAAAGTCCAATGTAGCTTGACGTCGTCTGGCTATAAACCTAGTATGGCTACTGATACCACTTGGAAATATTTTATTCAAGGGTCCCCTCTACCACTAGTTCTTCCCTATCCCTTGGCGTATTAGGTATATATTAGTATTGCAGACATTTTCAAATATATAATATACATCCACGCCTTACTGTCCAGGCATACTAATAAATATTTATAAAAATATATTTCTGTAACCAGCCCAAACTGACAACATACAGACATTAAGTTCCCGTCTCTATTTATATACCTAGAAAATGTAGGTAAAAAATGGCCTTAATACAACTTTTGACATTTATCTAGATAGATCACTCCTTAACAACAGGCTAGCCTACCGGTCGTGCCCAGGATTCCTACGTCTTTTCCACAATAAACATATTCCCGATGTCAAATGTTTTAACAATACAACCCTTTATAATAATTTATACCTTATAATTATAAAGAAAAAGACAAAAGTCGACCGCGAGGGAACTCGCCGACGCTTAAGACAAGAAAACTTATTCAGTCTACGTATCGTCTTTTATAAGACATCAAAAATGACTAAATTATAATCATAAACCCAACTCTATAATATGATTTTTAAATACAATTTAATACTCAACTAAATTTAAGTAATTAAGTTAGAATGATGATTGCCTACATCAGTTCTTTTTTAAACTTAGGATTCGTAACATATATTGGTCGTGACGTTTTCTTATTGGCACAAGACAACAGACAAAAGGCAACGACACAAAATAAATTATACAGGTTCAAATAGTCTAAATGTGATAGATTTTTAAAATTATACTAATTTTCTCTTAAAATTTGAAATACCTATTGAGCGTCTGGATGCATTTATAGTATAGGTAACAAAGTATAGTAAAAATATTAATACTTATGAAAATGACTACTTAAAACAGTTCCACATTGTGTTTCCAGTTGCGGATAAACCATGCACGTAAGGAACAATTAGCAATGACTACACAAATTAAAAGTTATTTATATTTAAAAGTTATTTTGTATAACTAGAGTAAGTACTAAAGATATTGTTATCGCGAATAACTCAATTTTTTCCACAACTTAAAACACAATTGAAACATTTTACGAAAACCCTAATGAAACAATCATGTGCCAGTGATCTTAGGGAATTATTCGAAAAAAGATACACAAGAAAAATATATTTTTTCTAAGTAAATAGTCTACCATTAAATACTTATGCTAACGAAAATTTTCCACTAAACTCAAGTGTTCGATGTGACATCAAATTGATAGTTGACTGTGGTGATTATTATTCACAAACAAGGACAATAAGATAAAAGTGACTTGACATCTTAAATGTAACCTTTTAATAACCTTGCTAGGTAGTTTACTCACAAATAACATTTCACACATCTTGCGAAATAACAGAAAAAAATCTGCTTAGTATTTTCCCTTGCTACATGATAGCAAAAATTGGTAGATTGCTTGCTTACTACACACAATCACGATTATGGTTGTCTTGGAGGTAGGGTTGCCACGCGGGAAATACAAAAAGCTTGACTCAGATTCATTTTTAACCCGACATTGTGCCCTAAAGCTTGACAAACTGGTTTAAAAGAAAAAAAAGAAAATTTAATGTATTTTTGATTTGTTAAATATTTGGCCTTGCGAGGTTGACCATAAGCCTAAAAAGCCGGACAGGCTGGACTTGTACAGGAAACGACGTTAAAAAGTCGGAACAAGCCAGACATCTGACAACCCTACTTGGAGGAAATAAATTGAATAAAATTTCACATTTGAGACATCAAATCCTTTTAAATAAGACTCTTTAAATATTTGTTCGTCGAGTCCAAAAAGGAATAAAAGTTATTGACAACAAGGTAAACAATACACTGATCACAGTGAGATCACTTCATTATTCTAACACCTTATGTTTTAACACAAAAAATACTTTACTGTTTCACTGTTAATGGCCACATTCATGATTAAATCATTTAACAAACTATGAAAATGGTAACACGAAATAATAAAGAACAAAAAATATTTAATAACAAAGTAATTATTTTGACATTTGAAAGCAACCTCTACCTAGAATACTTAAAGGTAGGTACTAATACGACGTTGGTATAGTACCATCCAAAAAGGTTGATAAATCTTTGACCCATTAGGTATCTTTGGCGTCCTCAAACTGTATTGGATACTAAACGAATTCAACTTAATGCTTAATGTGACTAAAACTTATTAAAGAATAATCATACACAATAATAATATATTAAACAATTTGGGGAATACTTTGGAAACGATAAATCCTTTGACACAAACCTTAACCTTATACTTATTAGTTAACAACTGTGCACGTGGACTCCGTCATAGAATCTTAGGACTATTGTTCAGTACATGTGCACCGGATACATCACAACGAACGTTCAGATTCTTACAACCTTGCGATAGTTCCTTTTTTAAATTTTTCACTAGGAACGCCTCTGAATTAGTACGGTCTAGAAAGTTCTTTGGATCGTTTTAGTTGAACTTTGAGTCTTTTTGTACCTATTTGGAAGCCGTTCATGGCTTGGATGGCGGCCTGCGCCGACGGCGCGTTGTCGTACGACACGAAGCCGAAGCACTTGGACAGGTTGGTCTGCTTGTCGATGAACACCTTGGCCGAGATCACGTGGCCGAACGGCAGGAACGTGGACGCCAGGTCCGTGTCCGTGAACTCCTGCGGCAGGTGGTAGATGAACAGGTTGCCGCCCTCGGGACCTGGAAATTACGATTATTCATTTTTTTATTTGTTTCTCTTTCAAGGCTAAAAGTAGCCTTAGCTCGTAGGTTTGTAATATTGTGTGTCAATTGGTGTTTTATAAATTTAGCTTTTGGCCCGGCCACGTGAAACCACTTTCGAGTAGGAGCCATGCCGTTTTTTAGGATAAGAAGTGAACACGAACAACATTATCTCCCTATCTTTAAACGCGACATGGTAATTTTTTTTTAAGACTTTGTCCATTCTGACGCAGTTAAAATTTTAAAAATAATTTATTAAAAAAAATACCCACCCTCGACTTGCTTCCCGGCGGCCGCGGCGGCCGCCGAGCCGAGCACGGAGCCGAGCGGCGCGGCCGCGAACGCCGCCGTGCCGAACTGCGCCGCGTACGCCGAGTTCAGCGGCTCCGCTGCTGACCCTGCAAAATGGCGGCATTCAAACAACCATGCTAGGAAATGGCATCACATTGTGTAGCCTTAACATAATTAATATAAGATATTTCAGTTTCTACGAATGTATTTATCACTGTCATAAAAGATGCTATCAAGAACTTCCCGGGCCACGAGTTTTATTCTAAACTTGCAAATCGTGTAATAGTTTTACGACGTCAGATACAATAGTCGCAATAGTTTGATGTCGTTAACCCACGCAGACAGGTGCCTTCGATAATAGTTGCAACGTCAGCGTATAGGCACAGGAACAACGACCTACTTAGATGTGAGATAGCTAAGCTTACATTCATGTCTTGATATTTGCTCTACATTTAGAAGATTTTCTTTGATTTAGAAGATTGTATAATCTTTGCAATAAGTAATTTAAGACTGAAATATTTCTTAAATTTGAATAAACACCTAACTATACCTAAAAATAAGAATACTTCGTAGGCTAGGTACCTAATAAATTAAGTGTTTACTTTCTAAAAGTCTTCTAAATAGTAGGTACTCGTAAGTAGTTTCATAACTAAATAAGGCATATCTCTTAACTAGGCATTTTCTAATCTTCATTTGATTTATGAAATTTTTCGTTTGTAGGGTAATTATAATTAGCTTCTTTTTCCAAAAAAACCGTTATTTTTTTGTTAAAACCTTGATTTCATAAATCAAAAATAAAGGTTTTAAGCCAACTTTAGAAATAAAATAAAAAAATAAATCTTTCAGCGTGAATCTACTTGGCCCATTACTCTTTAAAAATGTATAAGTACTTATCTAAGATTGGTTCAAATTTAAGCTCAAATATTTTATTAAAGCATTAGATACCTAAATTATAATAAAAAAGTTTTCGAGTAAAATTATAGTGAAAAAAAATTCTCAGATTTATTGTTAAAATTTTGTTGGCAAAAGTTATTTAATTTCCCGGACTGTTAACTCGATTACTCGATGTTGAAATATTTGTTCTTAACTTGAGACAAACCAACCTCATATTTCTATATTCTTGGACATAAATTATCTTAATCCAGTTAATTAATAATTTAGATTTAGCACTTCCATGCAGACACAATGTTAATTCAACACAAAACATTAGAAAGAAAGTAAGTAGGCATGTCGCAAATAAATAATTTCTACTTTTATTGTAACTCGGTGCGAATGTTATGAGAATAACATATGATTGAATCATTTAACTTTTACATTAAGCTCACAACTTGTGTCTTTGTGGACTATTGGCAAAGTCCAGAAATGGACTGAATATTGGTTAACATCGGTGCATAGCATATAGATCAGGAAATAGGTACATAGAGTACCTAGGCAGACTAGACCATGACAGACCTATTTCTATCAGAAAAAATCACTTGGTACTTATTTACACCCTTGCTTCGTGTAAAGACGAATTCAAATCAGGTATATGAGAAGGTATTTAAAATTATGTATGGCATTATTTATTGCGACATCCAAATATTAAGAAAACAGAACAGAAATTCACTTTTCACAAAGAAACAATAACAAACTTTTTGTAAGTAAAATACAAACGATATTCGATCACTTAACATTCGATTAATTATGTAAAGTTAGAAAACTTGTCAGAAAAACCTATTTAGGAATAGGATAATTTTTAATTATAAATATTTTTTCAGGCAAGTCCAGTGCCTACACCAAAACTTTCCAGGTTTAGGTAGGTAGTACTTTTTTTTATCGAAATAGGATTATTTTTCTTTTCCTTGAAATAGTACCATTGGCTTACTACTTATTTTGACTTATTTCAAGTAAAAGAAAAGTCCTCAAGGGTCAAGTAATTATTTCCTTTTGATTTGCGAATTTGGAAGGTGTTAGTTGTCGTAGATTCAAGTCACCTAATATGTATATAGTAGACTCGCCAGAAAAAATATTCGATTTTTTCCTTTTTAAATATTTAACCAAATAAGTAAATAGTAACTGGACATTTTGATACTCCGGTCATTCTGATTTTCTGATACATAGGACCGTATGAAGCGAAAGTGTTGAGTCAAATCGGAACAGAATATCTAGCGTACCTAACCTATACTTAGTTATCTGACAAGCTTTCTACAACAATAAATATGAATTTCAAACGAGAATAAAATTAAAAATTAACGAACAAGCAACCACATTCCCTATTTACAATGTTGAAACAGACAGTTTTTCATACATGTTTAATTCGCACGGTCGGCTTTACATCGCCGGTTTTGTATTAAAAAGGTATTGTACATTGAAGCAGCGCCAGGCAATCTACCTCGTGTAATGCGAACATAAAATTCGAACCAAGCCATAACAGGACTCGCAACGTGTGAGACAAAACCGTTTTCCATTTTCAAATTTAATTTTGAATTGCTGTCATATTTTTAAAATAGTCACTTTGTAGTTAGCATTTCAGATATAAATAAAAATCATACAGAATGTCACAGTTATACCCTACCTAAATATACGTGTATATATATATATAGTACCTATCTATAGGTAGGCATATTGCCTTCCATCCTGAAGCAAATACCTAAGCTGTAGACTGAGGGGTGGGTGAAAGTTATATTTTCAGTAAGTGGGCTAGGAGTTCTAGTAATTTTTTGCTTTCTTGCATTCTTGATTATAATTTTGCACCGTAACTAAACGTAGGTTTACATTCATGTCAGCAAAAAAAACAATAAATTAAAGTGGACGGTGCCTCATAACCTGTAAGTAGACGGAGAGATTAAGATATCAATCTCATCAAAAAGTTCCAGAAATGTATACCTATTGTTCAGAATCAATATCAAAATAATTTTGTTCTAACATAAGTATGTACCAAGTCACATTAACGTCAGTCAAAGTCATTAAACAAAAGACAATCAATGTTGCCATGAACAAAAACGGGTCTGTCTCACGAGTCAGAGGCCAAAGGTCATTCCAATGAAACACACAATCGAACCGATGCCATGTTTTACCTGTGATGTTAGTCTTTCCGAGAAGACCTGAAGTATGAAAAACGTTCAATTATTTCTTATTTCTTAATACAATTCCGACCTGAAATAGGAAAGTTTCGGACAAAATGGTTCGTTACAGTTTTTCGTGTTAATCTTAGTTACAGTGGTCCAATTGGGACAGGCCCGTGCAGTTTCTGCTGAATTTATTGAGGTAATTGTCATTTGGGTCTTCGGTAGGAAGCAAAAGAAATGACAATTAACGGCGTTTTTGTCCGTGTGTCAGAATATAATGAGAGTACAGAGCTCGCTACCAAAATGTGGAATGAATAAATATAAAGTTATGTAGATGGCGTAAGAACGTTGTTTTTGTTATTGTTGAGAATTTAGGAAATAGAACACCAATTTAAACTTACACGAGGAATATATTTTCCATACCATCATTTCTAAAATGACTGATAACAGAGTAGCATATCGCTCCAACACTCGGAGGGCCAACAGTACAGATCTTATCATTCATGTCTGTTGCCCACAGGGTTTATACTTAAAACTCGTATGTAGGTGTAGGTACACCACAGAAGAACCATGTTAATTCTGCACTCTCCTTACATTCACATCACAATGGCGGACCGTTCTTTACAAATCCCGTTAATGAGGGCGTTTTGATTCTCGCGGGAATCGCGTGACGTCGGAACAATCTGACCCTCTTCCCCAATTGGTTTCAGTAATGAGCCCATCGTTATTAACTGGAAGAGGTCTAGTTACAAATTGTACCTACGAGAGTCTATCGCTTTCCATTTCTATATAAAAAGAAATCGATTTTATCTTTGTTAACAAATAAAATTACGCTGTACCAATTAAAATTTTGATGTTTTTGACTATATTATTATTTCAGAATTTCGGATATACATAGCAATGTTTTCTAACACTTGCATCACACAACCAAAATTGAAAGTTCTTTCTAGTGTAATAAGTTTCAAGTTTGCCTCGACGCAAAATGTCCTGCGCAAACTGACATGGCGCCACATAACTGAAGACTGCACGAGTATTATGCATCATGTCGACAAAAATAAAACCTTAAAGAATCCGGAAAGTCCCGAGCTAGTGAGATAGTCTAGTTGAAGAAAACATGTGTCAATCCACGGGAAAAGGTATCTTATGATTGTAAGCTAAGTAAACGTATTTCTGAACGACTGAAGCGCCAATAACCATAAGGTACTTTTTCCCTTGGATTGACACAAATTAAGAATGTTTTGGTATTTTTTTTATCGTGTAAGTTCTATAATAAAGGGCTATCATTTAGTAGGACCAGTAAAATTTATCTGAAGAATTGAGAAGTAAAAATGAAAAAAATTGGGTAGTATTTGCCGCTGCTGCCACGTGGCGTTTATGTAAACCCTTCCAGTATTCAGAACCTCCATACATCTGAGCTGCGGGAGCATTTAAGCGATGAAATGCCTGTTTTGATTGCTTAAATGCTACCCTGATTTCAGTTCTGTAATGAGGGAGGGATTACAGAAGCAAAATAAGGATGCATATATGAAAACCCTTCTAGTATTCAGAACCTCAGTACTTCTGAGCTAGAATTATAGATATGGATTAATATTTAATAGAAAATGCTCGATATGAGCTATTAGAAATTATGAGGAAACAAAAATAAATCGAATTAGTAGTTATGACAAAAAATAATTTATTTTTTCAAAACTTAAGTATTGTTTGGATAATTGATACGCAATCACGCAAAAACTACTGATTTGGCTAAAATTTTGCAAAAAAATAATCATTTTTTTTGTCCAAACCTTCGTCGATGGGCTATCACTGAAACATAACAGTTCTTGAGATCAGCGATCAAAAACGTTGCAGCTTCATAACATTATTATAAGTACACTAGCTTTCGTCCGCGACTTCGTCTGCGTTAACTCGTTTTTTTATTATCCTACAGGAACTTGACATTTTTCCGAGATAAAAAATATTCAATATGTTAATCCTGGTAATGAACTATCTATGTTCCAAATTTTATGCAAATCTGTTCAGTCGTTTTTGCATGATTGAGTAACAAACATCCAAACATTCGAACTTTCGGATTTATATTTTTTTTTTTTTAGCCTGGTGATGTGTCCCACTGCTGGGCAAAGGCCTCCCCTTTCTCCTTCCACAATTCTCAATTTATAATATTAGAGTAAGTAAACCAGCTATCGTCCGCGACTTCGTCTGCGTTATTTTTTTGATCTTCGTCATTTTTTATCTATCTTGGCACTTGCCGCTCGCGATCTGAGATCGGGGAGCATATCACAGAAAACCCTACCGCGTGTCAGATCGCACCTACCTTTTATACTTTTTTGGGTTCTGAGTAGAGGAAGCGTTTTTTGTTACGAATTTTCGAATTTATACCGAAAATCATACCCGAATCCAGTTCGTTCGTGGTTCTGAATAGCGGAATGGTTTACGGCATCTTTTTGTGAATTCTTGCCTGTAAACCCTCCCGCAGCTCAAATTTTTAGAAGTTCTGAATACTGGAAGGGTTTACATATACGCTGCCACGTGACTTGTTAAGTTCAGAACAGCCATTTTACATGATCTACGCTGAAATCGGCGCCTACAGACTTTGTAATCTGACCTGTAATTTGTTGCAACTAGAAAAGGATGGAGGTATATCCTACGGCAGATGAAGTCCTACGATTTCTTGTTAGTGCTACTGGCGAGAAAGTTCTGTCAGATAGTACAATACTGCCATCAAATGACAGGATTGCACCATCTAACAGACCTGACTCGCCAGTAGCGCCCACAAGTAAGCGGAAATACACTACTCATTAAAAAGGGATGACTGTATGTAAGTATACCTACAAAGTCGAAATCGTAGGTCTTCTGTATATGTACCTACCAACATCTCTTTCTAGTTACAACAAGTTAGATACTATATGGGCTAGCAACCTGTATCTGAATCTCCACTCCATTAGAAAGCCCACTATTCAGCTAAGCGTGGCTTTGGAGTCTCACTACTCTTGGCTCTGTCTACCCGGTTAGAGATAAAAACATGATTCTATGTATGTGCAAGTTACTGATCAGACTACACTGTAGGCGCTGGAAATTGCGAGAAAATTGCATAGACGGTTTTTAAAGTAAAAATATGAAATGCGGGTACATACACAACTGCGGCGCGGCGGGCTGCGGCGCGGCGGGCGCCTGGCTGGCGGCGGGCGGCGCCATGGCGGCGAGCGCGGCGAGGTTCTGCACCGACACCGGCGCCAGCATGCCGCCCAGCTGCTCCTGCACGCCGCCCGCGCCCAGCCCTGCGCCAGCGAAACCGATATCTGGGTAGTTTACACCTAGGAGGACAACTGCTAGTGAATCAAACAAGCAAACGGAAACTAAAGAAATTAAATGTAAAGGAAAAACAATGCAAATAAGTTAAAATTTAAAAGTAAACATTGGCACAATAAATGGTAAAATGAGACATGCAAATATTTACAACCCACTTTTACTTAGTAGGCAAAGATCTTTGGTCTATTTTATTTTTTATTTTTTTGATCTAGGTATATTTGGTAGAAAGTAGATACTGTTGGTTGTAGACAATTAGACATGCAAGTTATGATAGTACCACAGCCTACCTATATGGTTCATACAGTCGGTCATCGAGGGCCTCTACGCGGAGCAATCGTGGGGGGTGCGGGGGCGGGGGACGGAGGGGGGCGTACCGCACGGCCATACTAATTTCATTTTCGATTTAGTATGGCAGTGCGGTACTAATTCAAGGGTTGTATATTTTGAAAAAACTTGTGCGGAGCGACGCCGATCAGGCAGAGTCCCTCCAATCCAACAAAGCTATTTAGATGACATACAATCCAACAAAGCTATTTAGATGACATACTCATATCTTCCGTATCATTTTCCACCCAACTCGGAACCGACTAGGTAACTACTTTTTTACTTTTTATTTTTGAATCCAAGATGGCCGATATTTTTAATTTTTTTTTATAATATGTGTATCGTTTTATAGTTTTTTGGGAACGCTGATGACGAATAAAAAACATATATTTTGAGATCCAAGATGGCGGACATTTTTTTTTTACAATATACGTATCGTTTTACAGGTTTTTGGGGTCTCTGATGACGAAAATAAGGTTTTTTTTTGAGATCCAAGATGGCTTCTCACCACTCGCACTCGTCTCCTCTATTTTAAATATTAATAAAAGTACATGCACTTTTGTGACAACCCTGACACTGCTGTGTCGGATCACGCTGGCGGCGGCGTGACCGTCATCATTAAGGCCGATGGACAACTGTATGTCTTATTAAACTGTGATAGTACTAATGTATAAACGATAAATTTTGTATTTGGATGTTTGTTCCTCCTTGGTTTCAAAAATACTGGACAGATTTAGAGGACTTTAATTACACGGGTAGGAAAAAACCTGGAGTAACAAATAGACCGAATTCCATGGCGCGAATAGTGATGTGCCGTTCCCGGGAACAAAGGAATATTCCCGGAAACGAAGGGAACGTTCCCGGGAACGTTTCCCAAAAATGGAAATATAGGGGAATATTGCAATTAAAATTTATAATTGCTTTTTATCACTTCTAATGTAATAAAATAATCTAAATACATATCCTCAGATAATAATGATAACATTTTTTTCAAAAATTTTCAATATTCCCTACTTTTCGGGAAAGTTCCCGGGAATATTTCCAAATTTCTGGGGAATATTCCCGACTTATGGGGAACATTCCCTTGTTTCTGGGAACGTTCCCTCAATAGCTGGAATTGACTTTATAAGATTACTAGCTTTTACCCGCGACTTTGCCCGCGTAAGTTTCGCTTAGATAAATAGTAGATAGTTAAGTTGGTCCCACACTGCGAATATTAACCTGTAACGTAACATTTGAAGATTCGATTGTGCATATTAACATTCAATATGCCCGTCACAGAACATTCTCCGATTCGATTTTGATTTTGCCATTTTTTGAGGTTTTGATTTCAAAAGGTCCACATTCGCAAAATATCATTTTCGCACAAGGTTACTTGCGCAAAAGGTCTACTTTCACAAAATGTCACTTTCGCAAAAGGCCACATTCGCAAAACTTCACTTTCGCAAATGGTCACTTTTGAAAAAGATCACTCTCGCAAAAGGTCACTGCTTATGTTTATTTCGTAAAAGGTCACTTTCGCATAATGTAAATTTTGTAAACGTGTGATCCGTTGTGATTTGACATTTATCTTATGTGGAAGTTACCTTTTGCAACAGACCAATAAATCTAAAATTTCATTTTTACTTTCACTTTCAAATTGACAGTTCATACTAACTTCCATCCCTTGCTTATTGCTATTAGGTGTGTTAGCGATACTGAGAAAAATGTATTCTGTGAAAGAGACATCCTGCGAAAGAGACATTTTAGGTCTAGAAAACATTTTGCGAAAGAGACATTTTGCGTCTGGGCCTATTTTATAAAAACAATAAATAAGTGCATATTTATTTTTTGTTAACAGGTAAGTTTTGCATAAAGTCACTTTCGCAAAAAGACATCTTCGCAAAAGGTCATTTTTACAAAATGTCACTTTCGCATGGTAACTTTCGCAAACGGTCACTTTTTCTAAATGTTACTTTTGCAAATGGTCAATTTAAGTAACTTTTGCGAAAGGTCATATTCGCACAAAACGTCACTTTCACAAAAGATCACTTTCGCAAAATGTTATTGATGCAAGTGTCACTTAAGGTAACTTGCGCTAAAGTTTACATTCGCAAAAGGTCACTTTCGGGCATTCTGCGAAGAAGACGTTACGAGAAAGAGACATTTTACAACTACGGACATTTTGCGAAAGAGACATTTTGCGCCTGAGCCAATTTTTTAAATACAATGATGAGGTTACTTTTTTTTTATAAAAGATGAGTTTACTCTTGACCACAATCTTGCCCGAATGATTGCATTATTTTTTTTTTATTAACTTTTTTTTTGTAGCTATAACAAGTCCATGCTGGGCAAAAGCCTCCCCACTCTCTTTCCATGTGTCCCTATGTCTGGCCTTTTCTATCCACTTTCTGTCGAATGCTAGTTCATCTGACCATCTTTTCTTAGACCTTCCCCGTTTTCTGTGCCCATCAGCTGGGACCACCTAACAGCTGCAGGGGGCAGCTAACTTTTTTTTATTGTATTAAAGATGGGTTTGCTCTTGACCACAATCTTACCCGCGGACAGAGATGAGGTCTACGTTGTAGCGAGCCCACCCAAAAGTAGCTTATTTACTCTGGTTTTAAAGAGAGAGTCAGGCTGTATGTGCTCGGGAAAACGCAGGTAGAGAGTTCCATTTCTTTAATGCGCGCACGAAAAGCGCTTGGTGCTTGCGGGGGGAATATTAACCAAGAAAGGATGATAGCCCGCCGTGCATCTGGACATAGGGTTAGGCGGTATGAGCTCATGCAGCTCATGAGCACACTCTCTAAAGTACAATCGGTCGAAAACCGACAACTCCATACAAAACAGACAGACAGGCAACTTTTAGACGATGAGATTTGGCTCTGTGTTTCACCGAATCCGATGTGACCAATTAGTACTTTGCCGAGCGGTCCCAAAGTTCACTTTTGCAAAATGACATCTTCGCAAAAGGTTACTTCCGCATGGTAACTTTCACAAACTGTCACATTTATAAATGGTTACATTTGTAAAATGTCACTTTCGCAAAAGGTCACTTTCGTATAAAAAAACTCACGCAAAATGTCACTTTCGAAAATGATTACTGTGGATGCGAATGTGACATTTTGCAAAAGAGACATTTTGCGAAAGTGGACTTTTTGCGCAAGTGACTTCATGCGAAGGTGTCTTTTTGCGATAATGTCATTTTGCGAAGGTGTCCTTTTGCAAAAGTGACATTTTGCGAATGTAGACTTTAGGCCTTTGTTCAGCAGTGGACGTCTTTAGGCTGAGAGAGAGAGAGAGAGAGACTTTTTGCACAAGTAATTCTTTGCGAAAGTGACATTCTGAAAATGGCATAATCAAAATCGAATCGGTGAATGTTCGTCAGTGTGGGCATATTGTAATGTAATGCGCACAATCGAATCTTGAAATGTCAAAAAGCAGCCAGGGAGCAACTTTAAATGGCAAAACAATGGTTAGTAATGGTAAAATGTTGGATACTATTTATCTAAGCAAAACTCACGCGGGCTAAGTCGCGGGCAAACGCTAGTAATCCTATAAAGTCAATTCCAGCTTTGCAAGGAACGTTCCTAGAAACATGGGAATGTTCCCCAAAAATTGGAAACATTCCCGGGAATATTCCCCGTTCCCGTTTCCGGGAATATTCCCGGGAACGGAAATTTGGGAACGGCACATCACTAGGCGCAACTGGTGAAGAAATTAAATCAAAATTCAAAAACCAACTGAAATCGCGAATTCTAAAATTAACTTTACAACAATCAAGCCACAGCATTGAGTTAGCTCATGTTGCAATGGGTTCGAAAATTAATTAAGAAGAAGCCATAACCTAATGCTTAAAAAACGAGTGCACAAAAATGTATAGGTACGACCGCAAATAGAAAGCCATACTAAGTAAATTAACACTTGATCACTGGCAGCCCCACATAAGTAGGAAACGGTAAAGAAATCATCTTAAGAAGAAGAGAGGAAGATATTTTTATTAAGGTATTTTGGTAAAAAAGCAATAAACAATTTTTAAGAACATTTTATGGCGCAATCTGATAAAGCAGCGGCAAACAGCAACATACAAATAAATGTCGTGAGGGAAGGAAAACGCAAAGGGAAATTTAAAAAAATTGGACAAATAACCTGCAGCATTAATGGAAAATATCTACTACTATCAACAAATACACAGACAACCTATGGAAAGAGTCCCTACTTAGGGAGTACCTACGGAACCTATGGAGAGTGTGAAAGAAAATACCGTATCTTATATTTAATGTTTGATATTGTTGTACACAATTTCCAAATATTTGTCTCTCAAGTGGTAAACAAATTCTAAAGTTGTTAAATCTGGAGCCCGCATTTTGTGAGCCCGCGTACAAGCAACTCGGAAATATAAACATGTTGCTAAACCATAGCCTGTTTAGAAAATAATGTGATCAATATTTTTTAACTGAGCAAGATGAAAAGCAATTCAGATTTAACTAGATATTAAACTTTAAATTTCTTATACTTATCTACATTAGTCTAAAATCAACACATATAATAAACTTGATTCGAGTAGGAGATGAAAACAGATTAAGTAATTAATTAGGCTTTTGTTCAATCCTCGAAACTTCTGGCTCTATTTAAGGATATTGACATGGTACTGTATAAAAAAGATTAGTATGGGTAAAAACTAAAAATCCAAAAAACTAAAAGTCAAATACCTCGATAATGCCGCCGTCATGAATATTCTGAAATTAACTTTAGTTCTATTTGTGCAATAGAGCGTTATCTATCTATCTATACCTTGTAATAACGTGGAGCCCTGTCCTTGCAGCAGTTGCTGTTGCAGCCCGACCGCCTGGATCTGCTGCAGCAGCTGCAGCTGCGTCGGCGACAGCGCCGCCTCCGACGCCAGGTACGTCGTCGGGGCCACCGGCGCCGTCAGACTCCACAGGCTCGCCTGCATCGCTTGCAACTTCTTCTGTTCCTTCTCTTTTTGCGTGTCCGCGAATTTCACTACGAGGGGGGCGGAGCAACCGTCCATTGTTTGGCTGTGGTGCAGGGCCTGAAATGTTTAGTTGAAAATTGTTTAATGCTGAAAATTAAGACGAATAAGGGTTTTTATCGTCCATTTCCCCTGAAGGGCCACATCCTTTGAATGGCCACATCCCTAAACGGCCATTTCGTTCAATCGACCATATACTTGAAAGGCCGCATAACTTGAAATGACCATATCCCTGAATGGCATATTCCTCGAATGACTGTAACCGAGGAGGGCCACATCCTTTGAATTTAACTTATTTCCACTAATTTGTTTATTGCCATTAAGGGTGTAGATTTGTCGTTAACGTAACCCACGTCATGGAAAAGACCTTGATGAGGCAAACCAGAAATAATAAAATAACTGTGTGCATGAAGAGACCTAAACTCTTCAGTATTTGTGTTTAGAAACAACTTGTTGATAGCAGTATAGCGTTAAAATTAGACTCTATTGAGTACTTACCTTGATGGCAGCGATAGCTGCCTGCTTAGACACGAAGGTGACGAAGGCACAGCCTTTACTCTGCCCCTGCGCGTCGCGCAACACCGTGCACTCCTCTATTGCGCCGTGGCCAGCAAAAAGCGCGCGCACATCATTCTCTGACAGCTTCTTGTTGAGCATGCCCACGAACAGCTTCCGTTCTGTCGACAAACGAAAATCAAATATTAATGAAAGGAGTCGGAATATTGTACTGTAGACAATTATAATTGGACATTGTGAACCTAAACGGTCTACAGATGGTCGGGCCAGTGAAATGATAAATCAAGAAAGGATTTTTAAGATAATCTTGGCTCTGTCTGCCCCGTAAAGGATAAAGACGGGATACAGTATCAGTATCTATCTGTATACAGGAATTACGGCTTGACAAAAAGACGTGATTATTTTTTATGCCTTCGTCTTACAACCTCTCATAAAAGATGTACTCGTAATTGAGATAAAATCAGCAGTCTCGTCATAAAGAGCTAGGGCAGATTTTTATCCCGAAGTTTTAAAAGCGTCTTAAAACCTCGGAACGGTCAAAAGTCATTAAATATTTTATAAGATTTTTCAGTTAATTAGTCATTTTGATACCACTTCAGGAAAAAAGTAATAAAATAAAAATAGCTATTGTGATAGTAGATTTCCGTAGCGGCCATTTGTTATAGTTACAATGTTGCCAGTCTAAATAATTATTTTTCCTAATATAAAATCAGGATTATTTTTCTTGATATAGTGATTTAATATCTTTACAATATAAACAATACTAATTGCTTTTACTTTTTATAACTTTATATATGGCTTTTAAACAAAATACAGACAAAGACGCTGCCGCCGCCGACATTTGAGAGGAAGCTGGCTAAAACACTGCCACTCAGAGCTGTCAAATTAATAAAAAATATGACGTTTGACGTTGACGTTTCTTTCCAATTTGATTTATTTGCTGACGTTTAGATCCACCCATAGACCCACACAACGCGCTTGCTTACGCCCGCGCTCCGTTATGCTTTGTGTGTTTTTGCTGCTTTCCCTTCGAGCAACAAGGACTTCCGCGCGCGGCCCGGAATCCGTGTTGCTCTATGTGCTTTCCTCCTGATTTCTTTACTCTGAGGTTACTTAACATGCGTAATCGTTATTATTGTGGCCATTGAGCCTCCTCGTCAGAGGAGTATAGTATTCGTTGCATTGAGCAGAGTTGAGGTGGATTGATTTTCCTAAGATAGGTATTTGATACAAAAAATCGAAATATCTAAATTATGATGGTCGTTGGTGATATAACCTAACAAAACTTCAAAGCAGGATAATTCAACAACCAGCAGTCTTATGTTTATGATTATTTTAGCATTAAGATCTTGAAAAAACGCTCTATCAAACAAGATATATTTCATTCAAAGACGCTAACTTTGAATATGACCTAAAATGGTGTATGGGAAGTCGCCCTAGCTCTTTCTCAATATAACTGGTATTCAGATGTTTTAAGTACCTACATGCATATTGCATACCCTGACACCGTTGTTACACGGAAAGACTTACATTTCGAATATAATAATATTTACATAGGTAGGTACATACTTAATTTCTAGGTAAAGTCAGTTTAAGTCCAAATTATAGATTCCTAATAAATATAGAAAAGTTAGTTATATTTTTATTATTTATAATAACTACATTTGTTACTCAATCACGCCAAAATTGCTGGACGATTTCGATGAAAGGTAGGTAGGTATACGGATAGTGTAAAATCAGCAATAGAATACAGGCTATTTATTCTCAATCTCCCATGAGACCGGAACAAATCAATCCAATCTCCATAAGTATAGCTATAATACTGCGGAAACTACTATCTGTTCCAACAAAAGACACAAAGTTCCTTAAACATTCACAACCAGAACTATGACGTATTCAGACATCAAATATTAGCGTTGGACAGACGAGCGCATCGCACATGCCAAACATACAGTAGCAGAGCTCCTCACGTATGATCCTGAAATATGTAGCTCTGATCCCGAAGCTCGTGGCTAAGTGCGAATTTACGACACCACGCTCTCTCCATCGCGCAAAGTACGTCTGCTTCCACGCATACCAATTCCAATTTAACAACATCGAAAATTCCAAATTTTGCCATCGAAATCGGAAACCATTAACGCAAATAGAAATTCCAACGTGTCGATGGATGTATCAAAGGAAATACAATGTATAATACGTAAAATTCAACATTCGGTCCAAACCCCTGAGGGGGAAGTGAGGCGAAATTGAAAAGGTAGGGGCCGTCTGTTACAAATATTTCATGCCCGCAAAATCAGCACTCGCACAGAGATTAGCATGAAAATGGCGCGAGAAAACGAGACGAGATCTCATGAAAAACCCGCAGTGAGGCGCGGATGCCCTAATTTCCACCGCTTTGCTTTTTACACAGGATGAATGTTTAAATTCGAGAGATCAACACACAGGAAAACACCTAGAGGCGGGAACCTTCAGGGATTCAGGCCGCTGTGCAAATTACGCACGCTAGTACTATACATTTGAGCCGCTCCGTGTGAATTCTTAAATGGGTCTGTTGGATTAATAATTCTTTTGATTCATATAAGTGTGAGGATTAAACTGACAGGATTTGTGGATTGCAAACCTAATTTCTTGAATTATTTTGAATACTTGTACAGGGACAAATCAGACTGTTTGAGCAACTGGAAAGGGAAACTTCTCTATATTAACCTTATATGATACCAGCTCAGCGATACTAAATTTTTAACGAAAAGTCCAAGATGGAAAAGGTACACCAATCTGATAATGATTATTTTCCATTCTGACCTAACCAGGGATCGAACCCGGGACACGTGGTTCAAAGCGAGGACTTTTCCACTATGCATGCCACAACACAGAGGTACCTAATCAAGTGGCGCAAAATTTCATGACGCAACGTTTGAAATGTTAGCTATATCTATTACTACATGGTACACCCGTTTTCGGTTAAATATACCTACTAACATAACAGAGCAAATAGCTGCCTAGCCTGTGGTCAGGACCTGTGTACAGCAAACAGACTAAATATACAAAGTAAGGCAACGTTCCACGCATGGAAAACGTGATGTTACCTACAAAAAGCTAAGAGCATCAACGCTGCCAAGAGCACGAGTAACTAAGTACCAACACGAGAAACAAAAGTGCCATTGAAAGTAGCTTCATAAAGAACCGTGGCACTACTAATTAGAATATTTAAAGCGAATCCTCTTAAACGGGGAGCGTAATCAGTTTAAATGCAGAAGTAATTGTGTGCTTAGCACAAATAACGTTTTAAAATGTTAATGCCTTAAGTGCGCCATCGGGTCGGTAACAGCATCGTTCGTTAAACAATTTACATAACCTCTTGACTGGGAGGGAGGCGGTGTTATTTGTTTCATAATATAACGAGGAACAATTTAGTGCATAATAAAGGGAAGAGAAATGCATTCTAGACTTTCAAAACTACAACGAGGGACGAATTTATAGAAAGTTTTTAGGTACCGAATTAACTATAGGGACGAATTTACAATAACCCTTTTAAAAGACATAATTGTCTTGTATAGTTTCAAATTGTTATTTTTTTTCTGAATTCACGAATTACTTATATCTATATACTTACAAGGTAAGTAGGTACCAGGAATTTACAATAACCCCAAAAAAACAGCTTTTGTCTGCGGTTTCATCCTCGTAAACGTTTATAGTTATCTCTTCGTAAGTGCAAAAAGTGGCCTGTGGTGTGGCCCTAGAATAGCACCAACCCATCTCTTTCCGTGGGTATCGTAAGAGGCGACTAAGGGATTTAAAACACCGGAGAATGGGCAGCAGCATCTTTCCGCGTTCTATGCCATCAAACTGCGATCGCCAACCCGCCTGCCAAGCGTGGCGATTACGGCAAAACCCTCCATGGATGAAATCCTTGGGGGAGGCCTTTGTCCAACAGTGGACGTCTTTCGGCTGAGAGAAGAAGTGCAAAAAGCATCGGGTCGTAAAGCTATAGGCAGCTATCGCAGATATAATATTTTTATCCCACGGGAAGTTGTGTTGATCTGGTAAACATTTCTATATCTTTTCAATCCGTTATTTCCACTCAAACAAAAGTCGCCATTTCTAATTGTTGTAATAGAATTCCAATAAAAGGTAAAGCGGAACGTTGTCAGTTTTAATGCTCCGCTTAGAACACAAACAGGGCTCGTCCCGGCGGGGATTCATTCGAAATTATATTTATTGTATTCAGATCTAACAAAACTTAGTCAATTATCTTTATTCACGAATTCGGAAGTCACCATGGAAAGGAGGCGGGTTGTTCTGGGGAGGTATATTCAATTACGCTGTCAAGAGGGCTGCGCCTCTTAAGGATACACAAACAATTGTGCCGAACATGGTAGACACAGATAATGTAGACGCCTCAAGCACAATTTCCGCGGGTGAAAATGATGCTTTTGTTATTTTTGCACAAGTGCTTTATCGGCCTCATGTTTTACGTGAAGCAATATGCGTTCGCTGAGCTAAACAAAAGTTAATTAATAAAAGAGAAAATTAATAAGTTGGGCGGCCCAGCGATGCAGCCAAAGCATTATTTTCCAGATGGTATTCACTAATTTCAAGTTAAACAATATAAGGAAGGCATGACCCAAATAGAGCGAACGAAGCCTCAGTATGCAGCTAGTACTAATACACTTAGTCCACTGCCGCATGCCGTCACTCAATCGGCACTAAAACGGAATATCACGGAGCACGAGTATTACCCAAATATCGCCATTATCCTTGATAACAACCGGGTATAAGTTCTGCTTAGAGTGCGTATCGTTGCGGCAGGAACAAGGTTACGCACTCTCCGCCGAACTAAACTTACGATTTCCCGGGTGTTTATTTTATAGACGCCATATTGCCCGTTCGGCGGAGTGGCGCGGTCGACAGGTGATCTTGAGATATTTTTTCTGCAAGGTATTTTTTGGTGTCCTTCTATTTACTTGCTTAAAAATATTCCTGTCTAAGTCAAGTAGATACATAGCTTTCAAAGAGCGGTGATGGCCAAGTGGTAATGCCACCCGCCTGAGGTCGAGCAGGACCCGGGTTCAAATCCTACCTATGTCACATGAGTTTGTAGACCAATCTGACTCATGTATGGTAGCTTTATCATAGACCACCACCTGCTTCCGGTGAAGGAAAACATCATGAGGAAGCCTGCACATTGGCTGATTATTTAGTTTTCTAATGTGTATACGGCTACTGCCACTAGATGGCGGTAGTCGTAAAAGTCATGTCAGATGCCAAAACAAAAAAATTATTCAAGTCTTAGGCGACTTGAATAAAATCTGACACCAGTGTTAGTAATAACATACTGATAAGAAAGAATCTTTCAAAGATTACGCATCAGTTTAAACTAGGAACACTATGTATGATAAACTCTTTACTTTACGGCAAAATGGCGAATAATTGAATACCTAAGTATATCTACTTAGTTACTTAGGTATTAATATGGAATATGGGACGCATTACGTAATACGACACAAAAAAGGTTTTATGCCTAATCTTCACATGTAACAGTATCTTTGCATGCATTAAATTTTTATGGATGAGACGGCGCGAACCAAGAATTCCTTTGAAATTTATGTAGGTACTTGTAAAATTCGCAAAAAACCGTTGAGAAGAAGTAAATACACAGTAGGTTCTACGGTATTTAATTTGAAATCGATTTTGATGTTCTCGAAAATTCCGAATTTTCAAATCTCAGAATAAATTTTAAAATTAAGATATTCTCGAAAATTCTGAAATATTTATTTTGAAAGGTTAGATGATAAGTAAGCCAATATTGAATGCCATTTTTACGACACTTGACATTGACAGTAATGATGGCTCACAAAATTATGTAAATGATGTCACTGCGAAGTAACAATTCTGAAATAACAACCTTCGTCGTATATGTACATACATACATAAAATTTATGGCATTTTAAAACCTGATGATTAAGTATTTGTAATGGCTGAAAGAGTCCTTTGAGAAATAACTAATTTTATTGTCATTTTGAGAAGTTCACTTTACGAGCTGATACGGGTAGATTGCGTCTACGGGTAGACAGCATGAATAGGGAAGGAACTGTTGAATGAAATGGCAAAAGTCAGAAAAAAGCAATTCCTTGTGAGAATTGTGGGAGTCGGTAAAGAAGAAGAAACAGATGGCATACAATGAGTTAACAGAGTTCAAATTAAATTAATTTATTCAGAAATTAGACCGTTAAGTCAGTCACCAAGATACTTTACACATCAGTTCTAACAAAATCCTTAATATTAAAAAATAAAATACACGACTGACAACTCACATAGCCTATTTCACTCAGAGGAATGCAAGGAATCTAAAAACACCCCTCACATCAAAATCTGTTAAGCCGTTCAGGACTTACGGTGGAATAAAGAAACTTACAAACATGAACCCTGAAAACATAACACTCCTTTTTTATTTAGTCCTGTAATAAAAGTGGCTTATATGGAGTTCAACCGGCGAAAAACTAACGCGAAGCGTCATACAGTCTTATGACGAATAGTATAAACAATACGCGCATGAGTTTTAGGAATTTGGGACGTTCGGCGAGGTTGCTCGAAGGTAAATGAAGGTGCGAACAGCGACAGAGTGGCGCATGACACGACTGACACACTTCACAATGTTTGTGCGATGGCTTGTTTGTATTGAGTGTAAAAGTTAGCCATTCCAAGAAGAAATTGTACTCTATTTGTTGTCAAAGTAGAGTTCAATGTAGAGTTTTGTTTGTATCGAGTTTAAAAGTTAGTCATTCCAAAAAAATATTGTACACTATGTAGTCAAAGTAGAAAATCTACGTCACCGTATATTATCTCATATAAGTATATTGCGACCAAATGCTATGTCCATCCCGTAAAAGATAAATAAGAAGTAAACTATGTATCTATAAAATCCACTTTCTCCGGGGTTTTGTTGACGAAACAAAACACCGGCCGGACCTCTCAGTCTGAGGAGTTCATTTTATATATCTTGGTCCATTAACTTTACAAGGTTTTATATTGGTGCCAATACATTACTACAAATTTCAGAGCAGATTTTTCAATTTAATTTGTCTGAGAAAATGTGACCATATGTAGGTACAGTCACCTGCAGTACAAGTTGCCTACATGAACCTCTATGAGTCAGTAATGTCGGCGAATTCGCATTGAATTTGGACAGGTTGATGTACATGTAATAACTCGACGAAGACGAAAGATGCATGAATTTTCATTTTTCTTTTATGCCAAATGGCGACTGTCTAATGGGGCATCGCGTGGTGCCTGTGTGACGACATACGTAGAGGTTGTACATTTGTTTTATGATCGTATTAAAATGTGACAAAAATCTCTTTGACAGAAAAAATTGAAAGTACTTACCTAAGTGAGTTTTTTGCTTGGGTTATTATTTTAAAGGTCATTATTTCAGGTTTTTTGCATGTAAAAAATGACGGGTCTTCGTCCGCCCGTTATTTCGGGTTTAATGTCTGACATCCTAAAAACAAAGCAAGTAAGCACCAACAAGTGGTGGTCTTGAAAACTACCATACATGAGTCAGATTGGTAGGTATACAAATTTGCACAAGTACCATTCGAACACAGGCGAACGTCCACGCGACCGAATGACAACTTTTAACATCCGGAAAATAAACTCAAACTTTTCGTCCTTCTGTTTCTACGAACTCCATCGAAATGCCTCAAAAAATTCCCCAACCAACAACATTCCTCCCAACTAGAGCGTGGAGCTCCAGGAATCGCTACTCAAAATAATGCCGTCCGCGGCATTGTTTCGTTAGAGACGCTCTATGACTAGGGTTGACACCTATCCAAGAATTTGAGTATCGAATTTAAGATCTGATTTTTTTTATCCCGGATGGAATTAAATTTAAAAAACACAGATTTGAAATAGTAGTAAGGATTCGTGAATTCTGGCGCACCACCCCCTCCATCCCTGCGCCAGAATTCTGCCGCATCAACAAATCGTAGCGAACCCAAACTAAAAAAAAAAAAAAAAAAAAAAAAAAAAAAAAAAAATGAAAACCCCCCCATTTAAAGCGATTGCGCTAGGTTTCAAAACGATATCTTCAACCCTTTTCAATCTAAGTTTTTGATGCTGTGGCATCCTAGATGATTTACTAATTGCTGCCCTCATCGTTAATGGTCTATAACCCTCGTTAAGTACTTACTGACATCTTTTAATATTGTTTCATTACTAATCACCCAAACCCGTCACTAATAAACATTCCAGTCTACATCATTAAAATAATATTAATTATTTCTTAATCCTATTGTATCTATATTGTGATCAACTATTCTTTGTAAATATTTAATTTTAATAAACCTTGTCGTCTTTCATATTGGAAATGTTAGTAATTGCAATGTGTTTAATCGTGTAAATAAATACATTCCAGTCTACATCATTACAATAATATTCATTATTTCTTAATCCTATTGTATCTATATTGTGATCACTAGTTTAACTATTCTTTGTAAATATTTAATTTTAATAAACCTTGTCGTCTTTCATATTGCACATTTTAGTAATTGCAATGTGTTTAATCGTGTAAATAAATACATTCCAGTCTACATCATTACAATAATATTCATTATTTCTTAATCCTATTGTATCTATATTGTGATCACTAGTTAAACTATTCTTTGTAAATATTTAATTTTAATAAACCTTGTCGTCTTTCATATTGGACATTTTAGTAATTGCAACGTGTAAATAAATAGTTTATATAATTTAAACATTGTTATAATTATTTCTGTGTGTGTGTCACTAAATGCATAACAATAAAATGATTTGTATAAATATTTTATCTTTCATTTTCAATACCCATTTATAAAGAAGTGTCCGAAATTGATGAACGTGTCTAATTTGCAGACTACGATGGTTCACTTTATTCACCCTTTTACCACCATGGTTGCGGGTCCTAGTGGTTCTGGAAAGTCTAACTTCGTTACGAATTTCTTATCATACACAAAATCTATGTGCAATGTTAAATTTCATAAAATAATATGGTGTTATGATGAAATGCAACCCTTATATAACAGAACTGATGTATTGTATGTACAAGGAATCCCTGATATGACCATGTTTGACGGTGAACACCCTCAACTGTTAATAATAGACGATCTAATGAGAGAATCAGATGGGCGAATAGTTGACATTTTTACCAAAGGAAGCCATCACAGAAATCTAAGTGTATTTTATATAACACAAAATTTATTTCATCAGGGGAGAGGGCAACGTGATATATCGTTAAATACAAGTTACCTTATTTATTTCAAAAACCCGAGAGATAAAACACAAATTAAACATTTAGCCCGTCAAGTATATCCAGATAGTGCAAAATTTGTAGAAGAAGCTTACAAAGATGCAACTAAAGAAGCTCATGGATATTTAATGGTAGATTTAAAACAAAGTACAAATGATGTTTGTAGATTTAAAACAAAAATATTTCCATTTGATAAACATTGCTTTGTTTATTTACCAAAGAAGGGATATAATTGTAATGTTAACCATGAGGGTTTAGTCAGTGTTTAATAATGGCTGTTACTGTTCAAACGTCGAGTGTAACCTCATCATCAACAGAAAGAAAAGTGTTATGTATACTCAAAAAAAAGTATCGTAAAATTTTAGAGAGAGCTTGTGATGAGGATGAACTGAATCGTATTTGTGAAAATATTATTAGAGTTTTCGAAGGTAAAATACCCATAGAAAATATCGGTGACTCTCTGAGCAACAAATTACAATTTAATTGTTTTTTTTCAACTAACGTCACCTCGTTATAATAAAACGTTCACCATAAGGTGCTCTTAGTTGCTAAGGATGACTAGAAGAGTAAAGACGCATCAAGATTTACTACGAGCTCTACATATCCTTAAACCAAAGTACAGAGTTGCACTATTAAAAGTTTGTAATGATGAAGAAATTAACTGCATATGTGAATGTATTTATAACATTCTAAATGGTAAAGTACCTCTTAAAAAAAATGATAAATCACGACTTCAGAAGTATAAAAATATACTACGAAAGTTGATTTCTAAAGGTAAAAACAATTTACGGAAACGTATTCTCGTTCAAAAAGGTGGATCTTTTCTTCCGATAATTCTAAGCACAATACTAACTAGTTTATTTAGTTGAGCTGTAAAATAAAATATTATAATGGATCATACTAAAAAAATGATTTTGATTGAGCCAGATGTTTTAAACCGACTTAAAACACACCAAAACACCACGGATGATTCTTTAACACGTTTAGATAAAGAAATGCAAAAAATTTTGAAAAGTAAAATTAATGATCATGAGAAATGGTCTTTATATATGCAAGTTTTACAAAGATATTTATACTTACTAAAAGAAGACAGAAAGGCGATAAAATTACCAATTACTATTGATGATGATGACGATAACATTGACCATAAAAAGGAGGCTAAGTCAGAAGAAATACCATTTACAAAAGACATTCAAAAGCAAGAAGACGTGGAATCACCTAAACACAGGCAAGAAGATACATCGCTTAAACATTATACAACTGAATATGTTAATCGACTTCTACCAAAAACTTATAAAAAGAAAGGTGATCTACTGTTAGAAGCTATTTTGAGTAATAAGGATAAGATTTTTTGGAAAGATGATGGTACTGTTGTCATAAGAAATGAACCCATACCACATAGTAATATAATTGATTTGGTTAATATAACACTTCGACCACTAAAACGAATCAAACCACATGGATGGGAAAAATTTGTAGAAATATTAAATGAAATTAAAGTTCCTTTGATTTGTATAGGTAATCCTGAAATCAATAAGCACATTAAATCACTATATATAGATGATTTTCGAAAAAGTACTCCTAACGAACTAACAACTCCTAAATCACATCGAAGTTCTAAATCAAAAACAATTGATTGGGAAAGATGGACCCCTTACTAGATATTCATAGTATATATTATGATGTAAAAAATCCAGCGGGATATAGTAGTGTTGATAACTTAGTAAAAGCAATGAAAGGTACAATGACACGTGAAGAGGTCCGAGGTTGGTTAAAAACACAAGAAACTTATACTTTACATAAGCCGGTGCATAGAAAATTCCCAAGAAATAGATATATTTTATCTAATTTCAATGAGCTATGGCAAGCAGATTTAAGTGATATGAGAACTTATAGTAAATATAATGATGGTTATAACTATATATTGTGTGTTATTGATGTTTTTAGTAAGTATGCTTTCGCTAGACCACTTATCAAAAAAAATTCATCAACAATCAAGGATAATTTTGAAAGTATATTTAATGAAGCAAAAGCTACTCCCACCCACATACAATCTGATAAAGGTACTGAGTTTGTATCTAAAGACGTTAGACAGTACTTCAAAAATAAAAATATTAATTATTATACCACCAATAATCCTGATATAAAAGCTAGTGTAGTAGAAAGATTCCAGAGAACATTGAAATCAAAAATGTGGCGATATTTTACTCATAAAAATACTTACAGATACATCGATATCTTACAAGATTTACTTTATTCTTATAATCATAGCTATCATTCAACTATAAAAATGTGCCCAATTGATGTAAATTTAAATAATATTATGACCGTATGGCGTAACACGTATGAAGGACGTTCAAAAATGTCAAAGGTTAATATTGAAACACCAATACTACATTTAGGGGATTATGTGAGAATTACGAAACACAAACATATTTTTCAAAAAGGATATGAAACTAATTGGAGTGATGAAATTTTTATCATTACTGCAATTATAAAGCGTTCACCAAGAGTAGTTTACACAATTAAAGATATTCAAAATGAATCAATTGTAGGCACATTCTATAGTAATGAATTGCAAAAAGTTTCATATGACCCCACCACAATGTTTAAAATCAATAAAATACTACGTACGCGATATTCTGGTGCCAGAAAAGAAGTGTTAGTCAAGTGGGTAGGTTATCCAAGCAAATTTAATAGTTGGGTTCTCGCATCAACTTTAAAAGGAATATGACTGAAAATAGTTTTTACTTGACTTTATTGAGCAATAGCTCCATGAGTTATTTCCCACAAAATACTACAGCAAATTTTTTCACAAAGTTACCTAAAACTATCAAATTAGAAGGAGAATGGGTGGTGGGTCTTGTAGAATTTCATTATCCATGTAGTATGCTGAATGTACAAGATCATGAAAATATTATCTACATCACTAAAGAAATGCTTGCACCGGATTCCCAAACAGAATATACCCAAATTGAATATAAATCCCACATACCAGCAACGAATTATGATAATATTAATAATTTTTTAAATGCTTTTAATATGAACCCATTAATACAAGGAAAAGTGAAGTTCCAATATGATACAATATCTAAACTGGTAGCAGTAAAGACAATGGACAAACATATTATAAAAATTACAACAAATCCTAAACTAGCACTACAACTAGGATATGTACCTAACACGAATTTTATAACACATAACATGGGGAATTATCCTATGAACTTACATTTAGGCTTGCCATCTCAATTATTTGTTTACTCAGACATAGTTCAACCACAAATTGTTGGAGATGTAATGACTTCTTTGTTAAGAATTATTCCATTGGATCCCACAAAGTACATTTATGGAGCATATAAAATGAATGTTTTTTCCCCTGCACATTATCTACCTGTATTACGTAGAGAATTTGATGTAATAGAAATAGATATAAGATCAAGTAATGGTGAAAGAATACCATTTGAATTCGGAGTCTCGTGTATTAAACTTCATTTTAAAAGAATAAATTAATACAATTATGTCTGTGACCTGTCCATATCACCATTACTATTCTTCACAAGCAGGTTCTGGTGTGGGTATTATTTACAAAGGCGCCCCTTACCAACGAGGACATGGTATAGGCAGTTTCTTAGGTGGACTCTTTAGATCCGTATTCCCTTTGTTGAAAAGTGGTGCTAAAGTTCTTGGTAAAGAAGCATTAAATGCAGGTGTTGGAGTTCTAAGTGATATGGTTAGCACTCAACCCATGGACGTATCTATAAAAAAACATTTAAAATCTGCTACAACGAATTTGAAAAGAAAAGCTGATGAAAAAATCGATTCAATAATGTCTGGATCTGGTAATAAAAACGTAAGGCGAAACACAAAAGTGGTCAGTTGTAAAAAGTCATCTCAACGAAAAGCTTGTAAAAAGAAGTCTCTTAAAAACCAAAAAGATATATTCTCCCAATAAATAAAAAATGGCATTTTTACATAATAGTTCATGTGAGTGTATAAAATCAGAATTGGATCTCTTTGCTTTACCATCAACTCAAACAAGTATAGAAAGTGGTCAGTGGGTGCAATATCAACCAATTTCTTCCCTCAGCGATGATGGCCCTATTGAGTTTTTGATACCTGGGGCTGGTGATGATTATATTGACTTATCACATACAATGATTTGTGTAAAAGCACGAATCGAAAACTCTGATTCAACGAAAATAGCAGATAATGCTGTTGTTGCTCCTGTAAATAATTGGTTGCATTCTCTTTTTAGTCAATTAGATGTATATTTAAATCAAAAACTTATATCACCTCCAAACAACACATATGCATACCGTGCATATATAGAAACCTTATTGAATTATGGTGAAGCAGCCAAATCGACACATCTTACTTGTGGATTGTGGTATGAAGACACCCCTGGAAAGATGACAACATATGATGTATCAAACAAAGGCTTTACAAAGCGTCAAGAATTAGCAAAACAGAGTAATACCATAGAAATGATAGGTCATTTACATGGTGACATATTTAACCAAGGAAAGTTTATGATTAATGGAGTAGAAATGCGATTAAAAATGGTTCGTTCAAAAGATGCATTTAACTTGATCTCATCTCAAGCAGATAGCAAATATAAAGTGAATATAACTGCAGCTACTCTAATTATTCGCAAAGTTCGCATTAATCCTTCAGTTTTACTTGCACATGAAAAAGTACTGAGCACAACTACTGCTAAATATTCTGTTTCTAGGGCTGAAGTAAAGGTTTTAACCATCCCATCAGGAGTACAAGGAAAAGCGCTTGAAAATGTTTTTCTCGGGCAGATACCAAAAAGGTGTATCATAGGGTTTGTTGATAATAAAGCATTTAATGGGAGTTTAGAAACAAATCCATTTGATTTCAAACATAATAGTCTAAATTTACTTACTTTGTATGTAGACGGTCAACAAATACCATCAAAAACCTTGACACCCACGTTTTCCGACAATTCTTTTATAAGCGTTTATCATACAATATTTTCCGGTACTGGTATACACTTTTTGAATGATGGTAATGCAATAACTAAAGAAGCATTTGCAAACGGATATTGTTTAATGGCTTTCGATATGACTCCTGATCTTAGTGCAAACTCAACTTCTCACTGGAATTTAATTAAACGTGGTAGTGTAAGAATAGAGGTACGGTTTGAAAATACTTTGACATCTACTGTGAATTGTGTTGTTTATGCAGAATTTGATAATGTAATTGAAATAAACAAAAATCGTGAAATCATTATGGATTACAATAGTTAATTTCATATAAAATGTACATCTTCCTTGTAAAACACATATTATGTATTGTGTTTTTAGTAAGCTAAGACATCATTAGTAATATGGATTCTAATGATATCCGCAAGTTTTTAAAAATAATTGATTCAAGACTACAAAATAATGTATTTGCTGCCAATCGCATACCAATAAGAGTTGATTTACCCATTTATCTTATATCGAATTTAGACCCAGATAATAAACCAGGGTCTCATTGGGTAGCTATTTATGTTAACAAACATGGCGTTGGTGAATATTTTGATTCATTTGGTAGAAAGCCAACTAGATACCATGAACACTTTTTGAAAACCAACTGCAAAATATGGTATCATAATAGTAAAATAATCCAAAACTATCTGAGTTCAGTTTGTGGGATATATTGTTTGGTTTATATTTTTTTACGCTATAATGGTGTTTGTATGAATGATTTTGTAAACTTGTTTAGTAATAATACCATAAGTAATGAAAAGTATGTAAACAAAATGTTTAAATATTTTTTTTTTAATAAAAACTAATTTTAAGAATACTTGTGTGTTTTATTAGTTTACCTACCTAGTAAGGGTGAGAGTATGGAATAAATGCAAAACAAAATAAATTCATAAATGTGGGGTTTATTAAAATTTGTACTTTGTTTTAAATCTACCATTAAATATCCATGAGCTTCTTTAGTTGCATCTTTGTAAGCTTCTTCTACAAATTTTGCACTATCTGGATATACTTGACGGGCTAAATGTTTAATTTGTGTTTTATCTCTCGGGTTTTTGAAATAAATAAGGTAACTTGTATTTAACGATATATCACGTTGCCCTCTCCCCTGATGAAATAAATTTTGTGTTATATAAAATACACTTAGATTTCTGTGATGGCTTCCTTTGGTAAAAATGTCAACTATTCGCCCATCTGATTCTCTCATTAGATCGTCTATTATTAACAGTTGAGGGTGTTCACCGTCAAACATGGTCATATCAGGGATTCCTTGTACATACAATACATCAGTTCTGTTATATAAGGGTTGCATTTCATCATAACACCATATTATTTTATGAAATTTAACATTGCACATAGATTTTGTGTATGATAAGAAATTCGTAACGAAGTTAGACTTTCCAGAACCACTAGGACCCGCAACCATGGTGGTAAAAGGGTGAATAAAGTGAACCATCGTAGTCTGCAAATTAGACACGTTCATCAATTTCGGACACTTCTTTATAAATGGGTATTGAAAATGAAAGATAAAATATTTATACAAATCATTTTATTGTTATGCATTTAGTGACACACACACAGAAATAATTATAACAATGTTTAAATTATATAAACTATTTATTTACACGTTGCAATTACTAAAATGTCCAATATGAAAGACGACAAGGTTTATTAAAATTAAATATTTACAAAGAATAGTTTAACTAGTGATCACAATATAGATACAATAGGATTAAGAAATAATGAATATTATTGTAATGATGTAGACTGGAATGTATTTATTTACACGATTAAACACATTGCAATTACTAAAATGTGCAATATGAAAGACGACAAGGTTTATTAAAATTAAATATTTACAAAGAATAGTTAAACTAGTGATCACAATATAGATACAATAGGATTAAGAAATAATGAATATTATTGTAATGATGTAGACTGGAATGTATTTATTTACACGATTAAACACATTGCAATTACTAACATTTCCAATATGAAAGACGACAAGGTTTATTAAAATTAAATATTTACAAAGAATAGTTGATCACAATATAGATACAATAGGATTAAGAAATAATTAATATTATTTTAATGATGTAGACTGGAATGTTTATTAGTGACGGGTTTGGGTGATTAGTAATGAAACAATATTAAAAGATGTCAGTAAGTACTTAACGAGGGTTATAGACCATTAACGATGAGGGCAGCAATTAGTAAATCATCTAGGATGCCACAGCATCAAAAACTTAGATTGAAAAGGGTTGAAGATATCGTTTTGAAACCTAGCGCAATCGCTTTAAATGGGGGGGTTTTCATTTTTTTTTTTTTTTTTTTTTTTTTTTTTAGTTTGGGTTCGCTACGATTTGTTGATGCGGCAGAATTCTGGCGCAGGGATGGAGGGGGTGGTGCGCCAGAATTCACGAATCCTTACTTGAAATTTTAAAATAACGAATCGGGCGAAAATCCTAATCATAAATTTACATTATAGTGCCAGTCAACATTGGTAATAATGTCACTTCCCTACTTCATTTATTTCTTATTATAACAACCGGCATTTCTTCCCAGCAGTAGTCCTTCCGAAATGCTAATAGTTTTTAGAATTGAGACATAATACACTATGATTATAAGTATAATTAGTTTTCGACATGAAAAAGAGCCTTTTTTGACAGCCAAGTTTCAATAAAGAATTTCTGATTCTGATTCTGACAACCTCTGTGTTCTACGAAAATAATTGTTCCTAGAAATTCTTTATGACCTTTATAAGGTTACGCCCACTGCGGATTAGGTCATCGACGGCATGAATGTGGTAACCCTATCTATAACCCCATTAAGTTATGTCGGTATTTCATTACTTGCTAAGCGCAAAGCAATCCCTATATTTTCGCAGGATTTTAATCACGTGCGCATAATACGGCAGTGAGCGAATGCGAGCATAGAATGCAACAATATGAAATTTTTGCGAAATAATTCGCAGAATCTTTTCAGAAAAATTCATAAGGTCATTTATTTTTGTCAGACATGAGCACGGATGTGAAACTTTTAAAAAGTTTGAATGGAGGAAACATAAAATAGAATTTCTATGAGGTCTACATCAAAGTTAATTTTTTGCACACAATGAGCATAAATTAAAAACGTTCAGGTCCATACTCCATCTACTAGCTGGTTTAGGTACCCGTGCGAAGTCAGAGCGGGTCATTAGTACATTAATGATATTGGTAGGTAGGGATATTTGGAGAGGGGACATTTTGGGAACGGGACATTTTGGGGAAGGGACATTTTGGGAAAGGGACATATTGGGGAAGGGACATTTTGGGAAAGGGGTATTTTGGGAAAGGGACATTTGGGGAAAGGAACATTTTGAAACCAGGGGACATTTTGAGAAAGAGACACCCCTGATTATGGACCTAAACGATTAAAAAGACCTGTCTAGTTGATGATTTGTCTGCTGACGTGTAAATTTGCTTTGCAAAAAGCAAAACAATAATTAATAATGAAATCGATAAGAGCTTTTTTATTTAATAACGATCATTTTCCCGGGCGACTTTATTTAATTTATTTTCTTTTACAACGTTATACCTAGGTATTAAAAAAATACCTTAAAATTAAAATAAGAAATTGCTTGAAATTGGTAGAAATTGCTTTCAGCGATAAGGCCGCCGCCGTTTGCGCATCTTCCTTTCTTTTTTTTAGTTATAAGTTACTTTGTGTATCTGGAAATGTGATCTTGTGTGCTAATAAAGTATTCTTGTCTTGTCTTGTATGGGTTATGTCACCTAAAATAAATTGATATTATTTATTATAACTCTTAAATATGATGAAGAAAAATTTCTTATTCGGACAGAATTTCTTTCGCCATATTGGCGTAATATGCTTAGTTCGTACTTAGTTCGCAGCTGCAGGAGTTCGTCAAATAGTGTCGACAGCCACAGACCGCCATTGTTCGTCTCTTCACGTCAGTCGAGACTTCATTACGAAGGCTTTGATATAAGCTCTCACATTATACCTAACATGACGGCACATTCTTGTTAACATTGTTATCCGAGTTACGTATCAAATAGACCACAGTGTTATTTTACTAGCATTTATGTAGTTTTTTTCCACACCTTTTTAACTCTGTAATTCAAACTTACAATTAAAATACCTATTCCGATTATACTTAGATGACAATATTTATTATTGAGCTGATTCAGTTGATAAAGCCCGGAAGATGGTCACAATTAAAATAATTTATTCTTTCTTTTTATAAATTACAGTTAGAACTTATACTAAACATTACAGTAGGTTGATATATTATTAACTTTATAATTAATTAAGATTGAGAATATACAATTCAATGAATAATTGGTTCCTACTTTGGAATCCTACTTTTTCAAGTTATAGGTATGCACCTAGTTTGGTTTCAAACCACAAATAATTTATAAACTCTTCAGTCACCAGAATCAGGTGGTCGCAACTTCAAAGGAAAAAACTGATCTACAAACGGAGTAGCGTTTTGATGGCCGACTGTTTCCATCTCATTCGTACCTGCAGTTCCTTGCATAAGTGCATCTCTATCGGTACCTCCGTTTTGACATTTGTATCGGACACTTTTTTGTATGGGAGTCCCGTCTCTTATAATGTGGTGATTACATTCTCTTCGACCAGAATGTAAGGGTTAGTTGACTTCGCACCCACTCACGAGGAAAGAAAGAAGTCGAGAAATGTCGTCAATGACAACAACAGACTACAAAGTGCCCCGCGACGTTTCATTTCCACCGTTCCCACCGGGTCGCGCGCTCAAATTGAATAAATTTGAATGTGGGACGCCGCAGTCGAAGGGCAGTCGCAATGTCTAGCAGTTTTGTCAAGGATGTCAGAAATCAGATTCTTTATAATTAATTTAAAAAAAATTCCACTGTTTAAAAAATTAAGTTATAAAACACTCCAAATTTGGATTAGAAGATTTGCTAAGTCTGTCGCTCGGTGACCAGAGTTTGTTGTAACACCTAAATAAACGTTTTTATTTCTCAAAAATGTACCTACGTGTGCATTTTATACAGTTTCGTATCATTTACATATATACAATCCGAAAGTTATTTTTAAACCATAAATTAATTAGAAGCCCAAGATAACCTAAAACACACAGACGTGCGTTTCATCAATAAAGTAAGTATAATTTTGTTGTGTTTATGTAGCGCGAAATATATTCGCCGTCAAAATTTCCAGATAACACATTTACCAATTTCAATTCCCCTGACGGGTTTCATCGTATTCCATCTTGTATCAATTTAGGCACAATTTGAAACATAAGTACCTCCAAAAATTCTATTGTAGCCTTATTGACGCGACAAATATTGATATACATCTAATCGTCTATCATTCATAGCATGTTTTATGCTGGTGTTTGCAATGTTCTTAGAAAGTTAAAATAAGAAACAAATGCTATGATTATTTGGATACAATGTAGGTACCTATCTTTTTAAATAGATGCCTTTCGAAACTGGTAATTTTGAAAAGTCAGTCGAGTAAACTTTAAAAATAGAAAAATAAAATTGTGCTTTTGGGAGACAAGGCCACAAGCAAAGTTTGTCTCCACTAAGGTAGCCATCAGGAGACAAGTCTACGAAGAGAAAGAGACCTACACTATTAATTAATAGTGATTGAAGAAAACTAAGTAACTACCTAATGGTATCAAAGGAATCTTGCATAGTTTTGAGTGTGTTATTATGAAATTGAAAAGAAAATGAAAAATAATTTCACTTACATTGTTTACAACAAGTGGCAGGCATTATCTAATCTAACACATCAGTTTCTTTCAAGTTTCCGAAATTGTTACGAAACTATATAATGAAATGAGCCATGCCATGGTTTTCACTAGAGGCTACCACAAGGAATTCTTAAAAAGGGCGACAGCCAGGATCGGTAACACATAAATTATGTTGCGACAGCAGACTGCACATTTGAATCCACACACGTACCTATGTATGTATCCGTCAACATGATCTGTATTGACAGAATTTAATGCCTATGCGATACGTGACTGGCCATAACGAGCCGATTTTGGGAGTCTAATGCACATACATACACACACAGACGTCATTTTAAGCCGACTAATTGGCATAATCTATGTGACTTTCTGGTAGTTGATACGGATATTCCATCATTATTCAAATAATAACTTTTTAAATCTACGTATCTGTCCAACGTCCAACAGATTTGAAAAAAAACTACGTACAAAAATAAGATGCTTGTGGTCTAAAAGGGATGGAAGTTCAAATAGGATAACGTCTGTCCGCGCGGGCGACACGACCAGAAATGTTGTCTGATATATGAGTTTAGTCTGATATATCCAATCACTAATTTTCAAGAGCACCTCTTTCAAAAGCACCAATCTATTAAAAACCGCATCTATACTTTGTTTTGCTAGAATAATCACATTATATTATTTCTGGCCATTATTATTGTTGTAATAATAACTTACTTATTCATTGATATATTTAATATTTATATTATCTTTAGAAGACAGATTTTAGTTGGCAGTTAAAAATTAATTATAAAATAATATTTACATAAAAGTTTCTAGAATACACGAAACCGTAACAACAGCCAGATTATTCATATAAGTAGGTTTTTTAATAAAATTGTGACGTATGCCACATGACTTTTGATTCAACAAATAGCGCTAGTTTAATTTTCATTTAGCTTGGGTGCTCTTAAAACAGGTGTTGTTCAAACGCCTCTGCAAGAATTAGTCCGTGCGTCGTGTCGACCAATTGTCAATATTTGGGATCGCCCCGGCCGAGTGCTGGAGATCGATTGGCACCGGATAACGGATAATTCCAGGTATCCGGAGGCTTAATTGGGATCAAGCCGGCCTGCCGGGGCTCCCAGCCTGTGACGTGCAAAGTCTTTATTTATCTAACGCTCATGTGTGATTAGTACGTAACTTGAGGGATTAAGTAAAGAAATAATAAGTTAGTTAATTTTACTCGTAAATCCTACTATAATATTATAAATCGCGAAAGTTTGGATGTGAGTTTTTGAATTTGTGAAGATGTTTGTTACTCAATTACGTAAAATCAACTGGACGGATTTCGATGAAATTTGATAAACGAGTAGAAAAATACTGGAAATAGCACATAGGGTACTTTTTATCCTGAAATTGCCACGGGAGCGAAGCCCCGGGGCGCGGCTAGTATAGAATATTTTGATAAAATTACTTAGTTTTGGAACAACAACGCTTAGGGCATAATACATTTACTTTGATAAACATTCTGTTGAAATTCTATAGGCACAAATATTTATAGAAACATTTAATTTCAAACTCAATACCTCCAGACGCGGGGCGGCGCGGTCGAGGAGCCTTATTGACTACTACACAGCGGGACCCTTCAGAAACATTAATTGGATACTTATTTAATTATATTTGGTAGGTATCACCGGTCTCGGTATTAAAAAATGCCAAGAAAAATTGCCGCAAATATTTGATTTCTAATTGGACTGTTACGGCCGTTAATGTAAATACCGCATATGGAGTAGATGCCCTTTTCAACCCTGTCTTGATAATCTACTATTTTAAATCTGTGATACCCAATAGATTTTATCCGTCATATTCAGTAGACAATTTGTAAGAGTGTCCATTTTCTATTGAATCGCTCGATATCTCTGAAATTAAACTTCAACAAGTCAAATATAAAATACTTCAAATCCATTGTTTACTTACTCGATTCAACTCAAAGCGAGCCATCGATTCGAGTCCATCGGCAAGAACCGATTCGAGAATCTTATTCCGAGTTATCCGATTAAGTTCTCGGTCTTTATAGGAATTGGCGTTAAGTACGTTAATTTTCTGAGTTATGGAGTAACTTGGTTGAACACGTTCTAGCAATTTCATGAATTACAACTAGTTATTAACCGTCTAATAGTAATAACAATAATTGTATTTTGTTTTCATTATTGTCAATTTGTCGGGCAATTCGGGCATCAAAAACAATTTATATCAATTTCGAAAAATCAACTCAATCTAAGTACATAATAATGTTAGAATACTAAGTAATAATTTGCGAGACAAGAAAAATCAAACCTAAATAATGCCATTCTGCCAACTCTATGGTTGATACGCAAATACGGTCTCTCTTTTGGACTGTAAGGGCGCTCTAAAAAGATAAAAGTGGTAATGGCAACCCCAGCGCTTACGATGAGTATCGTAACTATTGTTAGAGCCTTTACGAAAGGATTTGAAATACCTGCACTAACTCGTGCGCAAAATAGCACAGTGTTTGTTTCCGTGGGATTCCAATCCACGACCTCATTGTCCATAGGTGGAAAGAATTACCACCGAACCACGAAGGCATTAAAATGAAGTAGGTATTAAAGATCATGGTGAAAATGTCTAGTCAATCTTCTTCTTCCACCTTCTTTATTTTAATTGGGGTCGGCTCTCATAACCACTTTTCTCCAGAACTGGCGATTCTGGGTCGTCTTAGGGTCAATGTTGTTTTTCTTCAGGTGACTCTATGATAATGTCTAGTCAATGTAACTAGGAATTCGATCCGATCAAAGAATCGAATCGGAATCCCTTTGATATCCCAAATCGAATGCTTCGCAACACCTATGGCGCATAGCCTGCCTAATTGCGTCTAAAAATATGCATGAACTTTTCGATCGTGACGTAAAGTGGACTTCGCTATCTGGCAGCCAATCAATCAGACATCTCGACTATTGATTTATTTAGAAACGTGACCTTTCTAGCGATGTATATTTTATAAATGGGTATTTGGACATTTACAAAATATACTAATTTAAAACTAATTATTCTCCTAAAAAATAAATAAAACTTAAACTGACAAACTTAATAAAAAATTCTAAAAATTGCACGTAAGCGTGAGGCATGCAGCTAAGTAAGCTGACTGCATTCTCGAGTAGGATTGCTAAGCTAAACCTTATCCTTTGTGCGAAAGGGCAGCCAGCCTTCTGAGCCTACGGAGTAAAATTTTTGAAATCTATCGATGATTTTTAAATATAACTTCTTTTTTAATGGACACTTTATTCAGCATTAAAACCAAGGAGAGACAAGCAGAGAAAAATCATATCTTAGTATACTATAAATTAAAAAAATTACGTAGTTGTGAACAAAACACGATTAGTTGTAAGTTTAAACCGTTTTTTTTTCAACCGTTATTGTCAACCGTTTTGTTGAATTTGATATGTTTGCTTAATGTGAGTTATTTAATAGAGGAAACTTTATTGATATATCATCATGTAATTGTTACTTATTTGTGTAAGGCTATTGTTTGTTTCCCAAATAAATAAATACCAATTTATGTCGTTTTTCATTAGAGCTTTGTTTGTACATCACACACGAATTCCCCTAAATAAAAAATGTTCGATACATAGATTGAAAAAAAAGGAAAAACGAGACTATTAGTAAACAAATTCAGTTATGAAATCAATACAAACGTCCATTTCAATATTGTTAATAAAAAAATAACGTGTTCCTGAGTGGATTATAAAATGCATACAAAACATGGTTTCATTCGAATGATAACTAAAATGGTATTCTGAGCTTTATCTCGTTGGTTTAAGGATCCTATTAAAGTGATATATGCAAGTTCTAGGAAAATAATGAACCAAACCTTACAGGAGATTTTATAGTCTGTAAGATGAGGGTCGTAAAGTTGAGCGCGAGGAGTCTGTTTTATTCGGGATTTTATGCTTATTAAATTTATGAGATAAAATAATTTTATTTGAACATATAGGGCATACTGGCTACGCTTCGTGGCTCCGCTCATGTGGGAATTAATGGTCGATTAATTTACTAAATTAATATAGTAAGTGAATCAATCTTATACATATAGATACAATACATACATATACAATCTTATACACCTATCTATATAGACATACAAACCGGAAAAGTTTCCCTGCAATTTGAGCGAAAAACGAAAAAAAATCCACTCTCCAGGGGAGTGGCTGTATAAGCCGTGTTTTCTTAATTAAAACGACCGTATCGAGGAATTTAACGCTTTTTTCGCTTTTTTTCGTCGGCAGCCGCCCGGAATTAATTTATATTTTGTTTAAGTTCATTCACTTTTCAAATTATCCACTGCTCAGGCGCGTGCCGCTGTTAGGGCTGTCACTTGACTGACTTTTTAACTTATTATAATCTACTTTCATTATTTTTAATTGTGTATATACTTCCGTTTGAGTTGGTAGCTCTGAAAAGCGTGTAAGTTCAAAATTATTTGATTGTGTCCTTGAGTTCCTTTGATTACAATTCATGTCATCTGATTTATAAGTAGTATTAGCTGTTGCCCGCGGCTTCGCCCGCGTGACTTTGGCTTAGATGAAAAGTCTTTTTGTGTTCCAAACTGTTTCCTGTGTTCCAATCTTCGATTTTTATACGTCTACAGAAAATGCTCATCAGATTAACCAAGTTTTGCTAAGGCGCCATTTCCGTATATGTTATAGTGTAGCTGGTCTCTTGAAGTTATTCATCAGATGCTCCAGATCTTCAATTTTTATACGTCAGCAGAAAATGCTCATCAGGTCGAACGGTTTTTGCTAAGGCGCCATTTCCATATATGTTATAGTGTAGCTGGTCTCTTGGAGCTTTTCATCAGATGTTCCAGATCTTCAATTTTTAACGTCAGCAGAAAATGCTCATCAGGTTGAACGACTTTTGTAAAGGCACCATTTCCATATTTCTTATAGTTCAGCTGTTCTGTCATGGTTCTTCATCAGGTGTTCCAGTTTTCAAAATGAATTATAGCCTATATGTTGCCCAGGCTTAATAGCTATACAACAAAAAAAGTTTCATTCAAATCCGTCCAGTAGTTTTTGCGTGAAACGCGTACATACATACAGACAGACAGACAAGAAATTCCAAAAAAATTTTTTTTCCTTCTATTGTTCTTTTTAAGTGTCCCTCTATCCATTTTAGTTAAAAATGCTAAATGTACAGACAAAATATTTTTACTGTTTTATTATATGTATAGATAAGTACTTACTTATTTATACATGTGAAATTTCAGCCCAATCAAAACACGGCATTGGATCAAATTTAAATTGGAAAATTTGATTGTAGTCATCCTGCACAGTTGAATCTAAATTGATCTAAATAAAAGCTTTTTAAAAAATCCTAATTTTCAAATGAAATTGTTTTAATAGAGAAAAAGATAACAAAGAATGTCACAAAGGATGTTTGAAACACAGCACAGAGATAATCAAATTAAATTAGCTACCTTCTAAATAAGTCAATTCATTTGCTTTTTTTTTTGAGCAGGGATCCCGGTTTCCCTAATGCCGAAACTCTAAATTAAAATACATTTCGTTATTTTCTTATATAAAGAGTGGCAACCCTGATCGGTGACTTCACGGAGCACGTTTATTGAGCAAAGAAAGTGAAATGATAGCGACTCTCACGGGTTCATCCCGCGCTTTGTTTTGTCGGAAATGTTGTGTTGCGACAAAAACTCTAGTTATGAAGCGGTAGAGCTATCCCTAGTTAATGAACTATAGATAGATAGAAATGAACTATAGCTTTTTGTTGGCGGTACGGAAATGCAGAATGGAATTATGCGTCATTCTTTAATGAAATAATTATTGAAATAGTAAAGAAGTTATTACGCTATGATATTTCGTAATCGGCTTCTGGAGCACTCGAACTACGGGGTCCCGGGTTCGATCCTCGGCCAGGACGCTATGGAAAACGATCCTTGGATTTGTGTATGTGGATGTTTGTTGCCGCGCAACGGATATAAATATAAGGTAGGTACATAGAAAGAATAGAACTTGGATTACCACATAGGGTACACCTCGAACAACAACGGTAACAAAGACCGGAGGTGCTGATAATTTTCAATAATTAAAAAAAGGTATATGATTAAACGATAAATATATTATCACTATTGCTATGGCACAAATAATAATAACCGTAATATAGCGCTATTCTTAATAGCCATCATCTATCGAAGCGGCACCGGACCGCCGCACTAATAACCCCACAACCCTGGTACGTACGTCTAATCCCTTTCATCCCGTACAATGAAGGCTAACCCGCTAAGACGTCTCGACATCGCGGAGATCCCACAGGCTACACACTACAATGCTCGGACGAGACGGATTAACAGAATCTTACGGAGGTCTTAAGACGCTGTGGAACGATAAAACGAATTTTGTCCGTCGCAATTATGATAGTGGTTCCACGTTGCTATCAAATACTAGCTGTTCACGGGGCGTCGTCGCTTCCGTGGAAATTTTAGGAAAAGCAACAACCTTCACTGGTGAAGGACAACATTACTCATTTTTCTGACATAAATGACTTTGGTACTGGCAATGGTAACTCCACTAAAATTTTCCTGTTATAGGAAACTTGTCAAAGCTATAAAAAGCCAATGCCGGTTTTTGGCGTCTTTTTTTTTTTCGCGCGGCCACTAACCAAACCCTGTTTTTCTAATAGGTAAAAACATAATAAACAAAACTTAGTATGGCATATATAACTCTAAATTCAGTCCGAACTGAGTTATTGGGGTTAGAAAATGTCAAATATTCAAATGTTTTTGAGGCGATTTTCATCATATGGGAGCAAGTTCAATAAAAATAAGTAACAGAATAATTATCTTTGGACATTTTTTATTACCACTATAATCATTTGAGCCTCCCCCCCCCCCACTGTAACTCCTGACAGCTGCCCACCTTGTTCAGCGAGTTTGGTATTGGTGAGTTATCCATCGGCTTGTTCGGCGGTTGGTTTCTTTTGGTTGGTCTATAAAAGATTAAAATACAAATACAATAATATATTCAATGATTTTATTTCACATTTCACTGCTGTTATAAAATTAATACAGTTCTGTTTTACAATACAATGAATGTAGTAATTACAATGCCTGTCTTATAAAATAGAAAAACTGTAGAAGCGTTTACAATAATAATGCTTACTTTGAATTCAAACCAATGTTTCTTTTTTGGGTACATATAGATACACAAATATTTTTCATATGAGATCAAGTTCAACAATTTTTAAACTGCAATATAAAAATAACGTGTTAACAAAAAACGATTTAATAAATATAAAAGGCAGTTTTTGTTTGAAATTAAAGTTCATCGCCGCTAGACTCCTCAGCCTCATTCTCTACATCATGGCGTATTATGATGTTATCTAATAAGGTCGCGGGAGGAATTAAGTTCTCCTGATATCTCCCCCATCCTAAATACCATAATACTGACATGACGTGAGAACAACAGCCAAGGGTTCGTTTGCCGACGATGCAACTGCAGTAATGACCGTATATGGCTTGTCTGCCTCTCATACCACCTTGTACCAAAATATACGTGTTTATATAAATACGAGACTGTCTATGTCTCGATTGTATTCGCGCCCTCAGCAACCATAGATTTATAGCTGTAATACTGAAATCTTCCAAGCCCTCTAAGTCGTTATCTCTGCATACTTCTATTTAGTATGTTCCTTCATCGTTCTTAACATGCTCGCCGTAGTAACTACAAGCTTGCTTTATTTGGTATGTTCCTAATGCATATATAATTAACTCGTCCATGCTAAGAATGGGAAAGTCATTTGTTATGTGATTGAGATCTGTTGCTGTTATTGTCATGAATATAGTTCTTCTAGCGTTCATATTTTTATGAATAATGTAGTCTGCGAGGTGATTTTCATTATTTATAGTTTCTCTTATTGCATTTAAAATATCATCAACCAATCTGTGGTCTGTTAGAGGGCGGCCAAAGGCATTAAGCAAAGCCCCTGCTATTTTTATTTCTAAAAATAAATGACCTATAGCTCTGTTATTAGTTGTATGTCTCAATAGTTTAAATTGATTTTTAAGCGTCCATTCATCGTTTCAACCACCCATCGACACAGCGTAACCATTCTTGATTTGTTTGCATCTAACATATCGCTGACCTGTTTAGGTGAAAACGTATTATATACGTGACGGACAACAAGTGAAATATCAATCCATACTGGATCAAACCTATGTTGTTCGCATACGCGTACGCCTTGCGGTATATAAAAGCTATTCTCTTGTAGAATTATAGATCTCAAATTCTTGTCTATTCTAACCAAGTTACTGTTTTCACAATATTGAAATATACAAGTTCTCGTATTGAAAGGAGCTCTTGAAAATCCTTGTATAGGAAAGCTCAAAACATTTCGGACTGGTAGTACCTGTCCCACTGGCAGCATTTGTTCTCGTTCAGAGCTGTCAGGTACGGACTCGATGTCAGCAATCTCACGGTCACTATCCGCTGGCTCAGGATCGGGCTAAGATCTTCTTGGTTCGTCAGCTACGGATTGAACATCACCCTCAGCTGCGACTGGTTCACGTTGTGTGTCCAACTCGCCTCGTTGAATATAGCGTTTTGCTTGTTGAAAACAAGGTTTACAAATCCGGTCTTCACTGGATATCTGTAGAGAGATAAATATAAATGACAAACTTGGTTTTTACTAAAAACTTTTGGTGGCATTTGGAATTATACAGTGGAATTTAAACCGGTAATTGGAACACAAAATATCTTAATGCTTCCTCTCTTTTGTCCTATTAACATTATGAAATTGTACTTATTTTAAAAACATGATTAAAGAGTGTGAAAAAGAATAAAAGTATTCGTAAAACATTTTGATATAATGTTTACATACCTCAATAATATTTCTAACTTCAGCCAAATAATCAATCAGAAATGGATGTTGCTGGAAGTGCTGCGTAGTCAAAGGGTAGGATCTTCTTATACTGTTATTGCTTCGACTTATACTTCGAAGACAAGAAATGCACTGTCTTCGATCCATATTCCACTGTATTTATATTAAAACAGCACGCACAATAATGCTTCACTACACAAATCAGAAGGTCCAGTAAACAAGTCAATTCTGTTAGGTAAGATATCTATATCGGAGTCAGTTTTGACGACCTCTGTGGCCTAACGCTTAACACGCCAGACTGCCACACCGGAGGTCCCGGGTTCGATCCCCGGTCAGGTCAAGATGGAAAATGATCTTTTTCAGATTGGCCTGGGTCTTGGATGTTTATCTATATATGTATTTGTCATAAAATATAGTATCGTTGAGTTGGTATCCCATAACACAAGTCCCGAACTTACTTTGGGGCTAACTCAATCTATGTGATTTGTCCGTATATATTTATATTTATTTATTTAGTTAAACAAGCCAAGTCGTAGTTTGATTATTCAGTAAAAAAAAATGTACTTACTCATTGATGCGCGGGGATGGGGTAGAGGGGGTGGAAGAAGGGGTTTTGGGATTTGCATTGTTCACACAAATACCGATGTATGACTCACCCATACCTGCAAACTCGTCGAACAATGTGTGCAGCTGCCAGGAGGGGGGAGGGAGTTACGGCGTGTAAGGCCTCAAAGGATTATAGTGGTAATAAAAAATGTCCAAAGAGAATTATTTTGTTACATATTTTTATTGAACTTGCTCCCATATGACGAAAATCGCCTCAAAAACATTTGAATATTTAACATTTTCTAACCCCAATAACTCAGTTCGGACTGAGTTTAGAGTTATATATGCCATACTAAGTTTTGTTTATTATGCTATTACCTATTAGAAAAACATAGTTCGGTTAGTGGCCGCGCGAAAAAAAAAAGACGCCACTTCTCATAGTCGAATCGGCATTGTCCTTTAGCAAAATCGACAAATAAAGGGAAAAAGGTAGGAAAATCGAAGACCTAGTGTAGAATAATTCAGTTTCATCTATAGTCTTACTGACAACTAAAAAAAAGCAGGAAAATTTTGAATTTCCCTCTCGACTCGACCCTTACGCACCTTAATTGCACTCCAGTGCGGGCGTCACTCCTGTCAACTAATTGACGTTGACATCTGACTGTGTTTACTGACAGTATTTACTCAGCAGTGACGCGCAAAATCGATGAGATCAGCTGATAGGGATTAATCAAATTGATCGGATGATTGGCCGATTGGATTCGAGTATGCATGATCAATCGACTTGGGTCAAGTAACATAGATAGAATGATCTTGACTTGATCAATTTGATTTAATTGTACGTAAATAAAATCTGTAATTGGTTTTATTTTATTCTTTATTTAGTACTTATCTATTATTTTACTAAGAATAAGAATAAATGCGAAGTTTGTGTGGATGGATTTTTGTTGCTCAATCATGCAAATTTCGATCAAATTTTGATAAAACCACATACCTATAAGTAGTAAGTACAGTCGGGGGCACATCAACCTGCCCCTCTACCTCACTGAATCCTATCTCTGTTTATCTGCCCTCGACTGTACACTGTACATAATTTTCATCGAAACATTGTTACCGGAGCGGAACCCAAAGAAGCAAGTTTATAAATATAAAAAGAATGGCCAAGTAAACAAACAACAATTCAATGAATACTTAATGAATTGGTTACTTACTTTAAAACAATAAAAAAGTCACCTACACATAAAAAAAACAATTGAATGTATATATCTATTAATAGACAAGTACAGCCACAAAGTGAAAAGACTTGTATAGAGGTAAATTCAGTTAAATATTAATTACTTTATGCCGGGGCTGTGACCTGAAAACCGTTGAATATTTCAGGGGTTGGTGGGTAAATAAATAAGATGCAGAGACATTCAGTCCTATAGTACGGCCAGGCACCGCCAAAATAATCGAATTTACTCCATATAATGGAGTTACAGTGGTTTTAAAGTTTTTTTAAATCAATAGTTTTTTTATTATCTATCTTAACTTAATTAAATAGAAAGTCCGATCTCATATCAGACCCAAAGATTCCCATAACCTAGCAGCATTGCATCGCTGGATGGCCAGAGAAATCCTAAATTAAAGTTAGGTTCAATTTGAATTTTGTCCAATAAACTAAATTTTTTTTTTTTTTTTTTTTTTTTCATATAACATACTATATCAGTATGTTAAAATTATTACAATCTAGCCAGTTACAGGCTAATAAGTAATTTTGCTTTAACCTAGTTTTATAAATAAATTGAATAAGAATGTGTCCATCGGCACTTTTCTTAATGTCTCTATTAAGGAGAAGTCACTTTGTTGTTGTGTCTTTATTCGCACTTTTATTGCACTATGTTATTCTTAATATTCACTTAATCACTACACTAATTCGAACGGTTTAGTTCTCTTGAGCCGTCGCACTATGTCCGTATTATCGAGGAGTTGGATTGCCTCAATGTTTACATGATGAAGCAGTCTATTCTCATGCGCTTCTGCAATTTTTTGTATGACTTTATCGACGAACTGTATATTCAGGTCCCGGTGCAGGTCGACATTTCTTATATACCAGGGCGCGTTCACAATAGCCCGTAGTACCTTGTTTTGAAATCGTTGGATAATTTCTACATTACTCTTTTGGTACAGCCCCACAGCTGTATTCCATAAGTCCATACCGGCACAAGGACTTGTCTATATATGAGTAGTTTGTTGTGGACTGATAGCATGGAATTTCTCCCAAGCAACCATTGCATCTTATGAAACTTAAGATCAAGTTCTCCCCTTTTCTTTTTGACGTGGGCTTTCCAGCGAAGCTTCGCGTCTAGAGTCATACCCAAATATTTGGCTGTGTTTTCATGAGGTATTTGCTTCTCATTTATATAAATTGGATGACAACTACCTTGTTTATTTGTAAAGTTCACGTGAATTGACTTTGTTTCGTTGAGTTGTATTCTCCATCGTTTTGTCCAGCTAATAACTTTATTCACAGCTATTTGTACCTTTTCTGCTGCTTCAGCGTGTGTGCTTCCAACGGCCATTATCGCTGTGTCATCAGCAAAGGTAGCTATAGTGTTGTTCTCTGTTTCTGGAATATCACAGGTATAGAGTAGGTACAGGACCGGACCCAATACGCTTCCCTGGGGTACTCCAGCTTTTATTTCCTTGATTTCTGAAAAAGCATCTTCTTGCTTTACTCTAAAAACTCTATCTGATATATATGATCTTAATATATCCACAAACTGTTTGGGTAGCATTGTCCTTAGTTTTATGATTAAGCCTTCATGCCACACTTTATCAAAAGCTTGCGCTACGTCAAGAAAAACAGTAGAGCAGACCTTTTTTTCTTCCAGAGATTTTTCAATGATGTTTGTTATCCTATGCACTTGATCTATTGTTGAGTGCTTTTCTCGAAATCCAAACTGATGTCCAGGAATTAGATTTTTGGTTTCTATTATTGGTTTTAGCCTTTTTAGCAAAAGTTTTTCAAACAATTTAGACATGACCGGTAACAATGAGATAGGCCTATATGAAGTAGTCTCGCTTGGTGGTTTACCCGGTTTTGCTATCATAATTACTTCGGCAACTTTCCATAAGTCTGGCACGTACTTAAGTCTTAGAGCAGCATTGATTATATTCGTTAACTTCACTATAGCTTTTTTTGGAAGGTTGTGCAGTATTTCTCCCGATATGAGGTCGAAGCCAGGTGATTTTCTGGGATTAATATGCTGTTTTATTTCACGATGGACTTCTCTCGGAGTCACAAGCTTTATCTCTATATCCTCATTAACGAATAATTCATCAGTAATTGTTGTGTCATTTACTTGACTATCATTTGGTTTAAAAATTTGCTCCAAATGTTCAGCAAATCTTTCAGCTTTTTGTTCATTGCTGATCGCCCACTTTCCAGGTGCAATCTTTATAGGTGGATATTGATTCATGGGCTGTTTAAGGTATTTAGTAGCCTTCCAGAGTGAGTAATCTGTGGTACGGTCACCACTTAACTTTTGTAGTTCATGATTTGTACGCTCATCAACATGATCTTGTATAAGTTTTTTTAGTTTTTTGGTGAGATTATTCAATATATTTTTGTCTGCGGGAGATCTAGTTTGATGCCATAATTTCCTCTGCCTCCTTTTTTGGGTAATAAGTTCTCTTATTTCTATCGGATATAGATTTTTTGATGTTTTATTTTTTATCTTTGGTGAATATTTCCATGCGATCTGTTGAATTAGAGTGATAAACTTCTCTAAGTCACTATTTAATTGTTCTGGTGTCTTTAATGGTACCTTAAGGTTAATATTATCATTTAATTCTAACTTAAAACTTTCCCAGTCAGTGAATTTATTGACTAAGCTTAGTTTAGGTTCCTTATTAATTATCTTTTCCCTTATTTCTAGATAAATAGCAGAGTGATCAGAGTTCATATCGTAGCTCTGCTCAGTACTTATATAGTTAGACGATATGTTTTTATATATAAAAAAGTCTATTAAGTCTGGAATTTTCTTTGGGTCTGTTGGCCAGTATGTGGGAGATCTTGTCGATGCAACGTCACAATTCATTTCGGTGATGGCATTCAAAAGTTCTCTTCCTTTCGTATTAGTGAGTCGAGAGCCCCAATGCGTATTTTTAGCATTAAAGTCGCCTCCAAGTATGAAACGTTCGTCAAGGTTTTGTATAATGTTCATATACATTTCTTTGCGTATGGTATGCCTTGGTGGGCAGTATATTGCTGCCACAGTGACTGGACACTTTTTGGTATTTATTCGAACTGCCGTACATTGCACCTCAGGTATTTCGTATTTAATATGTTCTTGATGTTGAATATTATTTTTGACGATGATAGCACTCCCGCCACTTGCTTTGTTTGCTGGATGCAGAGCGTGATATACTGTATAACCTTTGAATTTAATAAACGATTCTCTAGTGAAGTGTGTTTCAGACACAAGACACACATCAATATTTTCAATATCTAGGACTACTTGCAATTCGTTTTTATGCTTAAGTAGTCCATTACAGTTCCAGGCCATTATTTTAAGTTTATTAATCATTTTTTATGTTTCGGCATAGCTATTTTAGCACTATTTTCGATTAGTTTCAGACGCTCATCGAATGAAGTCATCAGCTTAAGGATTTCATCCAATTTATTAGCATTAGGGTCAGCTCCCTCTACGCGTTGATAATTCTCCGAAGCCTTTTTTGCAGCAGCCTCTGCGTAAGAAATATTCTTACTTACTACTGCTATAGGTTTATTGTTTATGATTTTATGTTGGTTGCTTGGGATAATTTTTTCTTGACTAACTACATGTTTTTTAGTAGTTTTGTTTCTCAATTTTTGTATTTCTTTAGCTATGGTGCAACCTCTGTAGTTCGCCGGATGAGGTTCACCACAATGCACACATTTTGGTTTCTCTGTTGCTAGTTTCTTACAGTCTTTAGTTAGGTGTCTTCCTGTGCATTTAACACACCTCAGTTCCTTAGCACAGTACATTTGTGTATGCCCGTAAGCCTGACATCTTTTGCACTGTGGAACAAGTTTGGACGATCGTAGAGGTTGAATATCAACGATGCATCCTAAAATTGATTTTATTTTATAAATATTTTCAATTTTTTCCTTATTGTTGAAGGTAAGCATGAACATATTTAATGGTTCCTTACTTTTCCAACTCAGCTTATTTACTGCATCTTCAATTTGCAGTCCCTTGGACTTTAGGTCTTCTATGACTCTCTCTGGCTTGAAGGTGGAGGGCAATTTCTTTGCCATCACTCTTATGGGCCTATCTTGCTTATTTTCATAAGAATGCCAGAGGCAGTTATTGGCTGACAGTAATTTAGTTAGGGTTTTATATGCTTTTTCGTCGCAAGCATTTATTTTGACACTATCACCATTCATCATTTTTACTGAGAAAGTGGCAGATGACTGATCTCGTGACAAGAAGTCATAGAAATTTTGGTAGTTGTCGACTCCATCCACTATGATAGGCGGTGGTGGGGGAACTTTCTTTTCCTTATTTTCTGTAACTGGAGCATCTTTCTCCTGAGGTGAGAGTGAGGGTGATTTGTTCAATTTTCTTTTCTTTCGTGACTTTGTTCTAATCCACTCTGTTTCTCTTGCTAGGTCTTCCTCGTCGGTGACATAGTCGACCTGGGGCGGGGGGACCTCTACACTAGTTTGTGAGGCTGTAGTTTTCGACTCAACAGCGCACTGAAGCTGCTGTCGACGGATTGATATTTGACTTTTTAGGTCTTCAATAAGGCTCTGCTGTTTAAGCCGCTCTTCTCTCTCTTCTTTATAGCGGTCAAGAAGATACCGTTCTGTTTCAGTTTTTATTTGTATCTTTGTTGGCGTATTCATTGTCAGGACAAATGAGAGAACGTCGCCTTAACAATATTAGTAATGATAGGTAAACATACCGAGTGCAGTGACGATCTAGGTCATTGCTGGTGGCCGCTCATGACGCGACGTCGTCGATGTTATGATGCGTTAGCACTTTACACGGCACGCGCGGTCATAAGTGACACAACTGATCCAAGCGAATAATGAACTATCACTGAAATTATATTACACAATAAACTAAATAGAAAAAATATTTTGTTATTAACATGGAGCTGATCTGATTTGAGTATAGGAGCTAAATTGCCATAAGAACTCTGTAATAAAGAGACACCCCCTACGACTCCACGTAAGGAATTTAAGGAAAACCTGACACATCCATATTTTTTTAAAGTGAAAACTTCTAATATTCAATGAGACTGAGCTGAAACGTTCATCTATGTAACGCCGTCGACGAAAGGACCTCGCCGTGATGAAGTTTTCACTGCTGTCATGTGGTCTTAAGCACACAGCATTTTTTTTTTACTATTTTCATCTCAGAAATGTTTGTAGCTAAGATCGAAACCAGCCAGTGTCAACACATGAGATGTGAAGATGATTCAAAACCCCGTTTACAGCTGGTAATAAAAAAAACTCGTCTTAGCCTGTAATGGCGCCATGTACCGTCAGCGCATCAACTCACCCTGCATGGAATTACGACACTATGCAGCGGTAATAGCAGCGAAGTTGCGATGAATGAATGTGTTGTTCTACTTTTGACTGTACCGTAAAAGGTTGTTCGTTTTATGATTGTTTACGCGGGCTTTGACGGAGAGCTTTCAAAGCTGAATGTAAGTACAGCGTGCATGTAATAAGCTCGCAGTGTGTTAATAAAAATGTTACAAAAATAGAAATAAGTATGTGAAAAAATTTCATGCTTTTAATATTTAATAAAATTTATTATATAATCTTTATTAATGTCGTCATCTCATGTCGAAGGCCAAGATCCACTTCGGGTCGCTGCGCCGCAGTATTAAGTATAATGTACATATTTACACACATATAATCACGCCTTAAAGACATATTTTATTCTACAAATTCAATAGTTAACAATAGGAAAAGTTACGCAAAGCTGAGCGCAGATGGCTGCACCAGCACATTCAATAAAAAAACCACCTGTCGCCATGGTGCATAAGTCAAAGTTATTTGTAAAAATTACTATGTGAATACTAGGTAAATCCTATCTCAATAACTGTCCCGAGTAGCACACGTTGACAATTTCAAACAGTTCGCGGTGCACACGACTACCCTCCTTTACAATTCTGTCTCTATTGGTAGAACCCGGGAGCTGAGAACGTAATAGAGTCTGTACAAAGTGATTAACTCTTTTTTATCATAAGACCGTTTCACAGCTATGGAGGATTGCTCTAAAGTTATATAAAGGGATAGAGCATCTAACATTTTAAGTAGTAAAATGGTACTAAAGGCGGACACTAGATATTACTTACTATGTGCCAAAAGTTCCCATACCATATTGAGACCAGGGTAAGTAATGCAGTCCCTAGAATGTTATAATTACCGAGTAGCCATAGGCCCGTGGCTAAACCCCGAGCCCCGTAAGCTTTTAGCTGTGATTTCGTCCGGCGGAATTTACTTTTGGTAATATTTCAAGTCCTATGCGATGACGTATCAAGACAATACCTGCGCCAGATTACAACAGTGAAAACGGTTACTAATATTAAATACCTAGTAGTTTTTGCGATAAAGTAAATTCAAATATCCCCTATATACATACAGCCATAGATCAGTTACAATTTTATTATAATGTAAAAGTTAAAAAAAAGGGAAACGACAAAGGCCTTTTAAACTCAATCAATTAACTCTGAACTGTATTCAACAAGAAAATACAAAGTAAGGGAAATTGCCTTATACAATTTGTTGCCGTAATTAACTAGAATTGCTTTTCATTTCTACTGAACTGAATATCGGGAGAGTAAATAATTAAAGTTAAAAATATATAAATAGGTCGCACCTAATAATGTGGTTGTGGTTTAGTAAAGCAGTAACAATATAACTGGATTTAATGATTGGATAAGAAGAGAAGTTTCAAGATTTGATAGAATATTGAATGTTTTCAGCAAGATGTGGTCAAAAATAAAGTGACATTATATTTTAAGTGACATTGAATTCTGTTATTACATAACTCAAACTAATAATTTTCTATTGAAAAGACTGAAGGTGAAGGTCAAACAAGCACAAAGTCAACACCCATTTAAGTCAAAAACGCTCACTTTACTTAAAGTGGGATAGAAGTATGAAAAACATACATTTAATTTAATGTTAAAGTAAGGTAACTGTCAAATACGTACATTTGTGGACCAAGGAAATGGTGCAAAAAAAAAAGAGAGGCTTACGCCCAGCTGGCTGGGTTGATGAGGGCTGATGGCGATGAGATGAACGAGAGAAAGATGAGAAATACATATCCTACGTCCTACTAATCCTACTAATATTATAAATGCGAAAGTTTAGATGTAACTTTGTGAGTTTGTGAGGATGTTTGTCACTCAATCACCCAGGATTTCGATTTTTGGTATACGGATAGACAAATACCTTGAATAGCACATGGGGTAATTTATATCCCGAAATTCTCAAGCGAGCGAAACCACGGGCGAATAATGGGTATAAGAATACATGTCGCTCTAATTTTCATTACTATTTGTCCGGTAAACTTGATCTTCAAGACGTCAAGTACTGACTCTATCTTTGGTTGTTAGCTCCTTGATACGGATACTGAAGGATAGCTTACAATCGTAACAAAACAATAGGCGACGTGTCGCGCACACTAATATGGAGAGTAGTTCGCGTCTAGGGGATAGGGATGCCGAGATAGTTAAGCTAAGTATCGACAATCAATATCGATATGTATACCACATTTTGTGTCACGAGCAGTGTGACGACGTAGAATGTTATTCGATGTTGTTACAACTGAGTGAGTCTCATCATCATCATCAAATTTATGAGCGTTCCTTCCATTTTACTCTTTTCATTGCCAACTTTTTCACTTCATGATATGACCCGAGGCTAACTTTTTCAAATGAGTCTAACTAATAAAATTATAATCCCCTAATTGGATGAAATAATCACAACGAGCGATCGACTCGAATGCCATGACGGAAAATGGCGTATGCATCGTGCCACGATGCTCATTTGTTTTACATTTAGCGTGACGGCTAACTTTTTTTGGAACTTTGTTAGGCGCGAAATAAGCTGATGTAACTAATGTAATGCTATATGTTTATTACTGGCATGTTTGTCATCGATCACTCTACCCACACACGCAGAACTCAGAGTGTGAATTTTGTTTGATGAAATCAGGTATTTTTATCCTGAAATTCTCACAAGACCGGAGCCTTATTCTAGTAAATATAAAAATGCAAAAAATATTTTGTTAGTAAAAAACATTCTCAGTATCTACGTCTTTCCTGCAGGATCGCAGTGACAAGTTTGCATTTTAAATTATATTAAATAGTTAGAATGAATTTATAAGTAAAAAAAAAGTGTCACAGTAAATCCACGTCTTTTCTGCATTCGTGTCAAGCATAGCAATGTTATCAGAACATCCCTAGGACAGCACGCACACACAGGAAGGCATAAACAATGCGCGTTAACAGTCAACGTGTCAGTGTGTGTGTAGACATAGACACTGAATAGAGGTTGCCGTTCATTAGGGATATAATTATAATAATAACAATTCATACCTAGTGTAACACAACCTCAGTATGTGGCTTTACTAATGCTATGAATGCAGATGTTTCGATGTTTGTTCCTCAAATATAGGCTATTATTTTCTTAACTAATTCTTCTTTCTTATCGAGTGTATTTACTAACCTGGTGTTAGATTTTATTCAAGTCGCCTTCTGATATGACTTACGACTACCACTATTTAGTGGCAATAGCCGTATACATGCAAGTAAACTAACAGAGACCAGTGTTCTGGTTTCCCTCACGTTGTTGTTAGTGGTAGTCTTTGAAAACTACCATACATACATGAGTCAGAAAGGATACAAACTCATATGGGACAGGTAGGATTTGAACCTGGGTCCTTTCTGTCCTCAGTCAAATGGATGTGATTAGGTACCACTCAACTACCACCACATTAACTAATTTAAATATAATAATTAACTCGAAAGGAAATTTCGATAACATTAGAAAATTACAAAGTCATCCGAAAATCACTCACAATAATTTAAAATGACTTACAGATACTGCAATGAATGTCTTGCTTACCTGAAAAATAAATATAAATAAGGTTAAATTAAACATTTGCTTCGATGCAATTGAAGATATGGTATATTTTTCCACCAGGATCATCTCAAAATCCTGTTTAATGCTTTAATAAAATAATAAACCGCTCTATAAATATAAATTTCTAAAATAATTATCCCCTCACACATCGTCAGGGAGCAGAGATAACGGTTTTAATTAGGGACCTCGCGTTTCGCACAGTTTCAAACAAAGCCGTGTGCGATAACGTGTGCTTTGTATTACACAATCAAAGGTCCTTGCGAACGATATCATCTGCGCCTTGGCCCTGGTTTTACCATTGTTTATTTCTAGACACGTGCTACAAAAATAATTTTATACGCTTGTTGATGTTACTCATGTCATCGTGACTTTGTAAACGATTTTCAAAGTCATCGTGAGTAATTTGCAGTAAAATTTAATTTAAACTGATATGCTTAGCCGCCATTTTAATTTATAGGTCAAGATTTTCGGTTAAGCATTAAAAGTGTCTCCGCTATCAGAGCACCTCCCCCTGGATCTGGTCTACCTTGGCCGACATGGAAGTCTATATAAACTATAAACAGACTCTGGGGAAAAGTCGGCCGAACCAATGAAAATATGTCCAGGTGCTAGGGATATAGCTCGAAAACCACCTGTCTGTGTGGTGTCTCTCTCCAGACTATGGCACATTTATTGTCTTGCCCAGCGTGCCCTACTACCTGTACGCTAAAGGACCTGTATGACGCAACAGATAATGCTGTACCTGTGGCGTCATATTGGTCATCACAAATTTGACCCGCCCCGAGTCGACACGCTAAGGAGAAGAAGAAGAACAATTAAATGATCATGTAAGGGTTACGTTTTTGCTTTTTCAGATACGGAATCCAAACAAAGAATACGCTTATATTAAAATGCGTTTTTATTTAGTATCTCATAACATAACCCTAGCTTCTCTATAAATCGATTGGGATAATTATGATTTTGTTTGATAGATGATTTATCTAGAGTACCTAGTATAATAAATAGCTATGCCCCGCGGTTTCGCTGCTTCAGGATTCGGGATAGCAGTAATACTAAACACGGAAAGATTATTATAGTATCGTATATAAGTATAGAGGCAAACGAAATTTTTTAAAAATTTCACTATCAGATTGTTTTACAAACACAGTTCGCTATTTGTAGCAGGTTTCACCTATAAACTGATCAACTTTCCAAAGAATACAATAGCAAAAACGATTAAAACAATCGTTTTCCCTTATTTAACGAGCATTTGAACGACCTCCTTAAACGTACTCGACGTAAGCGAAACCTTTGAAACGTAAATCTGAACGCGAGCCGAGAAAGATTCAATCTCTCGACACTCAGTCAATAGACAATTAATTTGAATTTAGCGAACTCATGCGCGAATTAGACGCTCAGCTATTTTAGCGCGGCGCGACTGGCAGGGCTGGCACGCGTGCTTAAATTATACGTCAATTAATTTAAATTAAGGTTTAGTGGACTTTATGCGGCTAAAGGAATGTAACTATTAGTAACTACTGATTGGCAAGATTGTGGTCAAGAGCAAACCCATCTTTTATTTAAAAAAAAAACTACCTACTGATGAATAATAAAAAAGGGAAAAATTATTTTTTTTAGAAAACTTTAAAGTTTTAAATTATTATTTTTAAATTGAATAGGTATAGTGAACTCATGCAAGAAATAGACGCTAAGCTATTTGTAGCACCGCTGGTAGTATGGACATTTCGATATTGTTGATGTTTTGATATAGTAAACTTTATAGCGTCACAATAATAGTTCAGATTTATAGCTGGTCATCCGTGGGAATTTCGGCATAAAAAGTCTGTTTCATTAATGGATAAAAACTGTCATGGCATTATTCAGGAAAAATTGCTAACGGAAATTGTAGGTTTATATCTGCAGCGATTTTAGTAATATTGTAAATTGTAATAAAGAATTCTTATTTATTTATTCTTTTACTTTCTAATTACTATTTAAATTATCACCTGCAAGTGACAACCCTAAAACCCACTTCCGATTGACAAGCGAGTGGGTGCGAATCACTTGTACTATGTAGCCGATTTAGAGCACGCTCTGTCACTGAATTATCCACTTATTTGAGAATTGAGACTGCTTACAACCAATTCGAATTTCGCATACCTATTGTACTCGTTGTAACGCATACAGCAGGAATTTGATAACCTTAGCTATATTGAAATTAAAGAATCTGAATCATTCAGAAATATAAAAAAACGAGCACGAGAACATTACGTTCGCAAATATGCATTTGTTTGGGATAAATAGCTTTACATTGTTTTTATAATAAAGCAAGGTAGACCAGTCTATATAGAAGTGTATCGAAGAGACATAGGTCCAGTAGTATCTAGCAGTGGGTGGGTTTGAAAACAAGGTAAAACTAGGAACTATCCTTCAATATTGTATTGTACTGTATTGTACTGTTTAACATCAGCCCTGCCACACACATATACATATATATGTGTGTAGTAGCTGTCTATTGAGGCGGAATATTTGTAAAGCTCATGTATGGCTGTATGGTTTCAGTTCGACTTGAGTCGTTTGTATTGGTAATCAAATCAAGAAACCCTTTAAATTTGAGGGATATACCTCAAGGATTCACGAAACAGATCTGAATTCAATTATATGTTTCAATTAGTTACTCTTTTCTTCATGATTAGGTAGTAGCAGTATTGCTTTATATACAGTTGATTATTATATTACTATCATTATCAAATTAATAAAAATATCATAATAAAAGCCGTTAAGTAAAATTTTTTTTAAAGCCTTTTAGCTACCAACTTAATTTTCTACCATAGCGTTCACAGTTCACGACCCAGTGCACTAATCCTAATTACTCCCACCTCTCGACTCGTCTTAATCGAAGCAATTTAACTGGATCCACTCAAATGCAAAATAAGTTTACACAGTTCCCTTCTCACTATAATCGGCTGCCAAATTGCCGGCGCCCACTTCATTCCTCGGTAATTAATTTGGGTCACAGTTTTACAAACTTAGAGAAAGTTTAATCTTATTGGTTCTATCGTTCTTTATTTATTATAACAATCCTGCCAGAATAAGTAGTATTTTTCTGATCTTTCCCTTTTCAAATGTTGTTAGTGGCCAGTTACATTTTGTTGAAATAAAGTTTACCACCTATATCCCACTTCTGATGACAAAAATTTAAGCTAAAGTGGGACTAGAAGGACACAGATCTTAGCCACCTGACAATAACGAAATAGTCGGATGATTTAAAGGCACTTAACAAAGAATGGAGATATAAGGAGTTAAGAGAGGCTTTTGCTCAGTAGGCACTTAAGCTAAAAAGAACTTTACTTACCACTACAAATCTGAATGTTGAACTATAATTTAAATTATCTTTTTTAAATTGTTTTCTGTGAGAAGTGAATATATGTACCAATAGTCTGGAAACAAGTTATCCAATATCCTTCTCCGTATTTTCTGATAACAGCCGAAATTCACGTGTTATTTGAACACCTCAAGATGTAGGATAGTATCTATCTAAGAATTATTCCCACTGCTGCGGAGCACCGGGGGTAACTAGTCATAATAAAAGTTTAGATTTAAATAACCAGAGTCGTATAAGCTGGTCGCAGTGGGAACTCATTGTAAAATCCTACGTGAGAACACTCTGAATAGGGTCAAACTTCGGAATCAATTAAAGAATTTAAACTTAATAAAGCACTTAGGAATTTAAATAATACGCCCGTTATTCTTAAGAGTATTAAGAATATTTAATTTCGTTTTAATATAATACTTGGTAAATCCGATATGGTCTATACTGCACTGGATTCCGAGTATTTGCAGTGTACTAGTGAATTTTTTGAGATTTCGCGCTTCAAGTCAGGCTACGACCACGGTGACCGCAACATCGCACAAAACGTTAGATATTACATATAAATGAATTATGTATATTAGTAGTCATTATAAATGGATGAAATTAATACGTTCTCAGATGCAGAAGAAAAATTAATCTTTAGAAAATCATCGCTTTTATTAAAGAAAAGTATACACAGTTCAATCTAGACAAACTAAAGAACTAAAACTTAAGAAGCTAGTTGAAATCAATAGTTCTAACAGTTCGGACGAAGTTCCTTTGTTTCAATTGATATCCGACCAATTTTTAGGGTCATAGCGAAGTTCGGATTGTTTTCTAGAGTTAGTCTTGGTTCTAAAAGTCTTTTCCGGTAAATCAGTCTGAGTGGTGGTGGTGGAATTGTTAGGACGACGCTAGCTTATTGGAAAGGCCACGGATTCGACTTCCTACTAGAGTCTCGTCATTGTATATGAGATACCTGTATTTGTACAGTATTTTTTATATTCAAGGTTAGTGAAATGCATTATGTCATAGCAAAATTGTTTACTTAGTAAATAATCTATTGCACGATTATAATTTGTCTGGAGTGGTTCAAATTCAGCTTGCAAGATTGCTGTTTGATGCTTGTTAATCTAAAGAAATTTATAATTTAATTATTTGTATGATGTTTTCATTATATAAAAAAAAAGTTTTATACAGTTCTATTCCTATCTTTAATAAATATATTTCACCAATTGAAATTATCTATAGTTTCATCGCAAGTCCAAAAGTCACGTCTTTGTGAACCAAAGCGATTCGTCGCAAGCAGCGGATGCGCCGACGCAGCGCGTGTTTAGCATGATAATGCTAGGAGCAATAACCAGCGGGAATGTGTGTCGGCCAACGGGCAGGTACTAAATGTCTGATTCTGTATGTATCTGATTGGTGCCGATGTATCCGATTTTAAAGACAGGAGAGATTGCCGATTTGATTGGATATTGAAATGATCGAAAGAACTGCCGAGAATCAAGAATTCTCGCTGTCCCATTGATCGAACTGTAAGGAACTAAAGTGTTGCGTGGATCGATTAATCGAACAGCGCGATCGAACCTCGAAATCACAGGGATCTATGTCACCTAATAACAGGGATGTTATCAATGCATAAACGGATTAGGCAAAGGAGTTAAGAAACTGACATAACAACTTTTTGGGCACATTTCTGAGACTTTCTTTAACAACATCAGAGCGTTTTAGACAGCCCTCTCTTTGTTCACTCAATATCGTAAATATCCAATATAAATATCCGAATGCTAGTCCTTAAATATTAAGTGACGTACTGTCCAAACATTGCAGACACTGGTGAACCACAGACAACACGTGATTTATTATTAGTGAGCTATTTTAGTACCCCGCGTATACTACAACGCGACAGATCTATTTCCGGATTCTGGTTTTGTATGATGGACGACCGCGAGCTCAATGTGTGAAGGATTCGAGTCTAGTTATGGTTTTATCTCAAATTCTATCTAAAAGAAAATGGTGACTGGATGATTCGCGTGTCAACGGAGAGCTGAAATCGATGGAAGTTGAAAAGCAGATAGGTTCTTAGCGTAAAGTGAGCGCTAAGACAAGCTTTTTATTGAAATCTACCTTGCGCGAAGCTGCTGACAAAAGACATTTTCTGAAATGTTAACTTAATATTAGTTGATATAATGTAGGGATTCTATTGCTTCATTGCACATTTACAGACGAAACTAAATAAAACCATGTAAGAAAATTAGACTAGGGCCATTTCGAGCACTCAAATATTTCAAGACAGATTAAAAAATATTACCCAGACATTAATATAAAATCAATTGTAACCGGCGTCGTCGGTCAAACTAAACTCGAACTGGCAAGCCTGCTAGACTCTCGGTCAATAAGTTCAATTTTAGACAATGGAGCCCTAACCGCAGATTTAATATCAACTAAAGGCACCGGATTTTGGCTAAAATAACTTGGAACGGATTAGGTTCGCAGCTGCTCGAATTGGGAAAATTTGGGAGAACATTTTTGGTAAAGTCGACAGAATTTCAACCTACACAAAATTATTAAGAATTCACCACTATTACCATTGCATTGAGATTAATGATAGGTAACTTGACATGAAGTTGACTGTACCGATATCGGAGCCAGGAATAGATTTAACTATTCCACTAGACAAGAGCATTTACAATAAGACTATTATCACGTAAAGAAAGGATAAGACATTATGATGACTCTTTGGCCAAAGTTACTCTACTAGGAATAGTCATCTTAATAATATTACTCAAGTTAGGTGAGAGTGAAAGAGATCATGTAATAATATATATTTGAAGTAGAGCTATACTTTCTCTATTCTTTTCATCAGCTTTAGGAATCCTAAAGCTGATGAAAAGAAAAAATATTGGGACAATGTAGCCAGTCAAGACTCCCATAAAACATTTGACAAGGATTGGAAAGAAAACATAAGATTCCCTATCCCCCTCAGATCTCCATAATATTTCTGGTCTAGAAAAAATTAAGAGAGGATTTTGCCCAGTAGTCGAATCAGTAGTAGGTAGAAAAAAACTTGGATTAAAGGATTCTCAAAACAAAATGAAGAGAAATGGCTTATTCAACAATGCCTTTGGCAGTTGCAAAGATTACAGTAATTTTTATTCCCTCATCTATAGAGTAGTAACAATTAATCGTTACATAAATACATCATCGCGCGTCATAACGCATTTAGAAGTACTACGTAACGCTTTACGAGTTCGCTCTAACTCACAAATCAAGCCCAAATGGCCAGCACTTTGATACGTTTTAATCGTAGGTGTACGTGTAAATTATGACTAATTAAACTCCAGTGGAATTAAATGGATCAGTAAGTCCGGCTGTATGAACAAGAATATGACCGAGGATATGATCTCGGATGAATGGCCAAAATGTGGGGTCGGTGGTGCAGTATGAAGTTTCCGTCATGTCGTTTCATCATGTCATGATAATGGGACGGATAGGGATTTGAATATTTCAGCAGGTCATTCACGTGCTGCACTATATTTGTCTATGTTAAGGATAAGGATTTCTTTTCAACTCTTCAAAAATCAACTAAAGATATTGTGTTGATGACAGTTATTACGACATTAATGACCATTACTATAACGAAAACACTCTACAAAAATATATTATCAGCATCTATCAGCTACAATCGAATTGGCGTCGCGTTCATTGAATCCAAACACAGTGCCAAAGGGGGCGTGGTTGTGACGGGTACACGACCGGCCTATTTGACAACAACCACTTTCAGGCCTGATTCATTCTACCCAGCGTTGTCAAAGAGCTCAGTTTTAGCGGACTGTTGCCCATTACTGGGCGTACCTGCGAGTCTTTGATTTATACGATTGATTCGCAATGCTAGAGCTAACTCGTTTATGTAATTATCAATTACCGGACTGACAGCCGGACATCGGACACCGGCGCCGGACGCGAGGTGAGCTTCGGTTCCGTTAGTTAGCGTATTAATCCCTATCTATTGATTCTATACATTAAATGAACACGTTCTAAATTACAAAGGAAGCTTTAGTTATGATATCTTTAGGCATACAAAAGTAATTTAGTACATACAGAAAAGTATTGTGCGAGTCAAATTCACATACTTAAAACCGGAGATTCTATATTTTATAGTTTATAAATGGCAAGTAATATAATTCTTACAAAAGAAGAACATACTGATGTGTGATCGTGTGACCTTGAAAATATCTTATTACTGTAAAAGTTTGCATAATTAGATTAGAAGTAGCTTGGGTTACAGCGAACGCAGAATCGGTGTAATGGTATCCACGTACAATACACGACAGTCAACCATATACGCGAATGTGAATGTTACACGAATAGCGTCATCATTTCGCCGTCGAACATGGTCGATAATTAGGATTCTTAGGTGCCAATCGTCACTCTAGCCTCTAGATAGATGGACAAAGAAATGATCCTAATAGATTTCCTTTAGGTTTCTACTTCAACCGCAAACTAACTGGAGAGTATTGTACCTTAATATGAACAGAAACACGTGACATTGTATTCGGCATATCAGTTCCGTACACAATGTCCCTGCCTTGTTACACCGCTGTATAAATAGGGGCCGATAACTGGGCCGCTCGGGTGTCAATCGTCACAGTCGTCACCCACTCGGGAGACAAGCGCCCGTCACGATATATTATTTCGGCATTAGATATCACGACACGACAATGACCTATGTTTAACCCATGTTTAAAATGTTCTTGTAACTCATGTTCCTTAGGGAGTGTAGGGGAGCACCCTACACTCCCTAAGGAACATACATGTCACATTTCAGCTTCTTACGCCCAGTAGTTTTGGCTGTGCGTTGTCTGTCAGAGATAGTAACGGAAGAATTTTTTATGATATTTTTTCTACTCTTTGAAATGACATAAACCTAAAGCAAACTACTAAAAATCTTCATTAAAGCTAGCTTTCCACTAGTACTGCGTACGGTAGTTAGACATGATTCTTAATCGTTTGAGAGGAAAATTATGATAGAAATCTTAGAAAATTATTGAAAGCAGTAGAGTATTGTTTGGTAATAGAGTTGTTAGTAAAATGTATTATTGCAGTAAAATGACCCATCTAAACTAGAAAACGGTAAAAAAAAAAGAAAATTAGAAGGAACTTTACGAGTTAATTGACAGAAATGATTTAAATACGATCTTCTAGAGCATGTTTGTCTAAATAGCTCAGTGGAAAACCAGAAGTAGTTAATAGACGAACAGAAGGTATTTTTAAAATGGCCGCTTTTTATTTTTAAGTAGTCACTAATGAGTTATGCGTCACGTAAGAGACAATGGCCAGATACCCAGAAAACGAAGTTACATGTGTTTCTCTAATGGATGCTAACGCGGCCGCTTCAATGACGCGTATGAGCGGACATTATACTAATGTGTGACAACATTATCATAGTAATATTATGGCGTGATTTTGTTTAATTTTTATGCGAGGACACGTTGGAAGTAACTGGGGTTTTTTTCTATTACCTACATCATATTCGTCTGTGTGGAAGGTACAAAACTACGAAGTTTTATAGCAATATCAGTTGTTATCGCTTAGAACATCTATTTTTGTATGGTAACCTAAAACCTTTTACACCGTGAGCCCAGTGCTTCATTAACAAATTATCCAACTTTATTATGAACAACATTTTTGTTCAGAAATGAGCCGTCTTGCTCTAATTTATTTATTTTGTCAAAAATAAAAGTAGCCCATTACGGAAATGGATAATTTAGTTAGACAAGTCGTAAAATTTTAACAATCTTTAAAATTTTCGAATAAACAAAGAATTATTTTAGATGGCCACTTGGTCAATTATATTTAGATGGCCCAAGTTACGTTGGTAGAATAATCTACCAAATTCCAATATTACAAGTATGCTGTATCGAGTATGCTCGCAAATTGGGATTGCATCTTATTTGGAGCTGCCATGTTGACATACCGAAGATGCCTTTGTCACATGACTCCTGTCGTTCCACAGACAGCTTCGGCTATGCTGGCATGTGTGAGGTCTCTTTGCATTCCAAATATCTTGATGATTGGCGACTGGTTACATACAACGTTTTAATTATAAGACACATATGTTGTACTTTACACACACTTTGTAAGAAGGCATATTATACGACGGATGATTATGTAAATGACAAAAATGCGTGGCCCGAGCCTGGTACAGTGACCTGTCATATTACTCTCTAGGTACATTGTGTACTTTTACTTTTTCAATGACATTTTATTTATTTATAATTTTATTAATTTATAAATTTGACATTTCATATAAATATTCAATGTATATTCGTCCACATATACAGTCATTTAATTGTAAGACATAATAATATGTTGTAAAGTGACGTCTTTGGAGAAAATGCAGCAGTGGAGTTTGTTGCGCCGCCTCTTCTCCACTTGCGCTTTGGAGGCGGTGGTAACCTTAGCTTTAAGTAATTTTATGACGTCAACTAACTAAAAAACAAGAATGTGACGATTTATAAGTGCTATTTTTAAGCCTATATGAATAAAAATAATTGACTTTGACTTTTGACTTTGTAAAGTGACGTCTTTGGAAAAAATGCAGCAGTGGAGTTCGTTGCGCCGCCGCCTCTTATCCGTTTGCGCTTTGAAGGCGGTAGTAACCTTAGCTTTAAGTAATTTTTTGATGTCAATTAACTAAGTATATATGATAATTTAAAGGTGCTATTTTTAAGCCTATTTAAATAAAAAAATCATTTTATTTCACAACAAGATCATTACTAATATAATAAAGCTGAAGAATTTGTATATTTTTGTTTTACTTCTCTCTATAAATTATAGCCAGTTTTATCAGGAAGGCTTTTTGAAATCCCGAAATTCCCATGGAAGCGAAGCCGTGTGGTGAACTGTGTCTTCTTCCCTGCCAGGGACTATCATGGAAGTATGCACATGTGAGATCCAAATAACCAAAACGTTTAGTTCGTCTGGTCAGGTCTGGTCCCCATAAATTGCAGGAAGGCAGATTATTAGCCGCAACAGCAACTTAATCGCCACTTCCCGCGAACTAATAGATTAGTTGAGCTCATCTCTCATTTCGCTCGCCCCGCTCTTAATATGGCCGATTAAAAATAAACTTTGATAAACATTTTTAGCGCCTCAAAAATTATTAAAGTACAATTCCTATTTTTGTCACTCTTTACTTATAATCTAGACAGGTGCACGGGCGTAAATACAAGGAACCGCTAATATTAATAAGCCACATAATGGGTCCCTGTTGGATGTCGTTGTAAAAAGAGCTTACTACCTTAAGTTTTAAGTATAATTAGTCGGTTTCTGTGGAAGACCAGCGTTGTGGATCGTACCACGGTCCACGACACATGCTGAGCAGAGACCGTTTTGGTTTTTTTAAAGCCAAATAAATGATTTTTCTTTCTTTCTTTTCTTTTTCTTCCTAAGAACTGAGTTAAGTACTGAAATATACACAATTGTCAGAATTTCTAACAAAAAATTGCTACCTAATTAGAAAGAATACAATGTTCCTAATGAAAAAGTGTCTTAGATTTTAGTAATTAAGAAAAAGAAAAAGCTCTAACTACAGAAATAGCAAAAAATAATTTCGAAACAATATATGGTTTGTGATCAAAGGATTCAACTCCTAGACTTTGTCATCACAGCATGACCCTTTTTAATTATTGCGAAACATACCTCAGAGGTGTTAAAGCGAGTAGAATAGAAATATAAGAGGACGACAAATAAAAGCATATTTATCAAACCAAGAGTTCTATTTACTACGTAATAAGTGTTAATGTAACTGTATAACTTTAGACCCGACGACAGTGGGAGACAGGGCGTCAGTTGATGGATCACATCTGTCCCGTGGCTGTACATTGACCTAAATATATAGATGTAAACTAGACAGACTACTATCAAATAAAAAAGCGGCTGAAAACAGAATAGCTAAAGTTCAGATCCCTTAGATTTTTAAAATTTTTAGCTACAGACTGTTCAGGTTGACACTTTATACATAACGATTGCGAAGTATTTAATGTACCGATGACGATGATGATCCTTCACCGTAAGCAGGTGGTGGTCTATGAGAAAACTACCATACATGAGTCAGATTGGTCTACAAACTCATGCGACACAGGTAGGATTTGAACCCGGGTCCTATCCGACCTCAGGCGGGTGTCATTACCACTTGGCCACCACCGCTTCAACAACAATAACAATAAGGGTGTGAAACTAAAAACATCATCATACATAATTAAAGTAACTTCTAGACTCTAACACTACCAAGTGCCTCTAAAAACTTTTAACTCTGTCATTAGAACTCTTACAACGTCGCCACAAAACGACGTTTAAAGTTAAACACTCGCTTAAAAGTTTAATACATAATCTGCTCTTAAAGATACCACTGCGGTACAGTACAGTTACTCGTAACTGCACATCAACTTACCCAGTTCGGCTCTATGTAAAGATAATAGTGGTCAATTTTCAATGAATTTAGGTAGATTGATCCGGTGAAGAAAAACAACATGAGGAAACCTGCATTCTAGTTGGACGATTTATAAGCTACTAGCTTTCGCCCGCGGAAAAGTGCTTATTCCCGGGATGAAAGGTACCCTATGTCCTTCTCCGTACTTCCAGCTATGTGTATGCGAAATTTCAGGAAGATGGTTCAGTAGATAAAGCGTGAAGAGGTAATAAACAAACAAACCAACAAACAAACAAACTCACTTTCGCATTTATAATATTAGTTAGGATAAGGGTTGTGTGAAATGGAGAAGGTAAATGGCAAAAAGGGAGTGGCCTTAAAATTGTCAAGAAAGTTGTTGCGTGTGTTACATTCCACCTAATGATACCAGCTACCGAAGAGCATTGCTCTTAAATAAGAAGATATGTGATGTTCACTGTACATAGGAAAAATATATCTGAATGATTCCATGTTATTTTCGTCACTTCCGCTTAGTTACAACAAAAGAATTTTCTAATGTCACTTTACAATCGGGCTGTCACATTTTGTTTGCTTTAAATAGACAGTGACAGAAAGGTGTCAATGTCAGATTTAATTTTAAAATATGTTCGCGCAACTCGACGTTTACTTCACAAAAAGAATACATTTTTCACAATAACAGTCAAAGAGCATTTTTAAGTTATGATTAGGTATAACGCGATATTTAAAAGTAACAGGTACTAAAAGTAATAGATTTCAATGCAACTGATCCATTGAAGATTTTGCGCCCAAACGCATTAGAATGATAAACTGTCGATGCACTTCAAACATAATTGAATCAGACATCTATTAAGTACCCTGTCTTTTCTTTATAGATGTATCGATAAAACAATAGATTCCAATGCAACTGATCCATTGAAGATTATCTACCTAAGCAGTTTACACACGAGAGCGCCAAAGCATCGATGGACTAGGAACATTAATACTCACACGTCTCGGAAGACAAATGAGCTGTTGATAATGCCAGTTTGTATTCCTGAGTGTATCCTACTATTCTAAGCACGTCAACGTCTGTACTGGACGGATTTAGAAACACAATAAGAAGGCAGGCTCCTGAATTCTGAAGGAGGTATTCCTCTAAGCACTGTTTCGAATAGCTCCTAGTTCAATAGCACCAAATACTTGGAGCACCAATGAATTTCTTACAAAATTTCTTTAAAAAAAAATTACATGATGAGATGAACGGCACGCGGGACATATAGCGAAATCCTTACCACATCAAATAAAACGCCCACCAATGCGACCAGTACAGAAAGTCAGATAAAATAACAGCAAGTTAAACAGCTGGTTGGTTGGTGTCAGTTTCACTCCACTTATTAAAATAAGGTCAAATATCGCGTGGAACAGAGGAAACACCTCAGTTTTACGCATACGGTAGTACAAAATATTTTTCAAATTCTAAAATGATAATTACAAAATTCACACAATAAATTTTGCAAATTATGTTTGTGAATACATGATGGATGACGGGTCACGGTCAATTGATATAACCTCAAATAGGTAAGTACTTGACACATAAGCAACAGTGTGTCTTAGTAATAAGCAACAAGTAGCATTTGAATATTATAACTGGTTACCATCTATTTACATACATAGTTAAACATTCTGATTTCTGATTTCTGATTTTTACTTAAAACATACGATGTAAAGGAATCTTTGATCTTTTCGTATATAAAATTCTTTTAGCACTAAGTAGTTGTGCCCCGGGGCTACAATCCGTGGAAATCTTTGGGGAATGTAGCCAGATTTTTCACAATTTTTGATAATAAATTAACATTATTTGACATAAAGAAAAATATTGAGAATTGATTCTTAGGGATCTCTCTCTTTAGTCGTATTCCTCATGACTGAGGGTCGTGGTCATTATACGGAATGAAACACATACAACGACTATCTTGGCAATTATAAGTCACTTTAAATAAACAAACAAAACTGTTTTAAGCTTTATTTAGTAGACCAAAAAGCATAAATATTCAGATGTGGCTGTAACTATTTAAATAGTCGACAGTGGTATAACGCATATTGTAATTCAAAAGGCATCATTGAAAGAAAAGAACTTTGTTTGCCAGCCGTTGCGTAGCATACATAAACCTAACCTTTTTTAAATCACAGCAAAATATAAATAATTCATGAACTCCGTTGAAAAAAACACCGTTTTCGAAGAGAGATAATGCAATTTTTGGAATTGAAAGCCGTATAATTTACAAAGCAAAAGGTACTAATGACATTATGCTTCCTCAAAATGTAAATACAATCGAACTGAATTAGATAGTCTTGTTTATTTAGACCCGGTGGTGGCATCGTCGTCGTCAGATTGTCAACAACACGAATATCAAATATCTAGTTTAGGTTTGAAATGTCCAATCACCAAAATGTACAATCTTTTAAATTACACGGTATGTATGACGACAACACATATCAATCTGTTTAATACCGTCGCGTCGCATAGAGGTTAGAAGTATAGGGTACTTTTTATACCGAAATTTCTACGGAAGCGGGACGGACACAGCTTGTAAGTATGGACAATTATTATATTAAAACAAAAGGATTAGTTTCTGACTTTTAAACATTTTGAATTCATTGAACATTTTGATAAATGAACAATATGAACCTATACGAAATACGTTTAATATTTCGCCCGCCAAAAAGCGATACTCCGTTTGCGATGATTCATTGAGTTATAATTCAGGCCTGGAAATTACTGAGGGGTCGAAAAAGTTGCGTTATTGCCGATATTAAGCACGAGGGGGTGAGCGGGGGCGTAAGAGGGGGGTAAATAGTGAATTATTGCCCTCCTGTGCATTACGCGGGCGGTGACAATGCTTTAGGAAAATCATAAGAATATATTAACTGTAATATGATGAAATATGAAGCATATTCCACAAAAATTGAATAAAGTATAGGTAGATATATGGTATATGAGATAGAAGTCGAAGATTTATATATGTTGCAGGAAAAACTAGGTATGGAAAAGTAGGAAATAATACTGTAAGGATAAGCTTTTATATGTATTTTCATGGTAAACATGCAATAAGTTTTCGAATAGTGCATGTGGATTTGTGATTATAATAATTTACAATACATTAAGTTATAAAGCTTTAAGTTTGAATTGTATGGAGTATCCTTCCGTGTTATTTAATTTTTTATAGTTTTTTCACTCATTATACGGGGACTAGTCTCAAATATTTTATTTATTTATTTTCATTTATTTATTAACTAGCTGTCGCCCGTGGCTTCGCCCGCGTGAGTTTCGCTTAGATGAAAAATTTCTCTTCTGATGAAAAGCTTCATCAGATGTCCAGATCTTCAATTTTTATACGTCAGCAGAAAATGCTCATCAGGTTGAACGACTTTTAATAAGGCGCCATTTCCATATATGTTTATAGTGTAGCTGGTCTCTTGCAGTTGTTCATCAGATGTTCCAGATCTTCAATTTTTATACGTCATCAGAAAATGCTCATCAGGTTGAACGACTTTTGTTAAGGCACCATTTCCATATTTCTTATAGTTTAGCTGTTCTGTTAAGGTGAAGAACCTTCATCTTCATCAGAAGGTTCTTCATCGGTTGATCCAGTTTTCAAAAAAAATTATAGCCTATATGTTGCCCAGGCTTAATAGCTATACAACAAAAAAAGTTTCATTCATATCCGTCCAGTAGTTTTTGCGTGAAACGCGTACATACATACAGACAGACAGACAGACAGACAGACAGACAGACAAAAAATTCAAAAAAATTTTTTTTGCTTTCTATTATTCTTTTCAAGTGTCCCTCTATCCATTTCAGCCAAAAATACTAAATGTACAGACAAAATATTTTTACTGTTTTATTATATGTATAGATTTTTGTACACAACAAACACATACAAAGGAAACATAAAACAATTAATACAAATAATTATTTTATTTTAATACAAATTACATACAACACTTTTTTAAATTCTAGGTTTTATTCTGTCCGTGTACCAAATTTCATTGAGATCTGTCTAGTAGTTTTTACGTGAAAGCTTTACTAACATCCAAACAAATAAACTTTCATTCTCACATAATATTACTGTGCTTTTTATAAAATTACTAGCTTTTGCCCGCGGCTTCGCCCGTGTGAATTTCCCACGGGAACAGTGCTTTTTCCCGGGATAAAAAGTAGCCTATGTGCTATTCCAGGTCATTATCTACCTCTGTACCAAATTTCATCGAAATCCGTCCAGTAGATTTTGCGTGATTGAGTAACAAACATCCTCACAAACTCACAAACTCACAAACTCACAAATTCACAAACTCACAAACTCACAAACTCACATCCAAACTTTCGCATTTATAATATTAGTATGGATGTAAAGTTACTATAATACAATTTAATCAAGAAAACGGTAGCGTTTGTGTTTACAAGATAAAAAGAAAAATAAACGTATAAAGGTCACAGGGCGGTAAAAAACGGCTACCTCATAGTGGTATCTCCCATTCCCGGTATAAAAAGGTTATTATAGTAAATTCATGCACATAATAAAAAGTTGGGAGTCGCGAGTTTTGCTCCCGCGCGGTTCGAGCTAGTGATGGGACGTTGCCGCTTTTGTAGTCGACGAAACCTGTTTATCGTTATCCATTAACTAGTTAAAATTGACTGGTTTTAGACTATGCTATCAATTGGACATTGCTTGACTAAACTTAAAACTGATCGTCTTGTAAAGAAACAAAACTCAGACGTGATCAAACTGTTAGTTTTTCAGTAGTCGATAAGAATACATAAATACTTATATGAGCAAATACCGTACTTAAATAGGCATATTTTGATTTCGGTCGTTGCCTAATTCGAATTCAAGTTCTAATAGTTTTCGTTGGTTTATTCTTCGTTCATCCACACAAAAAAATCTCGGGTCGTCCCGAACAATACGCTTTCTTCGTCTCAAAAAAGAATTTTAATAATTTTATTCCCGCTTTGTCCTAATATTTCGTAGATGATTGCCCGACGACGACGCAGAATTTGCGATAAACAAGGTCAATCTGACAGTCGAAGTCCAGTTTATAGCGTTATCGATAAAATGCAATGGCCATGCTTAGTTCGTGCTATGGGGCCCTTATTATGATGTCCCTAAGGTGCACTCAGGGTATTGTTATCTTTGCATTGCCTTTTTCCTTTTACATGCCGATTTATTTTGTCTATGATTTACGTTTTATGCTATATTAAACACAAAAACACAATTATGTACTTATTGACAATTTATTTATCCTCAATATGGCCGGGGAGGTAGGTTATTTAGTCTGTCAATAAATTGACAAAGTTACTAAAAATACTCGTATTTGTATATTGTTCAAAATATAACAAATAATATTACCATGTGGGTTTCCCGCGGTGGTGGTGGGCAGATAATATACCGTAAAGTCAATAAATGAATTTTACTACCAGTGGCGTAGCTAGGTATCCAATAAGCATAGGCGCAAAAAAATCTAGGGTCCCAGTCTAATAAAGCTGTGATTAAGTTTTACTTCATGAATTGTGTGTGCAATAAAAAAAAGGTCACAGTCCGAGGGCCCCTTCTCGCCCCCCCCCCATACTATCATTCGTTATCTACGCGTTATCGCAAAAAAAAAAATCGTATAAGCAAAGTAAAAAAAAACATCATGAATTTACCTGAAGTATCTTTTTAATTTTCAATGTTTTGCAGCATAACTTACCTGAAAAGAAGAAAAACAGTTTGAAATTAAAAAGCTACAACCTTATAACGCATATTTCAGTGACACTTTTAATTAACTTTCAAGATTCGCCATGTCCATGGACAGTCAAAATGTCAGCCATTTTACAATAAGTATTACGAGGTATTATTACTTTATTCTATGTTTCTACCTACCATACAAAAAATCTATATAATATAGGAGATATCATACAATAAATTCTTATGAGTAGTGCGGTAATGTAACTTCTTTCTTCTTTATTACATTCTAAAAGACCACAGTTGGACTTAGTTTATTTTACTTGGGCAAAAGCTTCTTTCAAGAAATGGGAGGACCTTCCCATAGTCCCGCTCTGGGAATCGAATAATAGGATCATTACGGCAGGAAAGTTCGCTTTAATGAGGGATAATTACAATTAAGTAGGTATTGTTTGAACATTTAAACGTAATTTCAAGCTAAGACGCCCTTTCGACTGAAAAATACGTTGTAGACGACGTAGGATATGTATTTTAAATTGATTGTTTTTTATTTGGGACATTTAAGATTTTACAATTTGGGAATTTAACTAAATACAACGTCGATTATACTTTTTCTGCCTTTTTAAGTTTTTCAGATAGCATAGCGGTAAACTAAGCATAGATTTGAGATTTTTCATTTCATTTTTATTTCATTTCAGATTTTGAAAACGTTCAGTCGTAAAATAATTGTGTCCCGATTGTAGACCAAACTGTGTCACATAGTTCTTGTGTGTTACTATTCTGTAAACAATACAGATTGAAACTATTAGAAAGGCACGACTTACATTTAGCGGAATCGACACCCTGTCAATAACCGGTGCTTGACAGTCCTAGACTGTTGAATCGTTCCCTAGTATAGACCAAGCCTATGATTCGCAAATCGTGACACGTCGGTGCATCGAGTGATGCATCTTTTGACAGTTATATTAGATAGTGATGAGACATGTAAATTTTTCAATCATTAATCATGCTGTTTTTTTTAAGTATTTAATTTCGATTATAATAAAATAGAAGATAAATAAAATATTTGAGGCTTGTTTGCATTTTCATTTTGTGTTATGAACTTTATACATTACTTTAAACTATTTATATGTATGTAACAAATGAACTCCATATTTAAATGAATCTATTGATTATGATATATTTATGTGCGAGTATCGGCTGTGCCAATCACTAATAGGTACATCTATCTTGTCATTTGTTTCTATCTTGTTTATGAATTTTCTGCTCACGCAGAAAACAATAGGATTTAGCCGATAATAGTCCTCTAGTAGTAAGGGAAAAAGATGGCTGACAGATTTTTCACTCAAACATTAGCTTTATTATCAAGCGAGGGAATGCAGAACTGTCTTACCAGAATTATATTAAATCTTTAGGCTTATTTTAGGTTATTTCTATAATCTTAATAAAACAGATCAGTTATTTTCCTCAAAAGATCAAAAGTTCTAATGTGTATTAAAACATAAATCAACTGTCGTAATATCAAATAATATTCATATTGGATTTTTATTTTATCATTTCCAAATTCGCATCGGTTTCACTTGACTGTGACCTTTGCCGACTGATTACAGTCAGTCAATCGGTCAGTCAGTCGAGGGCCGAGTGCGGCAAATGAGGATTTCTTTTGACGTCTGTTACAATAAAAACATCAAAGGCCAGGTTTCGTCACCGACGTAATTTTGTTGTCATTTGACAACCTTACAGTTTAAAAATCTTTGTACCATTATTAGTGATTTGATTTGTAATATCAAATCGCTGCACTTTTGTAAAAATAATTGACCGAGCGAGCGCAGCGAGCGAAGCGTCTCAGTTTCCACTAGCCGAAAATTCTTTTGTCTGTCCGGATGTTATCGCCTACAGGTCGCATTTCTGAACCGATTCTCATGAAATTTTGTGAGCAGGTTCGGTAATTTTATAGAATTTTTTAGTCGAGCCAGTTTTTCGAAATTTTAAAAAATGGCGGAAATATATAAAAAAAACCTCATATCTCAGTTATTTGAAAAAAAAAACAAAATGTCATTTGACTTTTTTGTTATTCTTATTAAAACGCAACTTTTTTGTCTGAACAGCATAGTGAAATTCAATAAAACAGCTATAAATCCATATATTAAAAATACACATACATGTTCACAAAACAATCAATAGATGGCGCAACAAAGCTTTTAATACTTACTCGCAAATTCGCTATTGCGTATCGTATTGAGGATTGCTTTGCTTGGTGGAATTTTGGAATCTTGAACACTTGAAATAAATCTGATATCAAAAAACTTTATTGTATGATTAGAATCCTATTATAAAAAAGTTATATAGGTAGGTATATATAACCTAATAATCTGAGAGATTCGATTTCAAATTGAACTTTCTTTTTTTTTAACTTTAATTTTGTTGCGCAAATTACATACCTACATATAACCAATGCATTTCTGATGACTGACGACCTCCGTTGCCTAACGGTCATCACGCCGGACGGCCACACCAGAGGTCCCGGGTTCGATCCCGTAAAGTCTTGAATTTACGTTGGGGCTAACTCTATCTGTGTGATTTGTCCGTATATATTTATAATTATTATTTATATTATTTCGAGGCAAAATAGGCAGGTTTCAGTCAGTTTTTAGTGGTATTGAACAACCACAAGAACATGTTTGAGCTTATCGGTAAAATATGAGACTTTTTACTTTCTTTACAGCATTGGTAGGTTGGTTTCAAAACTCTTCTAGCTAGGGACACGGTAAAATATCGGTTATTTCGTGGAAGGGCTCGCGAGGTCTACTGTTCTCACAGAACCACTAGTTATTTAGTTGCATTAGTTATAGAATGCTGTTGCTCTTCATGTTCATACTTATTGAAATTTAGTGCTGTAAAAACAGGTGAAATAGCGTTTGAGTGCTATAACTCGCTCCTACCTGATTATCGGTACAGTCAGCAACAATTGTTTTTTGGAAAATTCTAAATTTAATTCCTGACTTTGTAGAATTTCTTTTTTTGCTATCTCATAAGGCACAAGTAGGTTTCGACTCTGGGACCTTGTGACAACAGACGAACTACTTGACTACCTATAGTCTCAAATCAAAAATCAAATCAAATAATTTATTTTCAATAAATAGGGTTTACATTGATGGTACAAAATTATATTATGTACTTATACCGACTTAGCTAATTCAATTAGCATCAATCACTCGTCTACATCTACTGCTATGAATACTTAACTATTCATAACCATATAATTATAAATAAAATGGCACCAGTGCGTGAGATGCAAAATATTTTTTTATATTTATTTATATACTAGCTTTTGCCCGCGGCTTCGCCCGCGTGAATTTCCCACGGGAACAGCGCTTTTTCCCGGGATAAAAAGTAGCCTATGTGCTATTCCAGGTCATTATCTACCTCTGTACCAAATTTCATCGAAATCCGTCCAGTAGATTTTGCGTGATTGAGTAACAAACATCCTCACAAACTCACAAATTCACAAACTCACAAACTCACATCCAAACATTCGCATTTATAATATTAGTATGGATTGTCATTATAATGTTGATTAAACGTTAAGGTAAAGAACTCGTATGTTATAAAATAAAGACTAAAAAATATGATGCCCGTACAAACATACAGAGCGACAAAAAAAATCGTTTCGGCTTCTATTGGTCCTTTAAAGGCCCCATATTTTTTTTTCTTAAATATCTTAAGTATAGACATAGATACAGTCTAGTTACAGTTTTATTATATGTATTGATTGATTGATGATGAATGTACATACATACATAAACACGCCTTTTTCCCGTGGGGGTAGGCAGAGACTAGCGATTTCCACTTGCTACGATCTTTACAGATCTCTATGATGAATGTGAATGATAAATTTTGTCTCGTGTCAATGCATAGCTGACATCAAAACTAAGCAATGTACGGTACGTCCATCGGCGTCAAATATGCAAACACGTAAACAATCAGCGTCAAAGTTGTAGGTACGTGCAAATCGTGGACTATATACTCAATCATTGTCATTTTAAATCCAACTGTACATCAAAACGACAAAGTATAAAGTCGCATGCACAAATAAAGACGCAAATCGTGGACGTCGATATATCGGACGTAGCCTTCTGTTATGATTAGCGCAGCCTTGTCAAGTGTTGGTGCACGCCGCACTCCGTTTATTATATGTTACCTAATACGGACAGTCAACAACTGAACTAACTACGATATTATTTTATTTATTTTTTGTAGAGGAAGCAAGAGAGTTCTGTAAGGATCGTAGCAAGTGGAAATCGCTAGTCTCTGCCACGGGAAAAAGGCGTGATAATATGTATGTATTTTCTTAATTTCTTGTAAAATCACGACTGACTTCGTTTCTGTGGGAATTTCGGGAGAAAAAGTACATTATGAGCCATTCTCGGATTTTATACTCATTTAAAGAATATATCATCCATCCATCAAAATCCGTCTAGTAGATTTTGATGGATAGATTCAGTATAAGCTACTCACTAACGGAATAAAGTTAAAGCAAACTTTTGGATTAAAAATAATCTATACATATAATAAAACAGTAAAAATATTTTGTCTGTACATTTAGTATTTTTGACTGAAATGGATAGAGGAACACTTAAAAAGAATAATAGAAAGCAAAAAATTTTTTTTGGAATTTCTTGTCTGTCTGTCTGTCTGTCTGTATGTATGTACGCGTTTCACGCAAAAACTACTTGACGGATTTGAATGAAACTTTTTTTGTTGTATAGCTATTAAGCCTGGGCAACATATAGGCTATAATTTTTTTTGAAAACTGGAACACCTGATGAAGAACCTTAACAGAACAGCTAAACTATAAAAAATATGGAAATGGTGCCTTAACAAAAGTCGTTCAACCTGATGAGCATTTTCTGATGACGTATAAAAATTGAAGATCTGGAACATCTGATGAAGAACTGCAAGAGACCAGCTACACTATAACATATATGGAAATGGCGCCTTATTAAAAGTCGTTCAACCTGATGAGCATTTTCTGCTGACGTATAAAAATTGAAGATCTGGAACATCTGATGAAAAGCTCCAAGAGAGATTTTTCATCTTAGCGAAACTCACGCGGGCGAAGCCGCGGGCGACAGCTAGTAGTAGGATAAAACACTTTTCTCTTTATCTGTTGTCACGAAATAAGTAGGCTCCTCGCATAGAGTACCGTTTAGGGCACTATTGTGCTAATCGACTATGCACACAGGAGGTATACTTACATATACTTAAGTTACCCCGCACGGAGCTCTATGCGGTTGTAATAAAGGCGTATTTGCAATGCATTTCGGGTGCGCTTGCGGCGTTGACTGTACTTACACGTAGTTAAGGCAACGCCAAATATGTGTTAATTATTTACACAGTAAGTTTGTAATAGCCGTTCGTGGTTTGGGAATGACGCCGTTTGTGGTTTTTTTCTAATGCATATATAATTATTTATTCAATCAGCTAAAGGATCATTACAATTTCAAAGAATTTACTTATACTGGTGGTTCGCCGCGAACTTAGACCTCGCGATTATTATTTTAAAAATACAAAAAAAATATTTTCATAATATCTCAAAAACGGCTGGACCGATTTTGTTGCGCAACGAACTTAAAAATTCTATGGATAGTTACTACACGTATTCTTATTATCATCGAAATTAATTCAACGGTTCGAGAGTTATCGCAGAACAAACATACATACATTCAAACAATGTGTTTTCGGCCCAAATTGAATGTACTAGTGGGTCGCCGCGAACTTAGACCTCGCGATTATAATTTTGAAATATCTCAAAAACGGCCGAACCGATTTTGTTGCGCAACGAACTTAAAAATTCTATGGATAGTTGCTACACGTATTCTTAATATCATCGAAATTAATTCAACGGTTCGAGAGTTATCGCAGAACAAACATACATACATTCAAACAATGTGTTTTCGGCCCAAATTGAATGTAATATAATACATGCGAAATACATACTTATTGCAAATAAAAATTATTCGTTATTACACCTAGGTATTGTAATTTATGCGAAAACGACCCAAAAGAAAAAAAATGGCTAAAGTGGCAACTGATGAAAAAACCACAGATGCAGATACATACATACAAAGAGACAGCTTTTTTATAGAGGCAGTTACGATATTCACATAATATACGATTCCTACATACACATGTTCCATATGAGTGTCAAATATATCATCAAAGACCAATTTTCAAAGGACCTCGCCGGTTGATGGCAATTAATTTAATTTTTATGCACTGAAAATGAAAGCTGCATTGAATACTCACTAATAAAGTCATTCAAGGGCATTTCGGAGAGAGAGGAGAGAAACAGAGAGAGATTATTAAATCATTGTATATTGATACCTGAGTCATTCGAACAATGATAATCATTCTGTCACTCTTCTAAAATTTCTATCTATCTGAAATTTCAAAAATAGTGCTACCTAACTAATAGAATTATAATCGGGCCGAAACCTAAACTCCCGTATGACGTATGTCACTTTGACAATAATAGTGATGTACCTAAACACGATTCGCTGCGATAATTTGATGTTACGTAAAAAAAACAAATCGAAATAAAATAATTATTTTTATTAATCAGAAGTCTGAACCTGAGTTTGAGTCGCTGTCTTCGTCAATAACATGGATAATAAATTCATTGTGAATAATATTGTCTACTTGATGTCACGATTCGATACGATTGCGTGAATTCTTGTCCCCTTTTCTGTCTTTTTTGTATTACTTTAATATTATATATTTATAATCTTAAAACGCAATAATTTTTATATCCAGCATTTACAAACCTTGTTAAATAAATCGATAAATTAAACGATGTATCGCGATTTTTTACATTTTCAATATTGATTTATTGTAGACGGATGCAATGGAACTCCCTAAACGGACAAGCCGGAAGTTCAAGTACTACATTTCCGTGCATAGATTTAAAATTTAAAAAATTCGGAACTTCATGGGCTTGACCCTGATGACACCTGTCATACGGGAGTTTAGGTTTCGGCCCGATTATAGTTGTTCATTAAAACCGAACAAGATACTATTCGTAAAACAAAAATAAGTAAGTTATTCGTTAAGTGAGTTTAAATAACATTTAACTTTATTCGGTTAATAATACAACACAAATCGATTGAAACCTGTCATTTGTCACAGTGTTATCGCCGCTATACTTATTTTCTTATCGTCTAACCGCTAAATGATACCTGTATGGTTTAACTTCCAAAGAAATTCAAACCAAATGGGTTTTTCTTACACTCTACATCAATACACATTCTTCTAACAGTTACTACTTATTTCATCCAAAGTATAATCATATTGTAAAGTGACGTCTTTGGAGAAAATGCAGTAGTGGAGTTTGTTGCCTCGCCTCTTCTCCACTTGCGCTATGGAGGCGGTGGTAACCTTAGCTTTAAGGCGATACATGCTCTTTATTCTTTTGTTTTTGCGGGCAAAGCATGACGCGGGCACCCCGCACCCCCGCTGTAAAATCACGCGCTCTCAGAGACAACGCCAATACACCCGAGCGAATCAATAACATTTTATCAACAGTAAAAATCGTAGGTATGTCTGTAGGTACGGTGAATATATATTGAACAAAAAAAATTGTGCGATGAAGAAATACTGATTGAACATCATTTTAAGAATTTTATCAGTTTGTTTGTCTTTGTCTGTATGTTTGTTTATTTATTTTAACATGCTAATCATTATACTGAATTCATTTGAATGAAACTTTTTATAGGGTATAAATGATTTTGTAAATACAAAACTGACTTTCAATGGTAAGTACCATTAAGATTTTTTTTTCTTTATAAATGAGAAAGAGAGTTTGCTTATTTGTTCGTTTGTTTGTTACCTCTTAACTACGCTTTACCTACTGAAACAATCTTCCTCAATTTTCGCATACAAATAGTTAAAAGTACTGAGAATGACATAGGGTACCTTTCATCCCGGGAAAAAGCACTGTTCCCATTGGAAATTCACGCGGGCAAAGCCGCGAGCAAAAGCTAGTTAGAAAATACTTTGTGCATAAAAATTTCTTCCTTTATCCTTATTTCTCATGACTAAGGATAGGGATGATTATGTGGAATGAAACACTCATAACGACTATTTTGATAATTTTAATGGAGTGATTTGCCACAGCGATCTCCATTTCACACGCGAACTAAGTCGCGGGCACTAGCTAAGAAAAATATTACCTTTATTTACGATTCACTAATATTTCACAAAAAACCTTTCACAAATGATCATTAAATATCTCATTCTACTAACCTATCATTTTAAAAACATTTTAAAATGACACACTTAAATTTCACTATAATTGGATTACATGTACATACCTACCCACATAAATATTGTCACCCCTTTTTCCCGTCGGGGCGGGGTAGGCAGAGACTACTATAGGTAGGATTACTAAAATAGGTATCAATAAACTTTTATGTTTTTTTTTTCTTATGATTTATTTATGATGATTATCAGCAGTGTGTGAAATGGAGAAAGCGATGGCAAACCACTCCATTAATATTGCCAAGAGAGTCGTTGTGTGTGTCATTCCATATAATGACCACGACCCTCAGTCATGAGGAAATACGACCAAAGAGAGAAACTTTTATTTCACAAAAATAATGTCTGACAGAGTCATGGGTTTACAAATAAATGACCAAGTGCGAATGAAGCTCTCGCAGCGAGTGTTTCGTGTATGCAAAGCATCTCACATTGTAGCTCTTACTGAAAGACCAACTAGTTTCAAAAACAAACTTTGCAGTTTTGATCCCTAGGATTCATACTGTATCGAACGCAAAAATAAGTTGGAACATTTTTTTAGACTTCTAACAATATATTTACAGTTTTCAGATTTATTGCTGTACAAGTAGATACTATAAGACCTTTTTGGTTACCAAATTTCACAATGCTTGGTCAACAGGAAGTACAATAGATTTCGGTTGCCTTCTGAATTTGCATAATTTGCGAAAATTTGCTATAATTATTCACGGTTATATTTGTTGATTGAATTATAATTGGATTTTTATAATTTAGGTTAAATAAACTGTAACTGGTCTATGTTTTTACATAGAAAATAATAAAGGAAAAAGTTATGCTGGTCTTTATAGGGCCAGTAGAAGCCAAAACGAGTTTTAATAGAATTTTTGTCTGTCTGTCTGTATGTTTCGCGCATCACACAAAAACTACCTACTTGACAAAATTTGATGCGGTTTTCGCATTTGTATTTTTGATGGTGTCACTTAAAAGCAAGCATAGGTTTCATCTTGATATGCCACTTGAAATATAAGATATTAACAATAATAAATTATGCGCGGACGAAGTCGCGGGCGAAAGCCAATAAAGTTCGTACTTATAATGGGCATTTGGGTAAACACCTGCAACATCTCTAGTGGTGAAAGTACTCATGACTATGAGCAACTTTTTATATGGGACCGATTCTGAAATCTAAAAAAAAAATTACAATAATCATTGAGTTATTCCCTAAGTACTCCAAAAAATGTTCCCAAACTACTCCATGAAAAAAATTATATTTTATATTAGGTTTCGTTCTACGGGTTGTTCCCAAAGTACTTCATTCTTTTGTTCTAAAAAGATAAGAATCTCATACATGAGTTCCCAAGTTACTCCACGAAATTATTTTTATTAAAAAATACTTATTATTTTGTTCCCAATCTACTCCATAGGTATTTTGATTTATTCTCAATGTACTCCGCAGATTATTTGATATCAATTATCAAACTACTCCATCCAAATAATTATAAAATATTTCACGGTACAGTCAGTCACAAAATCGTTCAAACAATATAGTTCTGATTAAAGTTCTGAATAAGTTCTAAATTAAAGAAAAAAGTTGAAAGCAAGTTTGAATTGAAAATGTGTACATGTTAGCTTGTTATAATGGATGTACGAACGAATGTGAGTCGCAACCTAGCTGCTGAGATGGAAATTTGATGTTTCTTTTTATGTAAATATTTTAAGATTTTGCACAAATATAAATATCAGTTACTTCTTGAGTTTCTCTCAAGCCGAATTCCTACATATATGCCTAACTAGCTTTTGCCCGCGGCTTCGCCCGCGTGAATTTCCCACGGGAACAGTGCTTTTTTCCAGGATGAAAGGTACTGTATGTCCTTCTCTGTACTTCTAACTATGTCTGTGCAAAATTTCAGAAAGATTGGTTAAGTAGATGAAGCGTGAAGGGGTTACAAACAAACAAACTCACTTTCGCATTTATAATATTATAGTAAGGATATTCATGAATCACTTTGGTGGAAAATATGAAAAAAAAAGGTCATTTATGAAAATGTTTTTAATTGTTTAGTTTTGAATATAAATGTTGATATACAAATGTTGATTATTGAATTGTAAAGTCTTTTATTTAAAATTTTCTTTATACATAAAAATATTGTTGCAAAGCTTTTGAGTCTGACTGTACTATACGTCATCTACAATTTTTATTCTAATTAATGCGTTTTGATATTAAAATCGCGAGGAGTACTTTGAGAACATTTTAATATTACTGCGGAGTAGGATGAAACTTAATTTAAAATATTATTTTTTTCATGGAGTAGTTTGGGAACATTTTTTGGAGTACTTTGGGAATAACCCCATTCTACTCCGCGGTAATATTAACATGTTCTCAAAGTACTCCACGCGATTTTGATATCAAAAAACATTAATTAGAATAAAAAGTGTAACTGACTTATAGTACAGTCAGGCTCAAAAGCTTACAATATTTTTATGTATAAAGACAATTTTAAATAAAAAACTATACAATTCAATAATCAACATTTATATATTCCCTATAATTCTACAATTAAACATGTTCAAAAATTAACAATTAAAAACATATTCATAAATGAGCTTTTTTACATATTTTCCACCAAAGAGATTCATAATTATTATGTAAATGTAGGAATTCGGCTTGAGGGAAACTCAAGAAGTAACTGATAAAATTATATTTTTGAAAAAACTGAAAATATTTACATTAAAAGAAACATCCAATTTCCGTCTTAGCGGCTAGGTTGCGACTCATATTCGTTGTGTATCCATTTTAACAATCTAACATGTGAGACACATATTCAATTCAAACTTGCTGTCAACTTTTTCTCCTTAATTTAGAATCTTATTCAGAACTTTAATAATCACGAAATTGTTTGAACGATTTTGTGACTGACTGTACATAGTGAAATATTTTGTAATTATTTAGATGGAGAAGTTTGAGAATTGATATCAAATAATCCGCGGAGTACATTGAGAATAAATTAAAATATCTATGGAGTAGAATGGGAACAAAATAATATGTATTTTTAAATAATAATAATTTCGTGGAGTAACTTGGGAACACATGTTTGAGATTCTTATCTTTTGAGAACAAAAGAATGGAGTACTTTGGGAACAACCCTAATCATTTAGGTAAGTATAAGATGATGTGTTTGTAAAAACGTATACCTATTTAACAACAGTGTAGTATTGAAGACTGTTTTAAAAATATAATTTTTGAATCGTATTTTATGAAATGACTGTGCAACAATATTTTCATACTAATGTAAATAAAATACTATCAGAGTTTGGGCTAATGTCAATTTGACTTTTATACGGTGTGCAAAAAATATTTCGGAGAAAATTAATAATAATATCACTTAATTTTTTACCAATTATTCTTTATAGTATTTTGTTTTCTACTAAATTAATTAAATAAAAAGAAGTTATACACATACATACACACATACATACATACACACACACGAACATATTTTTTAACTAAAGAAATAGATTCTTCAAATTTCGGTATGTAAATGCCACCAACCAACGCACCATGATCGAAGTTGAGTAATTTACGGCCGAATACTGAAACGTCACTCAGATGCAACAGTCAGCTGAAGCGCTCTAAAATCTAAGCATCTGCTAAAAAGAAAGTGGTATACACAAAAGCTACTCAAACGTTTGGAAGCCATTATCAGCTAAGCAGACCTAAAGTAATTTACGTCATTTCCTATCATTCACGTTCATTCAATAACCTCTTTTTACTATACATATAATTTAGTTAAAATAACATAAAAAATAAAAGTTTTATTTATTTTACAATTTATTTCATTATTCCGTGATAAAATCATATTTATTATAAAAAATAATGAAAATAAACGTAAATAATTACCAACAAATCGTTATAAATTTTCGTGGAATGAATCGTTTTTGCTCGGGTATAAAAATACCTATTTATTCTGTGGCGTGGGCCCTACTCACACATTGCGACTTTTTTCAACAATACAACCGCCGCGTTTTTTCAGCCGCGCGATTGCTTTGCGACATGAGTATCGATACATGCGCGCGTGAGTAGCGATGCATACGCACGTTTGAATCGATTCAGATGTCTGCCTGTGCCTATCAACGAAATACTGAACGTTGTTTCATTGAGTTTGTATTAATGCTGTATCGCATTTGTAACGATGCTGTTTCGCGTTTGCATCGCGACTGTTACACTACAGCTACGCCACTAGCTATTGACTTGTCACTGCATCGCGATTGTATCGCTGCAAAACGTCGCAATGAGTGAAGGGCCTTTAGGAAGAGACACCTCTATGACCAATAACCCTCCTTTTTGTTTCGCTGTAGTCGGGTAAAAATGTATAGGCTCCGTCCCGATCTACTAACATAAATGGAATGGAACTGATGCTATAATATACCCAAAGTATCCACTATTTCATTAAAATCCTTTTTTTACAATGAATCAGTGGAATATATGAAAAAAATAAAACAATTTGTAATTCACTGCCAAAAACGTGTAAGCGTAGAAGCGGGTTTTTGCAGGATATTTTATGCAGGCACCAAAAGCAAGAAAGATCAACGTTGTGTAATTCTTCACTGCACATGCCAAAATAATACATAGGTGAAAAGTTATTGATTTTAGTGTCTGTAGATAATAATAATTTATTTACAGATTAAGAAAAAGAGATTCACTCAGAGATTTCTTCAAAGATATAGATATTTTAACCTTACCATCCCAATATATTTTTGATAACATTATGCATGTTAGGAAAAATATTTCGTCTTTCAAAAAAGTTTGTGATGTCACAGATATATCCCTGAGAAACAAACATAACTTGTACGTTCCAGGGCACAGACTGGCTAGGGTTAGGAAATCATTTGTGGGAAACTGTATACGCTATTATAATAAAATACCAAAATCTGTCCTTGATATGCCTGACAATAAATTTAAACATTATATTAAGGAGACACTTTGTAAGAAGGCATATTATACGACGGATGATTATGTAAATGACAAAAATGCGTGGCCCGAGCCTGGTACAGTGACCTCCTAAGACTGTCATATTACTCTCTAGGTACTTTGTGTACTTTTACCTTTTTCAATGACATTTTATTTTATTAATTTATAATTTTTATTAATTTATAAATTTGACATTTAATATATATACTCAATGTATATTCGTCTACATATACAGTTATTTAATTGTAAGACATATGTTGTAAAGTGACGTCTTTGGAGAAAATGCAGCAGTGGAGTTTGTTGCGCCGCCTCTTCTCCACTTGCGCTTTGGAGGCGGTGGTAAACTTAGCTTTAAGTAATTTTATGACGTCAACTAACTAAAAAATAAGAAAGTGACGATTTATAAGTGCTATTTTTAAGCCAATATAAATAAAAATATTTGACTTTGACTTTGACTTTGACTTTTGACTTTAATGTATCGATAAATACATTATTTTAACATCAGAATCAATACGATCACAGATTTGGGAGACCTCGCGACCACTCTTAGATCTCAGATGCACCCAAGTCGGTTTGACAATGGTTTGACAGTACATTTGACAGCAAAAAAATTTGAGTAGCCTTTCAGTATACGAATTTTGCACTGAAAGGAGTTTGAGACCTATTTAGTTTCGAGTTCTCTCAAATCTAAAACGTGCTCAAAATTGACGTTTGAGTATACCAATTTTGCATGTAAGACCGTCTCAAACATTTAAGATGCCGTCAAATACTTGAGTGACGTTTCAGTATTCGGCCGTTAGACATTCTTTACATCAGAAAAAACTTACTTAGTTTTTACCGGATTGGTTGGTTAGTTGAAGAAAGATAAAATAAAAATAATATTTTTATTGCATCTATTTTTTTCTGCAGACCATACTTGCGTCTATGAGACCGAGTGACATGTTTTCTATTTGTACATCGATTATCAAATTACTAATCAAATTACTGATTATCTTTTACCCGCGGTTTCGTCCGCGTGAATTTCCCACAAGGATTTTTCCCGGGATGAAATGTACGTACCCTATGTCCTTCTCACTACTTCTATGTGTATGCGAAATTTCAGGAAGATTGGTTCAGTAGATAAAGCGTGAAGTTGTAACAAACAAATAAATGAATAAACAAATATATATATTTTTTTAAATAAATATATATTAGTTAGAATTGCGATAGTTAGGATACATAATATAGATAAACATTCAAGACCCAGGCCAAACTGAAAAAGATCATTTTCTATCTTGACCCGACCAGGGATCGAACCCTGGACCTCCGGTGTACGGTGTCCGGTGTACTAGTACGGCGTGATGGCCGTTGGGCCACGGAGGTCGTCAAATGGAGGAAAATGATTTCTATAGATATGTATGGATATATTTTTTGACTTTGTGCAATGCTCTTAAAATAATAAACTTGCCTTTAAATAAAATCAAATTTATATCAGTTTACATCTACAAAAAATTCCTTATCTAATAGTGAAACTGGCATAAAAATCCATAGCGTGGTTTAGGAGGAGTAAAAGTTTAACAGATGGAGGTAAAGTGACCTTCATTTATTCTTGTAATGTACAAAAGCACAGGTACAGCCGGGTGATTACTGTATGTTTTTCTCTATGCTACATGGTAAACAAAGCGGCAGGAATATTGACAGATGCGGAAACGAGCGACACGACCTCCTCGTCTGAAAGCCAGTGGCAGACTGCCGCCCGTCGCCCGCACAGAGCCCCGCTATGAAAAATGGGCGAATGATTTTTGTTTTATAAACATTAGTATGAAAAATGTTGCTCAATTTGAACGAAAAACTAAGCGATTGAAGTATAATAAATGGTGTCTCTTTTGATGTAAAAATTTTCCCAAACGTCATTGCCATTTCGGAACAGTAAGGAAATTATAAAAATGCATGTCGTTCCGTTTTTATTTTTTTTCATATAGTAGTTTTTATCTTACAATAAAAATAATCTAAACAAATGTTCTTAAAGAGTTGATAGTACACATATATTTTTTTCAGATTTTTCTGGCTAACCACAGCTGAGCTTTAGTCCTTACAAAAACACCATTTCACAGAACAACGGCAATCCAAACGCCTTAAGTACCTAATTTTATGACGTCAACTAACTAAAAAACAAGAATATGACGATTTAAAAGTGCTATTTTTAATATAAAATTAAAATAAAAACCGATTAAAATAAAAAACAATTGACTTTGACTATACCTACAATAATTATTGCAAATTTAAGAGTAAAGACGGTTTAGTCCCTTTCGCGCTATGTCCCGGATTCTCTGTAGGGCCCTTTCGTGGTATGGCCCGTTCAAACAGTGATAGGAATCTTTTGTCTATAAAGCGAGGGGAGGTAACTAAAACGGTAATACAGCTACCTGCATCCTTATTTTTTTATAATATCCAGTTTTGTCCCAATGCTGGAAAAGACCTCCTTATATTCTGCTACAAATATTTAGTTTGTATGTAAAGTAATGTCTGATAACATTTTTTTTTATGTTATAGGTACCTTTGATTACGCAGTTAAATCTTTAACCGTCTTACAAGGACTAGGCAGATGATAATTTGATTAAAAAATTATTAACATTAAATTTAAAAAGTAATTTAGTAACACATTCGAGAGCAGATTGCTGTGTGGTTGAGTGCGCTACATTTATTACGTTAGACAAACATAGGAACAAGCCCTCCGAGGCTAATTCCTTGAGCAAACTGGGGTCGAGACCGGATGGGAGGCGAGAGGGAATATATTACAGGCTTTTATTTAGGTCCACGGTGTCTGTATATAAAAGGAACAGCTTAGAAATTAAATTTCACTTCCCTGTTGACCTCAAATGAATGAATGGAGCAAGTCACATGACGACAATTGAGCATTAAAAACGGGACAATATGGCTATATAGTCTGTAATAAAATGACGTAATCACAGCAGTACACCTCAGTGGTGGACTAACGGAAATAAAGAGTACCAGTAGTCTACCCAGGTGAACTTGACAGGGCACCATGGGTACTGAACGTTATTTTATTTTATTTATTTATTTAATTTTATACAGCGTGTCATTACAGGCTTAACCTACTCCAAAATCGCTAAAAACATATAAAAGATATAAAAGAGGACCCAAAAAAGAATATTAAATCTTGACATGGACATTATTAAATTTGATAATTATTATTTAAAATTTGCATGCTAATTATAGTTAAATAGGTATAAGGACACTCTATCTGTAACAGATTTTGTAACCCTATTTATTGCAAATAAATGATTTGATTTGATTTGAAAGGCTTAAAAATCTTAAGACACAAATTTCAGTATTAAATGATCAAAGTAGAAGTACCTATGTAAAAAATATTTCTTCTACACCACGTTCAATATCGACTGAATATAAAATATGTTCTGAATACAATGAATAATTAAGAAAACATTACCATTAGTGACTTAATGTCATTGTTTAACATTAGTACTTATTTAAATTATGTATCTATTGTGCCAGTTATCGCCAGCAGTGACCTCGCAGTTTCTATTTGCAAGTGCTAATGAAGCCTTGAATTTTACTTGCTTACCAATTTTATGTTACACAATTGTAATTAGAGAAATTTGTCCAATAAGAGACACGACTTTTAACGGCATTTGACCGATATTTTTACGTAACCCGTCCATTTCTAATTTATACCTACAGTAATTGGATTTAGTAACAGTAGAGCGTCGATTATTTTAATTGATTTGGGTGTTCAGAAAATCGTATTTTTTCGGTTAACCGAACTGTTATTTATCCCGCCATATATATTTATCCATTATCTGGCCTGTGGTGTGGCCCTAGAATAGCACCAACCCATCTCTTCCCGTGGGTGTCGTAAGAGGCGACTAAGGGATTTAAAACACCGGAGGATGGGCAGCAGCATCTTTCCGCGTACTATGCCATCACACTGCGATCGCCAACCCGCCTGCCAAGCGTGACGATTACGGCAAAACCCTCCATGGATGAAATTCTTGGGGAGGCCTTTGTCCAACAGTGGACGTCTTTCGGCTGAGAGAAGTGTTTGTAATAAAATTGTTGACGTGAAACAGAACGCGCATGTTTCCCGTTGTCGCCGCTAGGCACAATCGGCGCGGGCGTCGGCCGCCCGGCTAGGCCGCTGGCCACCATTTTGATTTAGGCTAGTTTGTGCTCAAACGAGTAACCCGTGTCGCGGGCTATAAGTCCATATCCATATCAGTTACCCATCGGTCTTTTTTGTTACCCGGTCTTTTTCGGTAACGAACTTTCACGGTGCTTCGTTTGTCCCGAATCTCTGCCACAAGAAGAATATATTTATCCATAGATACTTGAAAGGAAACCATATTTATATCATTAATGACAAATAGGAATTAAACAGTATACTTATCCATATAAGAGCACCATATAACCGTCACAAATAATATTTTTTCTCCAAAGGAAACTGACGAGCAGTAGTTGGATGTAAATCGAAAATAATAACATCTGGTACAGCAATATGTTGACGTCATACTTTAGAAAATGCCAAAACTTAAAGCATTCAATTTCCGTGAGCACTTTTGTCGTGCACTGTACAAGTGTACATCTACGAACATACGTCGCCAGCTTCCAAGAAATGTTACTTCGGCGAAGTTTGTACTCTGAAGAATAAGCAACAGAGAAGTATGTAATATTATTACTTTCGTGTATTACTTGTATGGAGACAAGATACTTAATAGAATAGAAATAATTTATTCCATAGAATATGGTGATATAAGTTTTAGTAAGTATTAACAATCGAAAGTCCAACACTTAATTTTACTGAATCACTTACTTATCTTTTAAAAGAAACTATAGTTTGTTCCTAGGATAGGCATAATATCGAGTTTCCGAATATCTCTGTTGTTAGTTAAACTATACTTAATAAATAAAAAATAAAATAATCCTTTATTTTCTCTTCACATAGGTTTGGCACAAAAGTAAGTGTATTAATAACTTGGGTATAACTTAATTCTGTACTGCCCATCCCCTGGGCGAAGGTTGCTGCTTTTGCAATGGCTCTCCACTTCTCTCTATTACTGGCATTCCGAGCGCACTGGACTATTGAAGAATGTTGCCTGCTTTATAGAATCTGTCCAGCGGGTTGGAGATTTGCCTTGTGATCGCTTGCCCGCCACCCGACCTTGTACTACAAGTCTCTCCATCGACGACTCCTTTCTAGAAATGTGCCCAAAGAACTTAAGCATTCGTAACTGCACAGTCGACGAAAGTCTTTCTTGTATATTAAGTTCCTTGAGTATAGATGTTCCTTGAGTATTGAGATCCCGTGGACCGCTTTCCGCACTAACGTGCGGAAAGCGGTCCACATCTTCAGTAACCGTCTCCAGCGCCAGCACCATCTGCACAACCACGACCACTCTGACAAGAGTGTACGACTTAGAAGAAGAACTTAATTCACCTGTAATGCGAGAGAGTGGTGTCTGAGATAGGTTTCCGAAGAAACCTGTGAAACAGATCACCACGGACATCACTCCACAGCTAAATTATGCGATACACTTGGTTGAGGTGAGTGAGTAGTGTGAGTGTAAATGTGTGCGACTGTATTTCGTGGTTCTTCTCAATAAATACAACCCAGTTAATCCAGAACATACCATACCACCTACTTTTTGTGCAATTGAGTACCTAGCCTCCACAACAACTTAAAGGTAATAAAACCAATGCAATGCTAGAGCCACATGCGGGCATCTTTCAATTTAAAGGTGACCCACTTGCGGCCATCGATTGCATTCGCTGCACGCGATTCACAATCGATATTGTGGTCGCATTGTATGCACCAATGTATGGAAACTAGATGAGCATGGGGGCTCCCCTAGACGCCGCTTTTTAATAGTGCTTAAAAATAGGCCTGCCTAAATATGTTATTTTTCTGCACGCTTGTTCTTTCTCAAATCGAGTGAGGTGCTAGTTCAACTCGAATTGGTGTCAGAGATTCTAAAAACGTTATTTGATTCTGAAAACGGTTAGTATATAACCTGCATAATCAAAATTTACAGACGCAATAAAGGAACAAAAAAAAAATAAAGCCATTTTATTGCCCAGAATTAATCAGCCAGAAGGCCCTGGGTGTTCAGGCTATGTTCGGTTTAAAAGGCAGACTTATATTATTTAGATTTATCCAGGGAGGGACCCATAGCTAAGCTAATGTAAATGAGGCTAACCCCTCAAATAGCATTAGAAAATAAAACTTTTTTCCAAAAAAAATGAACCGACTTCCATCATAAAACTTAAAATCATGAAATAACAATAAAGAAAAATGTATTAGCATGCTACCTACTGAATGAGGTGAAATCGGTGCCAAGTGCAGGAGTAAGGGTGTTATGTAATTGTTCAGCTAGGCATTTTTTATATATACTCGTATATACATTATTCTAATGTTAATTTAGATTATTTAATTTTTAAATTGGCACCGACTTCACCTCATTCAGTAGGTAGCATGCTAATACATTTTTCTTTATTGTTATTTCATGATTTTAAGTTTTATGATGGAAGTCGGTTCATTTTTTTTTTGGAAAAAAAAGTTTTATTTTTTAATTTTTAGTGCTTCTACTACACCTATTTTCTTTATTAAAAACTTAAACTTTTCTTTCACTGCCCGAAAATAAAGAATTAAGAATTCGAAACTTTTTACGTCAGTTTGATATGAAATGTCAGAACATGTCAAATTGTCTATTATTTTTGGCACACAACTTGACCGAGAGCCCGCGATGACCAAACCTTCCTTATTTTAAAAATGCTGAATGTTTCTCTGCGTGGTATATACGGGTAAAAAAAATTAGTGACCAGGTATAAAGTTTGGATCTCAGTTGCTTATGCAGGTAATATTGGATAGCAAGGATGATTTTTATAGGTATAAAAAGCACCCTTGGGCCTCCCAAAGTAACATTAAATTCAGCTTTTATAATAAAACAAATATAACTATAATTTGGTAAAGTTACAATGTCTAGCAGGGGTTTATATCTGCACCAATTGCCTGGTAATGAATGGCGTGATTTCTAATATTATTAGGAATAAAATATTTAAAAAACTTTACTTTGAGGAAATTGAGCTACCACTTTAAATGTTATTGCTACAAATAATCTGCCTAAGTAATCATGATTCAACTTTTATAGTCGCTAATCGCTATTTCTATGTTGGGGACATACACAGAAAATCTAGAGTTTTAATAAAATAAGGTAGGGTATGCTGTCGCGGGCTATTGCTCTATAATGCAATGTTGGTATTTTTATATTTTGTTAGGTATCTTTAAAATTACCGAACAGATTCTGACGTGGTTAAAATGGGACCAACTTGGGAATAAACCATTACGAATAAAAAAACAATTTTGGAAATCAGTCCACAATTGGCGGAGAAATCGGCGAACATACATAAAAAAAACATACATACATCGAAACATATAACCTCCTCCTTTTTTGGGAAGTCGGTTGAAAACGTTCATTAAGGTGAAAGCCAAGCTTTGGCTGTCCATACATTTTGTTCTACAGCAATGCTCTAAATTTCGTTAATGATTCTCATAATAAAATCGAATTTCCAATTCTTATGAAGTAATTGTGCTCTCATGTTGAATTTAACATAATAATGTATAATAATTTACGAGAAAAACGGCATTTAAAATACGACAAAAATTGAGATTCTTGATGATGTGTGCGTAATATTTTGTGACATTTAGGGGCGACGTCTAGCAGATTTATTACAAACTACTGACTACTACTATTTATATAAAAGCACTTTGAGACCTAAATGCATGCTACCTCGATGTTGCTTGCCTTGACAGCGCCATCGGCTGTACGTGAAAAACAAAAGAAAATCATGAAATGCTAAAAAATTATAAAATAGCAAGTTTCAATATTAAATACAATTTAGGGTTCAATATACTTATTTTTATGAAGGATTTTTTATGGTGAAATTTAAATTTGATTACTGGGACTTTTGGATATCAAGACAGGCTATCTAAATATGACATCTGGACATCACCTGTACATCTGGATGTGATGTCCTGGACTTTATGTCCTGCTGTCCAGGTTTTCGTATCCACATGACCAGACTCCCACGTCTTCAAATTTATATGTGCAGGTGATGTCCAGATGTCCAGGTCTTCAGCTCCACATTTTCAGATCTTCATTTCCAGATGTTCAGGTGATCATCTCCTGAAGCTTTGGTCTTCATATTCAGCTGTCCAGCATTTCATATGCACATGACCAGACACCCAGGTCTTCACATCCAGATGTCAAGATGTCATATTCAGATATCCCTGCCTTCATATTCAAAAGTCCCAGTTATCAAATTTAAATTTCACCATAAAAAAATCTTTCATAAAAATACGTACTGAACCCTAGATTTAATATATTATAACAAGCTTGCCATTACGTATATGACTGGACTGGAATATTTGTGCGAATTCATCTCAGGCATTCATCGATACGTTGTTGCCGATCTGTGCGAGGTGTAAGATGGCAAGTATGGCAACGTTGCTTTTTTTTACCCAAAAAGATAATTCTTTTTACAATCATATGTTTCGTTCTGAAACTTAAACAATTTAATTTTGAAAATACTTTTATCAAAAGACATAATAGTAGGTAGATATTATACACGTAGGTATTCATCTACAAAAAATAAACTATAGGAATATGTGCATACATTTATATTTAGTTTCAAAGAAAACAAATATTACTGATTAATTATTTTTAGTTTGCATTTCACAACATGTTTTCTGAACGTCTAATTTAATCCTAGAACTTCTAGGGCACGAAGTATCGATACTTTGAATTATCGATAAAGTCGAGGTGGGCTCGACCTCCGTGATTTATATTAATTATTTTTTTTCCGATTTTATTTAAATACATTTCATTGAAAGTGTGATTATGTATTGACCGTTGACAGTGCTGAATCTAATCGATCAGATTCGGATAAGTATTAACAAATTATCAATTAAAATGTAAATAAGGTACCTGTGTATCAGGGGGCACGGCAGTGCCCCCGCCAAGTCGAGCGCGAAGCAAACACTGCCGTACCATCCTTTACAGGAACCATTTCGCCGCATTTTCAGGTCCCTATTTGAGAACCTCTGGATAAGACCAGAACGAAGAAATTTTCGTCATCCAGTAAGCTATAAACACATACTTAAAATCCAAAATTTCAAGTCTGTAGGTCATTTAGATCCGAAGTTAAGCGAAAGCAAAGTTTCGCATTTTCGACACTCACTCACTCACTCACTCATGATCATCAAAATAGAACTAGTACTTCCCATAAACTCAGAGAGCTGAAATTTGGTACAGAGTTAGGTTTTAATGGTCACATAAAGGGAAAACTATAAAAACTAGGATAATCGAAGATCTGGAGTACCTGGTGACCCTAATTAGAAAACACAAGAGCCCAATCAAACTATTAGAAATCGACATACCGCCTTTACAAAAAATATTCAACTTGGTGGGCCGCTTCATTTGATGTCAAAAATCGAAGGTCTGAAGTATCTCATGAAGAACCCTCAGTTGGTCTCAGCTGTATTAGAGATTACCATATCTCTATGGCAACGCACCCTTCTATTGCTACATAAAAAAATCGACTGTCATTGCAAAAGTCCAGCGTAGAGGGACACATCTTCTTATTTAATCCAACCTATAGCGTCCCACTTTTGAGCGAATGTCTCCCCTTCTGCTTAATCATAATAAAAGAGTAATTACATTTTTATTAGGTTTATTACTACCATAATAATTACATTTTTATTTTTAGTGCTTCTTCATCTAAGTATTAGTTTTTGTGCTTCTCCATCGGATTCTGTCCTGGGCAATGCACTTTGCTTCCGACCAGGAGAGAACGACTGCCTTTCCGCTGCAACGGTACGCCGCCGCCAGGTTTGCTTGGGTCGACCAACTTTTCTCTTATCCTGTGGTATCCACTCGAGAGCTTGCCTAGTATATGGGTCTCTTCGAAGCGTGTGGCCGATCTATAGCGTTGCACATTTCCCACAGAGCTCACGCTTGGAGATGATCGCTGGCCAGAAAATGCCAAGTATTTGCCATACTCGTTACCTCTATAATACGTTATAACCGTACATATTCATCGGGATATTGTACCAAGTTGTATTTCGATTGTACTTAAAAGACAAATTTTTCGTTGTTGTCTGTTTTCATTCTGCTTTTAAGAGTTGCCCGCTTCTTCAAAAATTACCCTAAGTTCAGTATGAAAAATTTAAAATATTATGCCTCCTAATACTTGATGACGAAAATAAGGTTATCAATTTGCATGAGGCCCCAATTATGTCGAAAATTGGTAATAATTATGGTGGTTTAAATAATATTGTTACATTTAAATTGTCAAAGTGCTGAGGAATGAATAAAAAATACTTATCAAGTATATTTTGACCCTTAATTTAGGGCTAAAACCCTCAATTTGATAACACTGATCAAGTGTCAAATAAAAAAATCCCTACATATCAAATTAACAAACGAAATATTATTTACTTTTGTTTGGGGTAAGCCACAAGTTGGAAACCCTGCTCGTAATAGGCCAATAATGACAGACAATAACCATTTTTAAAAAAAATATTTGGTCTCTGGTTTTTAGAACACTGGCTGTTATTGCATGGGAAAAATAAAACTTCGAAGAAGTCTTATTTTTTCCTTGGAATCGAGCTAATTTTCAGTTATTCTCACAAAAGTAATTTTTTTTTTAAATATAATATTATATGTCTGTGGTTATTCTTTACAATATTCCATGGAAGTAATAAGTACTTTGTACAATACTTCCATGCAATATTCAATATAAGAAAAAAATCAATTAAACATTTTTTTGCTAGCTCTTTGGTCTAAAATTCTAGTAACCAATCTTCATGGGTATGGTATGGTTCATCCATCGAAATACAACTTAGTACATAATATCTCGATGGGTTCATCTCATAAATGTTGCCTTCAAGAGTATAAAAGCTCAAGCTTCAGCGATCACCGAATACAACCGGCTTAGGCGTAAATACCGCGCCGATCTTACAGAAATTAAACGGTCTAAACCGTCTAAAAGATTAAATAATGAACGCGAATGGGCAATACGAAAAACTGTTGCTTACTGTACAAGAATCAGAACCGGAAAAAAAGAAAAGAAAGATTTGTAATAATAATAAACCTACTCCTAAAAAGAAAAAAAACTGTGTCAAATAAGAAAATTTAATAAAATATATCAATATGTCCACGTTTCCACAAAAAGAAGTGAAATCCCACCAAAAACATTCTGTAAAAAACTAGCCAAGTCTCGATGGAGCTGTTTGTTTGTCTCTAAAAAGGAATGAAATCTAGACAAAGTCGTTCCAAGTCTAAGGTTCCTTACTGCGATTTCTTTATTATTATATTTAATGTTGTGTGACTTGGCCGTTGAACATTCTTTATACATTAGTGGCTTTATCAAGCCTACAATTGACTGGTTATTGAATCAACGTTTTCCAAGTGGCAATTTTCCATCGTCAATGGGTAGCGGTTCTGGCGACAGATTAGTGTAATGGTGTCATGGAGCACCTGGTTTTGTACCCTTGTGTACCCTTCAACGGCCAAGTCACACAACATTAAATATAATAATAAAGAAATCGCAGTAAGGAACCTTAGACTTGGAACGACTTTGTCTAGATTTCATTCCTTTTTAGAGACAAACAAACAGCTCCATCGAGACTTGGCTAGTTTTTTACAGAATGTTTTTGGTGGGATTACTTTTTCACTTTATGCATAAAATACGCATTTATTATTTGCAGATTTATTTTTACACGACTGACCATAAAAGGAGTGTTATGTTTTCAGGGTTCATGTATGTATGTAAGTTTCTTTATTCCACCATAAGTCCTGAATGGCTTAACAGATTTTGATGTGAGAGGTATTTTTAGATTCCTTGCATTCCTCCGAGTGACATAGGCTATATGACGTCATCATAAAAACAAAATGGCGGATTATATATGCGATAAATAGCAGACCAAAAAACAATAAAATTTGATCAATCTTATCGGGTGGGGTATCAAATTGAAGGGCTTTAAAAGGCGATTTGAAAAATGTATATTACTTATATGTTTGTATATAGGTATACTTTTTGAGTAAAAACTTGTCAGTCGTGTTTTTTATTTTTAATAATTAGCTTGTTGCATATTTAAAAACGATATTAATTTATATCAACAATAAAAGATATCGATGTTCGTCGTGGTATCGATGTAAGTCTACACTATATACATATCTATCTACTAGCGTTGCAGGACTATCGATAGTATTGACACGTGTCAAATGTCAATACTGTGGCAGGAAATGCACAGCACAAGTGTTTCTTTATACACTAATTCTGTAATACAAAAACAAAAACTGTAACACAGGTTTGTCGTGATGAAGAATTTATTATCACCATCCATTCCAAGCAATGAAGGAGTCATCATGAATAATGACTGCAATATTTAACAATTTATGTTGGAAAGGAATAACTATACCTAATCTTTTGTTTTCTTTAATAAAAAAAAGTTCGGAAAATAAATTTCCACTTCATTACTAAAAATAAAAGTCAACAATATGTACTATTTAGTTTTATTTAAAAAAATATAATTCTAGTCATACAATTCAATAGAACAGTATGACCATAACGTCTGCGGTGCTGCTTGCTGATTGATTTTTGAAAATGGATGTTCGAACTATTGCTAGATTTGTGTTGGGAATCTAAGAGGTGGTGAAATCCAAACTGCTGAAACTATTGGTAGATAGGTATTTAAATTACAGTTTCTTATTACTAATTATGATTTTGCACTAATGAACTAGTGCCTCTCCATTACTGAAGGTTGGCCGTCAGATTCGCAAACTCTTCTCTGTTCGTCGCTAAGCGAAACAGCTCCTCAACCGTGGTGTCTCTGGTCCACTCACATATGTTTCTCAGCCATGATTTTTTGCGTCTTCCAACACATCTCTTGCCTTCTATTTTTCCCATAAGTTGAAGCAGCTGATATCTGTTGTGTCGCAAAACGTGTCCCAAATATTCAACTTTGCGCTTTTTGACAGTTTGCAACAAAAGTCTAGACATTGCAACGCGCTGGAGGACTTTTTCGTTGCTGAGTCCAATTGATACTACATAGGTACCTATATTAATTCTCATAAATATATTTTTTTGCTTTCTTACAAAATATGACAATGACAAGAAGAAATTATAGGTTATTTTTCGCTCTTTGTATTTTTTAAATTTCTTTTTCTTTTTTCTTATGCTGCCAGCCAGTCCGATTGGCATTATTGTAGTTAGACACTCTTTTGAAATAAGTGCCATCTAGTAGCGTATTTTTAAATTTATAAAAATGCTTTGCGCTATATTTAATGTCATTTTGAAAGCTCTCGTCGTAGTGTGAGTGAGTGTAGAGATACGAAGATTCATGGCAGATTCTATTCTAAAGCTTTTTTTTCATTATGTTGACTGAAATATAATCGTAGGCCATAAAATAAATAAAATAGTATGTTTACCGCTCGCCAATTCAAAATGTTTGCCTATAAGTACTGCAACAACGCAACAAAAAAAATAAAACGGAAAATGTTGCTATCAACGCCATCCAGCGGAAATTGTTTAATGAAAAGCCCTTCGCTTTATCCTTAAGCCGAGGCCTAACAAATGTGAACGGAATCGCATGACTAAAAAGGTCAAAGGGGATTCCCCAATAAGCGTTTCCTGGTATATAGCTGATTATAAAGATAATATGATGATAGGTCCAAGATTTGTTGCTATAATTGGAAATATAATTTGCCATTTCTGGCACTTAATTATTTTTTTTTATGACAATGCAGACTCCTTAATTTTTAATTCATTGTAAACAAAAAAATAATATGCGTATAATAACTTAAATCCGATTTAAATGTTTATCTTGCATTAAAAGTACTATTTTAAGGTACTTTAAGCCACGTCAGGTGGCAGTCTAAGCTAGCACGAACGTAACTCGTTAAGCTAAGTCTTCAAGCTGAAGCAAAAAGAAAACCTTTAAGCAGTTACTTAAAAGTACTTTAACAGAAATACAAATAGCACTATTTAATTCATATACCTGCGCCCAAGCTCTGGTGTTACAGCCTCGCGTGATAACTATCAGGCCACGGAGGTCGTCAATGTCAAAATACTCTGTTTACCCCTTGCACTAGTGCTGCCCACTGGAGTAATAACATAGCTGTAATATACAAGTTTCGCATCGCACTCAATAAGACGAAGATTTCAACCAACTCGAAAATAGATACAAGTGAGTAACAAACACTAGAGTTGTTCCCCATTGCATGTTACTATTTAACAACAAAAGCGGTAACTTCACGCTGGAGCCAACCCTACAGGAGACATAAAGAACATTGCCCCAGCCAGGAAACATAATAGGATTGTGACATTTCCACGGTGGCTTTCAAACGTCTGCATTTCACTGGGTCACGACATTTTTTGCATGTCGGGGGACATTTTAAAAATAACAGCCTTTTGTTATTTCTGCCTTTGGAGTTATGAATTTGGCTGTTTTTATAACGAGGAAAACGTTTTATCATTACTAAAAATAGAGTGTTATGTTTTCAGGGTTAATATTGTATGTACCTAAGTTTATTTCATCATAATTGCTCAACGGCTTGACAGATATCGATGTGTGTGGTATCTTTAGATTCCTTGCATTATCCCAAAAACTGTCCGTTACTCTTTCACGTCTCACTGAACCGATTTTGCAAAAATATAGTTAAAAACCCAAGGTCCAACATTCAAAACAAATCAATTCCCAAGTACCTCCAATTGGTCGTGAAAGTTTTGAAAAGATACGTAATACAAGCCCACAAGATACGTTTTACTACGGGTGGAGCCGCGGGCAGCAGCTGGTATGTCACACACGAGGTTTCAAACATCTCGTCACACTTCAGACAGGCTCAGAACATACGATACGAGTAGCGACGTTCAGCGCTTCACCCGTGTCGCGTCACTATGAAATGTTGATGCGACAAGCGACTGCGACGCTCGTCCTCGTCAGTGGCGGATTTAGGGGGGAGGGCACAGGGGCATGTGCCCCCTAGACTGCTGATTTTGTATACCTACTGTGGGGGGGAGATTCCATAACAGTTAAAGATAGATAATTTATTTTTCCTCCAAACAACCAATACGGTAGGTAATAAAATAAAAAACATAAAACATAATGATGCACGAATCAGATTGAAGGAGGTTGAAGCCCGTTGAAGGCAGGACCTGTGTTACAGAGTTTCAAACAGAACAGTACATACCTATCAAATTTAGATGAGAGTTGTTAAAATAAAAAAATTCAATGTATCTTTTCTGAAATAGTTTGTGACACAAAAAATTAGAAACAAACTTATTTCTAACAGTTATTGTTGATTTTTTGCCCAAATTTATCAACTAATTGATTTGTTGTCACATTATAGCTTGTATAGTGTAGCTTGCACAGTCCGCCACGGCCCTTGTGCCTCCTCAGAAAAAAATCCTGGATCCGCCCTTGGCCGTCGTCACCTCGCAATTTACCAATGCCAGTTGCACTCAGAGCTTTCGGAATTTCGTAGTAAACCAGAAAAGATAGTTTTACCATTCATCTCTAGATCTTTGTTATTTTAAAACCTGCTATTGCCTTCTGATTTATCCGCGTGAATTCCTTTCTACACCCATTTCAACCTCCTTAGGGGTTGATTTTCCAAACTTCCTTAAAAAAAGAATTTTCAGGAAACAGGACAAGAATACTTTATGCACACAAGATTACATTTTTAGAGAAGGCTTATTTTCATTTGTTTCAACGCGTTAATCACTGAAACTTTGAAATTGAAAAATAAAAACTAAAAATTTGAAAAATTCGCTCTGTATATGCAATAACACACGTGCTCTGCTAATGCGTATGCTCTGTACAGGTTATGTATTTGTAGTAACGTTCTAAAGGAAGGCTATCTGGTATCCCGAAATCCCACGGGAGCGAAGCCGTGTGGTACATCTAGTGTTATAAAAATAGACAATTAGGGGATATTTAACTTGCAAAATTACACTGCATACAGACAACGGGGCATAAATGAATAAAAGCTTCACAACTTCACATATCGGCGAACAGTAAATGTCGACAACGCTCGCGAAATCTATTTGTCTTCAGAAGCCAGTGCACCCAAAGCCAGCGATATGGCGGGAACTTCGCGATGGCCTCGCTCAAAGGATTTCAGTTCGCATCTTAAGACTTCTCCCTTCTGCAGAATGGACCAGTCATATCTACTTGGGAGTATGTGCTCAGCGAAGAATGAACACATTACATTGGCAGTTCAGCAAAGTTACTTAATGCATTTATGCATGGAATCAAACGCTAAGTTTTTCAGACATTTTAAGATTTGACGCCGTGCTACCAGGTTTGTCTCTGGTTTTTGATTTTTTTTTCCTTGCTTCTCGTTTATCTTACGGTTGTAATATGATATAGAAAGAAGCACTTCTGTCTTGACTCTTAAAAAAAAGTTTTGTGATGGCTAGAAAAACAAAGAACCATGTCTGGACTTTTTTTATTTAAGTCAAGATGTCTAATAAAACAAGCTAATTATTAAAAATAAAAAACACGACTGACAAGTTTTTACTCAAAAAGTACATACAAACATATAAGTTATATACATTTTCCAAATCGCCTTTTAAAGTCCTTCAATTTGATACCCCACTCGATAAGATTGATCAAATTTAATTTTTTTTGGTCTGCTATTTATCGCATATATAATCCGCCATTTTGTTTTTATGATGACGTCATAAAGCCTATGTCACTCGGAGGAATGCAAGGAATCTAAAAATACCTCTCCCATCAAAATCTGTTAAGCCGTTCAGGACTTATGGTGAAATAAAGAAACTTACATACATACATACATACATGAACCCTGAAAACATAATAACACTCCTTTTTTGGTCAGTCGTGTAAAAAACATCACAGACCAATGACTTAATAAGTTTAATAATACATAGTAAGTTTTAAATACGAAACTTATTATAATAAAAAACATTTCTTATTTAAATTTTCATTGATATCAGATTCGTAAAATTATGAAAATGCTGGCTGTTTTCAAACTTGCCGATGATGGAAGGTTTTTTTTTTAAGAATTATTTGTCTATGGAACCTGCCGGCGACAACCGAGCCATCGAGATTGTTATCGGCCCGACGACTGCCAACTAAAGTCCTTGGCACACTGGCTCGTAAAATATACTCATTACGTCAAAAGATCCAGCAAGAATTTTAAGTAAAGACATCTTCAACTCTCTTTCTAACCTATTATGTTTTGCTACATACTATGACTAGAATAAGTCAGCATAAGGCCATCTCAGAATTACTGCAAATAAATAAAGTGACCTCTAAAATAACAAAACTATCTTTAGTAAAATTTGATGTTTGGAATAATAAATCGACTACTAAAAATAAAAAAAAAATTCAAGTTCATTAGATAAGTTTGTATTGATTTTTTGTGAAAAGTATGAGATTTGACTCGTTGGTTTTTTCTGTAGGATAGTTGTCAAGATAGTGTCACTCATTATTCTTGAGTTTACATTAGTCATACTTTCTAACAGATATATAATAAATTAACAATAAATATATAGGTACGGACAGATTTGTCCGTACCTATATATCTGTTATTAAACTCAAACTTGTGTAATCACACAGATTGAGTTAGTCCCAAAGTAAGTTTGAGACTTGTGTTATAGGATACTAATTCTAGGATACTAATTCAAGGGTACTATATTTTATAACAAATACATATATAGATAAACATTCAAGATCCAAGTCAAACAGAAAAAGTTTATTTTCCATCTTGACCCGACCGGAGATCAAACCTCCGGTGTGACAGTCCGGCATGATGACTGTTAGGCCACGGAGGTCGTCAAAATAATAGTTATCAAACTATTAATTTGCATAGGTTATAGATTACAGTGAATACTAGGTATTTTAGCTTTGAGTCTTTAGTTTGGTTAATTTAAATATATTCTGCGACTGACTAAATATAAATATCGCGTTCCTGTCCTGCTTAGGCTACGACATCCTCCCGTAGTGCCAGTATCTTGAGTCGACAAAGAAATATCACGTTTTTCGCGTTTTGCTTAAAATTCCTATCTGATATCCGCGTGTAAAGTAACCTCTCAGTGTGCCAAGGACCTTATTATCCCTACGGATAAAACTCTCGAGACTAGAGGCATCCTCAGCGGACGTTGCGCCTTATCTGCCTTACGATATGGAATTGTTGGCACAGCCGTGTTTGCGCAGCTCGCAGACGACGTAATGTAATGTACGGTTGGCTGGCAGGTTTCCTTGCATGGACCTCTGTGCGGCGGTGATAGAGGCCAGTTTTCAATGAATTTGAGAAGGTTGACATGCTGCTGACTGTACCGGATTGATACCAGGCCCCAAGAGCATGCTCGGGACTTGTTGAAAGGGCAAATAATTTTATTCCCTGTTTTATTAATCTGTACGATAAAAATGTCATGATTTTGAGACAAAACGTTTTATAAACGTGCCAGTTTTTTATAGGAGTGCGATAGCAAGAAATCCCTTCTTAAAAGCAGTAAATGCTCTAACAGTTAATGTTACTGACATAACACCATTTTTAATTAACCGTAGGTATTTAATGCAAAGAACTTAGCCATAGACAGGGGAGAGAAGTAATATCAATCCCAAGAGCAGAAGTATTCCTTTCAGAATATTTCACATATGGAACCCTATCCATATAAAAAATAACAAAAAAAAAATATCGTTGCTATGAATGGCATGCCATTGAAATCAAAGCTATTCGAGAATCGGTGCTCTGAATGAAATACCTCCAAAGTATGGAGGTGGATACGTCATTGTAGAAAGTCAAATTCAAAAGAAAGTAAAAAAAAAGGTGAATTCCTCTGCATTCAACGGAAAAATTAAAATGTATGTTTTAGCGAATACATTTTAAAGTGTCTGTCTAAACAGTAGATAAAGAGAAATCACTTGTTGAAAGGGCAAATAAGTTTATGTCCTTCGTGTATATCGTTAGAGGAATTTAAGTGCACGCTTTTGCAGTAATATGAATTTTACAACCTGGCTGTGTAAACAGGAGGGCGATAAGGAAACTAATTTATACTATTCAAAGAAAAATAACGTTATTTATTTACATCAAGTATAATTTAAACAGAAATTTTGGTAGTGCCAAAATAAATTTAAATGAAATGTTTTCATCCCTCAAGCTGAGAACGATAACTTTTACTTTGACAAGAAAAACTTAAAATAAATGCTCTTAATGGTTTTTTAATATATATTTTTAGTTTAACTTGTATCCTCATGTTACACAACTGACCGCGGGGCAAAATTTAACACAAATCATGACTAAATCGTCCTAAAACAACCTCAAATAAGCCGAAACGCCGGCAAACTTACTAACTACGCGTCCGTCCTACAGAGCACAACTTTTAATTGAGTTGGGAACAAAAGACGAAAGGCCATCCGCGGTGTGAGCATTTCCCTCTGTTGCAAACTGTTGAGCGGGCACTGGCCGAAAACGATTTTCAAATTCTAGTTTCTAGATGAGGCTTTTTGGCGCGAAAATCCTAATCCTAACTATCCTAATCCTAATCCTAACTAATACTATAAATGCGAAAGTAAGTTTGTTTGTTACCTCTTCACGCTTTACCTACTGAACCAATCTTCCTAAAATTTGGCATACACATAGCTGGAAGTACGGAGAAGGATATAGGGTACCTTTCACGCCGGGAAAAAGCACAGTTTCCGTGGGAAATTCACGCGGGTGAAGCCGCGGACAAAAGCTAGTTTAAATATTTAAAAAAATGCGCTGTAAATTTTGATGAAATTCGATACACGGATGCAGAACTCTGTACTTATAGGTACGACTATTAAATTTTCTGATATATTTATTTCATCTTCATCTCTTTTTTAGTTTTAAGTTACTTTATGTATCTATACCGTGTAATTACTTGTGTGCAAATAAAGTATTCTTGTATTGTATTTCTATGCATTTTCCGAACACACTTTAAATCATTATTGGGGTCAATTTTTACCACATCATCAACCGACTTCCCAAAAAAGGAGGAGGTTATATGTTTCGATGTATGTATGTTTTTTTTTTATGTATGTTCGGCGATTTCTCCTCCAATTGTGGACTGATTGCCAAAATTGTTTTTTTATTCGAAAGGGTGTATTCCCAAGTTGGTCCCATTTAAACCACGTCAGAATCTGTTCGGTAATTATAAAGATACCTAACAAAATATAAAAATATTAACATTGCATTATAGAGCAAAAGCCCGCAACAACATGCCCTTCCTTATTTTATTAAAACGCAAGATTTTCGGAGTATGTCCCCAACATAGAAATAGCGATTAGCGACTACAAAAGTTGGATCATGATTACTTAGGCAGATAATTTGTAGCAATAACATATAAAGTGGTAGCTCAATTTAATTGTAGCAATACTAGCAATAACATATACCTACAGTGGTAGCACTATTTCGTCAAGTAAGGTTTTTTTAAAGATTTTATTCCGAATAATATTACAAATCACGCCATCCATTACCAGACTATAAACCCCTGCTAGACATTGTAACTTTACTTTAGTTATATTTGGTTTATTACAAAATCTGAATTTAATGTTACTTTGGGAGGCCCCAAGGTGCTTTTTATACCAATAAAAATCATGCTTGCATATTACCTGCATAAGCAACTAAGATCCCAACTTCATACCTATATTTATATATTATGTCTGTGATTTATACCAATATTTTTTTCCCGTATATACCACGCAGAGAAACATTCAGCATTTTTAAAATAAGGAAGGTTTGGTCGTCGCGGGCTCTTGGTATATTTATGTGCCAAGAATAATAGACAATTTGACATGGTTTGACATTTCAAATCAAACTGACATAAAAAGTTTTGAGTTCTTAATTCTTTATTTTCGGCCAGAAGAAAAGTTTAGGTTTTTGTTAAAGAAAATAGGTGTAGAAGCACTAAAAATGATAAAATAAAATTTTTTTCTAAAAAAAATGAACCGACTTCCATCATAAAACTTAAAATCATGAAATAACAATAAAGAAAAATGTATTAGCATGCTACCTACTGAATGAGGTGAAGTCGGTGCCGAAAAAAATAAATAATCTAAATTAACATTAGAATCATGTATATATACACATATATATAAAATGTCTAGCTAAACAATAACAACACCCTTACTCCTGCACTTGGCACCGATTTCACCTCATTCAGTAGGTAGCATGCTAATACATTTTTCTTTATTGTTATTTCATGATTTTAAGTTTTATGATGGAAGTCGGTTCATTTTTTTTAGAAAAAAATTTTATTTTACATATTTTTTTTACAATGACAAAGCTCCTTCAACTATTGTTTTAAGAAGAATATTAATAAAACAGTACATTGACATTGATGTCAATGACTCAAAATTGATTAAACAGTTTTCGAATGTAATTTAAATGGTGTAAATTAGAAACAGTTTAAAATTCTATTAGTAAGTCGATAAGTTCCAGTTTCTTATCATTTCTTAGAATACTTGGAAACAAACCAACTTAGGTATGTTATTAAGCAACCATTACTAAATTACTTTAGTATTTATAATAAACCATATTAAGTAAAATGTACTGATTCAAAAATACTTACTTACTACGAGTACATGAGGAAACCCTATCGTCATAGTTTTGGTTCAACAACTTCTGTACATAACACCTGCCTGGTACATTATATAGCCTGCTAGGGAAAAGGCCACCCCTTTCTTCCTCCGCAACTCTCGGTTGAGGGCAATATATTACTCGCAGGAAATCAAAGAAAAAAAGACAAAAAGAAACGGGGGTAAATTTCACCACAAAACAAACTGGAAGGATTGGATGCGTAGTGAAGCTGCTGTTTAAAACTAGTAATCTAATAATTTTCAAACTATAGACTGAACAAAACAATGAAATAAATAAGATGGAATCAAATGAAAAGAACACAATAATACTAATGAAATACTTAGTTATCAATGTTAACAGATATTTTACACGAGATGAAAAAATACGTTGATACGTATCAGATAGTAACATCTAAACGATGCAGAAACAAAATCAGAATAAATTGTAGCTGGAACCGAGCTATATGACGTCACATCTAAATGTCAAGTGGAACACGAGCAATGTGACGTTACAGTCCACATTTCGCTGCGACCACTGTCACGGCGCGCGGCTCGCTTCATGCGTAACAACGACATTCAATTTATAGACCCTCTGCTTTGTACTGGCATAAAGGCAGGCACAGACAGCGCCATAGAAATGTAACCCTTATCATGGTGCTGTCTGTTCGTTCTCGTTGATAACGTCAACAAATATTGGTACAACATGGAGCTCAAAAGTTTGTTGTTCCAAAGTATTGAACAATGGGACATCAGGTATGGTATGGGGAAATCAGGGATGTAAGCATGCGACAATCAGAAAAACGTTCTAGAAAAAAATACGAAAATAGTTTTTCATAAAATAAAAACACCCTCCGATTCTGCTTCAGAGTTCAAATGCTGTTGCTATTTCTCTTCTCTTTTTAAGGGACGCGATACTTTTATGATGACAAAATCCAAATCCTTACTACTCGTATAACATTAATCCTGATGTTATAAATAGAGAAGTGGTTATAATGTTTATTACGCTTTCACGCCATAATTATTTTACCGATCTCTCTACGTGATTGGCGTTTGGAGTAAGGATCTATTAGGCGGGCTATTTGAGTACTCATAATGAAATTAATATTTGATTTAATGGCCAGGTAGCCACCATCAAAACCGGCGACAAGAGCTATTTATTCATATCCCAACCAATCATTAGAAATTTAGCATGCAGTCCAACCGATCATTACAAAAGCGTTGCATGGGAAATGAAAAAGGAAGCAGGGCAATTTACACCTCAAACCGAAGTGGAAAGATAGGATGCTGCAGCTTCGCTATCGAAGCCACAGTTAAAAACTAGTAACCTAATAAATATCCATTCTAGTAACTTCCAAACTGTAGAACAAAACGACGAAATTAACAAAAACAATAGAATTAAATCAAAAGAACACAATGTGTTCACAGAAATAGAGCTATAGAATGACATGGAGAGAGCAAGTGTGCGGTATCAATTGGTACCCAATCGTCTTCTTTCGTAAATCAAATGACGTCGTATGATGTTCACACCACAAAAGAAGTTATCACACATATTACAAAACCTATTATAAAATTATCAAAAGCATCATGTACAATGTGCACGCACTTTGATTTAAGTCAGAATAGATCAGTGTGCAAATTATCAGTGACGTTTCACCGAAGTTTAAACTGTTCCATCCATAGTTCCATCCGTTCAATGGAAGGAAAGATTGATGACACATTATCAAACCTCTCTAAAGTCGGATCTCCACTGCGAACATACTGGTAGATCTACGCATAGCTGACCCAGTATATCATACAAGTTTACCTCAAACTTACACCTATTTAAAGCCAATTTTGTGTCCCACAGCTGAACAAATACTTATTTCTGCTTCAATAATTCTCGACCCAATAAATAAATATATACGGAAAAATCACACACATTGAGTTAGCCCCAAAGTAAGTTCGAGACTTGTGTTATGGGATACTGATACCAATGGCGGATAACAATATAATATCAATTTTAATAATGTCAAGAAAAATTATAGCTTTGAGGTTTTTATTTGAGAATAAGCTTGCCTTAAACAGTCTCCTAATGATCAGCACAATAATGCAGAAGCAGGCAACATTACACTAAACATGGGTATTTTGAAAGTAAATTACAAAAATGTACGAGAATATTAGTCGCATTGTAGCGCAGTTAACGTAATTCGTTACACGTAATGCATTATTAAAGTGCAGTGAAATATTATACGTGGAATACTGGTTATTACAGGTTCGCTTAAACGCTGTTGGATCAATTCCTAGCACGGACTTAAATAACGAAAATATTATATTTGTAACTATTTTGCCATATTTAACTGTTTTTGGGTCTTAAAGGGTTCATATTTTTGTGTACTATGCGTACAAGTCATACATATTAGTCTATTTATAAATCAACTAGCTGGCGCCCGCGGCTTCGCTCGCGTTAATACTTTCTTAGCGGATGCCTACGTCATAACATCTACCTGCATGCCAAATTTCAGCCTGATCCGTCCGGTGGTTTGGGCTGTGCGTTGATAGATCACTATGTCAGTCAGTCAGTAAGTCAGTCAGTCATATATAGATTTTCATCAAAATCTTAATAGATTTTGCATAAAAGAATAACATAATATATATAAAAAAGTGTCTTTAATTACCTAAGCGAGTGAAGCCACGAGAAAAAGCCAGTTTGTAATATTTGTAAAACTATCTGCAATCAAAGAAAAGCTGCTAACACGTTCAAGAAGTTTACTCGTACAATTCGCCAGTTTTCAATCCCACAAAAGTTCAACTGCTAGAAGCAAAATGAATTCCATTTCCCCCGCAAGGATATCCTGCTACAACTGCCAAAGTACAATGATGCATAAAATTACATTCGTTCGGAAGGTGTCGGCAATAGTCGGCATGCTCGGAATACTTATCAGGATATGATTCATACGTTCAGGTACTGCTTGTGTTTGAGATGTTATATCAGTTCACGGTACGGGTCACAGTGCCTTAGAAGAAAATGAATATTTAGATACAGTAGCTAAATATAATGTCAGCAATCATAGCTTTTAGCTATTTGGTTAATAAAAAAACGCTATTATATATTAAATTAGGTAAAAATGGATGTTTTGGTTCTTTTGTAAAAATTGTAAAACCTGGCCGAAGACGAAGCGTACTTTTGATCCCAAAAATTGTAACTTGATGGTACCGACGGGGCAAATCTAGTAGATCAATAAAATTATACGTAGTAACATAGTACCTATGCATATAGTACCTTGAGAACATTAAAATGGCTAATAATGATGATAGTGTACCTTCTATCGAATCTATCACTGAGGAATACATTAAAATGAACGAAACTGTTAGACCCAAAAGAACTGAAGCAGAAAAAATCAACAATAAAAAAATTATTAAGTATGCATACAACATTTCAAATAACGCACAGAGAATTCTAATGAAAAATAACAATACACGTACGTAGAAATCATGCATTGGGGTCTTGCAAAGTCTACACATCAATTTATTCATATTCATTTGAAATTTGACGGTATTACCGTCACATAAAGTCTGTATTATAAACTGAACATGCAGTTGGCTGTACAATCGACTGTAGCTTAATTTGCCCCGCATGGTACTCTAAGTGGTGATAATAGTGGTGACTAGGGTATAGTTGATGTGATGATGACTGTACAAGACATTGAAACCTGAGTGCGGTCGACGCTTGCGCAAGCGACGCACTTGTTCAAACAGATAACGATGTACGGTGTTAGGTTTTAAGCTCGTGTTGTATTGTCGTGTGTTATAACAGTTTAGTTCGGTTATAGCATGCTTGATACAGGTAATACTTAAATATCCCTAATTAGTATAAGAGTTAAACTTAGATTTAGTTAAGTCAAGTTTGGTTAAGCTTTTGTCGGAATCAGTAAGTGGAATGAATTACGCAACAGCGTTCTTGTAGCGTACTTCAAACACGCAAAAAATGGAAAAGACAAATTTTTGATGTTTGTCTTCCCTATTTCAAACACTAGCTGACAAAGCATAAGTGCGGGTTTCCTTACAATGTTTTTATTTATCGAAAGCAAATGGCGGTCTAATAAAATTACCATGCGTAAGTCAGTTTTGTTTTTGTCTACAAACACACGACAAGGATTCGAACGTGCGACCTTTTAATCATAGGGTGTTCTACACATTAGCAAAATTTAATTATCAAACACAAATTAATTGACACTTAGCAACTAAAAATAAATTTTAATAATTGAAATATTTTTTGTATGTGAATCATAATAATTCAATTGAATTGTGCATTTGTCATTGTTTGCGGTTGAAAAAAATTCCCGAGCAATGTTTGTTTGTTTGTTTAAGAAACAGAGGCACTGGAACGATCAGTATGGCAAAACATTACGACAGCTCGGTCAGGAGACTAAATTGGAGACGTGTTATGGTTAGTGTCATTCATTCATTATCATAATAATAAAACAGATTTTAATACAACACAACAAATTAATTTGAAAGGGAAGGTCAGAACCCATCTTCAGGAGGTTCATGCAGTACACATAACCGGCAAGCGTGTATGAAGTGAAGAGAGTGATGTGTGAAGAGAGAGAGAGAGAGAGAGAGATCTGTAAGGAAAACTGCTGAAGGAAAAAAATAAGTTTCTCCCTTGAGAAAGAAGCTTATTTTTTCCTACAGCATTAATACAAAACAAAACCCTAACCTACCTATGGACAGGATCCCTAATTAACATCTAATAAGTTCGGAGAATGACCCAGGAAACAGAGAGAAACCAGCAAGATGGAAATCTCATTCCTCGTGCTCGAGTGATAAAAAAACTGTCCCAAAAATCATCACCCCAAGACCATTTTCCAAACTGTCTGATTCAACTCTGAATCAACAAACTTAACAATGAAGAAGGTCTCTTAATAGTTTTAGACCTCTTTCAGTGCATTCCATAAATAATAAGAAATTAAAAAGATCATCGAATGTTTTTTGTATGTGACACAGTCTGACCTGTGAGCTCGTTATAGCAGCTTGCCTGCTGATATAGAATAAAGAATATATCAGAAGATAGTGGGTTTGATTGAAGAATTCACGTAACGACCATATCGTTACAGTAGTCAAGTAGAGACTTCGATTCTTATTGGGGCTGAAATGATTTATTTTGTGACATGCATATTATCAGTCAATAAGGATGGAAATTCTTTTTGTAAGTATAATAACCTCGACGCTCCAGCGGTACCTAAGGCCCCTCGGTCGACCCTCATATGCTCTTTTTTTCTGAAAGACCTACGGAGCCTCAGAGCTGACAACTGGCGAGAGCTGGTACAAGACCGCAAAAAATAGCGTCATCTCGCGTCGAAGGCTTCGATCCACTTCGGGTCGCTGCGCCGTAGTAATAAGTAAGTTGTAAGTTTAAAAATCATTTTGTGAAAAGCTATACAATCTCTGTCAACAGATATAGCTACAGAAAAATATGCAGATAATAATCTAGCATCCCAAATAGTGTAAGACAACTTAGCTAATAAAAAGAAGGAAAAGAGGTCAGGGAAGAAAATGTGTGTCCTGATTTTAAAGAGAAGAGAACGAAGCCCGGTCGTAGAACATAAGTATGAAATTACACAGAATTGATTCCGCGGGTACAAATGCTGTAAATAAACTACGTTTATGTAGGTAGTATGCAACATTTTCTCATACAACATTTTGTGAGAAAACACGCAACAGTTCCCACAATTCACAACTTAATCCCAACGTGGTTTGATTTGGGGTAAATTTGTTGAAAGAGACGCCTTCTGTACAGTTAACTGCAAGTGAAGTTACCCTGAATGGACTCTACGGGGTGGTAATAGCTGTGAATTTGGAATTAAGCTCGGTGGTTGATGTACCGGCGACTGGCGTGCAACTAAATTAGAAGTTGCTCGTGCTATGAGCTTCGCACTAACTAATGTCATTTGCTTAATGAACAATTAGATGAAGTAATACTTAGTTCTGTGTTCTCTATGGTTATAAAATCTAACCGCGGACATTTTTCTCTATTAATCTTGATTTGGATGCGTTTGAGTGTTGGTCATTTGAAAAAAGGTGAACGAGATTGTTTAATTATTAAAACTATGCAATTGACTTTCGGTGGAATAGTAGTATTGAACACGATAGGTTCGATCCACATACCTTGTAAATAAATGAAGCTATATAGAATAACCGTCTCAAAGAATAAGTAATAAATACAGGGTATCATACCTTACCAAATTAAGAAAAATTGGTGTATCGAGATGCGAAGGCAATGATATGATATATAAATTTTTCGAACCAATTCAATATTTTGAGATTGCAGAAGTAACAAATGAGACTGTGTGCGTTGTATTGTGTCTGAAATAATCTAGCTAGCCGAATCTAATTTTGTAAAATTTAACATCGAGAGAGAATAATACTCGTTTCCTAGACATTCCTGAGTGTTAATTTAGATAGTCGTAATTTACAATAAAGGCTAGGTGTAAACGATAAGAACTGGGAAAAATAAATAACAAAGATAGCGACTCCTGGAAAAATAAAGGAAGGCAAATGAAGAACAGTAGAATATATGTATAAGTTAAATAGACAGTTATTCCTACATATATAGTTAAATAATATGTCCTCCTTGCTTTACAAATACCGATTTTGATGAAGCCAAATTTTTTTATGTAATTTAACACACAAAGTTATGTACATAAAAATATTCATCTGATTTAATAATAATAAATATTAAAGCCTCAAGTGACTGATATATACCTATGAGTTATTGAAAAAATGTGAAGAAATGGATTTCTAATCAGAATATTCATGAATCACCAAAAATCAAGGAGAGGATAATTATGTGCCTAAACGAAATATGAATTCGATTTGAAATCGATAACGAAATTTTATTGGTAGTTAAAATATATCTCCACTCCACTCTGGTGGAAATTGGACCTAAATCTTCAGCAAAAAATCAGTAGCGCCATAATTTTTCACGTCTATTTATCACACAATCGCGAGAACTATTGTTTCTCGCATTTCGGTCAATGTCGCATTGGAAACGGCAGAATTAGAAAACACGCCAAGCCACTGAGTAATAAATAGGATAGATAGCGCATGTCGTGCGATAAATACTTGTAGGAAGCGAGTGTTGGGGCACTCATCTGCCGGGTGTCATTTATAGTCTTATTTCGATATTGCACGGATTGCACCCATAATAAGTTGTGGCGAAAATTACGTAAAAATTCCAAATTGTGCAGTAATTTATTGTAAAAACTCTAACACCTATCATCTTCTTCTTATTCGTGACACTCTTGCCAGAGTGGTCGTGGTCATCTTTGTGGATCACGATGAGTGATGATTTTGGTAATACGACTGCAGCTTTCCAAACCGAGCACTTAGTTGCGGCCTTCATCTGGTCTGTCCTCATTGGTGATCTACCACGTGGCCTAGTGCCTTCAACTTTAACACCTATAGGCCATGTCAATAGGCACGTGTGTGTATATAAAAAAAGTATGACTCTCGTCGGGTCTACAATATTTTGTTATATCTAGCCCGATAAAATTCTATGTGGCAGCGATTCCAACGGCTCGGAATATTAAGCAATGGATTGGTATGACAAGACAGTTTGAAAAATTACCGTAAAATGACAAAAAATGTTACGTTGTATTGTTTCGGTGCGATCTTCCCAGTTACTAGAAATATAAACCACAGTATAAATGGTGTTTTAATTAATATAGGCTTCCACTTTCAAGAGAATATTGGAATAGTAGATCTAAAGTAAATATTGTAATAGTAGATCTAAACTCAGCATTATCATCATTGCTGTGTGCGATTGTAAATTGAGGTCTTTGGAGAAAATGGTACAATTAATGCTGTCATTTTAAGTAAATTATTAGTGGACATTAATAATAACTCTATCTTTATCAACGACTTTGTCCATATTTGCCGTTTCGAAGTCGTTATTTCATTCTATATATATTCCATCCCATCTATCAAAATCAAGAGCGAGGGGAAAGAAGAGAGAAGAAATCATTGCTAACTTATAGACCAACCCTCAGACCAACTACTTGATCCGTACGTAAAATTATTTTTTAATATCATTGATCTCTACAGGCTTAAGGCCGGTCTACACCAGAGAGGAAAGAAGATCAATCACCAATAGGATCTTATTAGCAAAATTCGAATTTTATGTAGCGAAATTAGATTAATATCGCCTTAAACATGGTGCAGATCCTTTCCCATGTTTATACACGATAGGGAAGATATTTATTGTCATGGCCAATGGTAAAACCATTCATAATTGAATGGCCTTAAAACTTTCAATTGAGTTAAGTTAAGTACAATGTGCGTGTGTGTGAGTAGTTGAGTTGAGTTAAGTACAATGTGCGCACACTGGGGTCAACACACGACGACATGTGTTTATACAACACATTATTAATATTTTCCTATGTATTACATCGATAATTATCTTTTCTAACATATTTCCATACACATTTGTAACTCTATTCTATATTAGATGACGATGACGATCGAGTTTGATGGTTGCCTATAGGGTCTATGACATTTTCTATGACTCTATGACATATTTGAGACGTTTACCTAACATAAATGCATACATAATTATGTACATCGTATTTCGGGGTTTTTTCATGCTTCTTGATGTACAATGTACCTACAACATATATTTTTCCTGATAAATATGTAAATTTCAGATTAAACCTGATAATATATTTTAGATATGAGTTTGAGTAGGATATTAATTTACATTGATGTATATTTTCAGTACTGATCCATGAGTTTTAAGGATAAATAACTTGAAAATTTGAATCGTTAGTGCTCAAGGAAAACTTATCTGAAGTAAAATTATTTATAATGAGTTTTTAGATTTTTAGAAAAGCTTAATATTTCGTCTTCAACTTAATATTTGTAGACTAATTTATTACTTGTTGTGCCCGCGACTTTGTTCTCGTCAAATAAGTAAAATGACATAATATCTGGAGTAAATAAAAACTTTTTCACCTACAAGTTACTCCGCACTATTACTGTGCCAATTTTCTGGAGAAATATTCAGCGAGCCAGGAAAACGTTGCAAAAACTTGCTTTCATATCATTTCTACTTCCTCTCGGAGTGGTTTTTCCTCGAATGTTAATAATAGAATAATCGACAAACTTCACTAATATAATAAAGTTGAAAGGTTTTTGTTTGTTCAATCGCTTATTGGATTATCTCCGGAACTAGTTGGATTGGAAAAATGTCTTTGTATATGATATGATAGTCACATATATGAGGAATAGTACAGTCAACATTAGGTCACGTTTCACTAAATAGGCCTTGTGCGTCGGTAATAGTGGCAAATTTGTGTAACTTCATGAGTTAATGACCGTAACTATCTATCCTGAAATTCCCACAGCACAAAACCACGAGGCGCTGACGGAAAACCATACAGTACGATCAAAGTTCGCGTTCCAACTTAAACGTTTACAGACACACAATAGCAATATGTAATCGACCTTGCGATTTCCAATGGCTGAAAACATCACATGATCTTATAGTTTCAGAGGGATCGAACCTGGGACGTGGTACGGGGTAGGGTTCGATGGCGGAAGCCAGTAGGCGGCGCTTATGGGCGGGTATCCACTGGCGCGGCCTCCCTGCTTGCCCCGCGCCGCAGTCTCGCCACGCATTTCACTATTCACTAATCACATCACGTCACACACGTCTGCATTCAACCGCGTCGCACACACAACTAAAGCGGATAGGTGCGCAGACGCACGACAATTCTTCATTTTGTCACCTCTGCGCGCGGCAATGCTAATGACTGCCGTCCTGTCACAGAAGTGTAGCTAAATAGTCGACTGGTTACCACTAATAATTACAACGCTGTGTCGGTGAAATTTGACACAGATTAATTTTGTTTAACTTTATTGCAATGAGGGAATGATTAAGTAGAGGTGGTAGGCTTTTAAACTTTGGGTGTTGATTCAGCTAACCTTGAAGTCATAATCGTTTCTTAATAGTTTATCAATAGTAGTGTTATTTTACATACTAGTGAATACCATAAAGATTGGTGATAATGACTGACACCCAGAGAAGTGGCATCTAAGTAGCTAACTTAACTAATTAAAAAATAAATAGTTACTAGGTAGATACGATAGAATATGATGGCGTAGAAAAAGAAAAGCCTATACCCAGAAGTGCAATCATAGCCTATGATGATAATGATCAAGTAGACAAATAATGTATAAATGGGACTCTACTACTATTTGCTATTTCAATTTTTATGATGCAAAGAAGAATGGTCAGTACTCTATCTTCTAGCCTTTTTTCCCAATATTCGGGGTCAGCTCTCCTAGTTATTTTTGTTATTTATTTTACTTCTACTATGTTAAGTTACTGAAGTAACACATAATATTTGACCTACTTACCTATTACACCAATAACTAGCAAGTTACACGAGTAACTAAGGATAACCAGTAATAACTTGGTACAAAAAGCATCATCGATTCGTTTTCCTCATTAAATCACTTATTTATACACACATAACCATCACAATTACATCACTGTTGCTGTGTCATACGACACTGTGTTTCCCTGTGTCTAACGATGGGCAAAGCGGCCGGGCAAATTAGTCTGGTCAACGAATGATTGTGGATAGAAAAGTAGAAAGCGGAAAATTTTATTTTGGAACTTTGGACTAGTCAAGAGATAAACATATTAAAAGTCCTGGACCATAGGATCGGAGCCAGAGGGAGGGGGTGCCCAAGAAGGTCGCGTTTTTTGGTTTTTTGCCTAAATCTCTAAAACGGTGAGTCGTTCGAAATTTTGTTGTACTACATAATGAAAGCAGTACAATTTTAACCAAAGAACGAAGAAAGAAACAAATACCTATCATAGCTGTTTCTTGACCTGTCCACACTGCAGTTTTGATTTGTAGAGCAACGTTCTCAAGTGTTGCTGAGCAACATCCAAACGCAAAAAGTTATTTATTGTTAGCGTTTAGGCGGTCAGTCAGTATACAGCTCTTAAAATGTCTTCTAATAATGACCAGTTCTTAATTTAACCGCAACATTTCTAACGAAAGCTTTTTCTGCTTTTAACCATTTCTTTAAATTACGTCCTCCCTGTGTAGGGTAAGCAAAATATATTCACCTAAAGTTTTAATTTATTCACATTTTAGATGACAGCTTTATGTTGAGGTATACTAGGTATATGTTACGTCACTCTGCCCAACTTTTGAAAGCAGTCAACATGTAATAATCGAGAACATTTGTTAGAGAATGTTACCTCAACAATGACAAAAACACCACAGTTGTCAGCAGATGTTGCCGTCCAATCCGAGTGTTGTTATCTGAGTCAATAATAATTAAACGTTTATTCTGAAAATAAACCTTCTTCAAGTCAAATTTTAAAAGTTACATCATAAATCTCGAAGCTACAAACAACTAGCATTTTGGAACGACTGCTCCTGAAAAGAAACGCCGTTCAAATAACAATAGGACTGTCAATGATGCCATATTGCATTTTGCGAAAACTTCATTATAATTACCTGTATTATTATTTGATTTATTATTTAAAACTTTATTGCACAAATTATAAAAATCAAGTACAAAAGGTGGACTTAACGCCATATGGCATTCTCTAATTACCTGTAGTATGCGTTAAGTCCACCATTTGTACATAATTTCTGAAATTTTGTGCAATAAATTTTTAAATAATAAATAAATAATATGGTAATGGTAGTATTACATATAATGTTTGTGTATTGTAGATTGTAGCTTGTTTCTTATTACAAAATAAAGAATTTTTAATTTAATTTTTAATTTTTTAATTACGTTATGTACATTTGGGCTAAAACTGTACGTGTTCAAAAAGTCCAGTCGGATCGTTTGGACGTCGCGTCGACGTGTCGACGTCACGTCAAGGTCAGAACTGCAATTGTTCAATAACGATCTATTGGAATGGAACACGGAACACGATTGCTTGCTCGCATAATACTTGATAAGAGTGAGACGTTGGTATTCAATGATGGCAAAAAAAATTGTGCTGATTATTTTGCTGACCATAGAAAAAACAATTGGTGTACAGACGCAGACTAAGCGACTAGGTCCAAAATATAGATGCAATACTAACTGGTGCGCTATTTATCAGATTATGAATGTATTTTTTTGAAGTAAAAACTTTTTCAAGCACTGATCGTGTAGCTAATTGAGAATGTACTTTCTAGATCTGTGTACTTTAATATTTCTGTACTAGTATTTTCCTGAGATCTCACTTTAACATTAAAAGAAGTAATACTCGAAATGACCCTCACTCAAAAACTACCAATCCGAAACGTATTTTATTACAAAAAATAGTCACGCGTGTTGTCTCGAGAAATCCTGGTTGTTACGTGCGCGGGATGCTAACTGAGCTGCCAACTGTCGACGTTACTTATCGATTAGGGAGATGGCTACTGGAAACTGAGGGCCATCCCAATATTTCGAATATTAAATCTACTTATAATCTTCCAGCGGGTTGGTGATTTACCTACAGGACAGCGACCAGTAGGTAAACCATCAACTCGCTGGTCAGATGACATTGTTTGGATAGCGGGAAAGCGATGAGACTGGCACAGGATCGTAAGAAGTGGCGCCAAAAAAGGGAGGCTTATACCCAATACTGGGTTGATTTGGGCTGAATATAATGATGATGATAATCTTCTACTTCTAAGGATGTCTCTCTAACTTCTGCAGCGTAACGATTAGCTTAGTATTAACAGAGCAATCAACTTTAAGTTCGACCCGGTCAGTACGATAGCGTCCATGTCATTTTGGTTGTTTCAAATACTATGCTTTTGAAGACAAAAATAGGACTGTCAATGACGTCATGTTGCATTTCGCGATGACTTCATTTTAATAAGTTAATGGTACACATTACAATGATGTTGCTGAAAATGTAATATGCCATCGATGGCAGTCCTATTCTTATTTGAAATGCATAGTACTGTCATCACAAAACTCTGATTAAAATTAGATTGTAATCAACCAATCATTCTTTAAATTTAAATTTGAAACAATTATTGCTTCTTTATTATATCAGACTTTATCAGCCTCTTTCGATTTAGGCAAAAATGATTAACTCCGAGAATCTATCATAACTCTTGTTTGCCATCCTTGAAACACTTTGCTTATCTTCGCTTAACTTAGCCTGCTATATTAGGTAAGTCAACAGTTACGCATTGTATAAATATATCCAAAAAATCTTAAAGGATATCGAGATTGTTTTCTTGAGCAGGTGATGAAAACCATCATGAGCATAAAGGGAAGGAAGCATAAGCATATAGTTTTGCATCTTGTAAGTCAAGGGAAGGAAGTCAGTACTTATATGTAACAAAACCAAAAGCTCAGTTCAGATTAATAAAAATATAAGTAAGTAGGTAATATAGGTATTACCTATATTAGTCAGTCGGTAGTTTTCCTAAAAGTAAAAAAGAGTAGTACGTATTAAACGCACCGAACGCTAAACTGGTTCAATTGAATCAATATTATTACAAAAATATTTATACTAATAAAAAAGGTAATACTGAATATAGCAAAAATGTATTTCAAAATAACTTACCGTTTCTGTTCTCACTGTCAGCCGGCTTCATCTGAATCGGATGGTGCATCTGGAAATAAAGGAAATACGGTTTAGAATACTCAGGTAACACTGCTCTACGTACAGTCACATGTAGACAAACCTGAGATAGATAGGATTCTGTGAAATAGGTGGGGGAGGGGGGGGGGGGAGGTCAGGTTTCTCTGCATTTGACTGTACATGCACTACAAACTATAGTTATTTTACAAAAATTCATAAAATCTATATTCTCGTTTATACCTAAATCACAGGGCGGGCGCTTCATAAAAACGGGGTGTAATTACCTAGATTACGTAGTACTTATATTATTTCTGTGCCTAGATATCAAAAAATTGTACGCTGATGACTGATTGGGATATCAACACAGACACGAATCCGCTGAATGCAGAAACTTGAAATTTAGCAAAGATTCATTTTATAGCGTAAGTGGAGATAGTTTTGGAAATTCCACCCCTAAGGAAGTGGAATGGGTGAAAAACTAAATTAACACAGATAATAGCCCCAAAGTTAGTTATCTCGTGTATTTGAAAAATATTTTGGAAAATATCAATGTAGATAGATGTGTACGTAAAGCAATGCAGGGCGGCCCGCGGCCTCTCGCAAACAATCGTTGAAATTCAAATTATTCGTCAACACGGCCAGTGCAGAGCACTGTGTTGTGTACATTCGCTTGTCGATGCGATGCGCGTTTCGGTGTGATTGCGGCCATCATTCCCCTATTACAGATACCAGTATTTAGTTCGGAGGTGGACTTCTGGTTGGTGAAGAGACGGGTGCATTATATTAAGTCATTAATACTAAGAATCTACATATTGCATAACCTGTATTGTTATTGGGTACCGATATCGATGTATGTTGGCAAATAAAGTTTTTTTTTTGTATCACGTCTTTATCTTTTACGAGGTAAATAGAGTCAAGAGTCGCGAAACTCGAAAGCCACGCATAGCTGGATAGGGGGCTTATTGATGGAATGGAAATTCGGATATAGTGACAGGTTGCTAGCCTTAAGACGAGGAATCCCCAGTTTAAAGCTCTTTCCCTTGATTGACTTTCACAATGCACAGAAAGAGAAGCAGCTGGCTCAATCTATGTTTTTTCTTCGGTCTCAGGTCATTATAGCCTAGGTATTTGCTTTCGAAATAATTCTCACATATTTTGGCTTCTATTAGCCTCAAGATCCCTCATACATTTAAAAAATATATTTTCTGTACAGATATAGATCAAATACAGTTTTATTATATGTAGAGATGATAATAACCCATTTTATAAAGGCACTATAATAGTTTGAACATTTATACAATTTTCAAGCTATTCATTCCATGCCGTGAGCGAAAAAAATATCGTTTACTCATTCCTTGACATTATTCTGGAACACCCCGAAAATACAACTAGTCAGTTAAAGATGTAATGTATCTACATCTGTATTGGCAATGTATAAATAAACAGTCGTCATCAGTCGTCGGTCTGTCTGTCATCGCCATATATTATTTTCGTAGCGTTTGTCTTGTTGTCCGCGTTGCGTTGCGTGTTCTGTCAACTTTTGTAGCCGGTCATTCATCGGTAATGTTCAAATTATAAATGAGCATAGACTAACATTTAGAGCAGTAATAGTCTAAGCGGTCACGGGAATTTTCGTAACGATCAGGGAAACGGATAGACTTGCTTTTATGGGTTGTAGAGTAGTCCCCTAATGCGAATGATGTCGGTCTGCCGGCTCTCAGTGGTAGCTTCTTCGAGCTATAGGGCCTGGAAGGTGCTTCATTGTTGCGAAAAAAAAACGATCTGAGAAATGGTTAGTTTTAGTACATATTCAAAGTATGGCATCTCCGCATGTGAAACAAGTTGGTCTGCCGGCTGTCAGTGGTTGCATTTCAGAGCTATGAGGCGCGCAAGTCACTGCATAGTTACAAAAAAAAAACGATAAGAGAAATGGTTAGTTTTAGTACCAATTGGAAGAATGGTGTATCCACTGATGAAACGAGTTGGTCTGCCGGGTGTCAGTGGTTGTATTTCAGAGCTATCATCGTTCACGTAAGTCGCTTATTTAAGGAAAAAGTCTAAAAAACATTGAAAAGCGGGAAAATAGGCGAATTTTTCTAGTTCATGCCAGCCGCTGTCGTATCTGCGTATGTTTGACCCAACCTCAAACTTGCGCCGCGCACCACCGCACTGTGGGGAAAAAATTCGCCTCTAGAGAAAAAAAGGTTTTCTTCAGAAAATCTACGTCGATTTTGGTAAAAACTGATTATGTATTTCATTTTTGATACTAAAGTACTCTCATATAGAAATAAGATATGGTGAAAAAATTCCATGCGAGCAGGACTTGAACCCGCGACCAGGTCTTTATACGACCTTGCTCTTCCAACTGAGCTATCGCATTTCAATCCTGCACATCGAAAATCTTCACCATATCCAATTTCTATTGAAACGCATTAGGCATGGTTCATTTTTGATCTTAATAAGAAGACTTTTTATTAATACTATTTTTGCTAACATTGCATTCTTTTAATAGGTACTAAAACTGACCATTTCTCTTACCGTTTTTTTTTCGTAACTAAGCAGTGACTTTCGCGCCTCATAGCTCTGAAATGCAACCACTGACAGCCGGCAGACCAACTTGTTTCACATGCAGAGATGCCATACTTTGAATATGTACTAAAACTAACTATTCCTCAGATCGTTTTCTATTTTTTGCAACAATGAAGCTCCTTCTAGCCTTTATAGCTCAAAGTGGCAACCACTGACAGCCGGAAGACCAACTTTTTCACATACGGAGATGCCATACTTTGAATATATACTAAAACTAACCATATCTCTGATCGTTTTTTTTTTCGCTACAATGAAGCCCCTTTCAACCCCTATAGCTCAAAGTGGCAACCACTGACAGCCGGCAGACCAACTTGTTTCACATGCGGAGATGTCATATTTTGAATATATGTACTAAACCTAACCATTTCTCTGATAATTTTTTTTTTGCAACAATGAAGGCCATTTTCCTCAAGGCAATTTTCCAGGCCATAGGTATAGCTTGAAGTGGCAAACACTGAAGGCCGGCAGACCAACTTGTTTCACCTGTGGAGACACCATTCTTTCAATAGATATTAAAACTGACCATTTCTCTAACCGTTTTTTTTCGTAAATATGCAGTGACTTTCGCGCATCATCGCTCTGAAATGCAACCACTGACAGCCGGCAGACCAACTTGTTTCACATGCGGAGTTGCCATAGTTTGAATATGTACTAAAACTAACCATTTCTCTGATAATTTTTTTTTTGCAACAATGAAGGCCATTTTCTCAAGGCAATTTTCTAGGCCCTAGGTATAGCTCGAAGTGGCAAACACTGAAGGCCGGCAGACCAACTTGTTTCACCTGTGGAGACACCATTCTTTCAATAGGTACTAAAACTGACCATTTCTTTTACCGTTTTATTTCGTAACTATGCAGTGACTATCGCGCATCATCGCTCTGAAATGCGACCACTGACAGCCGGCAGACCAACTTGTTTCACATGCGGAGATGCCATACTTTGAACATGTAATAAATCTAACAATTTCTCTGATCATTTTTTTTCGCAATAAGCTCGAAGTGGCAACCACTGAGAGCCGGCAGACCAACTCGTTTCACCTTTACTTATTCAAAGTATGGCATCACCACATGTGAAACGAGTTGGTCTACCGGCTGTTAGTGGTTGCCACTTTGAGCTATAGGGGCTGGAAGGGGCTTCATTGTTGCGAAAAAAAAAAGATAGAGAAATGGTTAGTTTTAGTATATATTCAAAGTATGGCATCTCCGCATGTGAAACAAGTTGGTCTGCTGGCTGTCAGTGGTTGCATTTCAGAGCTATGAGGCAAGAAAGTCACTGCATAGTTACGAAAAAAACGGTAAGAGAAATGGTCAGTTTTAGTACCTATTGAAAGAATGGTGTCTCCACAGGTGAAACAAGTTGGTCTGCCGGCCTTCAGTGGTTGCCACTTCGAGCTATACCTAGGGCCTGGAAGGGGCTTTATTGTTGAAAAAAAAATTATCAGATAAATGGTTAGTTTTAGTATATATTAGTTGGAAGAGGTTGAGAAGTTCTACGGACAATTATACACCAGCGTATGCGCACCTGTCAGTAATCTGGCCAAAGATCCAAGAGCCAGATTGACCCGACACTACACCGAAGATATCCCGGACGTCAGCCTGTACGAGATTAGAATGGCTCTCAAACAGTTAAAAAACAATAAGGCACCGGGTGATGATGGAATCACGGCTGAGCTTCTGAAAGCAGGTGGAACACCGGTATTAAAAGCTCTTCAGAAGCTATTCGATTCCGTCATACTCGAGGGACAAACGCCTACGGCATGGCACAGAAGTGTGGTGGTACTTTTCTTCAAAAAAGGCGACAAAACCTTATTGAAGAATTATAGGCCTATCTCACTTCTGAGCCATGTCTACAAACTGTTTTCGAGAGTCATTACGAATCGTCTCGCTCGCAGGTTCGACGACTTCCAGCCTCCCGAACAAGCCGGTTTCCGAAAAGGCTTTAGTACCGTAGACCACTTACATACGCTGCGGCAGATTATACAGAAGACTGAGGAGTATAATCAGCCCTTATGCTTGGCGTTTGTGGACTACGAGAAAGCCTTCGATTCGATCGAGACCTGGGCTGTGCTACAGTCTCTCCAACGGTGCCAGATTGACTATCGGTATATCGAAGCGCTGAAGTGTTTGTACGAAAACGCCACCATGTCGGTCCGTCTCCAGGATCAAGGCTCGAAACCTATCCAGTTGAAGCGAGGGGTGAGACAGGGGGACGTTATATCTCCGAAACTGTTCACCGCCGCCCTGGAAGATGTCTTCAAGCTTCTGGACTGGAGCGGACTCGGTATCAATATCAACGGCGAGTACCTCACTCACCTTCGATTCGCTGACGATATCGTAGTCATGGCTGAGACCTTGGAAGACCTAGGCATAATGCTCGATGGCCTCTGTAGAGCCTCTCAACAAGTGGGTCTAAAAATGAACATGGATAAGACGAAAATCATGTCTAATATCCGTGTCGCACCCACTCCTCTAAAGGTTGGAGACTCTACACTCGAAGTTGTTGACAATTACGTATACCTGGGACAAACAGTTCAGTTAGGTAAGTCCAACTTCGAGAAAGAGGTCAACCGTCGAATCCAACTCGGCTGGGCAGCGTTCGGGAAGCTTCGCGATATCTTCTCGTCCAAAATACCGCAGTGTCTCAAGACTAAGGTCTTTGACCAGTGTGTGTTGCCAGTAATGACATACGGAACAGAGACGTGGTCGCTTACTATGGGCCTCATAAGAAGGCTCAAGGTCACCCAAAGGGCGATGGAGCGCGCTATGCTCGGAGTTTCCCTGCGTGATCGAATCAGAAATGAGGAGATCCGTAGGAGAACTAAAGTAACCGATATAGCCCGCAGAATCGCCAAACTTAAGTGGCAGTGGGCGGGGCACATAGCTCGCAGAGCAGATAGCCGTTGGGGCAGAAAAGTTCTCGAGTGGCGACCACGGACCGGAAAACGTAGTGTTGGCAGGCCTCCCACTCGGTGGACCGACGACCTGGTGAAGGTCGCGGGTTGCGCATGGATGCGGGCAGCGCAGGACCGGTCGTTGTGGAAATCCTTGGGGAGGCCTTTGTCCAGCAGTGGACGTCTTTCGGCTGAGAGAAGAAGAAGAAGAAGTATATATTCAAAATATGGTATCTCCGCAATGTTACAATGTTTTTTTGTTATGTCTGGTACAATGTTTTTTTGGCAAATAAATATATCTTTATCTTTATCCGCATGTGAAACAAGTTGGTCTGCCGGCTGTCAGTGGTTGCATTTCAGAGCTATGAGGCGCGAAAGTCACTGCATAGTTACGAAAAAAACGGTAAAAGAAATGGTCAGTTTTAGTACCTATTGAAAGAATGTTGTCTCCACAGGTGAAACTAGTTGGTCTGCCGGCCTTCAGTGGTTGCCACTTCGAGCTATACCTAGGGCCTGGAAGGGGCTTCATTGTTGCGAAAGAAAAATGCTTAGAGAAATGGTTAGTTTTAGTACATATTCAAAGTATGGCATCTCCGTATGTGAATCAAGTTGGTCTGCCGGCTGTCAGTGGTTGCCACTTTGAGCTATAGGGGCTGAAAGGGGCTTCATTGTAGTGAAAAAAACGATCAGAGAAATGGTTAGTTTTAGTATATATTCAAAGTATGGCATCTCCGTATGTGAAAAAAATTGGTCTGCCGGCTGTCAGTGGTTGCCACTTTGAGCTATAAAGGCTAGAAGGAGCTTCATTGTTGCAAAAAATAGAAAACGATCCGAAGAATGGTTAGTTTTAGTATATATTCAAAGTATGGCATCTCCGTATGTGAAACAAGTTGGTCTGCCGGCTGTCAGCGGTTGCCACTTTGAGCTATAAAGGCTAGAAGGAGCTTCATTGTTGCAAAAAATAGAAAACGATCTGAGGAATGGTAAGTTTTAGTACATATTCAAAATATGGTATCTCCGCATGTGAAACAAGTTGGTCTGCCGGCTGTCGGTGGTTGCATTTCAGAGCTATGAGCCGCGAAAGTCACTGCATGGTTACGAAATAAAACGGTAAAAGAAATGGTCAGTTTTAGTTCTTATTGAAAGAATGGTGTCTCCCCAGGTGAAACAAGTTGGTCTGCCGGCCTTCAGTGGATGCCACTTCGAGCTATACCTAGGGCCTGGAAGGGGCTTCATTGTTGAAAAAAATTATCAGAGAAATGGTTAGTTTTAGTACATATTCAAAATATGGCATCTCCTCATGTGAAACAAGTTGGTCTGCCGGCTATCAGTGGTTGCCACTTTGAGCTATTAAGGCTAGAATGAGCTTCATTGTTGCAAAAAATAGAAAACGATCTGAGGAATGGTTAGTTTTAGTACATATTCAAAGTATGGCATCTCTGCATGTGAAACAAGTTGGTCTGCCGGCTGTCAGTGGTTGCATTTCAGAGCTATGAGGCGCGAAAGTCACTGCTTAGTTACGAAAAAAAAACGGTAAGAGAAATGGTCAGTTTTAGTACCTATTAAAAGAATGCAATGTTAGCAAAAATAGTATTAATAAAAAGTCTTCTTATTAAGATCAAAAATGAAATACATAATCAGTTTTTACCAAAATCGACGTAGATTTTCTGAAGAAAACCTTTTTTTCTCTAGAGGCGAATTTTTTCCCCACAGTGCGGTGGTGCGCGTCGCAAGTTTGAGGTTGGGTCAAACATACGCAGATACGACAGCGGCTGGCATGAACTAGAAAAATTCGCCTATTTTCCCGCTTTTCAATGTTTTTTTAGACTTTTTCCTCAAATAAGCGACTTACGTGAACGATGATAGCTCTGAAATACAACCACTGACAGCCGGCAGACCAACTCGTTTCATCTGTGGATACACCATTCTTCCAATTGGTACTAAAACTAACCATTTCTCTTATCGTTTTTTTTTTTGTAACTATGCAGTGACTTGCGCGCCTCATAGCTCTGAAATGCAACCACTGACAGCCGGCAGACCAACTTGTTTCACATGCGGAGATGCCATTCTTTGAATATGTACTAAAACTAACCATTTCTCAGATGGTTTTTTTTTCGCAACAATGAAGCACCTTCCAGGCCCTATAGCTCGAAGAAGCTACCACTGAGAGCCGGCAGACCGACATCATTCACATTAGGGGACTACTCTACAACCCATAAAAGCAAGTCTATCCGTTTCCCTGATCGTTACGAAAATTCCCGTGACCTCTCGGTCTATAAGATTTTGGAATCGTTAATTCAAAAACTTCGCTTTTGTCGCGAAACAGCGCTTACTTTCGATAAAAATAAATAGTGGACAAGAACTTAAAAAATATGATCAAAAAATACTAAATTTTCAAAACAAACTATCATGCCACATGTTATACTTGTGTTGTTATTACCACAATAATTACGACATAAATTCATTGCATTAAGTCGTGCAAAAGGCGGCTTTGTATATAGCAAGCAATTTCTCCCAGGAAACCTTTTACGCACAAAAATGGAAGTGAAAAATTATGTTCATTATTTTTTTTACACTTAAAGCAAAGGAGAGTCCCTTCGCTACTCTACTCGTATAAACCTTCTATTCTACATTTTTATTTACTTATGTCCTTCCATTTAAGACCTATGCTCTTGTTGATGTCATTACGAATGGTGATAAGGTGGAATAATTTTGATTTTTGGAAGCGGTGATGAAAGTTTGTATACCAATCTGACTCATGTGTGGTAGTTTTCATAGACCACTACTTGCTTCCGGTGAAGAAAAATATCGTGAGCACTCTAGTTGATGATTTATCAGCATGATGGAAAACCACTCCATTAACATGGCCAAAAAAATCTCAAGAGAAATATGTATATAGAGATGTTTGTATAACCTAATGTGCTCCAAAAAAATTTCTCCGCTAGAAAATGGAATGATCTAATTAGTTGAACCTCTACAAAGATAATAATATATCTTCCTCTAAGACAACGTCTACTGGTCGCATGAATAAATGTTTTATTTATAACTGACAATATAGCATTATTAGTGGCCATCTTCTTATTGTAATGACATAATAAATAAACATACAACTAGCCAGCGGGGCGGTGGCAATGTACTGTTATATTATATTCTAATTGTTTAGTTGGCAGATGATCAAAAACCTTATTTTCGGGTCATACGATAACTCTTGTTACAATTTTTTCAAGGTAATTTTCTTTTCACAACTTTTAATAATCTTGTAGGATTTTTTTTTGCGGAATTTAAAAACGAACAAAGGTATCTTTATTCCCCGACAGATCGGTGGATATGGTGGTTCACACTGCGCCACACTATCACTACCTTAACATCGGTGTTAAGATAGGGATAGTGTGGTGTTTTTTCTAAATTTTAATGTATTTTTTGCCTGGGAGACTGGGTAAGGTTTTCAGCGCGGGTAATATTTTTTCTGCTTACTTTCACAGATAGTTCTAGTTATGTTTATTTCTATGTTTGTTGTGTCATTTGGATTTATGTGAGCTAAGTGTAACGTATCTTAAAAAATAAAACAAATCAAGGACATGTTTTCATTGACAGATCGGCAAACGACCAACAATAATTTGCCACCACAAAATATTTAACTCTGAAATTTCTTCCTTATTTTATTATTTCGTTTTTGGCGGCCTTGGTCTAGAGTCTTTAACATTATTTTCCATTTTACTAAACATCAAAATTGGTCCAGTAAACCCTACCCTCATTGTGGGGTCGCAAAGGCCCGATTTACTTAAAAGCAAGCGCAAAATCCTCGTTTCAAGTGGACCTTTGCACAAAAAACGTCTTTTCCCGGCAATTTTACGTCCGTATAATAAGTCTAAGAGGTTCTTTGATTCGGCCACTCCTTAAACGGCAAGTTTTCCATTCACCTTTATAGCCTACGATTAAAGTCTAATCTTTTGATTTTTTGATTACTCATTGTGACTTTTTAACGTAGCTCTTTCGTTTCAGCATAAAATACTTAGTCTCGAGGTCTTTCCATTAAATTTCTTATTTTTTATTTATTAGGACACTAGCAGTTGCCCTGCGGTCCGCCCGCAACCAAAAGTATGTCTTGTGTGTTTCTCATACACACTTAGACCCCCTATTTCAACCCATTAGAGTAGATTTTTGAAAAAAAAAGTAGCTTATATTTTCTTCGGGTCTTTAACTATATCCATTCAGCTATACAGCCGTGAAAGCCTAACAGACAGACATTTATAAAATTAGTATGTATGAATAATGATATGTTAAATCATCAAAACAATTTTACCTATAGTTTTCCTGCCAAATAAAAAATCTTGTAATAAGGTGCTCCCTCCCATACAGCACTTACAAAATGTTATAAGTATAAAATCAGGTAACATTTTGATACACCATGTATCTGAATAATAAATTGTAATAAATATATCCTACGTAAAAAATTGTAACGGAAAATCAGACAAAACTCGAGTACTAGATAATAGGAAATATGTTTGCCAAGTCAAAATATGCATCAACTAAATCAAAATGATTTTGGTGTGTGAAAAAAGTAATAATTATTATGATTATAATTATACAGTGTGGTAATAATTATTATGATTAGTGGATAAAATTTTAAAGTTATATTTGTTTTGATATCTATTTTGAAGACTTCAAAATGTGAAATTTTTTCAACCAAATAAAAGTTAAGGTTATAAACTTTAAAGATAACGATACATACACATAGCATAAGTAAGAGTTACAAATAAAAAATCTCCTCGAACGCGCCGCATCGAGGCAGTGTGCCCAGAATGCTCGCCGCATCAAAGTTAAGTTCTTATAATTCTTATCAACCGACTTCAAAAACCAAAAAGAGGAGGTTCTCAAGTTGGCTGTTTTTTTTTTTGATTGGATTTTCCGATCAAATATTTTGTTACTTAATATTTCAGGATCATTCAGATGTTTGTTAGCTTTTGAACGTGAAAATTTCAGGGAGTCCCCTGTTTGCTGATGATTTGCGTAACGAAGTAAATTTATTTGATCTTGAATTAACTTTGATCTGTTTTTTTACCAAACGTCTCAATTTCCCTTTGAAATCAAAGTCGAAATGATAATGTGAATTTACTTAACATGCTATTTTTTAACTGGCGATTTTTTCACATTCTATGAAATTGTCATTGTTTTATACTATTGTTATGCAAAAGAATCGAAAAATGTGCGGCAAGTGCTTTTCTTTTGCACTTCTTTCATTACATCAAAATGTGGAAAGATAAAAAACAGTCGAAAAAACTTCTAAGCAAGCGAGTGTAAGATCATTAGCCGATTCTAGTTAATGATAAATAATAATGAATTAATTGTTTATAATTTTAGTCATCCATTATAAAACTTTTTTCCAAAAAATGAACCGACTTCCATCATAAAACTTAAAATCATGAAATAACAATAAAGAAAAATGTATTAGCATTCTACCTACTGAATGAGGTGAAGTCGGTGCCAAGTGCAGGAGTAAGGGTGTTATGTAATTGTTTAGCTAGGCATTTTATATAATATATACATGATTCTAATGTTAACTTAGATTATTTAATATTCAATTTGGCACCGACTTCACCTCATTCAGTAGGTAGAATGCTAATACATTTTTCTTTATTGTTATTTCATGATTTTAAGTTTTATGATGGAAGTCGGTTCATTTTTTTGGAAAAAAGTTTTATTTTATCATTTTTAGTTTAATAAAAACTTTTCTTTCACTAGCCGAAAATAAAGAATTAAGAATTCGAAACTTTTTATGTCAGTTTGATTTGAAATATCAGAACATGTCAAATTGTCTATTATTTTGGCACATAAATAGACCGAGATCCCGTGACGACCAAACCTTCCTTATTTTAAAAATGCTGAATGTTTCTCTGCGTAAAAATAATACGGGTAAAAAATATTAGCGACTAGGTATGAAGTTTGGATCTTAGTTGCTTATGCAGGTAATATGGATAGTAAGGATGATTTTTATAGGTAAAAAGCAACCTTGGGGCCTCCCAAAGTAATATAAAAGTAAGCTTTTATAATAAAACAAATATTACTATAATTTTGTAAGATTACAATATCTAGCAGGGGTTTATATCTGCACCAATTACTTGGTAAGGGATGGCGTGATTACTAATATTATTAGGAAAATAAAATCTTTAAAAAACTTTACTTTGAGGAAATTGAGTTACCACTTTAAATGTTATTGCTACAAGTAATCTGCCTAAGTAATCATGCCATGCACCAACTTTTATAGTCGCTAATCGCTATTTCTATATTGGGGACATACACAGAAAATCTTGAGTTTTAACAAAATAAGGAAGGGCATGCTATCGCGGGCTTTTGCTCTATAATGCAATGTTGGTATTTTTATATTTTGTTAGGTATCTTTAAAATTACCGACAGATTCTGACGTGGTTAAAATGGGACCAACTTGGGAATATACCATTACGAATAAAAAAACAATTTCGGAAATCAGTCCACTATAGGCGGAGAAATCGGCGAACATACATAAAAAAAAAACATACATACATCGAAACATATAACCTCCTCCTTTTTGGGAAGTCGGTTGAAAATGATAAAAAACTTCGTGACAAATTGTTTTCTTTGAAATGATCACGTTTGACGGAAGAAGAAATGTCACGTAAAGATAATACATGAGGACAAATGGTTTATAATTAACTAATATAATATAAACTGGAATAGGCTAATATAAAGTTTCACTTATCTCGGTCTGTAATCAAATCTTTTAAGTTAAATTTCATAATTTTCCAGCAAAAATAAGCAAAAAAAAGAATTTTGAATTTTTGACACATTTTTTTCTGAAATCTTAGCTAATGGGGGAAATTTATAATAGAACCTATATTCCACACATATAGGTCTATAAAAAACCTAGTAGCTTTGAGGCAACAAAACTAGTGTGATCTAGTGTTATATATTTGGATGAAAAAAAGGATAAAAGTATTTTTTTTATTTAATGAATTAACGTATTTATGCCACTTCCCGTCGTTTGCCTAAAAAAAATTAAGAAACTCTACTTTGCTTTAACTTTGACAGAGCATTACTCGTTCTGTCAGTCCATTCTCGTAGTCACTCGCTTCATTAGGTTTCGGCCATTTTTCCAACTCCTCGACTTTGGGATCCCCTTCACGTCGCAGTTTCAAAATAAATAAGTAGGGATCACAGGACTAAATGCTATAAGCAAAAAAGTAGCACCTGATATTTTTGCCTAAAATGAGTTACATACTCACAAATCCGAAATCATAAAAAAAAATGTGTGCGACTGCGAAGCTCTTCAATCTATGGCTCATCTCCTGTCATGTCAGAAATACCCCGCCTCGTGCACCATGAGGACCTTTGCGAGGCCAACGATAGGGCGGTTGACTTTGTCACGTACTGCTCAGAGAAAATATTAAGATTTTTGCCATTTCGACTGGACAAGAAGAAGAAGCAAAAAAGACTATTCCAAATATGTATGTAACTCAATTTCGGAAAAAATGTCAGATACGTCTTTTTTGCTAATGGCGGGGCGGCAGGATTTTTGACGATTACTTCCAGGTCGCCTGTCACACGTTCCGGAATATAGACTACATAGTACGGTCAATAGCACATCAACCTACCCAAATTCGTTGCAAGTCAGCCGCTATCAGCATCGCATAGTGGCTCATGCAGTGCAGCTCGTACATGCGGCCGATTGTACACAACATTTGTTAGGCCGTGCGCCGAATAGATATCGCATTTCATTGAATTTTGATTTGGGCCTGGGTTTTATGACATTCATATTTTTTGGGCCCAAAAATCAGTTTTTTCTATAATTTTTTTATTGTGTGTTCTTTAATTTTAGAATAGGTATTTTTAGTACTTATACTTATTTATGATTCGTGAAGATTGCTGGTTGCCTTTTTTCAAATGTGTGTTATGTACCTACTTATTATTATACGTATAAAAAATAATAAAGATAGGGAAAATATCTGGGCTCCGCTCCGCCCCCCCCCCCCCTGTAGGAATTTCGGGATAAAAAGAACCCTACGTTCTATTTTAGGTTTTATTCTGCTCGAGTAGGTAACAAAAATAAAAAATGGATCAGCCGTTCTTGAGTTATGAATGGTGAAACTAACTAGACTTTAAGTATATAAAAAGAATAATAATAATCCTTTATTTTCTCATCACATAGGTTTGGCACAAAAGTAAGTGTATAACTTATATAAATAAAATAATTGATTGTTTTTCAAACAATTTTGAGTTTTATTAAGTAACGCTGAATATTCTCTTTTAAAATCATTGAATAACATGCTTTTCTATACCGGTCAATGGGGACAGAAATGTAAAAAGTAAAAATCTCTGCGCTCTTGATTAAAAATATCTGAGCTTGCTGACTTTCATTAAAAAAAGTCCCTCAGTTGTTCTGATGCCATTGTAAGTTTCGTGAAAGAGCTGCAGACATAACCGGGGCGGGGGTGGAAAAGTAAACTTCCCGCCCTGGGAAATTACCCAAGTCACATTCATAATACACATAAGTTGTGTTTGGTTCGGAACAATGTTTACTCAACCGGAATAATATAAATACAAGTTCTGATACTTTGGGAAATTGACGTGGGATCAAGTAATCAATGACTGTGTTTTATCATTAATTCAATTATGTTTTACTGGTCACAAAACAAATATCTAACTGCTTAGTTATAATCATCATTTTTTAGTTTTAAGAGACTTGTCTTAAAAGCTAAACATTGATGATTTCAGTCATTGATTGATTGAGTTCAGGCATAAGATATTTTAAACTTTATACAAACACAAACGATATATTTTTTATCTAGTTTTTGTCCACGACTTGCTTGATCCGAGTGTATTAGTCTATTATTAACGTAAAACTTGCGCTAGTTATGAAGTTAGGCCATCAGCAATACAACTGTGATAATGGGATAAAATTTAATTCAGTAGTACAAATATACAGACAATAATCCATAAAGAAAATTGTTTTGGCTTCTACTCTATAAAGACCCTTTGTAGGACCAGTTACTGTACTAGTAGTTATAACTGAATATATGATATATATGATATGAAACGCAATAAATGAATTGAATTGAATAGGATTTATTAAAAAATTTCTTATGTAACGAGTCTACGTCTTCTTGAAAGGCCGGCAAGACTCTTGTATACCCTTACAACTCAATACCCCTGGTGTTGCAGTAGTCTATGGGCAGCGGTGATCGCTTACCATCAGGTGACCCGCTTGCTCGTTTGCCGCTCTATGTTATATAAAAAAACAGACAAGGACCAGTTACTGTTTTATTATATTGCATGTAAAACGTGATATTTTTATATAAATTTATAATACAACATTAGTTTTCTCTTGGTTTTGTCAAATACCATTCAAATACAGTTTTTTTTTTCAATAAATAATCATGCAGTGCACGTAATGATCAATCATGCAGATTTTTTTTATTTCAGATTTTAGTTTGAAATTGAGTAATAGCGAGCACTAGCTTTTAAAACATTAAATTCATTTTTCAGAAATACGAGATAACAAGGTTTAGAATAAGCTTTTAGATTTTTCCATGAAAATGGAAATGAAATTTAGCTCCGGATATAGTAATTTTATTTTTTATTGCTTGATGCGATTTGAAGAGCTAATGACACCAAAGCTCTACGAAGTCTATTTTGTTTATTTTGTTTTTTATTATTCAACTAGGAATACATATTCGTTAAGAATTATTAAAAAAGGGATGTTGAATTTTGCACCTTACTAAGTTCCTGGCATAAGCTACTATTTTCTACACATATGTGAAAAGCCTGATATGATTTTAGGTAAAAATATACGCAAAATATTTGTTCGCTGAACCGGAAAGCTGGCGGCGACTACAGGATAACATTTTATTCTCCATGTTGCCAATTCTTTACTGGGACCGTTGCCGGGACTTCGCTCCCGTGGGAAAAAAATTGGAAATTATTATTCAGGATAAAAAGTACCCTATATGCTATTCCTGGTATTTTCTACCCGTAGACGAAATTTTATTGAAATCCATGCAGTAAATTGTGCGTGATTGAGTAACACAAATAAGTCCTCACTCACATCCAAACTTTTGCTTATGATGAAGATGCAGGAAACTATTTAGTTAATATGTAGAAGTATAATTTAAAACTAATTTAAGTTTGTTCTGGTAGTCTATTTTCGTAACCAAAACCGGGCCATGTACGAGTTGGACTCGCGCACTGAGGGTTCCTTACAAAAGTTCATGGTTTAAGTACTTTGAACTGTCACATTGTCTGTCTGTCGGTCAAAAAGGTTTTTTAGGAACGAGTACAGGTAACAAGTTGAAATTTATATACCTAGGTCTGTTCGTCTCTATGAATCAAGCTGAAGGTCAAACAAGCACAAAGTCCCAAGTGTGATATCGATTTAATTCCAACTCTACTACCACAGTTTCACGAGTAACATATATTCTAATGAGCCAACTTCGAAACTTAGTAGATAGAGCATCGGAACTTCACTACACTATCCCGATATCATTCTAACAAGAGTTAGAAATGTTACATCCTCATCCAATCTAACTCGATACCCGGATCCGGATGAAAAGCTTTACATTCCGCGAAATTTTCCTCACAACGTACTGTCGAAAGGATCAAGTTACGCTGGTTAATAAAGTATATATGTACAGCTGTGTACATGTATACTATGACATCCAATCGGACCCGGTTCACGTACAGCGAATTTCTGCGGATTGAAATCGCGTCGCATATCGGTTTACAACGAGTCTCAATACGGGTATACCCTTGACTCGTCTCGTAAAAGATACAATATTGTGTTTGGCATTATTGATATTGTTAGTTATATTAATATAAATACATATCGCGCGTCTGTACGCTTAATTCTTTTAAACTACGCAACTGATGTTAATTCGCGGTTTTCACTATGATTAAAGAAGTTTCTTATGGACCATTAGTAATAATAGTTTTTTTTTGCAGAATAGTAGGCAAACGAGCATGCGGGTTGCCTGATGGTAAGCAATCACCTAAGACCAAAGACACCAACGACCCTAAAAAGGTCGCTGATACGTTGCCGACTTTTTGAGGGAGCGATAGGCTAGACAGCGTTCGGATTTGATAGATAATAGATTTCTAATATCTAATTCTTCGTCATAGTTTATGGATAATCCCAAATCATGAAACTCAATTATCGATGAATAATAAAACTTCCTTTCTATGTATGTATTGCCAAAGAAAACATATCCAAAGAATTATCATATATTACATCTACCCGGGCCGGTCGAACTATGATTGATGACCCGGTTATACGCCCGGATAAGACAATGTACCGGAATGAAAGGCTGGGTCGGCCCGGTAATTCAAAATAATGGACATACGGAAACTATTGGGCCTACCGAGTTATACGTTTTATCACTACTATTTTATCATAAAAGCGGATTAAAAATGTTCAACTTTGAATAATTCATGAAAAATCGTATAAAGTCTTCCTATAATTCCCACGGAAATAGATCCTCGGAGCGCGCTACTACCTACGCTATGGAAAAATATATAAACAAAAACGTATATATAATTAACTTTCTTCCGTTGATAAACAATAGGAAAAGAAAAATAATTGACGATGTCATAAACAAATATAATACAAACAAAAGCATTAATTCATTAATGTTATGATATTAATTAGATAACAAGATATTGCATTTCCTAACTAGGGTCAAGAATGTACTGAGGACAGCAAATCAAGCAACACAATTTCATTGGAATTTCGTCATTATTACCACCGGCCGCATAGAGCTCCGTGCTTCACTTGACTTACAGTTGACCGTACAGTAAAAAATCTTGTATACGGCCTTAAAAATCTTATTGCCTTGTCTTAAAGATCATATTGCTTTGTGGATTCTGACTGTACTTATGAAGTACGAGAAGAAGCAATGTTACATACACGGCGTCTTCCCCCACCTAGGGGACATAATAAGACAATTTTCGTTGTAAATGAGCATTTTTGGGTCCCTTATGTTGGATGACGTTTACAAATTTATGTCAGTGATGTATATTTAGCCCCAATATGTTACTGTATTTCAACTATATTTAGATGGTTAGGGCCGTGGTCATTACATGAAATTTATGGAAATTCAACTTTCTGGACCTAAGGGGAATGAAAGACACACAACGCCTTCACAATTTCATACACTAGTAGTACCTCTAGGTTTCATTGTTAATGTTTTTGTTTGTTTGATTGTTTTTCAAGTGGTGGTTAATAAAAATTGTCATACATTAGTCAGATTGGTATGCCAACTCATGAAGCATGACTAAGATTCGAACCTGGGACCTTTTAACTACAGGCGGACTTACACCATCTTATATCTAATGCAACTATTTTAAAACACTTTTTTATATGCGAGAATTATAGTAGTATCTTCATATTTTTGTATGTTACTCTAAGTGGGCATACTGGGCGTGATAAAATCACAGCGACTGCGCTGGCTTGGTCATATCGAGAGAATAAAGGAGGATCGTGGCGTCAAATCAGCCTACCAGGGTAAAGTGTCAGGAAGGCGCCGAGTCGGGCGCCCCAGATATCACTGGAGAGACATTGTGGAGGCTGATCTGCGTGGGCTGGGAGCGGATAACTGACGAGGTATCGCGCAGAATAGGAGTCTATCGCGCTCTCTCGTTTCGGAGGCCAAGATCCACTTTGGGGTCACTGAGCCAGCGGAATAAGTAACTGTGGGCAAACAGGAATGCGGCTCACCTATGGAAAGCGGTCACCACAGTCTAAGGACGCCTGCAACACCAGGGGTGTCACGGACGCATTGTCGGCCTTGAAAGAAACTTTTTATGCTCGTTTTGATGAAAAACAAACAAACAAAAAAACTCTATATTGTAGCTTCTAATCAAAACGATTGTAGCATAATATTCAACTAAAATACGTTAAACACAACATTTTATCCTCAATAAGTTGTCTCGCGTATAACCGGGTGTAACGTCTTCCGTCTCACCCGGGTGTTCATCAATCATCCGCAAGGCCGCCCCGGCCCGGTCAATCCACTAAGTGTGTTCTGCTTTCGATAGAAAATTGTGAGTGAGATGTTATATAGTGTAACTGGAATTAATGGCTTTGTGAGAGGCCAATACGTCTTTATTGGAATCTTTTAAACTTTTTCCTCTTATCGAGTTATAATAATACAGGTGTAAGGATTTTTTTCGGCGTCTGACGTGATTTTACTACTACTGCCATCTAGCGGTAGTAGTAGTTACTACACGCAAAATAGTCTGTGTTATTCAACAGAACTCGCTACAAAAACATCACATCAATCTTTTACTTACTTTACATTACTTATTTTTTATTTTATTTTTTACTCCGTTTTGACGTGCAAGAAGGACAAACACACTTTCACATCTATAATACCGACCGTTTAGAAATCCGTACAATATCTTAAATAAAATTACGGACCGAATAAAACAAACACTGGTAGAAATGGACCGAGTTTGTTTACATAGAAAAAGGACTACCAACCAAACAGAATAACGCATTGGGCCGTACATCATTCATATCATATCTGTTAACTGAAAACGCCCGGATCAATACTATAACCCTTTTTCCAAAACGTCCAATTACAGCCCAAAGCATTTAAGACGACAAATCAGAAATTTTGGTGGCAGGAATCCCTATTTGTACAAATTGTTATTTTATAATCTGATTCTTCATTTCAATCACTTTATTTTGACAGTTGCATAAATATGATTTATAGAAAAAATATATATCATTCAAGATTGAGCTTTGAATTCTCCTCGTACAGGTACTAGATTTAAATTTTCTTAGTAAACTAGTCTAAAAGCACAATTCAAAAGACCCATTTCAGCGGAGCGTGTGTGATTGTTGCGGGGCGCATAGCCGGTCTCCTGGAGAGAGGAGAGGAGATGTATTTCAACCACCAATAGGATCTTATTATATAAATACATCTCGCGGCTGTGGTTCCATCTACCATTAATAAGGCTAAAACTAAACTTTTCAAAAAGTCCAGGCGTTATTTTTCGCACCTCTGTCCACACACCGTATTGGAAAACTAACGAAATACCCGATACGGATGATTGATGGTGAAGTAACTGAGTGTCGAGGAAACAATACACTATGAAAAACCTGTCACAACAGATAAGAACTGCAAAATTGTGACTGTTTTAAACCCATACTGTCATTTACTCGGTTTTGAGGGATAGGCGCAAAAAACATTTTTCAGTTTTTTTCGTATATTTTAAAACTACTTTTTTTATATAAGGTGGACTCAAATTAACTACAAATATTTTCAGGACTGGCTCCAGGAGGCTAAATAAACGTATTGGAGATAAAATTTTAAAACAAAAAAGATATTATAAAATGATGACATTTAGTATCATACTGTAGATACATGTTAGACAATTCATTCATCTATAAGCTCCACCCACCAAATAATAGTAGAAAACTCCACCCACCAAATAATAGTAAAATGAAATTGATTAGACAATTCATTCATCTATAAGCTCCACCCACCAAATAACAGTAGAAAACTCCACCCACCAAATAATAGTAAAATGAAATTGATTTGCCGTCTTCCTCTTTTTTATCAAAAGTGCGTGGAAGACAGAGATGACAAGCGATTTATTAAACTTAAACGTATCAATGTAAACCTACATGATTGTGTATTTCGTTCTGTTTTATTTATTTGTGTGGATTAACACACACACACACACACACAAATAACCTAAGATAGCCTAATAACTAATAAGATGATAATTTAAGTGTAAGTTTTGGGGTTTAAGGCGACTAGGAGAGCAAACACGTGAATTTGGTTTATCAAATTTATTAATAAGTTTACAATTTACAATAAAATAATGACTTCCCATCACACTTTTTCACACGTAAACGTAAAACGTGCACTCATCTGTCCACAAAATGTTATTATTTCGGTTCCTACACAACCACTGCGAAAACTCCACTCTGTCTTCATAGTCCGTCGGGAGCATTGACATTTTTTATGTCACAGAACACTTCTTTAAACATGAAATTAAACTAAACTTCCCGGATAAATATATATTAGCAAGTGCATTTCTAAGACAAAATTCCGACCACGGTGGGTCCTTAATATTAATAAACAGAGATTATAAATGCAAAGAGAGAAAAGACATAGTAAGGCTGTCTCTTGAATGTACAATAGAACTTTCTTGTGTGGAGTTGGACAAATATATTATTATTTGTGCTTATAGACCGCCTTCAGCTAGTTATGACACTCTTTTAAATGTTTTGGAAGAAGCCCTCAGGCGGGTTAGTTCTAGTAGTAAACATATAATTTTATGCGGTGATTTTAACGTTGATATTTTAGTTTCATGTTCGGAAAGCAATGGATTTAGAAATTTGCTTGATTCATTTAATTTGAAAAACACATTCTTCGAACCCACTAGAATTACCCCAACCTCTGCCAAATGTATAGATAACATTTTCTGTGATTGCTCGGTCTCTGGTGAAAAGCTTTTTGCCTGTCTGGGGTCTGACCACCTGGGTCAACAGGTGTCACTGACACGTGACGAAGAGTCTAACCTTAGCTCCGCTCCTGTAACCTGTAGGCCGCTGACTAAGTACCGGAAAATGCGTTTTCGCGAATCTATAAATAAAAAATTGCCTGAAATAGACCCAAATAAAAATCCGAATGACCATTATGATGAGGTTTTTAATACAGTGAAACAAGAATTTAACAAATCTTTTCCTCTTAAAACATTTGATAAGAAAACAAAACTAAATTTCTGCGATTGGGCCACAAATGGCATTTATATTAGTAGAAATAAGCTATATGAACTGTATGGCCAAAAACAATATAATTTTAAACCGGAATTTGTATCATATGTTAGATGTTATTCAAAAACTTTTAAAAAGGTATGTGCTGCTGCAAAATCTTTATATCTGACTAATAAAATAAAAAACTCTAATGATAAGATCAAAGCTGCTTGGTCTATTATCAATAACGAGACAGGCAAATCGAAATCGCGCGACATTAATATTTCTTTAAAAATTGGTGATAAAACCATAACTTCTAACGACGAAGTAGCCAACGAATTCAATAATTTTTTTGCCAATATTTCTAAGAATATCACAGGATCCCTCTCCTCTTGTCCCAGTGCTGCAGATGACTTATTAAAAAGAAATGCCTCCGATCCTAAGTCCATTTTTAGATTTAGAAGTATCACATCGGATGAACTCTTATCTGCGTATAAGGCACTCAACATGAAAAATACTGAGGATCTCTGGGGTATATCTGTCGCAGTTCTGAGCAGTATTATTGATTTGATTGCTCCTCATCTAACTGTGATTTTCAATAAGTGCATTTCCGAGGGTGTTTTCCCTGACCTCATGAAAATAAGTAAAATTATTCCTTTATTCAAACAGGGTACAAAAAATGATCCCACTAATTACAGACCCATTTCTATATTACCCGCTTTAAGTAAAATATTTGAAAAATTAATTTTAACGCAATTAGTCTCTTATTTTAACGTAAATAAAATCTTACATAATCGTCAGTACGGTTTCACTAAAGGTCGTTCCACTACTGATGCAACATCTACTTTAGTTCAAATAATCTATAAAGCGTGGGAATCCAGCCAAGATGTCATAGGTATTTTTTGCGACCTTTCAAAAGCCTTTGACTGCGTGGATCATAATATACTAAAAAACAAGCTTAAATTTTATGGTGTTACTGGGACGGCCCTTGAGGTACTAGCTTCTTACCTGGACAACAGAACTCAGAAAGTAGAAGTTAACAGAGCTGCTTCCAGCAGCGCGGCGGTACACATGGGCGTGCCTCAAGGCTCCATAATCGGTCCTTTTCTATTCCTTGTTTACATAAATGACCTTCCATGTCTTGCCCAACAATTGTGTGAAGTTGTTTTATTTGCGGACGACACATCATTACTATTTAAAGTCAACAGAAATAGTCAAAATTATGACGATGTAAGTAATACTATGACACTTGTGCTTGACTGGTTTACAACCAACAACCTGGCTTTAAACACGGACAAGACCAAGTGTATAAAGTTTTCTCTCTCGAACGCACCTCATAATGATATACCTTTAATAGTTAATGGCAAAGTATTAGAGTGGGTACACAGTGTCAAATTCTTAGGCGTTACCGTTGACTGTAAGTTAAAGTGGGATAAACACATTGAACTCACGGCCAAAAAACTTAGCTCGGCGGCTTATGCAGTGAGAAGGATAAGACAGTGCACAAACATTGAAACAGCTAGACTCGTGTATTTCAGCTACTTTCATAGCATAATGTCATACGGATTATTGATATGGGGAAATGCAGCCGAGATAGGGAAAATATTTGTATTACAGAAAAGAGCAATTCGTTTTATGTACGGGCTAAAACGACGCGATTCTCTACGAGAGCTCTTTAAATCAATAAAAATTCTTACTGTTGCATCTCAATACATCTTCAATGTACTTTTTTTTGTTAAATCCAATTTAAACCTCTTTAAAAAAATCTGCGATGTACATAGTATAAACACCCGCAATAAGAATAAACTTTATACGCCCTGCTTTAGGCTTAAAAAGGTTCGGCGGTCTTTCGTGGGTCAAAGTGTAAAAATGTTTAACAAGCTCCCTGACGAGGCTATAAATTTACCGATGCAAAAATTTAAAACATATCTTAAAAATACTTTGATGAATAAAGCGTATTACACAATAAGTGATTATTTGAACGATAAAAAAGTTTGGTCTCTCCCTACAACTTCGCCACTCCACACTTGATTACATTCTTTTGATATTGTGAAAAAATAACCTTACCTTTCTTTTTTAAATTTAATTACATTGACATTTAATTGTTAAACATGTACGTGTATTGTGATCTTCAAGTGACTGAAAGTATTTATTTTTCTAAAATGTTCAAACTTGTGAACGGGTGTTGCCAGGGATCCTGCTTCGATCCTGATTCGAATTTTATTTTTATTTTTTGTTCTTAACCAATTCATTGTGGTTACTTGATCACAAACATAACATGTTTTATTATATTATTATTATTTTTTTACTTATATTTTATTTTATTTTTGACTGTACACAATCTAGTGTATGTATAAAGTTAATGAATAGCCCCTCTGGCATGCTAGGCGACCAAGACTGTTTCATGAGTTTCTTTCGGCATTTCTTCTCAGCAGTGGTCGTTCCGAAATGCTAGTAGTTTGTAGCTTTGAGACATAAAATATTATGATTAAATAATTAGTTATCGACGTGAAAAAGAGCCTTCTTTGAAGGCCAAGTTTCAATAAAAAATTTTGACTTTGACTTTGACTTTGACATCTCCTGAACCCTCAGAATATGATAGGGATGAAATCCCTCGCTATGCAACACTTTTAAAATGTATGATTTCGACACAAAGAAGACACGTTCAGAGCTGGCCACCACCTTTAAGACACCCGTCTTAAAAAAAAGTCCAACACATCTTCTTCCAGCCGTACAGGATACCGCGGTCGGCCTGCATCAGGCCTGGGTCGGAAACTGCCGGTCTCGCGGTGACGCTGCACGGCACCAAGAATAGTTCTTGGGTTGATCCGCCGACCATACCTCTCGAAAAAAATCTCGCACGCCCGAGTACAAATTTCATTTGCATCATGGTAGCAGATTGTCATATTCAAGTAGTCCTGGTTTGAATATCGGTAAGGCATTTTTTACAACATACAACTTCATGTCAAAGCTTTTTATTAGACCAATCTCCAAGACAACGTCTATGGTATATCTCTGGTATGTGCACAGAGTATATCAAAATGAGGTTGTAACATTCCTCCCCAATTAACTTAAAGCATTTCTTCGATTAATCGACGAGGTGCTTGCCTCTGCCGGTTCGGGAATACACAGAGTATCTATCGGCAGAGTCGACAAAGTATGTAATGTTTTGTCTCATGTCAAGGTATGTATTTTTTAAAATCTTTATTAAACATGGTCGTTACTATTGTGCTATAGTTTTAGGTCGGGAAAACAATTAAATACGTAGGTGATAAAAGAAAGTCAAGTGCGAATGAGGCCATACCAACTAGTAGATCTATCAAAAGGTTCAACATTTTTGCTCTCACTAAAACATAAATAAAAGCCAAACTTTATTTTCGCCCTTCGATCCGTAGACGCTGGTACTGGACGAATTACATTCACTTTTTAGTGTTCGAACGGGACCCTATTACTAACACATCTTAATAATACGAATAATTAAATTAAAACAATTATTTAAGGGGGCTCCCATACACCAAACGTGATTTTTAGAATGCTACGGAACCCTTCGTGCACGAGTTCGACTCGTACTTGGCCGGTTGTTGATTTGATTTGGAAAGGAAAAATGAAAAGTTTTCAGATATCTTTATTTTCTGTTTGTCAAGACAAGAGACCTTCCCAATAATAGAATAATCCAATAATAATAATATTAAAAAAAACCTATAAGTCAAAGTCAAAGTCAAAATTTTTTATTGAAACTTGGCCTTCAAAGAAGGCTCTTTTTCACGTCGATAACTAATTATTTAATCATAATATATTATGTCTCAAAGCTACAAACTACTAGCATTTCGGAACGACCACTGTTGAGAAGAAATGCCGAAAGAAACTCATGAAACAGTCTTGGTCGCCTAATATGCCAGAGGGGCTATTTATTAACTTTATACATACACTAGATTGTGTACAGTCAAAAATAAATTATAAGAAAATAAATAAAATAATATAATAAAACATGTTATGTTTGTGATCAAGTAACCACAATAAATTGGTTAAAAACAAAAAATAAAAATACAATTCGAATCAGGATCGAAGCAGGATCCCCCTGGCAACACCCGTTCACGAGTTGACGCGAGGGTCAGCCATCGCAAAGCTCAACCATAATAGAGGGAACCTTACGACCCGGCCCACGACGCCGTCAACAGTTTGAACATTTTAGAAAAATAAATACTTTCAGTCACTTGAAGATCACAATACACGTACATGTTTAACAATTAAATGTCAATGTTATTAAATTTAAAAAAGAAAGGAAAGGTTATTATTCACAATAACAAAAGAATACAATCAAGTGTGGAGTGGCGAAGTTGTAGGGAGAGACCAAGCTTTTTTATCGTTCAAATAATCACTTATTGTGTAATACGCTTTATTCATCAAAGTATTTTTAAGATATGTTTTAAATTTTTGCATAGGCAAATTTATAGCCTGGTCAGGGAGCTTGTTGAACATTTTTACACTTTGACCCACGAAAGACCGCCGAACCTTTTTAAGCCTAAAGCAGGGCGTATAAAGTTTATTCTTATTGCGGGTGTTTATACTATGTACATCGCAAATTTTTTTAAAGAGGTTTAAATTGGATTTAACAAAAATAAGTACATTGAAGATGTATTGAGATGCAACAGTAAGAATTTTTATTGATTTAAAGAGCTCTCGTAGAGAATCGCGTCGCTTTAGCCCGTACATAAAACGAATTGCTCTCTTCTGTAATACAAAAATTTTCCCTATCTCGGCTGCATTTCCCCATATCAATAATCCGTATGACATTATGCTATGAAAGTAGCTGAAATACACGAGTCTAGCTGTTTCAATGTTTGTGCACTGTCTTATCCTTCTCACTGTATAAGCCGCCGAGCTAAGTTTTTTGGCCGTGAGTTCAATGTGTTTATCCCACTTTAACTTACAGTCAACGGTAACGCCTAAGAATTTGACACTGTGTACCCACTCTAATACTTTGCCATTAACTATTAAAGGTATATCATTGTGAGGTGCGTTCGAGAGAGAAAACTTTATACACTTGGTCTTGTCCGTGTTTAAAGCCAGGTTGTTGGTTGTAAACCAGTCAAGCACAAGTGTCATAATATTACTTACATCGTCATAATTTTGACTATTTCTGTTGACTTTAAATAGTAAAGATGTGTCGTCCGCAAATAAAACTACTTCACACAATTGTTGGGCAAGACATGGAAGGTCATTTATGTAAACAAGGAATAGAAAAGGACCGATTATGGAGCCTTGAGGCACTCCCATGTCTACCGCCGCACTGCTGGAAGCAGCTCTGTTAACTTCTACTTTCTGAGTTCTGTTGTCCAGGTAAGAAGCTAGTACCTCAAGGGCCGTCCCAGTAACACCATAAAATTTAAGCTTGTTTTTTAGTATATTATGATCCACGCAGTCAAAGGCTTTTGAAAGGTCGCAAAAAATACCTATGACATCTTGGCTGGATTCCCACGCTTCGTAGATTATTTGAACTAAAGTAGATGTTGCATCAGTAGTGGAACGACCTTTAGTGAAACCGTACTGACGATTATGTAAGATTTTATTTACGTTAAAATAAGAGACTAATTGCGTTAAAATTAATTTTTCAAATATTTTACTTAAAGCGGGTAATATAGAAATGGGTCTGTAATTAGTGGGATCATTTTTTGTACCCTGTTTGAATAAAGGAATAATTTTACTTATTTTCATGAGGTCAGGGAAAACACCCTTGGAAATGCACTTATTGAAAATCACAGTTAGATGAGGAGCAATCAAATCAATAATACTGCTCAGAACTGCGACAGATATACCCCAGAGATCCTCAGTATTTTTCATGTTGAGTGCCTTATACGCAGATAAGAGTTCATCCGATGTGATACTTCTAAATCTAAAAATGGACTTAGGATCGGAGGCATTTCTTTTTAATAAGTCATCTGCAGCACTGGGACAAGAGGAGAGGGATCCTGTGATATTCTTAGAAATATTGGCAAAAAAATTATTGAATTCGTTGGCTACTTCGTCGTTAGAAGTTATGGTTTTATCACCAATTTTTAAAGAAATATTATTGTCGCGCGATTTCGATTTGCCTGTCTCGTTATTGATAATAGACCAAGCAGCTTTGATCTTATCATTAGAGTTTTTTATTTTATTAGTGAGATACAAAGATTTTGCGGCAGCACATACCTTTTTAAAAGTTTTTGAATAACATCTAACGTATGATACAAATTCCGGTTTAAAATTATATTGTTTTTGGCCATACAGTTCATATAGTTTGTTTCTACTAATATAAATGCCATTTGTGGCCCAATCGCAGAAATTTAGTTTTGTTTTCTTATCAAATGTTTTAAGAGGAAAAGATTTTTTAAATTCTTGTTTCACTGTATTAAAAACCTCATCATAATGGTCATTCGGATTTTTATTTAGGTCTATTTCAGGCAATTTTTTATTTATGGATTCGCGAAAACGCATTTTCCGGTGCTTAGTCAGCGGCCTACAGGTTACAGGAGCGGAGCTAAGGTTAGACTCTTCGTCACGTGTCAGTGACGCCTGTTGACCCAGGTGGTCAGACCCCAGACAGGCAAAAAGCTTTTCATCAGAGACAGAGCAATCACAGAAAATGTTATCTATACATTTGGCAGAGGTTGAGGTAATTCTAGTGGGTTCAAAGAATGTGTTTTTCAAATTAAATGAATCAAGCAAATTTCTAAATCCATTGCTTTCCGAACATGAAACTAAAATATCAACGTTAAAATCACCGCATAAAACTATATGTTTACTACTAGAGCTAACCCGCCTGAGGGCTTCTTCCAAAACATTTAAAAGAGTGTCATAACTAGCTGAAGGCGGTCTATAAGCACAAATAATAATATATTTGTCCAACTCCACACAAGAAAGTTCTATTGTACATTCAAGAGACAGCCTTACTATGTCTTTTCTCTCTTTGCATTTATAATCTCTGTTTATTAATATTAAGGACCCACCGTGGTCAGAATTTTGTCTTACAAATGCACTTGCTAATATATATTTATTCGGGAAGTTTAGTTTAATTTCATGTTTAAAGAAGTGTTCCGTGACACAAAAAATGTCAACATTATTATGTTCCAAAAATAAACAGATTTCATTAAATTTGCTGGTGAAGCCCTGTATATTTTGATGTACAAGATTTATATAGGAAGGCTTCACCTCTGTCTTATTATCTAGTTTAAAACTAAGTTATTAGTACTGGTACTAATATCAGATGACTTCGTTATATTAGGTATAACGGGTCTATATATATTGTATGCTAACAGTTTAGCAATAGTCAGCTATCAAAAAAGACCTATGATTGATTGCTCCATTCCATAGTTACTCTATGATAGAGCGGCACCATAGAGCAACACGGACTCACGCGCGCGCCGGTGGGCGGCGGTTTTTGTTTGTGGCCGCGTGTAGGTAGTTTCATTTTAATTGGTTAAAATAATTGGCCAATGAGGTAAGGACTGAAACATCGTCTCTCGTGTTTCATGTTATAGGATACAGGATGTTATAATGTTACGGTTTTCAAAAAACAAAAAGTTAATTTTTCTCGAAAACTAGCGTGTAGAAAATTGAAAAAACCACTGATATCCTTTCTAAATAATATCAGTAATCAGCCCTAAAAATATTTGTAGTTAATTTGAGTCCACCTTATATATCAATGTTTTCTTAGAATTAATAATTGAACGATATTTTTATCACGGAGAGTTACGAAATAATGATTATCTTCTATCTATTTAGATTGACAGAAATAAAAATCTGCTGTTTTATATATATTCAAATCTTCCGAAGTTATGAATTGTATCTAAAGTAAAGAAAATGACGAAGTCAGTAAATACCAATCATCTAGCTTTAACTCCTGTAAAAGTACGCTAAATAGTGAATACGAGACCGAAAGTAATAATAATAACAGCAATAATTCCAAAAAAATCATATACAACATCAACGAATAGAAAATCCCGGCTAATAGCAACCGATAAATCAAAACAAAAGAAGTCCCCAAACAAGGACATTACATATTGTGAGATAACGCACAACTAATGGAAAAGACGCGTAGAAAAATCATCGCGCGAAAGATATAAGGGTATATGAGGGTGATATGGAGCCGGGTAATCAGTGAAATTGAAAGGTCGACCGGGGCGACACCCGGGGTCAGAAAATGTACCTTTCCGCTACATTGTCTTATCCGGCCGTAGATCATTTTGGCCCGGTTCACCCGCGTTAGGCCGTCTATAGCCAATAAGCGGCGGGATTCGTAGTGATAGTTTTAATGTTCGTGGTTTATCGAGTAGCTTGTGGAGTGACCTATTTTCTCGTTAGTGTAATTTTTAGATATTTTGCAAAATATGAAATTAAAATGATAAAGTAGATTACCTTCCAACTTAGGTAGTTCTTCTCCACGTGCGCGTTGGAAGCAGTGGTAACTGCTAAACTTACTTACTATACGGGCTCAGTGACTAAAAATGAGATGCCTCCAACTAGCATGCAGTAGTAAGTAGTGTTAAACTTGATTAATGTAAAAAATCTAACTCCCTGGATTCCACCCGATGGTTATAGGAAGAGAGGGAGACCAAGAACGAGATGGTCTGATGATTAACAGGGATTTGATATGAACTGGAAGGAAAAGACGAAGGACAGAGATGAGTGGAGAGAATTAGGGGAGGCTTTTGTCCAGCAGTGGGACATAAATAGCTAAAAAAAAATAAGTCATATATTTTTTTTGTGGAACAAATGTGGATCAAAACTACTTTGAAAATAATGCTGGTTTGAATTTGTTTAAAGTTATTCAAATCTTCCGTAAATACTCAAACCTCTTTAGGTAGTACTTATTTCTCCTTTTAATCGACAAAAGACGTTTATACTCGTATAAGGTTAAACTTAGCGTAAAATATTTATGGGGTAAGTTTTAAACTGGCACTGAATCGGAAATTTACAACTCCGTAAACGACGGCAGGTGCTATAGAAGTTGTATAAGTTATACAAGTTGTATATAGTAGTTGCCGTCGCTGTATAACTGGCACACATGAAACTTGGTCGGTAGGCGACCCAGTTGTCAACTGCAGGCGCTTTAAACAACTGACGACATGTCTGTCGCACGCCAAGTGTTTTGAAATATGGCAAGCACGAAGCCGCCAAAATGCAGTTTTTCACCATGCTCTTTTTTTGATAGAAATGTTAAAGACAAGGAGTGACGAATCAGAAAGGAGGTCTTTGCCCAGCAGTAGACTAATAAAAAAATGTTAAAGCTACATGCGTCGACGAGGCATAGACGCTTTTTTGTTTTGGATTTTTGTGCACTCAACACTTAATTAAACAATTTAATTACCTAATTAATTTAATTTTAAGAAAACAATTGTGTATTTTTTTGGTGGCGTAGACACGTTAATTTGTCGCCGCCTGACATAGCTCGTATAGGGCTCTAAAGATAATTAGCTCACACACCTGAATAGAATTACAGTTTATACTTCTGCTTTCAGCATTCAGCGTTACTTAAGTTATTTGTTCCTTTCCTATCTTAAAATTCCGAAAAAATAATTGTTAATATCGATTAAAACCGAATTTTTGTTAAGTTTTCATTTTCACGTACTGCTGTAATGTTCACCTTATACTTTTTTATAACTTATTATTACCTATACAAAACTGATAGGTTTAAAAATAAAAAATTAAAATGAAATCGCTGTGCCCTAAAACCCAAATCAATAAATTCCGGATTAACTAAAAACTGAAGGATGAAGTCAATATCGCATAAACTTTCTAACATCCGCGGAGTTTCATCACAACAAACTCATCGAAACTAATCGGGCATGCGCAATCCCAAAGTAATATAGAAATCAGGAGCGCCTCTGGACGATTTGGTTCATAATGGCCAATTATCAAAATACCCAATGGATGCAAAATGTCAAATTGTCAACATTCAATGATTAATAATTAAAATATCCAATGATCTACTTACATGTCCGAATGTCAAAGCGTCTATCCTTAAAACGAATACGCACATTGTACGTCATTGTGAAATGTATAATACTAACGAACAAAACAATATTTCTGTTTCGGTAATACAAAGATCTAAGTTTATCTATGAACGGAAAATAGTGGATTCGATCCCCAGATGCTCAGTAAGAAATTAAAAAAATATGTTTTGTACTTATTGAACTGTATGTATTTTTTTTAACATTTTGATAAATACTATTTGACATGCTTTGGACATTTTGATAACTGTACCTTATAAACCCAAACGCCTCGAAAGCGTCTCACAAATCGTGCCAAACTATGCAAAGTCCCCACATAAACATAATCAAGTGGCGACCTTAATAAACATATCAGGAATCTGTGCATGTGTGTGTGTGAAGGCAACCCCAGTTCAGAATTATCGCAGAAGACAGTCGAGTCCGAAAGTTTTTCCCATTTGAGCTGAAGATTCGGTCCACCGAAGTGATCCACCGATTTCAATATTAATCTTCTTACTTACCTTTCCGAAATTTTAAACAGGGTTAGATTAAAGTTCACTCTTTCAGTTCATTCACTTTTAGGATTTCCTTTCATCACTTTTTCTGTCATTATCTGCATTACCTACATATTCATCACGTTTTTTTGTTAAGGGCATATCTATTTTACTAATTACAGTTAAATCATGACAGCCTCTGTCATTTCAATTTTTCAACGTATAAAATTACACACAATATTATAGCTTTCATACTGAAAATATAGTGGTTTCTACTTCAAAGCAATGTTCAAAAATCAATAGGCGTGGCAAAATGTCGTTAGCAAGTTATGTGATCGGCAAAATTAATAAAACAAAAGGTATTTCGTTATTTCGCAGGCCGCAGTAGAAATATATCTTATAGGGGGAGGTCGACGGGGGTGTATTATGAAATATGAGGGGCCAAATTTCGGGGGCCGATTCTCGGATTATTTGGTATGCGCTAATCTCTTGCTGACTCGGACCACGGAATGGGTAACGTATAGAAGGTTAACCGGAAAAAAAGGGATGCTAAATAAAAATATATTGAGTGACGAGTATATTCGTCCACATTCACAGTCATTTAATTGTAAGACATACGAGTATGTTGTAAAGTGACGTCTTTGAAGAAAATGCAGTGGAGTTTGTTGCGCCGCCTCTTCTCCACTTGCGCTTTGGAGGCGGTGGTAACCTTAGCTTTAAGTAATTTTATGACGTCAACTAACTAAAAAACAAGAATTTGACTATTTAAAAGTGCTATTTATAAGCCTATTTAAATGAAAACGATTGACTTTGATTTTGACAAGATTCATATTCCGTGGGCAGATTCGTTTTTAACTTTAAATGGCTTCTTTTTCTTCTTCTTTAACATTTCCCATTTTATAATATCTTTTTATTCCAAAACTCTCTATTTTCAGTAATTTCTACATTAATCTTCACTTTCCTCTTCCTCTCCGTTCATTCTTATTTATATTCATCTCCTTTCTCTCGTGTCTCTTTCTTTCTTATTACATGTCCAAACAGAGTCAAGTCTTTTGATAGGTCTAGCAAACCTAACAGTATTTTAAGAACTAAAATGAGTCTGATACGAATAACATCTAATTAGGTTGTGTTGTGATCCCTAATGAAATATACCTATACCCCTCAAGGGGTGCTATAGACGATCATACCTACATTGCTCAGTGACGCCCCCCTCGGACCAAATTGCTCATTTCCTACGACAATAGAGTTACAAATTCGATAGCACCTGTTCCTGAAATTAGAAAAGTTGTAGCGTTCTGGGGATTATATTTTTCTGAGTCGTCAATACGGGGATCGCAGTTTATAGGTCTCACAAGTAACCCTTATCGCAATGCCTATTTTCAGTTCGTTAAGATTTCTACCTCTCACCAAGTTAGCTGATTATTGTTTGATAATATAATGCATTTTTTTTTATATTAGCAAAAAGGTTCCACTGCTGGGCAAAAGCCTCCCCCTTATCTCTCTAACTACCTCTATCGCTCGCTAGCTGCTGCCACGGCTTATCAAAGGCCGTCAATTCATCAGACCATCTCATTTTCGGTTTATATCACACTTCATAAAATGTTAAAAGGATATTATTATGACTTTTAATATATATAGTGTAAAGAGAAGTAACTTGTAGTTTACGAGCACCGAACAGTGGAGTTTAGTAACAATGAAGTAATTTAAAACTTCGTTTGTAATTATTGTATCATTTATTTATAACCAACATGCACTTTGGTGCTCCGCTTACTCGGAAATTTCGAGATATAAAGTACTATAAAAGATATTTCAGGTCATGTCCTACCCGTGTACAAAATTTCATGTACGAAATTACTTAAATCACAAGAATATATTTAAAACGTAATTACTCAGTATAACATGCACTTATCTACACCAATACTATTAATAATAATAAGGTAATCTTACTATCTTACCTTACATAATATTATAAATGTGAAAGTTTGGATCTAGGTTTGGGAATTTGTTACTCTGATGTTTGTTACTCAATCACGCAAAATTTACTAGACGGATTTTGATGAAATTTGGTACACGGGTAGATAAATACCGGGAATAACACATAGGGTACTTTTTATCCCAAAATTCCCACGCAAGCACCCCGGGGCGCAGCTAGTATCAAATAAAATAAAACTCAAATGGAAACCACCAACAACAATTTCAATCATACCACTCTTCTGTATAATAGCTCCAAAATTCCGTAAACATGACAGGAACTTTATCAATTAAAGCTGAATACAGAACGCGACAATGCGAAGCCGGACTGAACTCCGTTTTCATGGCGACGATAAACATCGCAGAACATCGCCGACTTTATTTTATTGAGTAAATTTTATTTAATGTTAAATAATATAAGAAATATATACACATATTTATACGATATGGGACTTGGTATCTGGAATAAATGACTTTATTTATTTAACGTCATTGCAGTTTCCAACATAACGAGTGTGTGAAGAGCAATAATTGCATGCAATAATTGCAGTGCAACAATTTACTTTCAATAATTGCAAGCAACTGTTGTTTAGACTATGCGAGTAAATTATTGCTTCAATTTAATTGTATGCAACAGGCAAGAAAGTTGCACTGTCTAAATGAGCCTCACTGGTGTCAGATGTATTTCAAGTCGCCTAAAGGTATATTACATGAGTTAACGACGGTAATAAACTGGACAGTCAGTATAAGGGATTCGTCGCGGTATTTCTCTTTATCGAAAGTAGGCGGTGGTCGATGAGAATAGCCGTATACTAGTTATATTGTTAGAAACGAGATGGCCTGAGGTTCGAACCTTTGGACGCAGGTAGATTGCCTTGCCTTGCCCAAGTAGTATATTTTGGCATCCATACTAATATTATAAATGCGAAAGTTTGGATGTGAGTTTGTGAGTTTGTGAATTTGTGAGTTTGTGAGGATGTTTGTTACTCAATCACGCAAAATCTACTGGACGGATTTCGATGAAATTTGGTACAGAGGTAGATAATGACCTGGAATAGCACATAGGCTACTTTTTATCCCGGGAAAAAGCACTGTTCCCGTGGGAAATTCACGCGGGCGAAGCCGCGGGCAAAAGCTAGTACTTAATATTTTTAAGTCATAAAATAAGTAAGGCAGTTTACCATATTATATTTTTATGTAACTTTATATTTTAGATTTTACTATTTGTATTATTTATGGATATGTGGCTAATCTGACTCACATGTGGTGAGTTATATAAGGGTCACCATTAAATTAACTGATTGACCGAAGTACTGTACCTACTATGTTCGGATGGGTACTTGGTAGGTTTGTACCAGAAGGGCTGGTAAATGAAACGCGTGTTCACTGTTTAGTGAGTAAAGTCAGACTGTCTTTTAATAGATGTTTTAAGTTAAACGTTAACAGTTGTAACGGAACATTTTCATAAAAAGCTGTTTTGAGACGGTCGAGCGATATTATGACAGGCTTATTGTTTATTTCTATGGTATAGAATTTTGGGTTTCTTTTTAGGACTTTATATGGGCCTTCATAGGGAGGAACAAGCGATTTATGAGTTTCATTTCTAACGAACACATGTGTAGCATTGTTTAGGTCCCTATGAATAAAAACTTTATTGCCTTGATTGTGGTGGCTCGACTGTCCAGTGTATGGGATGGATGAAAGGGTTTGAGCTAGATTTGTTATATATTCTCTAGTATTTACAGACGTCTTAGGGTTTGTTGTGAATAGATCGCCTGGTAACCTAAGATTAGTACCGTACAGTAATTGAGCTGGGCTATAATCTAAATCTAACTTAATAGCTGTACGTAAACCTAAAAGTACTAATGGTAATTGTTGAGCCCATTTTGTGTTATCATTAGTACATTTGGCCATAATTGCTGCCTTAAGTGTACGATGAAATCGTTCGACCATGCCGTTTGCCTTTGGATTATAAGCTGTAGTGCGAATGCGTTCGATACCGAGCCTATTCAATAATTGTATAAATAAATCAGACTCGAATTGACGACCCTGGTCTGAAGTAATTCGTTTTGGACAGCCGTAACGAGCTATCCAATTTTCTAGAAAGGCTTTAGCAACAGTTTCAGCCGTTATGTCCTTAGTAGGTATTACTTCAGGCCATTTCGTAACTCTATCTATAATTGTTACGCAATATCTATAATCGTCCGAGGACGGTAGTGGGCCTATTATATCGATATGCACATGATCGAAACGAGAAGCTTTGTCAAATTCGCCTAATGGAGTGATAGTATGGCGTTGTATTTTACATTTTTGGCAAGCAATACAATTTTTAACAAAATTTTTTACATCTATATTCATACTAGGCCAAAAGTATCTAGATTTAACTAAACGTCTAGTAGCTGCTACTCCAGGATGACTGACTTCATGTAGTATTTTAATAGCTATATCTCGGAAGTGTAGAGGTAAGTATGGGCGGACGTTATCGGTTGATGTCTCGCAAGTAATTTTAATATCAGAATCCGGCATAGTTATGAGTTTAAATTGAAGGTTATCTTGTTGCCTAAGATTCTGCAATTCCGAGTCGTTTTGTTGAGACTCAGCCAGTTCCTGGTAGTCTATGAATGATGGTATTGTTATTTCTTCTACCCTAGATAAAGCATCAGCTGCGCTATTTTTATTGCCCTCTATGTATTGTATCTTATCGCAGAACTGAGAAATAAAATCTAATTGTCTTAATCGTCTAGGGGAATCTGATGGAGAAACTTTTTTTGTTAGTGCGTATGTTAAGGGTTTATGATCTGTTAAAACTACTAATTCTCTACCTTCTATAATATACCTAAAGTGCTTAATTGACATATATATTGCTAGGAGTTCTCTATCATAGGTGCTATATCTAGACTGTGTTTCAGTAAATTTTTTAGAGTAAAAACTTAGTGGTTGTAATTTGCCATTTGTTTCTTGGTTTAATGCTGCGCCTACGCAACTACCTGAAGCGTCCGTCATTAAAATTAGTGGTGCGGAGGGATCAGGGTGTGATAACATTGTAGCGGCACTTAAACTTTCTTTACACTGGCTGAAAGCTTTTATTGCTTCTTCAGTCCATGTAATTTTTGTCTTATCGTGTTTTTTAGAATTGTGTATGTACGCGTTTAATGGTGCCTGTATTTGCGCGGCGTTCGGAATGCTATTTCTATAAAAGTTAATCATTCCTAAGAAACGTCGTAATTCCTCGATATTATTTGGTTGAGGATAATTAATTATAGCCTGAACTTTATTATTGCTCGGTATAATACCTTCAGGAGTAATGTGATAGCCTAGAAAATCTAGTTCTGGTTTACCGAATTCGCATTTTTGTAAATTAATTGTGAGACCATAATTATTTAGTCTCTCTAGGACTCGTTCTAGGTGCACTAAGTGTTGTGATTTTGATTCTGAACCTATAACAATATCATCTAAATATGGGAATGCGAAATCTAAGCCTTTGAGGGCGTTATTTACAAATCTTTGGAAATCCTGAGCTGCGTTACGTAAACCAAAGTTCATCCGAGTAAATTCGAACAAACCGAACGGTGTTATGACGGCAGTTTTAGGAATATCTTCTTCGGCCATCGGTATATTAAAATAGACTTTTCTAACATCTATTTTTGAAAATATAGTTTTTCCTTTTAACATATAAGTGAAATCTAATAGTCTAGGTAAAGGGTAGCGATCGGGAGTTGTTTGTGCGTTAAGCCTGCGATAATCACCGCAAGGTCTTATTTCTTGTTCTCCTTTTTTTGTTACACATACGAGAGGGTTAGCCCAAGGGCTATTCGAGGGCCTACAAATACCTAATTGCATCATTCTTTCGAATTCAGCTTTGGCTGCTTTGTATTTCTGTGGATTAAGTGGGCGTGCCTTCTCGTGAACCGGAGGTCCGGTAGTATAAATGTGATGTTTCACGTCATGCTTAGGTTCTAATAAGAAATTTTCCATTTTAGTAATGTTAGGAAACTTTTTTAAAATAGCGTGATATTCGTCGTTCTCGTTTATAGAACGAACAGTCGGTTCACTAGTTTGAAGAACATTTATTTGACGCGAAAATGAAGTTACTTTGTCGACTAGCTTTTTTGCATGTAAATCGACCATTAATTTGTTAGCGGCGAGAAAATCTGCACCGATAATAGATTTAGAGACGTCGGCTAATATAAATGTCCATTGAAAAGGGCGACGTAAACCTAAATCAATGGTAATGGTTTTTTTACCATATGTAGTAATTTGAGTACCGTTAGCTGCATACAGGGTGTAATCTGATGTTCCTGTTCGCTTTTTTGTGGCTAGAACGGAAACATCAGCGCCTGTGTCTATTAAAAATTGAGTACCTGTTATTTTATCACTAACGCATAATCTATATGACTTTTCGACCTCAGCAACATTTATGTCTGCCGGTGTCGAAGTCGTGTTTGCAGGATTATTTTTATAATTATTATAACTACTACAATATTTTGTATTGCCACATTTGCGCGCATTTGTTAAGTAAGTGTAATGGTAATAGCACATGTAGTTTGGATCGCCGGGTTTTAAAGTTTGATCGGCAAAATCCCTATGATTACTTTTATTTTTGGTGCGCGATTTAAAGTTATTTTGAATAAGGTGGCATTTTTGGATATGGTCTCGCGATTTATGGCCCTTGTCAGTTATCTTATCTAAAATGTATTTAACTTCTGATTGTAAGCTATTTAATTTCGCTGAAACATCAGAAGAGTTTATTGTAGATATATGTTTTTCATTAATAGGGGCCATTGTAAATGGGCAATTAATATTTTCTAATATTTTATCTGCCATTATCGCGAGGTTATTTAAACTAATTTTGTCTGTGTCGCACGCGGTTATTATTGGTTGGATTGAGTTTGGCAGATGACCTATGAATAAAATTTTGAGTGTGTCATCTGCGATGCGATTGTTATTAAGTTCCCGCATGCGTCTAAGTAATTGAGTAGGTCTTTGGTCTCCGAGCTCTAATTCGTTTAGTAATTTGTTTAGTTGGCAAGACTCGGATTCCTGATATACATATAATAATCTATCTTTTATAGTTTTAAATATATTTACAGTTGGCATATTTTCGAGAATGTCGCTAATATCGCTCAATTCGTCTTTACCCAACTTAGATATTAATATTTGACTTTTGTGGAGGTCACTAACCTTGTGTATGTCCACGATGGCGTTGAACTGATGAAACCAGAGTCGCGGCTGCTGTCGCCAGAACTCCGGTATTCTAGACATCAGGGCGAGTGCAGCTGCGGCCGCCTGTGCTTCAGCAGGTGATGGGCTCTGGGCTGCGTAGTCGCTGTCGTTGTGTGACATCGTGGTCTTGATAATTGGTGGCAGGACGCTCGTGTTATTGAGTCTGACGCTGATTGTAGAACACGACGTCGTAGATTGCGCAGATTTCTTGATCACGACGATTTGTAGATCGCGTTGGTATCACGTCGATTTGTAGATCACGTCGATATCACGTCGGTATCACGTCGGGATGTCACCACTTTACCATATTATATTTTTATGTAACTTTATATTTTAGATTTTACTATTTGTATTATTTATGGATATGTGGCTAATCTGACTCACATGTGGTGAGTTATATAAGGGTCACCATTAAATTAACTGATTGACCGAAGTACTGTACCTACTATGTTCGGATGGGTACTTGGTAGGTTTGTACCAGAAGGGCTGGTAAATGAAACGCGTGTTCACTGTTTAGTGAGTAAAGTCAGACTGTCTTTTAATAGATGTTTTAAGTTAAACGTTAACAGTTGTAACGGAACATTTTCATAAAAAATGGTTGTACAAATTATTTGGAATTCCGTTCGGCAATAATCATAAAGTAAGTTGCCGGTTGTAAATAAGTTGTATAAGTTGTCGGTCCTTTGTTGCGAAGGCATTGTGCATTTTGTTAATTACTTTATGTTGCCTTCGCAAAGTAAAGGTGCCGTTAAATCCCGTGGGAATGCCACGGAACGCCACAGCAGTATTTGTAATTTATGAGGATGTGAAAAAAAGGTTAGTAAACCGTTTTATACTGAAATTCTTGTGGGATCAGAATCCTGGGGCGTAGCTAATATTGTATATTAATACCAATCTTATTACTTACATTCATCATCTATTTTATGGCAAAGAAAAATTATAGTTTGGCCAAACATATTTTACAATTTGACAAAAAGAAACCTGATTTTTGAAACCTTGTGACGTAATACATACCCGAGATCTCCCAATTTTTCACAGTCATCGATCATACAATTTGTAAGGCCTCACGAATCATAAGTTAACAATAGAAAGGTCGCTTGTAAAGGTGGGCTCACACGTGAGCGGCATCCTTATTCCCTAATTGAATTACACCGCGCATAATACATAATTGCTCGTAATTACTGAGCGAATGTGTTGTGTGGACCGACCCTAAACTTGAAATATGTAAATTGGGGGTCCGCGGTCTCGGATTGTTTTGATGCATAAAGGGCTAGTTGAGGAAACACAGAGAAATGTATTCATGGTCGAGGAATACAAATTACATGGCGTATTCCGGTCTCAAGGCGAGAAGGAGAAACATTTGGGCAGGGTTGGGTGAGTCTTGTCTTGGCTGGAGTTGGCGATTAGTACTAAGGTGTGGTGTTTGATAATGCATGTCAACCTGCCTATATACAGGATGTTTTTTAAATCATTGGCATCCTTTCTACTGGTGAAAGTACTCATGAACATGAGCAACTTTTTTTATGGGACCGACTCAATCCGATGGAAAAAAAAATCAGCTGTTCCATACATTCCGGGTGAGTAGGTATTGGAAAATAGTATGGAACAGCAGATTTTTTTTTCCATCGGATTGAGTCGGTCCCATACAAAAAGTTGCTCATGTTCATGAGTACTTTCACCAGTAGAAAGGATGCCAATGATTTAAAAAACACCCTGTATATTTATAGCCCTGAATTCATGAAGTGGTCACCAAGACCGAAATAGGTCGGACATCATCCTTATTATCATCATCAGGGGGTGCCATCTTCAAGATGAAGTTTGGAGGCCAGCATGCGGTATCTCTCCCGGTCATTATCATGCATGACTAAAAATATAGTGTCATTTTGAAGTAGAATTTTTTGGTGGTAGAATTATTCTTGGCCTGTGGTGTGGCCCTAGAATAGCACCAACCCATCTCTTCCCGTGGGTGTCGTAAGAGGCGACTAAGGGATCTAAAACACCGGAGGATGGGCAGCAGCATCTTTCCGCGTACTATGACATCACACTGCGATCGCCAACCCGCCTGCCAAGCGTGGCGATTACGGCAAAACCCCCCTATGGTTGATACACCCACAACACGGCCCCTAGTCCCCGGCGGCCCCGCTATCCCGGACTCTGGTAGCGGTCACGGTAACGGCGGGGCAGGGGTGCTAAGAATCCCCGGCAGATGCCAGGCTACCAACCCCGACGACCCTTGGCCCTGGCAACTTACAACACGTGCACACTGCGGACCGACGAGAAGCTCGCTGAACTGGAGGAAGAATTGAGCAGGTTACGATGGGATATTGTAGGATTATGTGAAGTCCGAAGAGAGGGGGAGGACACCATGATCCTCAAATCCGGAAACCTGCTCTATTTCCGGGAGGGCGACCAACTGTCCCAGGGTGGTGTCGGGTTTATTGTCCACAGGTCCCTCGTCAACAACGTGGTCCAGGTCGAGAGTGTTTCGGCGAGGGTAGCGTACCTTGTACTCAGAATTACCAAACGGTATTCGTTGAAGGTAATACAAGTATACGCACCGCCCTCATATCGCTCCGACGACGAGGTAGAGACTATGTATGAGGATATTTCTAGAGCCATACATAGCTCCCAGACCCACTTTACCGTTGTGATGGGGGACTTTAACGCGAAACTGGGCAAACGAAGCGATGATGAGCTGAGAGTGGGGAATTTTGGATATGGAACGAGGAATGCACGTGGTCATCTGCTGGCCGGCTTTATGGAGAAGGAGGGCCTCTTTATGATGAACTCCTTCTTCAAAAAGCCAAAACAGCGAAAGTGGACATGGTTGCATCCTAATGGCGTTACAAAAAATGAGATTGACTTCATCTTGTCGACGAAGAGGCATATATTCAATGATGTCTCTGTGATCAATGCCGTAAAAACAGGAAGCGATCACCGATTGGTAAGAGGCACATTGAATCTTAGAATAAAACTCGAAAGGTGTCGACTGATGAAGTCTACGCTCCGACCAGCGCCTATCCAGCTCCAAAACCCCGAGAGCTTTCAGCTCGAGTTGCAGAATCGCTTCGAATGCCTAGGAGACTGCGAAAATCTGGACGATTATAATGACAGGTTTGTGCAAATTGTCCAAACAGCTGGGTCTAAGGCCTTCAAAACCCGCCGTTCAAAAGGAACCAAAAAGATCTCGGACCTCACCAACAAACTCATGGAAGAAAGACGAAACTTGGTTCTGCAGTCCTCTGACGAGGCTGCTCAGTATCGACGTCTTAACAGACAGATCTCCAAGTCCCTAACTCGCGATTTGCGCCAATTCAATACTGACCGTATTGAAGAGGCGATTAAGCGAAATAAGGGCTCAAAAGTGTTTGCAAGGGATCTGTCTGTTGGTCAAAGCCAACTGACCAAGCTGAAGACTGAGGATGGCAGAATCATTTCGTCGAAGCCGGAGCTGTTGGAAGAGGTTGAGAAGTTCTACGGACAATTCGTCGGTCCCAATTAAAAGAGTCGGATCTGTAAAATTGCCATTTTCATTTTATTGCGCCAATCCTTTAAAAAACGCCATTATTTTATTACTACATTCACAGTTTTTAATTTTTGCTTTAATTTTCCGAAATATTAAAATTAACAAAGACATATCTTCTACAGTATCCGTTTAATATTGTCGGAAGAAACGTTGCGACAGTATTAGCGGGGCGTTGGGAGGGGGCGAACGGTCGGTAGTGCCAGTACCCGCTATGTTGCACGGACAGATGATCAATTCGCGCGCTCCTCGCTTAAATTATTAAAAACTAACGTTTGCTGCGTTACACTCACTATGGCAAGTAGGTAACCGATCGAAAAGGTTTATACAATCAGTTTTGCATTCCAATACTGATAATAATCCACGAAAAAAGAGGAAAGTACGAGATGGCATTAATTCAAATCACAACGATTTTTGCAAAGGGAGAGGTTACATTGTTATCTATGTAAAGTTCTATTGAAAATAGCGTGTTTTTACGTTATGTTATGAAATAATATACAAATAGTATTTCTCTTCAATGTTTGCGTATAAAGATTTGTATGTCCCTGTTAAAATGTCGGATGTGGTAGTTCCGACATTTTTTTACGGAAATACCTTAAGTACTATTGTCATAAGTAACACATCCTACATTTTTTTACGAATATACATTTTCTTTATATGTCGTAAGTAACACATCCGACATTTTTGCATGGAAATAAAATTAATGCTAATGTCGTAAGTAACACTTCCGACAGTTTTAAAGGGATCTTGAATAGTGTGTTTTGTTTTAAGTGGCATTACCGGCAGTTTTTATAGAAAAAATGGCATTATTTCCTGTTTGAAGTATCTTTAATTTGCCACAATTGCCTTGTAAAATAATATTTTTTAATATATATTTTTCTTTTTAGATGCACCTAAATTCCCTATACTAAAAAAATAGAGGATGAGTTGGTACAACTGCAAGATTTATTGGGAGATGTATTTAATGATGAAAATGAATATCATTATGATACCTTAATAGATGAACAAGACATTGTTCATCATATCCTCCTGACGTGTCCGTACACTGAGAATCTTGTAATCTCCGTAGATAGGAACGGATATGACTAGCAAAACCAAACTTGGTTTTGAAGATCCGGTTGCATGGCGCACAGTGCAACTGACATAGGTTGTTGTATGTATACGTGTAGGAAGGCTTGAGACGGGTTTTTCGTAGAAGGCCTCTTTGACAGAGCTGCGCCGTGCTTGCCTCTGCCTCGCAAGCTCTTCCCAACGTTCTGTTGGAATCTCACATGCAGCAAGGTGACGTTTTAGGACATCTTTGTAACGCAGGTATTGACCTCCAGCTTTGCGTTTGCCTTTATGCAGCTCTTAATAGAAAACATACTTGGGCAGCCTAGAGTCGTCCATGCGTACTAGATGTCCACACTATCTTAATTATCCCTGAATAAGCAGAGATTCTATACCCATCATTTAAGTCTTCTGTAGCATAGTAGTGTGTGGAATTCAATCCTGCCACTTAACTCGAAGAACTGAGCGTAAGCACCGCATATGAAAGGCGTCAAGATGTTTTATGTCATCTTTGTACAGACACCAAGTCTCGGTAGCATACAGCAATATAGGTAGTATTATCGCCCTATACACAACCATCTTTGTGTGCAGTTTTAAGTCATGTGAATTCCAAACACGAGATCGTAGTTTTCCAAAAGCCGATGCAGCCCTAGCAATGCGTGAAGGAATTTCAGTCTCAAGACGATTATCGTTACGTATATAACTGCCCAGATAACCGAAGGATGTGCTTCCTCCAAGGCCTTACCACCTAGGTATATTGGTGTATCATTACTGACAGTACCACGGGCCAGCTGTTTGAGCACTTGAGTTTTAGAAACGCTTATAACCAAGCCAAACTTTTTACACGACCCATTCAGGTGGTCCAAGAACGACTGCAAACTGCTAGCATCATCGGCCATTAAGCAGACATCGTCTGCATAAAGTATGTCTAAGACAGTTAAATCCAGTACCTTTCGTTTTGATTTAAAACGGGATATGTCAAACACGGTCTTACCTGTTCTTACGTCAAGGTGAATTCGTCCACTGTGATTAGAGGCGTCCCCCAGGACAGCAGCAAAATAAATAGCAAATAGGGTAGGAGCCATCACACAGCCTTGCTTCACGCCACTGGTAACTGGAAAACGCTCTGTAAAGTCGTGTCATGTTGGACTCTGGCCATCATGCCGTCATGAAATTGCTGGATCAGAGTAACAAACTTTGCAGGACAGCCAGCCTTTTCAAGAACAATCCAAAGGGCAGATCTCGGTACACGGTCGAATGCTTTCTCCAGGTTAACGAAGCACATATTTAAATCTCGATGTTGCTCTTTTCTCCTGTAACTTTTTTACAACAAAGATAGCGTCAACCGTCCCCCTGACAGACCTAAAACCGAGTCTGCGATTTATAATATGCGCTAGAACCTTTCCAGCTGCGCTTAGCAAAGCAATACCTCTGTAAGATTCACAGTCGGAGAATCACCTTTTCCCTTGTACAATTTGCAGATGGAGGTATCTTTCCAGTCCTGGGGTACAACCCCAGACTCCCATATCCGCAAAATAAACTCGTAGAGACTGTTCTTGACGCTCTCACCACCTTACTTAAAGTGTTCCTTAGGGGTCCCGAAGCTTTCCCATTCTTTAGTCGGCTAACAGCTTGAAAAAATTCTTCATAAGATGGAGGATTGTCCAGCTCTATAGATATAGGTAAAGATGGAAGAGAACTAATGTACTGAAGATCAACATCCTGACTAGGATTTAAGACCTCACTGAAATGCTCAGCCCATCTATTCAGTACTTCAGCATGCACCACAAGTCGTCGTGATTTGTCACTGCTGTATATGAGACAAATATTTTTGAACTGTGGACCAAAAATAGTTTAGAGACTATCAAAGAAACCCCCAATTTGCTTACTGTCTGCGAGATTTTGCAGTTCTACTGACAAAAAAGAACACGACTACTAAAAAAGAAGTGTGCAATGAGTATATTTTTTAACTTTGTATGTTTTTATAGTAACTATATTTAGTCTTTTCTAAATAAACAGGGTCTAACAAAATATACTGAAACTATTTTAAGATATAATTCAGTTCATGATACTAAACAACTTTCTCCAAGAAACTTATATCGCAATATGAAAAATAGTTTTGGCATCCCATACAGGTTGACCGATCAGCTGATTCGAGTTTATAGTTATTAACAACACATACGACAAGCGAAAGTGACGTACGACCAGAAAAATCAGTCGCATGTGGCACTTTCGACAAATTGCAGTGATTCGAGTCCAGACAAAACAATCGGAAGTGGCTCTTCCGACAAACGACTGTGACACGTGTCCAGGCAAAACAGTCGTATGTGGTACATCCTACAGATAGTATTTGTTAGGTATCGGTTAAAAACGTAGCAACTGTCATTTCTGCTATTTCTAGTGTTAAATTTCTATATCTGTTCATACACATTTTAAGGGTAAATAAAGATAATAAAATATTCTAAATTTCACAACAATATTCCACAAAATGACAAAGTTATACACAAAAACTTATTTGGCAAACTTTGATCGTCTTTCCTGTAAACTAGTCATTTCGCAGATCCGACTATGTTAATTGGGACCGTCGAATTATACACCAGCGTACGCGCACCTGTCAGTAATCTGGCCAAAGATCCAAGAGCCAGATTGACCCGACACTACACCGAAGATATCCCGGACGTCAGCCTATACGAGATTAGAATGGCTCTCAAACAGTTAAAAAACAATAAGGCACCGGGTGATGATGGAATCACGGCTGAGCTTCTGAAAGCAGGTGGAACACCGGTATTAAAAGCTCTTCAGAAGCTATTCGATTCCGTCATACTCGAGGGACAAACGCCTACGGCATGGCACAGAAGTGTGGTGGTACTTTTCTTCAAAAAAGGCGACAAAACCTTATTGAAGAATTATAGGCCTATCGCACTTCTGAGCCATGTCTACAAACTGTTTTCGAGAGTCATTACGAATCGTCTCGCTCGCAGGTTCGACGACTTCCAGCCTCCCGAACAAGCCGGTTTCCGAAAAGGTTTTAGTACCGTAGACCACTTACATACGCTGCGGCAGATTATACAGAAGACTGAGGAGTATAATCAGCCCTTATGCTTGGCGTTTGTGGACTACGAGAAAGCCTTCGATTCGATCGAGACCTGGGCTGTGCTACAGTCTCTCCAACGGTGCCAAATTGACTATCGATATATCGAAGCGCTGAAGTGTTTGTACGAAAACGCCACCATGTCGGTCCGTCTCCAGGATCAAGGCTCGAAACCTATCCAGTTGAAGCGAGGGGTGAGACAGGGAGACGTTATATCTCCGAAACTGTTCACCGCCGCCCTGGAAGATGTCTTCAAGCTTCTGGACCGGAGCGGACTCGGTATCAATATCAACGGCGAGTACCTCACTCACCTTCGATTCGCTGACGATATCGTAGTCATGGCTGAGACCTTGGAAGACCTAGGCACAATGCTCGATGGCCTCTGTAGAGCCTCTCAACAAGTGGGTCTTAAAATGAACATGGATAAGACGAAAATCATGTCTAATATCCGTGTCGCACCCACTCCTCTAAAGGTTGGAGACTCTACACTCGAAGTTGTTGACAATTATGTATACCTGGGACAAACAGTTCAGTTAGGTAAGTCCAACTTCGAGAAAGAGGTCAACCGTCGAATCCAACTCGGCTGGGCAGCGTTCGGGAAGCTTCGCGATATCTTCTCGTCCAAAATACCGCAGTGTCTCAAGACTAAGGTCTTTGACCAGTGTGTGTTGCCAGTAATGACATACGGAACAGAGACGTGGTCGCTTACTATGGGCCTCATAAGAAGGCTCAAGGTCACCCAAAGGGCGATGGAGCGCGCTATGCTCGGAGTTTCCCTGCGTGATCGAATCAGAAATGAGGAGATCCGTAGGAGAACTAAAGTAACCGACATAGCCCGCAGAATCGCCAAACTTAAGTGGCAGTGGGCGGGGCACATAGCTCGCAGAACAGATAGCCGTTGGGGCAGAAAGGTTCTCGAGTGGCGACCACGAACCGGAAAACGTAGTGTTGGCAGGCCTCCCACTCGGTGGACCGACGACCTGGTGAAGGTCGCGGGTTGCGCATGGATGCGGGCAGCGCAGGACCGGTCGTTGTGGAAATCCTTGGGGAGGCCTTTGTCCAGCAGTGGACGTCTTTCGGCTGAGAGAAGAAGAAGAAGAAGAATTATTCTGGTATTTACAACAATTCGAGATAGAATCAAAAACCGGTCAGGTTCGAGTTAGACTTGCACAACGAGGAATCCGTATAAATTTATATAGTTACGTCTAAAAGTTTACTATAAACCGTCATGAGTTGTAGATTTAACTTGAATTGAAAATTGAAGGGAAAAGTTTAATTTGAATTTTAACTTGATACCTCAGCGTTTCTGAGCAAAATAATTTTGACAGACAGACAACAAAGTGTTTCTATGTAATTTCCTATTGAGGTACGGAACCCTAAAAATAAAGTCAATCCAAACCCTCCCAACTAAATGACATAAAAGTTCTAAAGGTCCTCTTACTAAGGTCGTAGCGAGGAGTGCATTTGTTCGGAAGCTGTATTGAGAGTGTCTTGACAAAAGTTTTTGCATAGTTTCACAGCTTTACGGGGGCAAAGTTCCTTTTTATAATTTTGCATTTTTGAAATGAGACTTTTGCATAAAAGCTCGAAGAGTTTTTATTTTTACCTAAGTACTAAGTACTGTTATAACTTTATTGCAATACAAAATAACCCACTACAAACAAGTTAATACTAATATTATAAATGCGAAAGTTTGGATGTGAGTTTGCGAGTCTGTAGGTTTGTGAGGATGTTTCTCAAAATCTACTGGACAGATTTCAATGAAATTTGGTATACTGGAAGAAAAATACTGGGAATAGCACATAGGGTACTTTTATGCCGAAATTCTCACAGAAGCGAAGCCCCGGGGCGCGACTAGTAATAAAATAAAGATAGATATTATTATTTAAAAATCCTACCAATGAAACTTCAAACGTGAAAAACTGCCAATAACATGTGCAATATACGTCAAAAATAGCAGTTTCTATTCGAAAAAAGCCGCCTTGGAGCGTTTTAAATACACGTGCGTTGAAATGGTAGTCCAATGTCTAAACAATTTTAGACAAGTATCAAAACTATCGCGCCGATTGCGTACAGTCACAAACGTGTCAAGTTACCCTGCATGGACTGTATGTGATGGCAATAGATTCGAATTTTCAATATTAGGTAGGTTGAGGTGCTAGTAACTGTACTGCTTAGGCAATTTTAATACGATTTAGATTTAGACCATTATAACTTTGAGTGCAATACGTTGTTTAATACAAAGTGGTCACGATTTGCCATGGTGACAGAGTTACTGCATTTTCATCCCTATGCAGTTATTATAAGTGAAACTTTTGCTCTATGCATGAATAAAATGCTAAAGCGAATTTGGTATTTATTCCAAAATGATTTTTTTCCGTTGACATTTATTAGACTTCGTAGTAAATGCGTTCGTAGCATGTAGAAGTTTCGTAGAGGTCTACGAAGCTACGAATGTTTGATGGCTACGAATGAGTGGACTTTTCGTTGACGTGTTTGTTTTATTTTCAACTTACTAATTTCAATTTTTTGTGTACCTACGTCAGATTTATCATATTCATTTTTTTCTAATTATTATTGACCCACTACTGGGCAAAAGCCTATTACAGGTGGCGTATCACCTGCAAGTTCCGCAGCAGGTTTGGATTGAGTGACAATTTTTTACCCTCCCATACTAATTCCGATCATCTGATCTGATCGTCCAATTTGTATGAAAGGCCACTTTTTGCTTTAGATTTATTTAGTAATTACTCAGTTTCATCATCTAAATCTACAAATAAAATTTAGCAGGTGAATAAAACGCCACCCTGTTTAATATTTATTATCAAATATACATCATACGACACACACCTGACAGCCCCCTTCTGGGACAACAAAACCATTAGTAGGGGTCGAAACTAATGGAGCCAGTCAATTACTTAGGGGCAGCGGGAGGGGTGCGGGTGTCCATGATAACTCCGCACCATCGATCAAACTTCGGCCAAGAAATATAGCTTTTCTATGCTCCTTGATTGATTTATCGACGACGACAACGCACTGGCTGGTTGATGGGTTCGTCGCCAAAAAAAAAGATTATTTTAGTATTTTATTTTTATTTAGCCAGTAACAAATTTAAGATAGAAAGCTTTATTTGCATTTTAATTTATGTAGACTCGCTTTTATCGAATTCTGTCGAGTTTCTTTTCGGTCACATAGAGCGTCCTGCATCCAGACTTAGACGAAGCGACTTAGACGATATCGTCAGACCACCTAATTGTATATAGGTAAATATTTATACACCTTTTCAAATTATTGCTAGAAGGAACGATGGAAGGTGGAGTAAAACTGTTACCGAGCGGTACCCCCGAAACGGAAAACGGAGTGTAGGGCATCCGGCAGCTAGATGAGTCGACGATGTTAAGAATATTGCTGGCAACAACTGAAGTAGGATGGCCTAGGACAGAGAAAGAGGCTTTTACCCAGCAGTGGGTCACGGAAGGCTGTGGATGATGATGATTTATACACTCTAAAACAGTGAATAGAAATGTACACCACATTTTATAGTGCAAACAATTTTGAGTGGTATCTCTTCTTGTGGCCACCACTGTACATTTAATTTGAAATAAAGAAAATAAAAAAAAACTAAGCCAATAAAATTGTTTAGCAGAATCCTCAAATGTTTAAAATGAAATTTTCATAATCCCGGATATACCCGGGAATAAAATATACACTGGGTATTTTTGTTTAGTACAAGGATCACGACCGAGTTCGTAAAATTGGAAATATGTTCGGTTGGCCGTTACTGTTCTACTGTGTTGTTATTTTTTATATAAAATATGGGTTTGCTCTTGACTACAATCTTGTCCGAGGGCAGAGATGAGGTCTACGGTGAAGCCAGCTTACCCAGAAGCAGCTATCTCGATGGTCACTTTGATCTCCTTTCTGATTGATTGATTTGGAGCACATGTTTTGTGATCATTCATATCGATCAGTCAATCATAGACACTAATTATGTCATCTAATAATAATTTTCAATCCAAGTTGCTATGCCAAAAGTATCTTTTACTTTGGTACCTAGCTGGCAAAAAATAGTGGCAGGTTTTGGTGGTATATATTACGTAATTATTTCGTTTATAACTATCTATAGACCTTTGAATTCACCCACGTGAATTTCGAGCGTGGTCGGCCATGTAAGGTCTACCCACAGATTAGATTAGGCTAGATACCGCAAGTTTGTTCGATATTATGAAAACCGAGCGTGTCATTATTTTCTACCTACGATGACGTCACGCCAGTCATTTTAGTGAAAGGCGCAACATAAACGCGAATGAAGGCTAAAGCTACGACGTCGAGAATCCGAGACGCTGCAAAGCCGCTCCCCACTCGTCGCACTTTCCCCTCAACGTTACGCTGATATTGACGTTACAAGAGACCATTCTCAATGGTTTTCATATAATTTTGTATCCGATAAGATCCGTAGCCCGTCGTAGCGACTGGCGTCATTAACGAAAGACCGCACGTTAACTGGGTAGCAAACGCGTGATGTTTGTCTATTGAATATACGCAGGGCACGCTTGAACATACTGTTTGCGGCATCTAGAGTATATCAAAATCTGTGGGTCTACCTATTGGTGAATAACCCGAAATATCAAATCGAAGTGAGTTCGAAGCCAGCACCGAAGTACCCGTAGCGCGATATGACTGTGGTCTTTATTTCCATTTGGGTCCTATTTATTACGGTCCCTTTTATGGCTATCTGCGGAAAATGGACATTATGTGAAGGTTTGGTTTTACTTTGACAAACGTATGACGTAATCTTTTGCAGGCCTCTGGCGGGAGTAGATTCTCGGAAACATTTTCTATTATTATTTGTCCGAATCTGCGGCAAAGCCTTTGCCTCTGTATTTGATTCAAAGATCAAGTATTTATTAATGATAGTAGCGTCTTGGGGCTCTGATTTTGTCATAATTTCTGAAGAAAAAAACAAACTACCCTGTGTCACTACAGGTGTATACTACAGTTTTCTTTTGTACCAATTTTCATAGAAATTCGTCGAGTAGTTTTTGCGTGTTGAGTAACAAACGTTCTTACAAACTCTAAAAGAATTGCTGTGTAAGCAACGAATCTACAAGAAAAGCTGCTCTAAAATTCGTTTAGAGTACGAATTAATATTGAAAATCTCCTCAGACTGCAAAACTCATCAGTTGAAGTGCTCTTCATAAATAATTAGTCTCAGCGAGCTAAGATAATGAATTAATAACACTTCAATCTGACAAACAAGCCGTTAGAATACTTATAACATTCACGAAATACTCGTAGTTCGTTTTGTGCCCGTGTAAATGCGACAGTGTGAATGTTTTTTTTTTATAACATAGGGCGGCAAACGAGCAAGCGAGTCACCTGATGGTAAGCGATCACCGCTGCCCATGGACTACTGCAACACCAGGGGTATTACAAGAGTGTTGCCGGCCTTTCAAGAAGACGTAGACTCGTTTTTATCGTTTGTAACTCAATAACGTCAAAACGGCTGATTGGTTTAAAATTTGGATTACATATAGAGTAGTGAACAAACGAGGACATGGGCGAACAAGGCGAGCAATTTAGACAGTGGTCCATCGAGTAAAGGACCATAACAGACCGATATCATAAGCCAGAGTAACATATTGGTTTATTTTATACCGAACTTCCCATATGATCGGTGCCATTATAGGGCTTTGGATAGCACCCGTTTTATTATTGTTTTAATTTCTTTTCCCCTTAAATATTAATAAAGACAAACAGTACATATATTCCCAACACGCGAACGGGGTATTATTTAGGGTGATTCATAAATAAACAGATGGATAGTCAATATTAGGCGGAAATAAAGGAGCCTTTTTGCGTTGATTGAACGTTGGGGGAAGTAATCAATCACTCAAAGGTAGATAGATTCATATTGTACGTTTTATCCAGTGGTGATTACATTTACTTTAAAAAAAATGTTTGTAAATGTTATATGTATACCTTTTAAGAAGAAAGAAGAAGAAAAATCATTTATTTGGCTATAAAAACCAAAACGATCTCTGCTAAAAAAAAAGGCTGGTCTTTTAAAGTATTTCATGAATTTTTTTATTTACAAAAATAATAATTTGTTATTTGGTAAATGCCAAAAAGTACAGATACAAAATAGGATACGAATACGTCAACACAAGTATCCATATGCCATAACCATTCTAATATTATAAATATGAAAATTCACAGACTTTTATAAGTTGTGTTTTTTTTTTCACATCAAAAGTATACATTAGATTGATGTATTTTTTGTTTCAAGAAGAAGAGAGCTGGAGAGTAACATCGGCTATAAGATTATAACATTTGTACAGACATAAATATTTGTATAGTACATTATAAATTGTTTGTGACTGCATTTCCCATCGCTTCCTTAGTGCACCTTTCATGGAAAAAAGTGGTGCCACTTCGCTGTTGCATTTTTTCTTGAAAACGCAGACAAAGCTCGTGTCTACCATTACTTATATTTTATATTTAATACATACCATCTATTGTTTATAAAACTCACCAACAAACGGCCCGCCCTACCAATCGTGATCGCACAATGAGTCCAATCAACAAATATTTTCGTCCAATCCCCTGGCAACGACCCTCCACCTGCCACTTCCATCAGAATCAATCGGGAGGAAAAAAAATGAGGTATAATAGAATTGAATTATCGCTGGATAAAGACGGGCCAGAGAATGGAGGTGGATGGAAAGAGTCAGTAATTCGATTGTGTTCGGTAACAACCCTAGATGAGATGACAAAGGCGATATGGCTTTTAACTAGAAATAATTTCGTTACGTAGCTCTTGATGTTATGATAAACAAAAAGTTCAATAAATTAGTTGTATTTGTTGTTGTTGTTGTTTCTATGGACTTTTCAGAAATAAAATTATTATTATTATTAATTACTACTTTAGATTTTGCCTTTTGGCTTTTGGCCAGGAGTGGGACACAAATAGCTAAGAAAAAACTACTTTAAAAAATTTTGCAATGCATAATTGTATGTAAAAAAAACTACATAGGTATTAAACGCGCAAATCCGTTTTTGATTTCTTTAATGTTTATATTATTTGTATTTAAAAAATATTATTATTTTGGAAATTATAATATTGCGATAACATAAATAAGGGTACGCAATAACGATATTGTTAAAATAAGGTTGGGAAAAAATACCTACGTAAGTATGAACGGGTTTACTTTTTTATTTATCTAATTGAAAAGATATTAATGGCCATTACACCTAATTCACCTAAAAGGATCTTCAAGTGCGTAGTTGTCTTGATATAATTTTTCTAACATAAATGTGTTAAACCATTACTTGAACAATGTGTGAAACTACAAGGTAAACAACCAAATTTAAACTATTTAGCTAATTCCACACATAGGTATTTCAAAGCCCTGGGAAGTTTGATATCTACTTAATTACCAATATTTAACGAAGACTGTCTCAATACCATATCTTCTATGATCCGTGATCTAGGAGGGCAATCGAGTATCGAATGCGATGTTTGTCTCCCCCCTCTCCCTCTAATTCCCCGTCAGAGTAATGCAATAAAGAAAATTGTTATAGATCTGGATTGGAGCAACAGGTCTGTCGCGATCATTGTACAGATAAATCTTTTACAGACAAACATACAAAAGTAATTTGAAATAAAGACATTCGCACTGTCAATGTTTTTACGTAGGCACAGAATAAGTTCTTCGTGCAACAAAGGCTGTGTGAGGGTCGACGACGTATTTGCTTAATTTTTTTGCTGAAAATCATCTGTTAGTATGGAAAACAAGGGAAGGAGTTATTGTTACGCGTATTGAATTACATTAAACACGCCAAATGGTAAAACTAACAAACAGGTTAAGTTAAAGGTCCACCATGAACTAAACCTAGAATAGCTGAGAGTATCATCAATGTAACAATTTAGGTATCCAATTTTAGACCTTATTACATTGTCTGGACTGAAGTGCTTACATATTAATGCTCTAAATCTACCATAAACTATTATAACTAGGAAAAATAGAAAAACTGCTTTGTAGTTTTTCTATATTTTCCTAGTTATCATAGTTAACGATGGATGTAGCTAAATTAGTTTAGCTTTAGTTGGACCTTTAACTTAACGGCAAATATAACTAACAGATATAAGATGAAATACTGCTGCCATTAGCAAAAAAAACGCTGACATTTTTATTGAAATTAAGTTCTCGGAATCTCGGAATCGTTTTCTTTTGCTAATTTCGAAAACATATGGGGTGCGCGTTTCTTGCTAATGGCGGCAGAACATATAGACGCACTTACCCCGCTCAGCGTTTTGATATTGTGCAAAGCGTCTTGCGCTTTCAACGCCGCTTTCCGAGTGAAAAACGTCACAAAACAGCACCCTGCGAACAGAAGCGCACACTGTACAAAACATGACATACACACGGACAGACAAGGGCACAAACCACAGAAATCGGAATAATGACTTTAAAAATCGAATTTTCAATAACGTTGTTCCATATACACTCGTTTTTTTTTTCGCGTCAAAGCGTTTTTCGTGTCATATAAAAGACAGTATTTCTAATAGTCTGATTATTCCGATTACTGGCACAGATTATTTAGAACTAGGCAGGGGTCACTCAATGGATGATTTAGACATTGCGAGCTGTTAACTTCACATAACAACGCGCACGTGTGAGTAACCAGGCATCCTAGGTGAGCGACAGAACGCTGCGCGGCGCGACACGATGCTGTGCTACAAGGGAATGTCACACGCGACAACGCCAACAACATAGGCCACAAGTATGTACATACATTTGATATTTGAGTATCGCGTCGCGCCGCGCTGTCTTGCTGCTTTTGACACTCGCAAGATTGTGACACTATATGGTGTAGTTGCAGCTACTCGGTTGGTCGACTCGCATGCTAGAAATGTCTAAACTATGCACTTACGTTAGATGCATTGGTCACTGTTCGAAAAAGAGATACGGCCTGGCAAAAAGAGATGATTACAGGCACAAACATTTACTGAAATAAATAAATACGGACTAATTTAAACAAAAGTTAAGTTATAATTACTTGAGTTTTTTTTATCTGTAAGGATAACAAGAATATCTAGAAATCTGTAGCTATAATTATGTTTTATTTTGATTATTACGCATTTCTCAAAGGCGGTATTCAGTTATTCTCCATTTAATAATACTTAGAAAGAAAGAAAGAAAGAAAATAAATTTATTGACTAAACAGAAACTGCGACAAGGTAGACACAAAACAAAACTTATTAATAACCTTTTATATAGTAGGTGTCGCAGTGGTTGCCAATAGGACCTTGCTCAGCATAAAGCTGCAGCGCAATGCACTGCAGCGCTGATAATTCTGCAAGTCCCTTTAGATTTTAGGTGACATTTGGAATCACATATATATTTAAACTAAGTTGAGTTGTAGTTGTAGGGATATAGAAAAAAAAAAAAACAATTACATACTTAGAAACATCAAAACAAAAAAATAAAAATAAAAAATAAGTAGTTCGTAAATTAAATGAAATGCGTCCAGGGAAAACTCAAATCTGCCGCTTCTGATCTTCAAGTAGGTAGCTTTTATATTGGGATTTAAAACTTGTTAAAGCTTTGAGATCCCTTATAATTATTTCGACATTGCAGTTCTATTTCAAGTATATACCTATCCCAAATTAGATGCTTACAATGGTACTCAAATCGGACAATTTCTCTCAAACTGGGGATTAGAATGTCTACTTCGTACATTCAGTTCTATGTCAAGTTACGTAGTTACGTAAGCAAGGACCTCTATGTGGCTGTAATAGAGGCCAATTTGGGTTGGTTAGTGTTCTGTCGACTGTACCTACAGTCAAATAGGGCCGCCGCGCCGCCAACGAAATTTTCAATTAATTAATTACCAAAGTATTAGTAGAATTGAGGCTTCGATTTTGATGAAATAATATTACAAATAACTTATTAGCGTTTCGAACCGGAAACATCAGATTGGAAAAGTTAAATTATTATTCCGTGGTTACCAAAGTAAAATACAAATTACGCATACAAATTGGCTGATCTGATGATGAACTCTGTATGGGAGAAATAAAATTGTCACTTTTTAATGCAGATTTCTTTAGAAACCTGTTCAGTTTCATCATCAAAAATTTAACTAATTTTGCGGATAAATAAAAGGTGTATAGTGTAAATAATTAAATATCTTCATAAGTGATAGATACAAGTGGTAGGTGTATATATAAATAAATCTTAATCCCAAGTTAATAGACGAATGTAATCACTAAAAAATATATAATTATTACATGATTTTATTGAGTACAAAAATAAACGAGCTTCCAAAGTAGAAACATATCTAAAATATTTATCTATAAAGTTTACGAAACACATCAACTACCGCAATATAATAAACATATGAAATTCTCAAATAAACTTTGGCTGAATTCTAAATTCGCGCGATAAAACCCGCTCCAGTCGGGAAATAAGAAAATATAATAATTTAAAAGCCAAGTTTGTGCCATTGGAAGAAAAAGTTCTCACATGTTGGATGGGCAACGAGCGGGCTTTAACCTGGCCTCTTTCAATCCGCTCAGTGTCGACAAATAGGGCTGAAAAGGACGTTTTGAGAAAGGCAAGTATTCGCATGTGTGTTACAGAGAAGCGTTTCAGAAGTTAAGAATAAAGTTGGAGTTGAAATACGTGGGAGTTGCCAATAAAATTGATTCATACAACGTTTTATACGTTTGAGAAATTAGACATATTAGTCTTTCTAACTTCCGCGCCTCTGGCTACGACCGCGATAGATGAAACTCGGTTGAAACGTCAATCAGAGTAAATACAGGTTGTTATATTAAACACATCCATATGTAGGACCTTTCACACATGGCACGTAGTACATGGCCGTAGAAAGGGCCTGGAGTGGCGGCTGCTACGTATAAACAGTCACAATCATTAATTTGTAAACACTTCGGTCCATAAGACAATGTGATAAGGCCTAAAATTGGATACATATCAATGCTCGTGACTGTACTAGCAGGCGCAGCGCAAGATGTCCACAACCCAGGTGGTCTGACTGAAGACTTCTTTTAGCTGAGATGATGACGAGTGATAAGTAGCATTTGCTGGATTCAGTGAATCCTATGTATGATAAAAGACTGGATTATATGGATGTGTTACCTTGAGAAGCTTGGTAGCGCCGTGTTTCGCGCGCTTGGTAACGTGACTGGGGACCAAAAATATTGAGGTATCTCGACCTCCTCAGTGCTTCGGAACGGCGTTATACCGGTTGTATTTGCAGTCGTTAAAACACACTAATCCTCATTGGACCCTTATCCGTCCGTGAGGAAGGCCCACTGGCTTCCACTCTGGCTGGGGCACTCCCCAGCAGTGGGGACATTACAATGGCTGATAAAAATAATTAGGGGGAGCCATTTTCAAAATGAAGCTTGGAGATCAGCATACGGTATCCCTCTCGATGTTGAGCGGCCTGTTTCAATGGTTGATGATGTTGACTCCGAAACACGGAGATAAGAAAGCCCACTGGAGTGACTGATATTGCGCTGGTGGTGACGAGGTTGAAGTGGAGATGGGCAGGCCACAAGAGCAGGAGAGAGGACGGCCATTGGGCGTGCAGGATTGCGAAGTGGAGACCCAGAACAGGCCAGAAAAAAGGACATCTACAAAATTTTGGGCAAAACCTGGATTCGATCTGCAAGAAACCGGGCAAAATGGAAAAAAACATGAGGAGGCCAACATTGGGGTATACCGGGCTGAAGAAGAAGGTGATGATGTGTTACCTTTGCTGGCGCCGGTGATCTTGTCCCGTAGCACGTTGATCTGATGCACGCGGCCGAACTCCTCGAACATGAGCCGCAGGTCGTTCTCGTCCATACTGCGCGGGACCTGGCCCACGAACATCTGAAAATTGCAGATAGGGAATATGTTACATTGTCCAGAGACAATTTCAAGTTCGAGACAGTTTTTTTTTTATAACATTAGGCGGCAAACGAGCAGGCGGGTCCCCTGATATACGCGAGCACCGCTGCCCATGGACAGCAACAGTATTCTTGACCTACCTAACCCCAATGTCGAAATAGTAAATTCAAATAGGTAGCATATACCAAATCATATCACTCGGATTGGGTCAATATCATATGCATGAGACTTCAAATAAGAATAGGGAGTGTTCTATTGAGTCTCACGTTATATGGATTTCGATATTACGATTGGTGTATATTTTCAGCGAAGAAAACTAATTGGAAAATATGATTCATATTAAAATAAAATGTCCTCCCTAGCTAGTCCTAAAGGCTGTCAAGCTAATTATTAAAAAATAAAAAACACGACTGAAAACTCAAATAGCCTATGTCACTTGGAGGAATCCAAGGAATCTAAAAATACCGGTTACATCAAAAGGGTGGAATAAAGAAACATGCATACATACATGAACCCTGAAAACATAACACTCCTTTTTTGGTCAGTCGTATAAAAAGCCTTTAAGGACCCCAGACCGCACTAAGTTATCCGTTACTAAAGTCTTTATCTATCAACGAAGTGACAAAATATAAAAAAAATCTACAGGCGGAAGAAGCGACATTATTTGTTTTAATTAAGTAAAATCGAGTAAAACGCTCAATCAGTACGTAAATGGACTACAGAGTAATCATGCCATGCACTCCTCTCGTGGGGCTTTTAATTATTTCCCTCTACAGCTTCATTTGCTCTTACTGTTGCTATAAATATCTACATAATGTAATTTCCATTAAATAATCAGGCAAATTAAAGGCTTTCGAGTCTCACGCTCTTGTCTCTGTCTACCCCGTAAGGGATAAAGAAGTGATAATGGATCTAAATCCTAACTAACATTATAAATGCGAAAGTGAGTTTGTTTGTTTGTTATCTCTTCCCGCTTTATCTACTGAACCAATCTTCCTGAAATTTCGCATACACATAGTTAGAAGTACTGAGAAGAACATAGGGTACCTTTCATCCCGGGAAAAAAGCACTATTCCTGTCGGAGATTTACGCGGGCGAAGCCGCGGGCAAAAGCTAGTCAGTTAATAAAAGTACCTAAACAATAAAACTGTCTTGTTTCTGTTATGTATTTGTTTGTTTAATCGCGTTAACCTCACAACTACCATATCAACTATAGTAAATTAACATTGTCAATGAGGTCTATCTATACTGGATTTCTCATGACAGCACAGCTGCGGCTTGCAGCTATATATAGTACTAGCTTTTGCCCGCGGCTTCGCCCGCGTGAATTTCCCACGGGAACAGTGCTTTTTCCCGGGATAAAAAGTAGCCTATGTGCTATTCCAGGTCATTATCTACCTCTGTACCAAATTTCATCGAAATCCGTCCAGTAGATTTTGCGTGATTGAGTAACAAACATCCTCACAAACTCACAAACTCACAAATTCACAAACTCACAAACTCACATCCAAACATTCGCATTTATAATATTAGTATGGATTAAAATAGTACTAAAAATATAATCTGGGGTTAAAAAATGTGCTTTTATTTTCGTTTCCCTAACAAAACTGTTTGCTCAGCCTCCCGCGAGCCAAGTCCGGTATACTCGACTGCACGACAAGTGACTCGTGGACTCAATACTGCTGTATTAAAGGCAAATTTGCAATGAATTTGGGCAGCTTGTTGTGCTATTGATAGTACTTTATAAATATTTGCGAATTTCGCCATTTGTTCCCAGTTCATATTAAACCGTTCAAATATTGTATGAGATTTTCTCCTTTGACAAACATCTTGTTTTAATTCTATCGAATTGCTGATTTTTTGTTAGTTTATTTAGTCAAATCTTTGCATTTTTTTCTTAATTCTCTGTGTTGCGTTTAGTCCACTCTCGACTCAAACTAAGATATTTAATTGACCTAATATTTAGTTCATTCCAAATGGGCATAAATCCAACGGACAAAAAAATGGCCTTGCACTTTTTCATTTTAACTTCTCACGAAAAAAAGTTGTTGTCAAATAGTAAAATAAACTGAAACATACCTTGATGTAATCGGGATCGGGCATGTCTGGTTTCTCGTCATTGTTGTTGTTGTTTATACTGTTGTTGTTATTGTTGTTGATGTTCATATTCAGCCCACTGTAACAAACAAATTTCAGTTTTTATTAAATTAATAATTAAATAAATTACATCATCACTATTATATTGTACTGGCGACCCGAATTTACAGAATTATGAACAAACGTAAAATTAATAATTTATTTTCTGTTCAAAGTAGTGTTCATATGTGTTGTGTTCATAGTAGTGTCCGTGACTATAATGTCACGGGCTAATACGAACACAATACTACTAATAATTTACTATGCTTGCTCGTTTGCCGCCCTGTTATAAATTTTTTTTTTTATAAAATCTGGCTTATTCCATTATGCTCAAACTTGCATGTAAGGAAAATGCATCCGTTGCCTATGTGAACGCAACCTAAGCCTTATATGACAAATCATATCCATAACGTAGGAAAAACTATCCAACTTTGCAATATTACCAGTCTTCTGAGCACATTTTAAAAACTTTTCAGCATACTTATGCCAAATAATAGGTACGTAAACTTTTATGTATCTCTTTTAAAGATACAGACGAATCCAAGATCTATATTCGAAAAAAAATGTAGTCAAATATGGATTTTTCACAGTAAGCCTATAAGTACACAAGGTTTTTCGAGTGTTTCCAAAACTACAAGGTATTTCCAACAAATCCGAGTGAAACTTGTTCAAAAGGGTATGTTTTAGGAATCCCTTTATTCGTACCATGGCCAAAGGGCTTTGGGAAATTTCGGAGGAGCCGGTGGGCTTGTAAACATCCCGAGGGATTCACTGTGTAGGTCCTTAACCTTATTTAAAGCTAATTTTAATAGTTTTTGTTATTTGGTTTTGTAGCCAATATAGACTTTTAATTTTCCTGAAATTTAGCATGTACATAAACGAAGAATTCTCTCAGCAGTTAAGGCGTGATTTTTGGAGGTGTGATTTTTGCAACTTTCGTATTGTAAGATGCCTGCCGACCGACGGCGCCGGCGCATATCAGGATAACTATTCTGTTAATGGGTAAAATTAAACCTGTAATAGCACGGCAATAGTAAGTACTGTTTATCCCTAAATTAGTATGGATAAGGAACCTCAGGACGAAGCTGGTAGGCTATAGGTATTATTTTTCTGACTCTTTCTCACAGGTAAATATGACTTATTGTTTACACATATAAAACATCCTAACAAAAAGTGGAACTTATCTTAGATTGTTAACCTCAAATAATGATACAAAACCAAGTCATCCTACGAAACTGCTTCCCATATATTAATTGCAATAGCTAATAATATAAATGCGAAAGTTTTGCAAATATGTCACTCCATTACGCAAAATTTACTTGACGGATTTCGATGAAATTTGATACAGGAATAGAGAGAAAAACGGGAATAGCACAAAGGATACATTTCTTCTAAAATTCGAACGAGAGAGGAGCCCTGGGGCGGATCCAGTATAAAAATATAGGTTATAAACAAGTACCTTATTGTTCTAGAAATGGAGTCATGCCACACTCCGTAGCCGCACTTGTTTGCTATGACGTTATCACTGATAAGGGCATACATCGCTTGATTACACCTCTTATCACTATCAGCACAATCAACAAACTCTCAGACGAGCGTTCCCGCCGCACGTTGACTCCTTCTAAATTCGAATGTTGTCGACAAGTTTCGATGCGTACCCTCAACTTTTTTATTTGATGTCGCTCGGAATGAGGCAAAGATATCAATGATGTCGATTTTATCGAGTGTTTTGTTTTTACAAATGTCATCGATCCGATTTTTAATATTGATGTTTTCTTTGTTATTATAAAAATCGATTGTAAGTCTTACTTCGTAATAAGTTACGTTTATACTGTAGTTCAGTGGTATCGTCGTTTGTCTATGTACTAGGAAACTTTATTTACCAGTAGTAAATGAGTAGTTAGTTTGAAGCGGTGGTGGCCGAGTGGTAGTGCGCCCGCCTGTGGATGCAAAATCCCAGGTTCGAATCCTGCCCGGACTACATGAGTTTGTATACCAATCTGACTCATGTTAGTTTTCATCGACCACCACTTGCTTCCGGTGAAGGAAAACATCGTGAGGAAACCTGCACTCTGGTTGATGATTATCAGCTAGTGTGTGAAATGGAGAAGGCAATGGCAAACCACTCCATTAAAATTGCCAAGAGAGTTGTTGTGTGTGTTTCATTCCATATAATGACCACGACCCACAGTCATGAGGAAATACGACTAAAGAGAGAAATGAGTAGTTGGGGTTTCGAATCCCAAGGAAAGCCTACTTTTATCTATGATTCTAAAGTTCCACTTTCAGTATGTATATCAGTCCGTTCATGTCATAAGTTATTTTAACCAAGTTAAATGCATACAATTTCCGTGAGAATATCAATAGATTCAAACAAAATATATTTTTAGTTTATCTTTTTGTTTGAAAATGAAAAGAGCGAGGCAAAACTATTTTATCAACTCGTCTAAAAGTATTACAAGGGTGATGCACCCACACAAGCAAAGCCGACATGTGTGAATCATTGTAATAACAGTTTTATCTGGTTCATTCTTATCTATTGATCGGTATTTCGTGTTTGGTGTGGAAAATAGAAGGTGAACTTTCGACTGATAACACGGCCATAAACGAAACTCTAGTCGAGTTTCGTTTATCAAAAAATCAATGTGAGAATCTGCAAAATAGGCATAAAATCTGAAAATTAGCATTTGAATTTCTTGACCGCGCTGGTAGAAACTACAAAATTTATATTGCGCAGAATGTCAAGTCTGTTAAATTATGACAGATCTCTTTAGGGAACTTGGTCTAATCTGTGTTATACTACAAAACATTTTATTTTAATCATATAAAATATATAAAATTAACGAATTGATAAAAATATTTTTAAAAGATTAACATACTAAAAATCTCAAACCAGTAACGCCGACGTAATTGGTAGTAGACGCAAAACAAAATGAATCACTAATACACAATCAATCAGTGAGACGTATACAAAAATTACGAAATTAATATAAAATAAATTCGTGTTACAGGCAGTTTATCAAAAGTACTGATTTGGATGAAAATTTACACAGGTTCATTTAAAAAAAACCGGCCAAGTGCTAGTCAAACTCGCGCACTGAGGGTTCCGTACACGCAAAGCATCTCTCATTATAGCTCAAATTAAAAGACCAACTAGTTTCAAAAACAAACTTAACTTTGCAGTTCGGTCCCTAAGATTCATACTGAATCCAGCGCAAAAATAAGTTTGTAACACTTTTTTTGGGTTGGCTTTAGAATGGATTAAACTCAAAAGCGACCTAGCTGAAAAAGGTAGTATTGGTTGCGAGGAGCGAAGCGACGAGCGTTAGGTTATATATATAAACCAAAACGTCAGAACCGACTTGGCCCCAAAATAAAAATGCATTTCTAAGTTATAATTTTAGTAAATTAGTGAAAAGGAAAGAGAACTCAATCTTTAAAATCATGAAATTTAGAAAAAGCATGGTGTAACATTACTTGTACAGGAATAAATCTGAAAGTTGTAAATATGTTCTTGGAAGTCTGAAAAAAAGCGTTACAAACTTATTTTTGCGTTTGATGCAGTATGAATCCTAGGGAACGAACTGCAAAGTTAAGTTTGTTTTTGAAACTAGTTGGTCTTGTGGTTAGAGCTAATGTAAGATGCTTTGCGAGTACATGAAAAAAAATGGCCAAGTACGAGTCAAGAGGGTTCCCCTCTTGACTCGTACTTGGCCATTTTTTTTATCGTGTTTTCACAAATAGGTAAAGTTTTATAAAATTAATACATAACCTAAAATCATCCTCGACTCTTGATTTTTATCCTGTTAAAAACCCACCCAAATCGTATCACAAAATAGACATGTGCGTTCATAACGTAAAAAATTTAATATAGCTGTAATCTGCGTGGCTAACATTCGCTCGTCGGAATTCCGACGTACGACTTAATTAAGATTCCCAGATTTCGAGGTCCATCTGGGGGATGCCAAAAGCCATAAGAGAAGATTAAATAACGGTTTACCACAGGGCTCTGTACTCGCCCCAATTCTCTTCAATCTGTATATCCACGACTTGCCACCCACTGAGTCAACTAAGTTTATATACGCCGATGACATAGCTCTTGTTTACCAAAGCAAAGATTTTAAGTCTGGAGAGGAAGTGCTGTCGTCTGACTTGGAAAAGCTCAGCAAATACTTTCATGAGTGGCGCCTAATACCGAGCGCGAGCAAGACGGAAGTGGCTTGTTTCCATCTCAGTAACCGTCTCGCCAACTACCAGCCAGCTGTTTCTTTCAGAGGAAAATTGCTGAAGCACAACCCTTTTCCTAAGTACCTTGGGGTAACTCTGGATAGAACCCTGACGTATAAGGAACACCTCCAGAAAGTGGCTCTAAAAGTCGCCTCTCGGAACAACATTGTCCACAAACTCTGCGGCACTACCTGGGGTGCATCCGCAGACTGTCTGCGTACATCGGTTACAGCTCTGGTTTTCTCTGCTGCTGAATACTGTGCTCCAGTGTGGCTAGAAAGCGCGCACGTACACAAGGTGGACACTAAACTTAATGAGGCTATGCGTTGTGTATCAGGAACAATTAAATCCACTCCAATCCATTGGCTCCCGGTTCTCAGTCATATTGCCCCACCTCACCTCCGTAGAATGCAAGCACTGAAGAGAGAGACTGAAAAGATACAGCTGAATCAGTCACTGCCTATCCACTTGCCGTTTTGCCATCCGCCATCCCAAAGACTCAAGTCTCGCCACCCTGCCTGTATTTCAGCTTTAAAACTGACCGATTTTGATATAAAGGAGAGTTGGAAAAACGAGTGGCATACACACACAATTGGTACCGCCCATCAAGCCATAGACCCTTCGGCTAGACCGGATGGTTTTTGCTTGCCACGAAAACTCTGGTGTTATCTGAACCGGCTAAGGACAGGTCACGGACGCTGCAACTATTTCCGGCACAAGTGGGGCTGGCGCGACTCCGCTCTCTGCGACTGCGGCGAGGAGGCTCAGACCATGGAGCACATCATACAGCGATGCCCCCGGCATTCGTACCCAGGCCCCCCAGAAGATCTGTATAAGCTAACACCCGACATAATCTCGTGGCTCGGGACCCTGAATGTGGATCTATAATACTTTTTCTTTTTTGATTGTTACATTATAGTGAGTGAATGTGGTAAACGCCATACGATTAAATAATAATATAATTAAGATTCCCCGCCGCTCGTACTTTGACTTTTATCTGAGATTTCATTCATCTCTCCTTTGACAGTTTAGAGTGAATGGCAGATTAGAATGAATGAAATATACTACTCGTTAAGAAATAGTTGAAGTAATTGAAAAGTAAAGGACATCCTAATCCTAACTAATATTATAAAAGTGAAAGTGAGTTTGTTTGTTTGTTTGTTGGTTTGTTTGTTTGTTACCTCTTCACGCTTCATCTACTGAACCAATCTTACTGAAATTTTGCATACACATAGTTAAAAGTACTTAGAAGGACATAGGGTACCTTTTATCCCGGGAAAAAGCACTGTTCCCGTGGGAAACTCGTAAAAGCTAGTTATGGAATAATTACTGTGATGTCATAAGTCATCACGACAGTGGACAGGACAACAACAATATTCAGAGTATTATGACATTGACAATGAAGACTTTCAAAGCAAGACATTGACATATGCAGCATGACAATGGCTGGTTTGTTTACTGTATGTGCTGATGCTGCCATCTGCATTCAGCTTTCTTAATATTCCCCATTAAAAGACTTTGATGGAAAAATTAATAAAGTAACCCTAAATTTACATTTTTTTTCACCTACAAATTTAAGATTGTTAACTCCATATAGTATAAAGTTAAGTGTAATACAGTCATTTCATACACTGCTTTTTATGTGTACGTAGGTACAATTTTAGATTCTTTAAAAAGAAGTAAAGTTTTGAAATATAGGTACCTACTTATTCGTGAAGTTTTGAAAGAGTCAAGCCCCGATAGAAGTACATAGCAAAAGTATCAAACTAAATAAATAACCTAATCTTCAAAATATTTCATATAATTTTTTAGAAATTATTTATCCTTTTTATAAAAATACTTGGCTAAGTATAAGTGAATCACTCCTTTAGCCAATATTTATACTCTTGGATAAGCCATTTCAACCTTAGAAGTGACGCGCAAGGCTTAATTTTATCAATCCAAAATGACGTGGTCTGGTCAGTGTGGTCACTGCTTTAACTGATAAAATAGAGGTTCCAAATAAGTTACTATGCAATAAAAATAGCGGTCTTTATCATGTTATAATATATACTACCACAAGATTTGTAAACCTTCTTGAGTTATTTTTATGTATAGTCCACGGCCGTTTTCAGCTATGGTGACAATGTCTTTAAATTAAGGCATCGATGATGGTGTGTCTTGTAATGGGCTGGTTGATATACCATATCTTTGCTGTGAATGTTTATATTTAAACTTACAGGCAAACGTTGCATCCCATCTGATAGAAAGTGCCCCACTAGGGGTATCCGACCATGAAGAAATTTAAATTAAAATGAGTATGATTTGATAAAAAACGGAAAGATGGGCAAACATCACTCATACAAGATGATCATGATCATACAGCCAATCTGATGAAACAATAAACATTAAAAATGATATAACCGCATGAACTACTTTAATTATTCACTGTCTAATGTCTAATAATACACGTGCAACGCCGTTATCAGGTAAGTCGTCTTTATTTCTCTCGCTCTACTGATTCCAGTATATTTACTTAGATTCAGATATAATGTATGTTTGATCAAGATTGGCACAATGCTTTAGAACAACTACGATATAATCAGATCACTGGCTATCTGAGAGATTAAAGTTATATTGAGACGTCATAGAACTTTGGCTTGATGCATAGCATAAAGTCCATCGTGGTCATTTAATAATTATCAAACTTAATTTTGATTTAAAAAATAAAACATTCGACAAATACGCCCTCTATTGACCGCCATACAACTAAATAAATTGATTGATAGCATACTAGATCAAAAGGTAAAAGTGGCACATATTGATGTTCCGCCATGAATTTATTGATTAACTTCACTAGTTGTCACATTAAAGGTATGACAGCTAAGGAAAGCACTTTGACTGTTCATCACTTAACTCTGATCCTGAGGTCATCATACATCTTTAACACAACAAAAGATTTTAATCCAGCACTTATCATAATCACATACTAACAACAGGGACAGGATAAGCGGAAGTAGGTCAAATTTAACATGCAAGTTTTAATTACAAACATACAGACAGACAGCAGGACAGGTAAAGCTAACTAAAAGCTTGTGTGTATATGGATCTTCAAACTAATTCTTCTTCATTTCTTTGTACAAGTTGTGCTCCTTCATAATGACTCAGATATTTTCCACAGCCAACGCATTATCTGTGCCTTGCATTAAATTTGTTGCGCATGAGTTTGGACAACGCGATGCTCAAGCAGATGGGATATTCTGCAACGGATTTCTACCATGTACACACGTACATTATCATTGTCATCAGAATTAATTCAATTCAAATAGATGATGTTAAAGAAGCCAAAATGTGTCAACGTTAACGCGGTCTTCGTGGCCTCAAATTAATCAACATTCATTTAAGTATTATCCATGATTGGACATAAATATGACTCAGGTCTTTTGTATCATTAGATGCCACAACTATCACTTCAGTCAATCATATCTTGATACGGAATACCATGTGCTTAGTTTTAAGAAAAGAATAGCAAAAAGGACTTACGGCTTCGAGTACGGCGACGACGGCGAACTCGGCTTGTGATTCTTGTTCGGCTGCGAATGTCTGTTCGCGTTAGTGTCCAGGCCGCCGCCCGGGGATATCTTGCCGGCGAGCGCGTTCAAGGAGTGGAGCATGGCGGGCGGCGGCCGAGGGATGCCCTGCAACCTGGTCACGATGGCAACTCGGCGACGTCTGCTCACCGCCACGGCGCCTTATCTGATAAGAGGCGGGGGGCGTGTGTGCCCCCTCGCCTCATAACCACCTGACACTTACACACTCACACATTTCGAGTTTTGTACACTACTTTTTTTTAAAAGGTCAGCGTCCTGTCCGTTTCGGGCATTTTTTCATCGCATCTTTTGATTTCGAGTCTTTTATCACTGTTCACTTCTTCACTGTTATTGTTAAGTTTGTCCTAACCTGTTGAATTAGATTTTTTTATAATTGGCCTTTGCGATATTTCCACATAATTAGTTTTATTATTTAGTTCTTAATTTCTTGTGTATTACAACTAACAGTTTTTCAGACTTTTCTAGTTCAGGCGACATAATTTGACGACTGCCGCTATCTAGCGACAGCAGCCGTATTGCACACTATTAAGTAGCCAACTACTGTGCAGTTTTCCGCAAGATATTTTCCATCATCAAACACAGGTAAATTTAGATATTTATCGTCGAGGGGAATAAAGGAAATAAAAGTTGGACGCTTTTGTCTATCTGCAGAATTGTAGCTCCCAGGAGTACAGTCGATTGATATGGGTTCTGTTTAAATGTAGGTCATTCTGAATAGTAGAGGCAATTGTAACTATCTAATAGATAATGAAAACGACTTTGAATTTTGAGGATTCAAAGTATGCTGCAATATTTACTTACAATATTAAGACATATGTTGTAAAGCATACGTCTTTGGAGAAAATGCAGCAGTGGAGTTTGTTGCGCCGCCTCTTCTCCACTTGCGCTTTGGCGGTGGTAACCTTAACTTTAAGTAATTTTATGACGTCAACTAACTAAAAAACGAGAATGTGACGATTTATAAGTGCTATTTTTAAGCCTATATAAATACAAATAATTAACTTTGACTTACTTAGCTTGGAAACGCTTGTATTTTTTTTTATGAATTTAAATTATTATCATCGTTCACAAGAAATTATTAGAAAATAAGTAAGTACATTTTTATAAGACGAAAATACAATAACATAATGAAATTCCTTACAAAATTACATTGTTTGCCATTTAATATCAAATATTTTGCTGCGCCTGCTAAAAATACATAGCCTGGCAAGTCACGCCTTTTGATGATTTGTTGCTATTTAAAACAATTAAGGCGTGACACTAACACATTTGGGTGAATTCGTGACGTGAGCAATATAGATAATAACCTTAATGAATCACTGAAAATGGAAATTTTAATAAAATTTGGAAATTAAGTTTTCGCAGTAAACAGTAAGAAAGTCCTGGCATACGTATTGTGTTAGGTAATAAAAATAATAATAAGTTGCTTTATTAAAGGTGTTACCTACCTACTAGCTTTATTCCTAATATAAGGGTTGTAGTCATTATGTAGACCTAAACATACTTAAAAAACGTCTAGTCTCTGCAGATGGAGTGGTTGGCTTGTCAATTTCATAAGCTTGTTGATTAAATACCATATCACTACCCTAGGATGAAAATTACGAGGCTCCTTTCTCCCCCTGTACGTCGGACTAAAATGGGTAGAAACTCGCCAATTCCTCGTCTGTGCAACCTATTTAATAGATTTAGCTTAAACTTAGATTTTGCTGATTCTATTCCAAAGACTCGCAAAGTTATTTTGTCTGTTATTTAAACAACTATTTTTAGTTTATACTTAAACATATACTCAGTACTTATTTACATTTAATTTACAATTGTACAAAAGTTATAATTTATTCTTCACTTCACAGTTCACAGTTTTAATTTTAGTTCATCGCAGTGGTAGATATACCTAATATGTTACAGTTTATGTGCAAGCGATGTTTGTCTATAAAGATTGTGCAATCAGATCTATTTTTGGTGAATGGTGATTGTTATTTTCCATGTATTGTTGTAACAATTGTTGACAAACTTAATAAATAAAATAAATAAATAAATAAATAGAGTGCAAGTTATTTTCTCTTCACCAGATGAAAATGGTGGTCATTTTAAAACTGCCGTGCACTTGGATATGTTATTTTACAAACTCATAATGAATAAGGCACTGATGTGTTTAAAGAAAACGTTAGATAAAAAATACTGTTGATTGATAATACTATTTGGCTAGAAGGGAAGACGGTTTAGACGGTCGATAGATAAAACTGGTACAGGACCGTAATAAGTGGCGTGAAAAAGGAAGGCCTATGCTAAGCTCAGCAGTGGGCTAATATAGGTTAATAAAGAAAACTATTTGATTGCCTACTTGAGAAAGTGTGAAACACTCGTCAATATCACTGAACATTATCTTCGTATAGACATCGGACGGAATCCAAAAAATGCCCCAAACACACATTACGAGCCCCATTATGTTATGTATTATTGGCCCCTTGCCAACTATGGCCAAGTATCATAATAGTAATAACGACTAATGTAGAACGAACAAGAAAAACAAATGTTTTCCTTATCTTATGAGATGATTTATATTGTGGTAGAGCCACGCTACCGGCAAAATTCATTTTACTGGTAGCATGAATGGGCCGGCTCGTCCGGGGAAGTACCACCCTCTCACAGAAAATCGACGTTTGAGTAGTAGCTTCATGGCTTCTATGCTTCGTTCGGTGAGTGAGAGAGCCGGAGGCCCATCCCCCCTCCCCCAAATATGGCAGCGGAATTTAAAAGTAATAGAGTACCCCAGGAGGGTACCGGTACGTTACGTACAGGAGAATCCCTCCCTGAGCATTCATGCTTGGGCCGCCCTACGTACTCTGGGGAGGGCAAAATCCCGCTCGTCATTGCCCAAGATAAGGCTGCGGCACCCCCCCATGCACTTCACATCCATATGTGCAACATCAGGGGTATTCATTCCAACCTTAATTCAGTCCACTACCATCTGGAGACAGAAAAGCCGGCCTTATTCTTTTTAACGGAAACCCAGATATCGTCTCCGTCAGATGCGTCATACCTACTTTACCCCGGCTACAAAATTGAGCACAAATTCGTGCCACATGCTGGCGTATGCGTATTTGTAAGGGACGATGTCTGTGTTCGCCGTCTATGCAATTTTGAAGGCAAAGACCTGTCTACTTTATGGCTTCGTGTAGATTGTGACGACCACCCTCGCGTCTATGCATGCCTCTACAGGTCCCATAGTGGTGATACCGAAACTGCCGACTCATGGAGCATATCGGTATGGCGACAGATTACGTTCTGTAGCAGATCCCATCAGCAGAAATTATAATTCTTGGAGACTTTAATGCCCACCATATAGAATGGCTCCAATCGGAAAAAACCGATCATGCGGGTAGATCTGCTCACGCCTTTGCCGCGGCCTATGGTTTGACACAGATGGTTTCTGCCCCTACTCGCATACCAGATGTGGAAGGCCATACGCCCTCACGGCTTGATCTTCTGCTGACCTCCCATCCGGATGGCTATAAAGTCTCTGTTGATGCTCCACTGGGCTCATCAGACCATTGCCTAATCCGGAGCATAGTACCATCCACACGCAAATTACGGCCCCGTTCTCTCGGTAACCGCCGTGTTTGGCACTTTAAGTCAGCAGATTGGGATGGGATGCGGAACTTCTTTTCTTCCTACCCTTGGGACAGGGTTTGTTTCTCGCTTCGGGATGCTTCTGCCGTTGCCGACTCTGTTGCTGAAGTGGTGCTGCAGGGCATGGAACTCTTTGTTCCAAGTTCTGTTGTGCCTGTTGGTGGCAAGTCTCAGCCCTGGTTTGACCGTTCTTGCAAAGAGGCGTATAGCCAAAAGCAAACACGATTTCAGACCTGGTCCAATGCAATGGCAACTAGGGATCCAATAGCGAACGACCTTAAGAGGGAGTATAATTTTGCCTCCAGATCCCTAAAAAAAGCTGTGACTACTGCGAAGGCGAAACATATCGGGAGAATTGGTGAGAGACTGGCCCAACTTCCTTCGGGTACACGATCATTCTGGTCTCTTGCCAAAGCTGTCCAGGGAAATTTTTGTCAACCATCTTTTCCACCTTTGCGCACGGCAAATGACACCTTGGTCCACAATGCAAAAGAGAAAGCCGATCTCCTGGGTACCTTTTTTGCGTCTAACTCGACTTTGGATGACGGGGGGAAAATACCCCCGAATATTTCACGTTGTGCGAGTACTATGCCGGACATCCGGTTTACTCAAAAATCTGTCCGGAAGGCACTCTTCTCCCTCAAAATTCATAAGTCCAATGGGCCTAACGGAATCCCTGCCATTGTGCTCAAAACCTGCGCTCCTGAGTTGACTCCGGTTTTGACGCGCCTTTTTCAACACTCCTACGCTACAGGCGTTGTCCCGTCGGCTTGGAAGACTGCTTTAGTTCACCCAATACCCAAGAAAGGTGATCGCTCTGATCCTGGCAATTACAGGCCTATTGCCATTACCTCCCTGCTCTCCAAAATAATGGAATCCATTATAAACCGCCAGCTTCTATCTTACCTTGAGGAGCACCAACTCATAAGCGATCGCCAGTACGGATTTCGTCATGGGCGGTCTGCTGGCGATCTTCTGGTATATACCTGACCCATAAATGGGCGGAAGCGGTTGAGAGTAAGGGGGAGGGCCTGGCGGCCAGTTTAGATATGGCGAAAGCCTTCGATCGGGTCTGGCACACCCATAAATGGGCGGAAGCGGTTGAGAGTAAGGGGGAGGGCCTGGCGGCCAGTTTAGATATGGCGAAAGCCTTCGATCGGGTCTGGCACAAAGCTCTTCTATCGAAGCTTCCTTCCTACGGGTTGCCCGAGAAATTATGCCAATGGGTTACCAGTTTCCTCACAGGGCGCAGCATTAAAGTCGTTGTTGACGGTTCTTGTTCTGCATATAAGCCCGTGAATGCTGGTGTCCCACAGGGCTGTGTTCTGTCCCCAACGCTTTTTCTTTTGCATATCAATGATATGCTGCAACCCAGCAGCATCCATTGCTATGCAGATGATAGCACGGTGGACTCCTTTTATTCCGGTCAAGGTAACATTTCTCGGGCGCGCGTCTCTGAGTGTCGAAATAAACTTGTATCTGAGGTTGAAACTTCTTTAAACCAAGTTTCAAACTGGGGTAATTCCAACCTAGTTCAATTTAACCCCAAGAAAACACAAGTCTGTGCGTTTACCGCGAAAAAAAGCCCCTTTGTCCTATCTCCTTCTTTTCAGGGCGCTTCCCTACATACACAGCCAAAAATCGTAATTTTAGGCGTTGAGATTTCGTGCGACGTCCAATTTCGCGGTCACCTTGAAGATAAGGCTAAGTTGGCTTCTAAAAATTGGGTGTCCTCGGCAGAGCGAGGCGATATTTCACTTCGGCGCATCGCCTTCAGCTGTATAAGGCACAAGTCAGGCCGCACATGGAATATTGCTCTCACCTCTGGGCCGGGGCTCCTCAATACCAACTTCTCCCTTTTGACCGCGTCCAACGTCGTGCGATACGCATGGTCGACGACGAGATTCTCGTCGGCCGCCTCGGTCCTCTGGCTCTGCACAGGGATGTTGGATCCTTGTGCATTCTCTACCGCATTTTTCACGGGGAGTGCTCTGAGGAATTGTTTGACCTAATACCCGCCGCAAAATTTCACCACCATACCACCCGCCATAAACTGAAATTTCATCCAAACCACCTGGATGATTGGCTGTCAACCACCGTGCGTTTTAAAAGACACTTCTTGCCACGTACGACCAAACTGTGGAATCAGTTTCCTGCGGCGGTGTTCCCGAACCGATACGACATTGGAACCTTCAAAAAACGAGCCTACGTCTTTTTAAAAGGCCGGCAACACTCCTGCGATACCCCTGGTGTTGTGGTTGTCCATGGGCAGCGGTGATTACTTACCATCAGGTGACCCGCTTGCTCGTTTGCCGCCCTATGTTATAAAAAAAATGATAAATATAAGGATATATAGCGGAACTGGCGCATGTTTTTTTTAATAAAAGATGAGATGGCTCTTGACCTTGCCCGAGGACAGAGATGAGGTCTACGGTGTAGTGAGCTTACCCAGAAGCAGCCTATACACTCTGGTTTTGAATGCGTGTTATGTACCATTAATAGTCATGGCCACAACAATATTCCGCCTAGATTGCCATTGCATGGTTACAATTACTAGCGCGGATAAATATTTATACTTTCATTGTGATCACTTACGTATTTGTTTGATTGTGTCCTTTGGATTCACGAATTAAAAGCTTATTGTTTAGTAAACGCAGTTATAAGTAAATCTTTGATGACAACTAGTTGTCACTTTCTCACTCCTCTACTGTTCAGTCATCATCATCTCGAGTCGAAATGGCAAAAATTATATATTTCTTTGACCAGTATTTGGCCACTTCCACCCTATCGTTGGCCTCAATCAGGTCTTCCAAGGTGCAGGAGGAAGGGCAGTTGGGGCATGTTAAAAGATGAGCCATAGATTGGACGGAATGGACGGCTCCACTGACAAGTGAAAGTACAAAGTGATTGCACAAATTGCAAACATGTAAAACGAATTCTACCCAAACAAAAGCAAACAGAAATCAAATCGTCATGTCAGATGAGGTGATGTTCAACAACACAACTCCCCCCCACTCCACAATACCAGTAGTTGGCAGCGTCTTTGAGGTGCAAATCTAATTTATTCCATTAAAGCGATGTGTGGCCCAAGTTGATTAGTTTAGATGCCAGGCCTAGATCAGAGGATAAGTAAATTTTTACAAGCATCAGTTTCACCTATCTTCGTCTCTAGTTGAGGCGGCGCGGCGTTTTTTCTACTCTGTGGGGTAAGGTTATACTTTTTACTGCCATATGTCAGCCGTATTAAGACGAAATAAGGGCATTATCACATCTTAGGTCCCGACTGATGGCAAAAGAGCCGGAGGGAAACTGAAAATGATGAATTGTCATTCTAGATCTAGTCGATAGATCTAGTCAGAGGAGGTTTGCCTAACAGTGCGACAAAAAATAGTTACAATTTTGTCTGAAAAATAATAATCATAAGTAGCACTCAGTTGAAAATTCCATTACGAAAAAGTCACGAAAATTTTCCCAGAACAGCCTAATGAATGCAAATAAACACACAAGTAGTTGGCACCAAATGGGACTGCCGACTTGGCACCGGCCTCGGAAAGTATAACTGGGAAATGGTCAGAACTTTTGAATCGGTAATGGAATTATTTTTTTGGATACAGATTGTCTAATCAAAATATGAATTCGTAATTTTATTTAGTACCGAAATTTGGACCGCGACCAGTAGGTAAACCACCAACCCGATGGTCAGATGACATTGTTTGGATAGCGGGAAAGCGATGGATGAAACTGGCACAGGATCGTAAGAAGCGGCGCCAAAAAAGGGAGGCCTAATAGGTCTCCCTTTTTTAACCCATATCAACCCACTGCAGGGTATACCCTGGGTATACCCTGCAGTGGGTTGATGTGGGCTGAATATGATGATGATGAACGTAAATTGGTAGGAACTTTTCATGGAGGTATATTTGTTGCGGCTAAATAACTCAAATATAAGCTAAGAAAATCAAAATCATACTTATATTATACTATGAAATGGATGTATTATTTTCCACAACAGTTCAACTAGAAAATTTCGTTTGAAACACTAATGTCACTCAAATTAAATTTTCCAGGAAAATCATTTTATATTGTAAAATGAATTTCAGTTAACATGAGATACTTGATATTCTAACATGAATAATTTATTGTACACAACAGTACTACAATTTAGCTTCTAACTAAATACATGTATTCTATAACTATGGTAATCAATTGGTAAAATATGGATTCGTCGAATTCATTAATTTAACAAGCTTATAGGTATTTTTACTTGTAATACCTACCTACCTAAATGTATGTACCGTGCAAATTAACGCGAATTAAAACAAATTTCTCTTAACTTTTACTGAAACGTCAAAGAAAACGTCAGCTATAAATAAATAATCGCTAACGTTTCTGATGGTCTACCCGGGATCAGCTTCCAACAAAGAAAATCCTCATAGTTAAATACACAGGTATATGATTTCTTTTTATTTAAAACCTGCATTATAATCGATTTATCAACTAGTATGTGAAACGGAGATTGCAAGTCGTTGCCAAGAAAATCAGCGTGTGTTTCATTCCACGTAATGCTCACGACCCTCAGCCGTGAGGAGTATGACTATCGAGAAAGATCCTAAAAGTCGTAAGCGCCAAAGTCTTCGAATTTTGCGGTGCGTGCGCTGCGCCAAGATTTCATTATAAAGATTTATACTGTTGCAGCTTGTGCTACACTTGTGCTACCACAATGCGCGTTCACCTTTAGCCTTACATTTTTTTTTTCGGATACTAGTTAACCCAACTTGAACACATATATCTAAACTTAGCCGCGACGTGGTCTCCTCTGGGGAGTCGAACTTCAGTTGATTGAACTTGAATCAAGTTTATTTCCAACTTTATACTCAAGTATTCTGGTATACGAGAACTTTAAACCCCTATACTATATAATAGAAATATTGCTTGGCTTGTATATGTTTATTAAACAATAGTAGATTTTACAACAAGTGCACAAAACGAATCATTTTCATCCGAGACTTTTAGCAGCCCGAGCCGAAGGCGAGGGCTGATAGTAATGTCGAGGATAAAAATCGTTTTGTGGACGAGTTATAAACTCTGCTTTTCACTTCGATTGCGAGGAAATAAATCAAATTGAAGAAATTAATAAACGCACGAAAAAACAAGAGCTGTTTCCCGCAGCTTTATTTTTTTAATCTTACGACATTGATAGGCTTGGGCTGCAGACCAATACAGCCTACTATTAAATTAATTTTGTAATAATATTTTTCTTTAATTAATGAAATAACCTACCGTACTTCAATTTAAATTTTAATATCTTTTATGTCTTAAAAAACACATAAGGCAAATAAATTAAAAGTAAATATTATAAAATAACAAATTCTATCTATGAACTTTTTATCGTGTTTGGCTGTATGGCTCATTTTCTTTGCCTTAATATAGATACATTTATGAGTAGATACGTTAATGCCCTTGTGCACAAAATTCGATTTTGTGCAGCCTATATCCTGCACAAATAAGCACTTTCCGAGCATGAGAAGTGAAAAAATATTTAAACGTTTGATGTGAATAAAACATAGTTTATTTAACAAAATCATACAGTGTCCTAAGTATTAATAACTAATTTATAATCTAAAAAAACTAAGACTAAAAAAAATGAAAACAAGAACGGTGCCAATAATGTTGGCTGCATTACCAACGTTGGATACAAAAGTTAATCCTTTGTGAGCCATCTTTCTGGTCACGTATGATTGACTGATAAATTTTAATAACCGATTAAGATTTTATATGCGTAGTTTTTTTAGGGTTCCGAAGTAAACAAGGAACCCTTATAGTTTCGTCATGTCTGTCCGTCCGTCCGTCCGTCCGTCCGTCCGTCTGTCTGCGGCTAATCTCAGAGACTACTAGTACTAGAAAACTGTAATTTGGTAGAGATATACATATTTATTACGCGGAGCGAACTGTAGAATAAAATTAGGAAAAATATATTTTTTTAGGGGGCCTCCCCTACACCTAAAGTGGGGATGATTTTTTTTCTCTCGATTATACCATCGTGTGGGGTATCATTTGATAGGTCTTTTAAAAATATTATAAGTGTCTGAATAACATTTTTTGATTTAGGGATCCGTGTGCGAAATATTTAACTTTAAAGTGATAAATTTTGTTAGAGTCAAGTGTCCCCCCCCCTCGAACAGGAAAATGGTGGAGGGTGGATACATGAAACAAATTATAATATGATTTTAAAAGGAAAATTATCACGGCTATGTAGACTTTACACGTTAATAAGTAATAGACGATAAACTTACAAAATTGATTTTAGTATGAAAAATATTCGTAGGAACAATTTTCATTCTATATGATGGTATATACTTAGGTTATTTTCATTAGTTATATAAAAGTGGAAGTAAATATAAGTTCATGTGTCCGCATTTCTACAGGATAGGTACCTTCGGAACCCTACATTGTTCGTGGCCCGATAAGCACTTGACCAATTATTTATAACTAGTTAGGTATTTCTTTTTGAGCTAAGGAATTAAGTAACCCTAAATACCATAATCTTATCTAAAAAAAGATTCCGAAGGGGTACGATCGCGAATTATGGTATGCTTGATTTGAACGTAAATTCGACGGAGGTTTTTATATTTTATTGGCAGAGCCGAATTGGAATCGTCACGAAAGCTCGACGAATCACGGAGCATATTTCAACAATAGGTATTCTTTGTCTAATCATGTAAATGTATATTTATTGTACAGTCTACATTACATCAATCCAAATTCACAGCTAATTTGCCGCTATGACCGTGCAATTAGGACCATGCAGAGATACTTGACATGCAGTTAACTGTACAAAGTATAAGACAAAACATAGTAAAAAAATATTTAATAATCTTTGTAACTTAAGCTAAGTAAAACTTAAATAGGGCTCATTGATGAGAGTATAGATGCTGATATTTATAAAAAGCATACAGGTCAAAAAAAATATAAATGTAGTTTACTGAACCTACATTATGGACTTTTGGAATGAAATAAATAAATTTTATTTATCGCAAAAATAGAATTAAATCATTAATCGGTAATAAATACTTATCCTGTACCCTCGTAACATTAATTTTTATTCGCCATCCGCTGACCCCAAAAGCAGTAAACAAAAACCGTCAATTTTTATTATACTCTCTTTCGAACGTTCGATCACGTTAATGTATTATCTTTAATGTGCTATTATGATAAAAGGTAGTCGAGCTTGCGGGCCAATTACTTTTATGTACTGGCTGGAAATATTGCAGAATAGAGTTAATTTATTTTTGAGCATTTTTCTTTTTTTTTAATTTGTGGATAAATTGATCAGTTTGCCAGTCAGTTTTAGCATGCATTGTAAAAAGTTTATCAAAATAGTCGTAAGTTTCCATTGTATTCTGGGAGCGAAGAAAACACAGAATGTGCTATTTCTCTTTCCGCCTAGATTGTAAAAGTCAAACAAAGGATAAGGGATTTTTTACTGATTTATGATATCAGTTCCATCAATAAGTCAGTTGACTTGGATAGTTATCCAGCTAAAACGTAGCCTTCTAGTCTTGGCTCTGTCTACCTCATTACGGATAAATGTCTTTATACTTATTGACAATTATGTCAAATAAAAGTTTCATAAAATTAAAATGATCTCATCAAGTTCATCTCCAGTTGACCTGCACAAAAGAGCTATCAAAACTGAAAACGAAGTTAATTAGCAGTAATTACACAAAACAGAACAGGAATAATACGAAATAGAAGGCTGTAAATCTGTTTGAAGTTTTAAAAACATCCGGCGACGGAGCCAACAAAACTCGCTCTGCAGCGGGGCACAAAACACATAGCGAACGGATAGATACTTGTCATTTTGTAAGTGCTTTCCTCTCTCTTTTGATGGTATCAGATTTTGCGTTAAAGATAACATTGGTGTCAGAGTTTTGTCAGGTCACCTAACATGACTATCATCATCTAAATATATGGCAATAGTCGTATACACAGTCTGCTTCTTCATTTATTTATTTGTAGTTGTATTTATATCCTTTTTTACATTTTTAAATATAAAATATTATAAAAAAATAAAAGATAATTAAAAATATAAAAAAGGGGGTACCCATCGGTAGCGGGGCAAAGACTCAAGCTACCGGTGGCTCTTTATTGTCTGCTTCTTTATTCTTCTATCTTTTGACTAACACTGGTATCAGATTTTATTTAAGTCACCTAAAGGCATCTGACATGGTTTGATGACTACCTCCATCTAACGGCAGTAGTATACACACATAAACTGAATAGTCAGGAAGTGTGCAGGTTACCTCACGGATGTTTTCCTTTATCGGAAGCAGGTGATGGTCGACGAAAAGACCGTACACGAGTCAAATTGATCTACAAACTCAGATTGCTGAGATACGAACCAGCGGCTTTTAGACGTATAACGAGAGCCTATTAGCTGACGAGCCCACCACCACTCTAAAAGAACCCTATTTATTATGAATAAATTATTATAATTATGATTAAGAAGTGGGTTAATATAATGTTATCCACGAGTCGTCGTCTCCGCATCCTGCCGCGCCGGAGCAAGGAAATGACGTAGCAAGGAAATTGTGTTTCCGCGCGGCGGGCGCGGTGAGTAATTTGTTGGATAATTTCAGGGTACGTTGTGTACGAAGACTTGCTGCTTTTTGGAATCTTGTCCCTTTGACGACCCCTGTGGCATAATGCTCCGGAGGTCGTGGCTTCAATCCCCAGTCAGGTTAATATAGAGATCCTTCCAGGCCCATCGCAAAACCGCATCAATTTTCATTGCGAATTTTCTGCGTGACAAAGAATCTAAAAATATAATTTTGGCTTTTATTGGCCCTAAAAGACACCTCATATATATTTTCCTAATTATCTCCAATCACAGACACATACCTGTTAGTTTTATTACTCCAAAGTAGATCTATAGATTTAGTTAAAAGGCGTAAAGAACTACATTCCTGAGGTACTCGATGTATAAATATATTTTTAACTAATGGGACAAGTGACCATTATCATCCTGTAATCAAATTTAGCAAGACGAGTTTGATTGAAATAAAAAACTTTAAAATAGTTTAAACAAGGAAATCTTAATTTGTCAACGCTACGACTACAACAGGATGTTTAGAAACAAATTTACGATCAGTTAATTATAATATACTAGGCAGTTAAACAGTAATACAGTACCAAAACGACACCGGCGCATATAACTTACAATTAAATGTGTAAAACGGAACGCGAGCGGGGGATTTGTCATGCGAATCGTCATAAAACGGGGTGGTTTAGCGTGAAACGGAACACGCTTTAGAGGAGACCATCCAATTGATACGTGAATGTAAAATATTTTATGTCCAAATAAAATCTCATGTTTTAACAACCTTGTTTTAGTTTTAGCTGTCCCTGATTTTATAATCAAACCTTGCAATTAAAATATATTCTACTTTTAGTTCTAAAGCTAAAGTTTCGTTTAAAATTGTATTTAAACTATGTGTAAATCGATTATAGAAAAACGTTGTCATACATCAATCGGTTAAAATAGACAATACTTACAATTAAGACTTACGATAAATTATGTGTTTGCAAATATAATCATAATTTGGGCAGTTACAGATGAAGCCATTGCAGTGGCTAAGAAAATAATTTGAACCATGTTGCATTCTCGACGGTAATCAACAATGCAATCGACATAGAAAGAGGGACTGAGTTTGTTAACTAAGCTAGATCCAACTACAAAGTACCCGAACGCTGAATCCTCTAGATTCGAGACGGCGCGGGACGATACAACTTTTTAAACTCTACTCCAAAGAAATCGCAATAAACCATAACGAGGCAATAAAACCATAAATTACCAATAGACGCGTTTTTTAACAAAGCCCGTAAATATAGAAAATCTATTTATTTTTGGATTTTTGAGCATCTCAGATGCAATTAGTACATACAAAAACAATGCAATTAGTGCAATTAGTAGAAAAACTATTACCTAATCTGTATTTTAGGTCACTTACCCGAATAGAATTTCTATTAGAATTAGAATTTTTAATTACGTATTATGATAATACGTATTTCACGTCAGAGCGAACGTTCATTGTCATACAAAATAGCATTTCTAGTTGTATCATAATATTCCTATTTTTGTGCTCAGCTCCAAGTCAAACAGCCGCGCGCCCAGACTAACTGTTTCACTCGGTTTACACTTAATTAACTAATATTTACATTGGACGCTGAAACAATTTCAGCCTGAACACCTGCAGGCAATACTGCGGCTTGGAAGCTTGCCGTTTTGTTCGTTTATTGCAACCAGGTTTGGGAACTAACCTGGACTTTTTCCAGTTTCAGTCATTGGACTATCTAATCTGTTATTTAATCTATTGGCATTTGAGGTCTTGCTTGAGCATCGATTTGAGTAGCTCCTAGCTATTCTACTTACAGCGCCAATCAATATTTTATTTAGTAATATTTCTGTATTAAAAGTGCTCTTAGTGAAATAGCTAGAAGCGTATGCACAGATTATAGATGAGTGAAGCATAGTACAGAGATGGATGGCGTATAAAAAGAGAGGCTTATGTGGGCGGAAAGACGCTGAAATGTTGGTGATTGCAGTCTAAATTCTGAGGAAAATATTCATAGATTTAACTAGGATTGAGACTAGACGTTTATAAAATGACCAGTCTTTGCCAGGCGATAACCGGTAATGTTAAAACAGATATATCACTGGCTTTTGTCTTTTATAAGGCCTGGTTAGAATGCATGTGCTTGCTGCCTTTGGGTTTGTAAGATTTTGCTGAAAATCTTTATGCTACAGAAAGTTTAATGAATATGTGAAAAACACTGAACGATTTTAAATACACGTGAGTAAAGAAAAAATACGATTGAAGAGATCAAATGGTCGTAGGTTCAAACTTCTTTCATTATTGAAAAATACAAGTTATATTTCGATATATATACATTTATTTACACGTATAATTAGCAGTGCCTGTAGGGTTTCTCGTGAATGTGGCTATTAATATATGTAATATACGGCGCAGTGTATTTTTTCTTTGACATAGAAATAATTTTTCAAATAAGGTAAGTATGTTATTTTTTTTATTTTTTTAATAATTAGCTTGTTATATAAAATAGATTTTAAGGAAATACTTTATAGGGAAAATAAGACTAAAAGTAAATACTTATTTCAATGGACGAAAACAATATTTTTATTAATGTGGGACGAAACAAGTGGAGCGACTGCGGAGTAAATCATACTAAAGGATGTTCAAGTTTTAATAAGATTCCTGACCCAACGCCTAGCCAAGATACAAATACTCAGTTTAAATCAACATTATGATTTAAATGAGACTGTTTTATTTCATACAACTTCTTAATTGGCGGATTTTAAAGTTTATCTAGTCTACGGACTCCTCTGCTTGAATAAGCATTAAATAAAGGTGCAATTCCACTAAACAGACGTGCTGTAGGATTTAAAGGTTATCCAGCTCAGAGCACAGATTTAAATAGTATCTATGTATTTTAATATTATAGTTTGTGTGTGTGTGTGTGTTGTGGCTAGAAATAAAGATTTTATCTATGTATATCTATCTGTTCCACTTCGAAGTGGTGGTGGTCGAATGGTCCACCTTGAATCTGAGACCTTTCGGCCACAGAAGAGCGACTTACGTCCTCCTGTCATGTGGCTATCCTACTAAACCTGTCTGTGGTACAAATTCTACTCGTGCATCATGAGTTTGTATACCAATCTGACTCATGTATAGTAAGCTTAAACCAATACTTGTTTCCGATAAAGGAAAATATCTTGAGGAAATCGGCTCTCTGGTTGATCTTGAGGCACTCTGGTTGATAATTTTAACAGCTAATGTGTAAAATGTCGAAACGGTAAAACCACTTTATACACATTGCCAGGAAAGTCGTCGTGTCCGCTTCAATCCATGGGCGAACGAGCTAGAATCTCGCGTGTCAGTAAAAATGCGACACATCGTATCACATCGCCAAGTGAATCATCGCGGTCGAGTGGGCTGAAGCTTGCCGACCCGGACGTAAACCAGTAACCCGGGAGGAATTGACGGAAATTGATATCTGGCAAAATACACGTAGAACATTGTTTTTGGAAAAAAATATAGTTGCCTATGTCAAATTCAAATCATTTATTCAGTTGACATTCACAGATACTTCTTCTCAAAAATTATAGAACATGGTATATAGGTAAAGCCTGACAAGAAATATAAAAACCCTGAATTAGAGGCAGCACTTATGCGTTTTATATTGCAACATTATTGAAAGAAGTAGCGGATTTAGAGGGTGGGAGCACGGGGGCACGTGCAACATCCCCGACTGCTATTTTGTGTACATATGTACTGTGGAGTTTCAATAACAGTATATATCAAAGTAAGATTCGAGTTGTTAAAATTACAGGATTTAGAATTATAAGTAATGAATAATAATTCTCGAATTTTTCAAAGAACAAGCTGAAACTTCCTTAAAAATTTCTCAGAAATATTCTCGAGAACGCAAAATGGTGCCCTTCCCATAGAAATAAAAATACTGGATCCGCCCTTGATCGAGAGTCAAACTTTGACAGGAGAAATGATAGATAGGTTTTTAAATTAGTGGTCAGTGTTAGAAATTAGTTCTATTGCTTTTCCGCAACATGGCGAGGGTTTTTATATTCTTGGTCAGGCTTTACTTACTTATTATTCTCAAAGCTACAAACAACTAGCAATTTGGAATGACCACTGCTGTGAAATACTCCCGGAAATATTTAGGGATCGGTAGTCAAAATTAAAAAAAAAAAAAAAATTACACGCGAGCGAAGCCGCGGGAAAAAGCTACTTCATAATAGCTAGTTTATAATATTATTTAGATTAGATATAATAAATCTGTGTTTGCAGACCTGACTACACTTTGGAGGTCTCAAGTACTTAAGTTTTGCGACCACAGCAAAATAACCCGACTTCACAAAACGAGCATTGTTTGATTATCTTCCCAACACAAATGGAAGGTGTACGACTTGGCAAAATTGCCAATAAATTCTACCGTCCAAAACATTAAGAAATTAATTAATGCTATTTGAAAGACAAAATGCGAACGTAGACGATTCTTTTGGCAGATTGGGCGAGTAGTGGGTGGGTATAATACTTGTACAGTACATTTCGATTGCTAAATACAAATAAAAATAAAACTACTTTTTGGTTGACTGGAAGAGTCATATCCCTTCTTGGGATCTTCTCGTCCTACTTATCTTTTCTACTTATGATCTTCTTTTCGTCCTACTTTTTACATGACTGACCAAAAAGGAGTATTATGTTTTCAGGGTTCATGTATATAAGTATGTATGTATGTAAGTTCTTTATTCCACCATAAGTAATGAACGGCTGAACAGATTTTAATGTGAGAGGTATTTTTAGATTCCTTGCATTCCTCCGAGTGACATAGGCTATGTGAGTTTTCAGTCGTGTTTTTTTATTTTTTAATAATTAGTTGTTTTGCTTTTGAATTTTTAAGTAGTAATATGTAAACCTATTGACAATGTGTTAAGGTCTAAAATTGATACATATCAATACTCGTGACTGAACAATAAAGTAATACAACAACAACAACTACCGAAAATTCAATTGTTTTCTAAAGTTATAAATAAGTCACAAAAAATTACCACTTAGTTACTCGCTACTCGCCTCGTCGTGCTCGCCTTTGCGCTCATTATGTATTTACTTTTGTTACTACTTTGTATGTTCTTTTCTGTAAATGGTGCAATAAGGTGTTGATCTATCTACTTCACTCGCCAATTCAACTCGACCACAATGAGCATTACAGCAGCAGCAATGAAGATGCCTAACAAATGTTCGCCCTATCGACCTTCGGCGGCGATTTCCAATTGAAAACTACAAGATTTACTACCGATGATGCTATATCGATGTAGGTTTTAGAATGGAAGAATTACGTCACTAATTTACTTATATTTGGTGCTGAAGAGTTACATAGCACGAAATTAGTGTATAAGAAGAAACATGTTTTTATTTTAGTTCATACTGTGAAAAAATATAAAAAAAAAGTATTGGGTCACTTACAAATTATTAACAAAAATTAGATTATCTAGGGACTTATAATGGCTTATAATAGCGTAAACATTTTCTTTAAATTAAATTTTGATTACAGTCTACAATTTCGATACAATAATTTGTTTATGTTTACATTTTTTTTCATTAAGATTACGTTTTCTCTCTAAGCAATATCTTCTTTAAAAGCAAAGCTCATTAGCCAATACCCGATCTTCATTAAATTTATACGGGATTTCCCCTCCTTTTAATTAAAGCTGCCAGAGCCGCACTCAGCAGTCCTGTAACGAATCCCTGAACCCACGTGTAGAAATTATAAATTTAAAATTAAAACACTAACTTAGTTAAAGTATTTTTAAACAAAAATTTTTTTTTATTCCTAAATGTTTTATAACAATTTTAGAATAAAATATCCTGTCTATCTGTGTGTGTCTGTGTGTGTGTGTATATGTCTGTCTGTGTGTGTCTGTGTCTGTGTGTGTATATGTGTCTAAAAAATTTTTAAATGTAGATTAGTTCCAAAAATCTTAAATCTTACAAAAAGGATTACAGATGTATTTAAGATATATATAGCGATGGCGACGTAATAATATATTTTCTAATTTATTATTAGTTTTAAAGGTAGGACCAATTTATTAATATAATTAAGTTAACTGTAAACACATTTAATGAGATTACTTTAAGAAGATTACATATTGTAATTTGGATAAAAATTTTCTCGTTCGAAATCTTGTCGGTCGAGGCTTTTCCGTAATGCTTATTTATAGCTTGAAGCCTTTTTTATTTACTACGAAAATTTGAAGTGTAAAAGTGCTATTGAAGGCCTATTTTCTGAAAAATGGGTTTTGAATGACATGTAGGTGAAACGCTCGGGTATTTAGCACTTGTTAGGATAAAGTTGGCCCGAGCCTAAGAACCCGGTTCGAGTCGACAAAGGGACCTTGCCTTGATTCAACGCTTATTTTTTTAGATATACGTGTGTTGGACATGAATATAGCACAAACAAACAACCATAAACACATGCTGATATATCAAAAGCCGGGGAAAATTAGCATGGTATCAAACAGTGTTTCAAACTTACTCTAAACTCAATCGCGGCTCGCAACTTGTGAATCGAATTTCATACTGCGGAGAACGGACCTGTTGGAATTGCAGAATATGACTCTGTTACAATTTGTAATAGAAATGTAGAAGTATGTGTTAATAGTAATGAACAAGTTTTGTTTGAACGAAGCGGGTAAAAATTTGCGGCCTAAGGCACCAGATAGAAATGAATGGCAAACTTGAGTAGATCCCTTTGCTCAGCACTCTTTCTTTCTTATCGAGTGTGTTATTACTGGCAAATTTTACTTAAGTCGCCTAAAGACATCTGACATGACTTTTACGACTACCGCCATCTAGTAAACTAAACAGTCAGCCAATGCGCAATGTGCAGGTTTCCTCACGATCTTTTCCTTCACCGGAAGCAAGTGGTCTATGACTACTACCATACATGAGTCAGATTGGTCTACAAACTCTTTAGGATTTGAACCCGGGTCCTAAGCTGTGGAAAACATAGTCACCCACATAATGCAAAATAAAGAATTTGTCAATCGAGGGAAAGTGCTTTAAATTGGGATTCCTCCACTCATAGGCGATGGGCTAGCAACCTGTCACTATATCTGAATCTCCATTCCACCAGAGAGCAAACTATTCAGCTAAGCGTGGCCTTCGAGTCTCACGACTCTTGGCTCTGTCTACCCCGTAAGGGATAAATAAAAGCCTGTAAAAAATTAGTGATAACGACGAGAGATTTAAAAGAGAGTTCTCTGGACTCGGTCGCTCCCAACATTACTATTACTAGTTATACTCTCAAAGCAAAGGTGAATTTAACACTCGTAAACAAACAATGTAGCGATTGCGAACAAACTTCGCCACTCCAGTTGCGAGTTACCTCCTGGTAGAGCCGGTATCTAGTTCCCGACAAAATTGTAATTAATACCGCCATTGAACTAACGAGAAGTCGTCAGCGGCGAATATAGTGTTCCGTATAGGACTGGGGTGCTTAAAACAATGGACTGAATTTGCCGGCTTCGGGGTACTATTGCGAGTTCGTTTTTTCAGATTTCAAAAATGGTGAAAGTTTTTTTAGAGTTATTTTACAGTGAGGTTATGAATCATATTACCTATGTCTGGTAGAGCCGACACTTTCGCCCGATCAGCTGATCGGACTAAGTATGGGAGAGTTAAAATAATTGTTACTTTTTGTTATCGATTTCTTTGAAAACCTACTTCAGTTTTGCCACCTAAATCTACTGAGAAAATTTAGCTGGTGGATATAAAAAAAACATGGAGAGAATTAGGGGAGGCTTTTCCCCAGCAGTGGGACATAAATAGCTAGAAAAAAAATCAAAAGGTTCGTGCTGAGTCCCGACAAATTTTATTTATGTCGCTGATAACACACATCTATTTCGTTACATAAATGTAGACACCTGCGTAACCTTAAGCCAGGTGTAACTTAAACCTTCTAAAGTAGTTAGGAACTTAAAATTTACGTCGTGGGTTAAAAACTACCAGAAACCGGCTAATTCGCTTAGATTTATGTTTTATTGTCGCTCGTTAGACAAATGTTCTCATTAATTGTACACGGAGGGAAGGTTTAGGGTCACTCTTGGGCCCTTCTGTACGTATATATAGCGGCCTCACAATATTTATTATGTTCTTCATTTAGGTTATGAGAACTTTCTTTTTCCTCGCGTGTAGCGTGTGTTATAGTTAACTATAGTGTCAGTTTCTTTATATTTAGTTTTTTTACCCGACTACGGCGAAGCGAAAAGGAGGGTTATGATTTTGACCGGTATGTATGTAAGTATGTATGTATGTTCATCTGTTCCCTCATAACTACTAAACTACTTATCAGAATTGGACAAATGAGGTGTCGTTAGAAGCGTCTTGGTTGTCCGCTGGTTATAGGCTGTGTGTATATCTTAAATATGAAACAGCGCCCTCTAGGGGGCATAAAGTTATAAACTAAAAAATAAATATTTTTTAATTATGCCGTGTGTGGTATCAAATGAAAGGGCTTAGTTAGTTTCTTGTTTCGTGCTTTTTAGGGTGCAGTAGTTGGGTTTTAGTTTTTGAACTAATTTTTATTTCATATAGTGTGATGTCTCTCCCCACACCATGGAGCACCTGTTGTCCTGCCCCCTGTGCCCTAACACCTGCACTCAGGATGACCTGATGGCGGCCACCGATGAGGCTGTGAAAGTGGCGGAATACTTTTCGGGTACAATTTAAATAATAGATCGTTGGAACGGCATCGACACGCCAAGAAGAAAAAAAAGATTTCATCTTGTGTTTGTTCCATCTAGTTTCATTACTAATAGGCTATTTTATGATGTTTTATCGCTTCTAATTAGACAAATGTTCATATTAACTGTTCGCGGAGGGGAGAAAAGGTTAAGGGTTATATACTCGTAGCTTCGTAGACGATAGGTAACTTTTTTCATCATAATTATTTAAGCAACATAATTTATGTATCCACCATCAAAGCTCTCAATGTGATCAAAAGTAACTAAACATGTCTTTTTTTCATTAAACAATTCAAATCAATCTTTCAAAATTAATTTGCTTAAACATATTCAACAAGAGTTAAAAGGCAATAATTGTCGAAACAAAAATCTTTAAAAAGTTGAAATTTAATCGTTAATTGTACAGGAAAGGGTAGCCGGCGAGGAATTAGGAAAAACGAGGAACCAAAGAGCATCCTCCCCCTTAAGGGCTGGTATCCACACAATGGACAGAAGAGATGAGTTTTATATAACAACCATTATTTAAACATTTCTCCTCCAACTCGATTTCGTGGGTTAATAGAGAGGTCTTAAGTTCAGCGTGCAGAACAAAGCTTACTACCAATAATAATACCAATTATAAAAAAAAAAATGTAATATATCTTTGACTAACATCCCGCAAGCTTGTTTGTCTACTATTCTATAAAAAAAAACAAAGCTGTTTAGCTTGTTGTTGCTATTCCAACGATTTTAAAAAAATCATGTAAAGTATTTTGCTAGTTCTAACAGCTACACCGGTGGCGGCCATACGTCCCGAGTACCGGTGTTAGGTCGCAGGGGTCAGGCGCAAGTGTTCCATCATTTGGGGACAGACACCACACATGCATAAGTTTTGGGTATAAATCTATTTATTTATTTTAGTACAAACGTTTTGTGATTTTTTGCATTCCAGGATTATTTACACAGCTTTAGTGTAGACACACTAGCAGAGAAATATCTCGCTTCATATCTTCTCCTCTTTAGTGGAGACCGGCCCTTAAACGAGGAAGCAAAGATCGCGTCCGCTGAGCATCCTCCCCTTAATTAAAGGCATTGTAATTAAAATTCCATAATCCATTCATTTGACCGGAAAAAACCTTTCGTTGCGAACTTCTAGGTTACAGCTCGCTAATTTAATGTCTATTTGTGATGAACAATTTATTACAACAAATTGAATTTTAACAAACAAATTAGACAAAGAAAACCACAATTTTATAGCAGATGAACCACAAACTTATATCACACCTATACTTTGTGCAGAGTGGTGGGCTCACCCCACATAAATCAAAAGAATTTAAATAAATAGGTACTTAAAATATAAATGGTAAAAATATATATAAATTATACTAGGAATGGCGTGGATGTTTATTAATCATTGACACAAAATCTACTAGACGGATTTATGTGAAATTTGATACACGGGTAGAAAATATCTAAAATAGTTTTTAACCCGAAATTCCCATGGAAGCGGAACCCCGGGGCGCGGCTAAAAATGGCAAAATTTGCGTCACATTTCGTTCAGTTTCCAATGAACCAACTCTATTCCAACACAGACCAGCTCTATGGTTGGCAGTTAATTCCCCCATTAAACTAACGACCACTATTGGAAGCCCAATCGATATCGGCTGATCGGAGCTAAGTTGAGCACTGGCTACGTTTATTTTATAGTTTTTATTTAAAATGATCTAGTCAAACTAACATGTTTAATGGTCTGGCTATTTAAATGTCTTTTAAAGAGAAATGATTTGGTTCATGAAATGGTTGACTTGTGATACGCTTAGCTTAGTTAAGGTACATATAAATTATAGAACAATTTAATCATATTTAATTAACTTGCGCTTAATTTAGAATATATAGATCAACTATAGATTTATATAAAGCTAAGGGATACCATAAACGCTCACGAAACACTAGTAAATTAATTCACTAATTCATTGACCGAGCGAGCGAAGCGAGCGAGGGCTATAATTCAAGTTGGGGCGAAAACACATTGTTTGTATGTATGTATGTATGTATGTATGTATGTATGTATGTATGTATGTATGTATGTATGTATGTTTGTTCCGCGATAACTCTCGAACCGTTGAATTAATTTCGATGATATTAAGAATACGTGTAGCAACTATCCATAGAATTTTTAAGTTCGTTGCGCAACAAAATCGGTTCAGCCGTTTTAGAGAAATACGCATTTTTAAGAAAATAAATATTGCTCTATAACTTTTGAACCGTTATTCAGATTAAGATGAAACTTCACAAATCACGAGATATTATCACTATTTTTTTCATGTATATTGTATATCAAAATTGTTTCACCAGTTTTAGAGATATTGAGTTAAAACCTGAATCGTTCATTTTCGTATCAGCGACATCTAGTGACATTTTTGTACATGTATTTATGTTCCGTGATAATTATCAAAACGTTGAATTAATTTCGTTGATATTAGGAATGCGTGTAGAAAGTATTCCTAGAATTTTTAAGTTCTTTCCGCATCATTTATTACAGATATATTGAGTTAAAACATGAATCGTTCATTTTCGTATCAGCGACATCTAGTGACATTTTTGTACATGTATTTATTTTCCACGAAAACTTATCAAAACGTTAAATTAATTTCGTGGAATGCGTGTAGCAAGTATTTTGCCCGCGACTTCGCCCGCGTGAATTTCCCACGGGAACAGTGCTTTTTCCCGGGATGAAAGGTACGGTGGGCCACATAGAAAACCTGAGACCGCTGCACCTGAAATACGATCCACTATAGAAGATTGGTTCAGTATATAAAGCGTAAAGAGGTAACAAACAAACAAACTCACTTTCGCATTTATAATATTCGTTAGTATTGGATAAGGATACAGTATCAGGACATTTTCCCTTACGGGGTTGATTCATCTAGCCATTATACGTAGGTATTTTAGTGAAAATAAATATTTCTCTATAATTTTGTAACCGGTAATGAGATTTGGATGAAACTTATCATTTTTTGAGATGAGTATTGCTATATTTCTCATTTATATTGAACTAGCTTTCGCACGCGGCTTTGCCCGCGTAAATTTTCCACGGGAACAATGCCTTTTCCCGGGATGAAAGGTAAGCTATGTCCTTCTCCGTACTTCTAACTGTGTATGCGAAATTTCAGGAATATTGGTTTAGTAGATAAAGCGTGAAGAGGTAACAAACAAACAAATAAACGAACAAACAAACAAACTCATTTTCCCGTTTGTAATATTAGTTAGGACTAGCTGTTGCCCGCGGCTTCGCCTGCGTGAGTTTAGCTTAGATGAAAAAAAAATTTGTGTTCCAAACTGTAGTTCAGCAGAAAATGCTCATCATGTTGAACGATTTTCACTAAGGCGCCATTTCCATATATCTTATAAAGTAGCTGAACTCTTGGAGTTCTTCATCAGATATTCTAGATCTTCAATTTTTATACGTCAGCAGAAAATGCTCATCAGGTTGAACGACTTTTGCTAAGGACCCATTTCCATGTATGTTATAGTGTAGATGGTCTCTTGGAGTTCTTCATCAGATGTTCCTGATCTTCGATTTTTATCGTCAACAGAAAATGCTCGTCAGATTGATTAACTTTTGCTTAGGTACCATTTCCATATTTCTTATAGTTCAGCTGTTCTGTTATGGTTCTTCATAAGGTGTTCCAGTTTTCAAAATCAATTATAGCTTTTATGTTTCCCAGGCTTAATAGCTATACAACAATAAAAGTTTCATTCAAATCTGTCCAGTAGTTTTTGCGTGAAACGCGTACATACATACAGACTGACAGACAGACAAACAGACAAAAAATTCCAAAAAAATATTTTTGCTTTCTATTATTCTTTTTAAGTGTCCCTCTATCCATTTCAGTCAAAAATACTAAATGTACAGATAGAATATTTTTATTGTTTTATTATACATATGTATAGATTAGGATATCAATTTTTTTGAAACAGTTTGCGTGATATTCAGCTAAAACCTGAATCGTGACGAAAAATTACTGTAATGATTTCAAAAACAGTTAGGTATATTCTCCTTAGATGAAGCTCGGGGATGTATACTCGATTATAAATCACTTACCTACTTTGGATAAAGTAGTCGTGGACATTGGCGTAAAAGAGTTGGCAGCCGGATGTACATGCGTAGCTCTTTCGAGATCAAAACGGTTTACAGATATTATATTTGATCCAGGTTTTGATTATATCCGCTTGGAAAAAATTAAAAAAATGAAGTTGTTGCAGCTCAGAATAGATGAAGAAAAAAGGTTGGAAAATCTGTTCTCCTCAACCGCGCAATAACTGAATAATGTAATGCGTTGCGCCTTACATTTTTGTTTTAACAGAATCCCGTATTTTACTGAAAATTCTAATTGGTTCAGTAAATTTACGTTCTCATATTTTTAATAAATAACAACCGCGAGGTCTACGTTCGCGGCGAACCACTAGTTAGTTATTTAAACATAACAATTTTTCAAAATTAATCTTGTGATAAGTGTTATATTTTTAATTTCAGATCAGCTCATGACACTACATTAAGCGACAATCTATAACTTCCTACACGCGGTGTTCAAGTCAAGAGCGAGGGATTGTCGTCGAGTGGTGCTTCCTTTCGCGTCGTCTGAAGCCTTCGCAAGTGCACTACACTACACTACCCTACACGTGTGTGCGCCCCGCATTCGAGGTGGTTTCATCAATAACCATCGGGAAAGCTCCATATTGTTAAATTTGATCCTACTTACATCAAAAAATGTAAGAATATTTTTTTACTATTTTTTATTCATAATTTAATAATATTGTATTGCCAATCAACTATACCAACATTTTAATTGCTTCAGTGTAAACATTATCTTTGATTTAAATAATTAGATATCTACCTACATCTACATTTACACTCACACTCATATAACGCATACCTACGTAGAAAAATATAAAATATCAAAGCAGTTTTGGTTGAAGATAATTATGTAATATTTTGCTCAAGTAAACATTAACATCTTATAAAAATATAAAGTTTCAAGATTTTGATACGCCAAAGAAAATTATCTTTGAAAAAGATTGAATTAGATGTGCCAGAGGCCTAACCTATTTATACCTAAGGCGTATTTCATCAAAGACTCGCAACTGTTTTAAATCAAAGGTCACTTTTATTCCCCAGCTGTTTACATTACAAACTCGAGTCTAGGGAAAAAATACGAAAAAAGGAAAAAAGAAAACAAGTTGTTTTTTTTACTCCTCACATTATGCAGATTCGTCCTCCCGAATTACTTTTTTAAGAAATAAACGGACCGGGATGTCGTATAAAAATCTTCGCCTGGAGGAATGGAGCATACTGAGGGTGTGGTCCAAGTGACGTACGGAAAAATTGCGTAGGAAAGAATTTTGCAATTAAATTTTGCGATTTCAGAAGGGGAAACCTATAGGTACTTCCTGTTGACCTAGAATCATAAAATTAAGCAACAACAACAAAATATGTATTATAAATTGTTTTGAAAGGCAGATTTAACTTTATCGTACGTGACAAACGGCTAAGTTAAAACTTTTATACGGAACTCTGGATGTGCGAGTCCAACTCTTACTTGGCCGTTTATTTTTATCAAAGACCTTTTCAACAGACGACGATTGACACATAATGTTTCATGAGTTTTGAATAAGTTTACTAAAGATTTTGGTGTTTAAGATCTCGCAACCTTTAATAATAATAGTCACAGTGTTTAAATGATAGAAATAAAAAACATAAATAACCTTAAAATTGCGCCAATCGTCCTCAAAAGGGCGGGACAGTGATAATGGTTATGGTAAAAGTTGTCCGCTTTAACGGTCGCATTCTGTAGCGAGCGGCTGCGACTCTCGACAATTTGTACAGAACGACTTTCTTACGGCTGTGGGCTTAGTCATATGTGGCAGCGGACGAAAGGCCATTTTTCAAAGCTAATTTTTTGAAATACAACTCATTTTGGAAAAGACAAAATCATACACCAGCACTCTATTTGAGTGTTATTCTATTTGTCTCTTGAATAAACCACATGGCTATTTGGTGTTTGCTTGTTATACGAGATTAAATTACACAATGAATGAACGTCGATTGGCCGCCAATATACAACTACTAAACGCGAAAAGCTATCACATGAAAAACATACGTGACAACAAATATAATATTGTTTGGGATGTAAGTATGACAGGAAACAGAAGGTTTTGGAAAGATAAAATATATTGCGCCGACACCTAATGATGGGACAAAGTGAGAAATATGAGGATGATGAAAATGATAGATGTCTATATATATATTATATTCTATTTTCTATTCCATTTTGTTTTTATTTTTTCTATTCTATTTTCATTGAGGATTAAAATAGCTGTAGGTCTTCCCGTTAAAAAAAAGTATCAAACAATTCTCCCGCTACCGCTCGCTTCTATAACCATAGACGAGAATCTCAGATCGGGTATTATTGCGCGCGTCAATCGCTATGGCTCACTCCTTACGAGTTCCGAGTTCTTACGAGTTGCCGAGTTCGGGATGTTTGCGGCGAGAGTCGTAAACTAGATTAAGACGTAATTGCATCGGGCGCCGGACAAGTGACTTTATTGAGTGATACAAGTGACTTTACTGAGTGATGAGTCGGCGGGCGAGCCGGTAATAGCCGCTTGTGAGATCGTAAACTGGCTAACGTGGCGCGTGATTTGATGTTCATTTATTTTTATTATAGTTTACGATGTATTTCTCTATGTAGTACCTATATAGTCTCTCTTAGGTTATGTTTAAATAATGTTAAGAAAGTTTTAAGTAATGCCGAAATGGTTCTACCTAATTATCTAAGCATTGAAGTTTGCTATTTTGAATTTGTATATCATCTATCGAAAGATATTTGGGTTGTAAGTATAAATCTGATTTTGTGAAGGTATCTTGTTTGAGTATTTTTAAATGTATGAATCTTGATGATACTACTATGATACTACTGAGTATTATTAAAATATAATTAGCTTCTTTATTTCTCAGTATAAAACATCAGGTATATTAACTTAAATATATTTACTTCTAACTAAAAGCGGGTTATGTAGCGGGAGGATGATAATTCGAGGCTGAGAAGGAATAAAGAGTTAGAAGAACTAGTGACGGAGCCCAATATTAAACAAAAGCATCACGGCCACGTGGAGAAGATAGCAGAGGTTCGCGCAGTTAAAAGAGCGTATAAGGGACGACCAAGCGGGAAACGACCTTTCGGCCGGCCCAGATACCGCTGGAGGGATGAGGTCCTAAGAGATCTGGAGGCCCTCTAAAGAGAGGTAGAAGCTTCTTGTATCGGAGGCCAAAATCCTCTTTGGGTCGTCGAGCCATCGAAGTGGGTAACTAAAAGCGCCGAAAAAAGAACTGGCGCCACAATTTCCAGATATGCGAGAAAAACATTAACTTCTTGATAGCAAAAACTGTCTCTGGATATCTCAATAAATAACGTCGAAGTCGGCGCTAACTATCCACCCTTCTAGACAAAGTATTGTCCAACAGACTCGGAAAAACAATATAAAGTGCGAACAACAAGCGAAGTAAGACAAACGACGGGGCTTCGACCAATTTGCTCGCTGATCGACTCCCGGCTCAGTCCAATCTGCATTGTTCCTTTTTCTCAATTAATCGCCTCTTGGCGTTTATTTCCTTCCACACCGGCGCTTTGATCCTCTCTGATGGACAACGGGGGCAAAGCAGTATGTCCATCTAGTATTTTCTTGACCACTCACCTTTTTCCCTTTAAAGTGTGTTACAGCTAAAACTGGTGCCATTTCTTTTTCAATTCGCCTAGCCCTATTATATACTAAACAGTCATAGAGAAGGAAGGATTCTCAAGATGTTTTCCTTTATTTAGCTTTCGTTATACTGAAACTTCTGGAGGACTATGATCTTTTTTTTTAAATTAAAACGTTTTTATTGACCCATTCCTAACAAGGCTCAAAATAGTACAATCGAACTAGGCATTTCTTTATTTCTTATCAAGTGTATTTTACTAACACTGGTATCAGATTTATTTTATTTATTTATTTAACTTCTTTACAAAAAATATGTAAATCGCGGACTTGAAGCTAGAGCAGATTGCTAGTCAGATGCTGTCCTACGTGAGTAATCACACGCGACAATGCCTACATCACAGGCCACAATTATATACGTACAAATATATTTACGCATCGCGTCGTGCCACGGCTGCCTTGCTGCTTTTGACACTCGCACTTTGGACAACGGGTAAGGGACTAATGACTAGAGACATTGGGAACAAACTGCCTCTTGGTTCGACGGCGCCCTTCAGTAACGATGGCAATACAGACGCCCCGAGTTTGTATTTGTTTGAGCTCCAAGACAGACAGTTCAAATTGATTAGTACAATATTACCGGGGCGTCTGCTTTCGTTGTTCACAGTACTTATTAAAGAAATAAGTAAACAAGGGTAACGTAGCTTTTTTTCTATAAAGAACATAGAAAAAAAATCGTGTACAGATTAAATATTGAAATTGAAGATTGAAAATAGTTGATATTTTAGAAATAACACATATTCGTGACGCACATCTACTAAATAGGTTAGATAAATAATTATGCTTGTATAAACAGACCACACAGACCAAGTAAGCTGATATAAGTTGATAGTTATAGACCTGACAACACAGGACAGGGAACACAAGGTCACTGACCCCGAGTTTGACCCGCACCCAGGCGGGGCCAGTCTAATTTGGCCCAGATGTCACGTCCCAGCGAGCGACGGCCGTTTGTAAGGCTGAACGGTCCCGAGTACTTACCCAGTTAATTAAAGATACCTTATAAATTATTTCGCAAGTTTTCGCTTGTCCTATACAACGAAAAGAAAAATTATTGTAAATATCTACGCCTCGCGCCCAGCTCCCTTTGAAATTTCTGGACAAAAAGTACCCTATGTGCATGTACCCCAATACCCTATGGTTATGAATTCTATCCGTTAAATATCAATATAGACTAGTAAGTACGATAAAAAGTATACGATCTTGGATATTTTTTTATGGAAAACCAAATTTTAATTTTAAAATTATAAAGATTCAACTTGCGCGTTTCTTGGATGTGAAGCAAGTACCTACTCTATAAACTAATAATTAATTACTAAGAAAAGAAAACGGACAGGATAAAAATCCTGTCTTTAGGGTACTAGTTGAATGTTAAAATTTTAGAAAAGCTGTCTCACTCATTTGTATCCAATTTATATCACAAATCAATGATTAAATTATTTATTTTCCAACTTTCATTTAACATCCGGAGCACCCTTTCATTGCACTAATTATTCCGAGATGAAAGATCTTCTACGGATTCCTTTTTTAATACATTGCAAAAAAGGGACGACCTACAAATGCACGGAACAAACTAACAAACGACAGAATGAATAGGAAACCTTTGAAGCACCCTTCGGAGCATCCGACGTCATTCCTTATTACGCAGCTCTTAAATTCGTGGCCTCATAAATCTCCATTCTCCACGGGAGTCGGGCATAAATACCGCGGTTATGGTACAAAGAAGTGATTTACATTTTTGTAGCGTGGCATGCCCGGTATAACCCCATTTCGGGTAAGTCCCGAAACGGAACGGGAGGACACGACGCGACAGTAGCGATCACGCTATTTTGGGTTATGTAATGAAATACTGCATTAGACAGTTGATTTGTCATGGGTACTAATTCATTAGATGTTTTAAATGACAATGCATGTAAGACACTTGTCTCTATGGTACAAAAATTGTTGCCAAAAATGTAGCTTCCTTCCTCCTTTAGTCGTATTTCTCATGACTGACTGATATAATGACCGTGGTCATTATATGGAATGAAACACACACAACGACTATCTTGGCAATGTTAATTGAGTGGTTTGCCATTGCCTTCTCCATTTTACACACTAGCCGATAAATCATCAACAAGAGTGCAGTTTCCTCACGATGTTTTCCTTCACCGGAAGCAAGTGGTGGTCGATGAAAACGTTCATACATGTTCAGGTTGGCTTAAGACGTGTTAAAATCTAAAAATCTTTATTCTCAAGAATATTTGCCACAGTGTATTCTTCACGTATTTTTAAGTTGAATTAATTAGATTGTTATGACTAACCTACTTACAGAGGTCCCCTTTTTTCCATTCAATAGAATTTGACATTGCTCTTCATCTCTTCATCTATGAAACCAAGTTCAAATTACATGCAAATAAATACGATAATTCGTTTTTTTGCCACAAAGCAGTCGGACCACGAGGCCTAAGGGTAATTTTCGGATCCAGTTTCATAATTTAATATCGAAATAAAGTCTATTGCTTATTATTTTGGCATTCTACGAGCAGCAACGCAGAATTTTTGTGTTTAATTATATCATCCGCTCAAAATGAAATTCCTTAAATACAATCACTGCATATTGTTAAAAAAACGTTCCCAGCGACGTCTGTCTGTCTGTTCGCCATAAACTCAAAAACTACTGAATGGATTTTCATGCCGTTTTCACTAATGAACAGATTGGGTCACGAGGAAGGTTTTGGTGTATAATTTATGGGTGCGAAGGCGCGGGCAAAAGCTAGTAGAACACGAAAATAGTTTATTTTTGAAGAAAAGTGCGAAAAGTGACAATGTTCTATTTATATCGACATGTTTAAAAAAATATTATGCTTAAAATAATAAACATAATATTAAACTAAACCCAGTTTGCGTGTTCTCCAGCCAGAATGATACGTTCATTAACCCGTACTTAATGCGACAGGTGGTTTTTTATAGCGCCGCTTCTTGTCACGTGTATGAATGTAAAACCAGTGTTGCCAGCATGTTCGTTTGATTTAACTTGAATTTCCGTAGCAACGTCGCGGGTTGTGAGTTAGTAGGTTTTGGTTGTTTTCAAGTATGGATTCAGGAACTATTTTTTTAAGGAACACAAAAATGGGAGTGTTTATAATGTTATCAAATAGATTTAAGTTTTGTATGTTTGTTGCTTAATCACAAAGAATCTACTAGATGGATTTCGATGAAATTTGGTAGACGGTTAGAAAAAGCACAAAGGTTACGTTTTATCTCGAAATTCCCACAGGTGCGAATCCCAGCGCACAGCTAGTAATAAACATAATAAATCAATCAATATATTTATTTGTCAAACATAGGTATAAGTAGAATATAGTTGTTACAAGAATATTTATGCTGTATAACATAACACAAGGGAATTTATCTTAGTAATTTTACATGAAAATCTTATCCAATCAAATGATCATTCGACTATGAATCCATAGCTCGAAGACGTCATCCACATGCGAGCAAATTGTGCATGTTACTGCTACAGAGGCGAGCTTGGCAGAGTGCAGCCGAGCGCAGCAGGGTGCGGTAATAGGGCCTGCGTGCGATTTGTTACTGCCAATGATACTACACACGAGTTTATACATACTAAATGCTTCCCGGAGCTCTTCCCGTGTATTATATTTAGTAAGGCCTCACACATCATCACAATCGGGGGGTACCATCTAAAAAATTAAGTTTGGAGGCCAGCATGCGGTATCTCTTCCGGTCATGAGCGGCCCGTTTTAGTTTCCAAAAACTAAGTCCTGTCCAGGTCGTGATGTCGGATGGAAGAAGTCGGATGATAAAAATAAAAAAAAACGAAAAATGCTTTATTTACTGCAATATAGACAATTTTATAATGTTTTGTTTTCCCTGTAATGGGGTCAAAAGTATGGGGATAACGGCAATTTATATAGTTCTTTTGACCCACGTATCGTAGACATCTTACTACGGCGTAGATTTATCATCCCACGGCGTAGACATCTTGCTACGCCGTAGACACCTTGCTATGCCGTAGACATCTTGCTACACTGTAGACATCTTGCTACGGCGTAGACACTACTACGCCGTAGACATCGTGCTACGATGCAGCGTAGCAAGACATTATCGTAGACAGGTCGTAGCTATCTCACTGTCATGGAAAAATGCCACGTAAATCCCGTCCCACTCCCACGTACTATGTTTGTTACTCAATCACGCAAAATCTACTGGACGGATTTCAATGAAATTTGGTACCAAAATAGAATATCACCTGGAAAGCACATAAGCTACCTAACCCGTGGAAGCGAAGCTCCAGGGCGTAGCTGTATTATATAATCTAACCACGGAGAAATGAAAAAAATCCTAAGAAATAGACTACCGACGCAAAATTATGAATACTGGCAAATTTATTAAGGTACATTTTACGCCCATATTCAGCCGTAATATACAAACTTTACGCCTTCGGTACATGGCACGTATTAGGCTGCCATAAGCGGTAGACAGTGAATTTAAACGGCGCTTGCATAGAGCACATAATGTCTAATTTACACGGGCCATTATCTGGCCACGGCTGAGTGGAGCCGGAACTAACTGGCCGTGTGAGCAGGCAGAATAACAGAGTTTGGTATTTAATATTTAGAGCTAGGCTCATTAATACAGTCGGTTTTATGTAACACAAGTTTTATTTTTTAAAGCCGATTATTATTTTTTAATTAGAGCCAAAGTAAAAATAAAAAGCTTTTAAAAGTAAGTTGGTAGGCCAATGCGTATAGTTACGCCAATTCAATACTGACCGTATTGAAGAGGCGATTAAGCGAAATAAGGGCTCAAAAGTGTTTGCAAGGGATCTGTCTGTTGGTCAAAGCCAACTGACCAAGCTGAAGACTGAGGATGGCAGAATCATTTCGTCGAAGCCAGAGCTGTTGGAAGAGGTTGAGAAGTTCTACGGACAATTATACACCAGCGTACGCGCACCTGTCAGTAATCTGGCCAAAGATCCAAGAGCCAGATTGACCCGACACTACACCGAAGATATCCCGGACGTCAGCCTATACGAGATTAGAATGGCTCTCAAACAGTTAAAAAACAATAAGGCACCGGGTGATGATGGAATCACGGCTGAGCTTCTGAAAGCAGGTGGAACACCGGTATTAAAAGCTCTTCAGAAGCTATTCGATTCCGTCATACTCGAGGGACAAACGCCTACGGCATGGCACAGAAGTGTGGTGGTACTTTTCTTCAAAAAAGGCGACAAAACCTTATTGAAGAATTATAGGCCTATCTCACTTCTGAGCCATGTCTACAAACTGTTTTCGAGAGTCATTACGAATCGTCTCGCTCGCAGGTTCGACGACTTCCAGCCTCCCGAACAAGCCGGTTTCCGAAAAGGCTTTAGTACCGTAGACCACTTACATACGCTGCGGCAGATTATACAGAAGACTGAGAAGTATAATCAGCCCTTATGCTTGGCGTTTGTGGACTACGAGAAAGCCTTCGATTCGATCGAGACCTGGGCTGTGCTACAGTCTCTCCAACGGTGCCAAATTGACTATCGATATATCGAAGCGCTGAAGTGTTTGTACGAAAACGCCACCATGTCGGTCCGTCTCCAGGATCAAGGCTCGAAACCTATCCAGTTGAAGCGAGGGGTGAGACAGGGAGACGTTATATCTCCAAAACTGTTCACCGCCGCCCTGGAAGATGTCTTCAAGCTTCTGGACTGGAGCGGACTCGGTATCAATATCAACGGCGAGTACCTCACTCACCTTCGATTCGCTGACGATATCGTAGTCATGGCTGAGACCTTGGAAGACCTAGGCACAATGCTCGATGGCCTCTGTAGAGCCTCTCAACAAGTGGGTCTAAAAATGAACATGGATAAGACGAAAATCATGTCTAATATCCGTGTCGCACCCACTCCTCTAAAGGTTGGAGACTCTACACTCGAAGTTGTTGACAATTACGTATACCTGGGACAAACAGTTCAGTTAGGTAAGTCCAACTTCGAGAAAGAGGTCAACCGTCGAATCCAACTCGGCTGGGCAGCGTTCGGGAAGCTTCGCGATATCTTCTCGTCCAAAATACCGCAGTGTCTCAAGACTAAGGTCTTTGACCAGTGTGTGTTGCCAGTGATGACATACGGAACAGAGACGTGGTCGCTTACTATGGGTCTCATAAGAAGGCTCAAGGTCACCCAAAGGGCGATGGAGCGCGCTATGCTCGGAGTTTCCCTGCGTGATCGAATCAGAAATGAGGAGATCCGTAGGAGAACTAAAGTAACCGATATAGCCCGCAGAATCGCCAAACTTAAGTGGCAGTGGGCGGGGCACATAGCTCGCAGAACAGATAGCCGTTGGGGCAGAAAAGTTCTCGAGTGGCGACCACGAACCGGAAAACGTAGTGTTGGCAGGCCTCCCACTCGGTGGACCGACGACCTGGTGAAGGTCGCGGGTTGCGCATGGATGCGGGCAGCGCAGGACCGGTCGTTGTGGAAATCCTTGGGGGAGGCCTTTGTCCAGCGGTGGACGTCTTTCGGCTGAGAGAAGAAGGCCAATGCGGAGAGGAGAAGAGACGCATCAACCACTTATAGGATTTCATTAATGTCATTCTATTAGAGTTGTAAAAAGCTGTCCTCTGCAAGAGCGGAGTGGAGAGCAGAGATGTGTTTTTACAAATCTAAAACTTGAATTCAAAGATCCTATTGGTGGTTAAAAAACATCAACTCTCCTCTTCTATTTTGTCTACCACCCGACTGTTTCAAGCAAACATCGAACATTGTATTAGTTAAACATAAAGAGGCATCACCGGAAACACACGGCTAATTAATTTGCTTACCACGGACGCTCCATTTGTGCCATCAATTATTCGTTTAGCGCCGGCCATTCTAATTTATGAGGCTCTCAGCGTGCCTATTAATCTAGCCTGTAAGAATGTATGGTTAAAGAGTAAAATACTCCAAATTTTCGCTGAAAATCAACAAGATGCCAATCTATACAACTGTAACTATTCTATATCTGTGCGTGTACAAAGGAGATGATAAAATAAAGTGTATGAGCGGTCTTTATAGGTAGGGCAAAAAGACGTAACGAGTATTTCTTGCGGAAAATCGTAAAAAAAAATAATAATTCAAAATCTCTATAATAGCAATAAAATGTAGTTTTATTTAGGGTCACCCGCGATCCCAGTGATTGTTCGTGAAACAAATAATAATAATAATAATAATCTTTATTTCTTAAAGAAAAATTTAGCCTAGTTACACTTTTATGTTTATGTTTACATTCTATATGTATGTATATTAGCTAACTATTTAGCTGGCTAGTTATTGTGCTGACCTTTGGCCACTACCCTCCGTACTAGTATAAACTGTATGACGGCAGAGTAGTGCGTCCGGCTCGCTGACGCCAAACATTTTACAAAAACAACAGTTTACAAAAAAATTACGTGTATGTCCCAGTGAAATGTTAAATATTAATTAATTAACCCTTATATCATAAAAATTACGAGACTTGTTGCTAAATACATCAAATGAGTTTGAAAACAAATGTAGGTAATAAAAGTGGTGAAAAAGGCGTGAAAATATCTATGCATGTATGTATGTATGTATAAAAATGCTATGAGAACTATTAACATATTATATGTGGGTCTATCATTGTATATTTATTAGTAGCATTTCAGTTGATTCATAGTCCAAACTCTTCAGATATGCATCAATAAGTCGCTTGCAGACAAATTTACTCTTGGTGTATATGTGCATAATATTATTTACTTTGTTGTATAGAGAGGGTCCCAGGTACGGGAAAAATGTTTGGGCGAAAACTGTTCTAAAAAGAGGAACAAAATAAACTATGTGGGGCCTTCTTTCATTTAACGGAGCATTAGTAGGTAATTTATGTTGTGCTAAAAGGATGGATTTAATAAAAAGTTGTCTGATTGTTAATACCGAATATTCCCTATAAAGATCACAAGTTGGGTATTGAAAGTCTTTATAATTTATCACTTTAATAATAGCCCTTTGCGCTCGTTCAACCTTAATAAGGTCTGTTTTAGAGGCACCTCCCCAGGCAATAATGCCATATGATGCAATTGATTGACATAGTGCAAAGTATACTGCTTTAAGGATGTGTGTGTCTCTAATATGTCTAATTTTCCTGAATAGACCCGTTAATTTCCTTAGTCTTGATGTTAAATTATTCAAGTGACATTTCCAATTGAGATTTTGGTCTATTGTGATACCAAGGTATTTAATAGAAGGAACAGGGGTTAGCGTATAGCAGTTACAAGAGTGATCACTCAAGTTGCACGTATGAGCTTTCAGGTTAAATGTGTTATTAGGGGTTGAGTAGAGTTATTAATAGTAAAGGTAATATATTTAGTTTTTGTAACGTTTAATGTTAGGATGTTATTCTTAAGCCATTTCAAAATTGTTGAAAATCCTCTTTCGGCATCTCTTTTAACATCAGACCATTTAGTCCCATGAAAGACTGCTACTGTATCGTCCGCAAAAGTTATAAGTTTCGCATTTGGCATCTGAAGATTGCATAACTCATTTATATAAATGAGAAACAATGTAGGGCCAAGAACTGAGCCTTGTGGCACACCAAATTGGATGGGAGCATAGTTACTCATGAATGTGTCAACTTTCACAGCTTGACTTCTATCAGACAAGTAATCAGTCAGCAGCTGCAAAGGAGCACCTCGAACTCCCATTTGTTCCAGTTTTTGCAGTAAATGAGGGACAGAAACAGTATCAAAGGCCTTAGCCATATCAAGAAATAAGCCTAGGCACTTGTATTTTTTATCTAACCTATCACTAATATGACTAGTAAGTTGTGCAATTGCATCTGACGTAGACCTACGCTCTCGAAATCCATATTGATTTGGTGATAAAAGACTATGGCATTCCAAAAAATTTAATAGTCGCACATTTATTAGTCGTTCAATGACTTTAGATAAACATGGTAGCAATGCAATTGGTCTGTAATTCGAGACACTGTTTCTGTCGCCTGCTTTATAGACTGGTATAACTATTGCCTTTTTAAGGGCAGAAGGAAATACACCCTGTGACAAACATAGGTTACTTATATGAACAATGGGAATTATCAGTGCGTCGATTGCCAACTTCATGAAAATAGACGAGATTCCATCCCAGCCTGCGGAGGCGGAATTTTTTAGCGAAAGAATTGTTTTTCTGATTTCTCCTTCATCAGTTGGTAGGAGCATCAGTGATGACGGTGGAGAGTTTATTTTATAATTTACAGGCTCTTTATAACCATCTGCAGCATTAGATTTGAGAATATCATTCGCTAAATTTTGGCCTAAACCAACAAAATATTTATTAACGCAGTCTACAGATTCTTGTTTGTCGGATTTTAATTTCAAGAGTTCAGAAGGAGGCTTGTTATATGTGTCTATGTTACTTATTTGTTTTATAGTGTTCCATGTTTTTTAATATCATTCTTATTTTTATTAATTTCTTTCCTCTCGTAATTTTCTTTCATTTTTTTTAGTAGGCGATTGCAATAGTTACGGTATCTGTTGTAAGTAATTTTAAGAATTTGGTTATCTCGGTCCCTTTTAGTTTTTAAGTGTAATTTGTCTCGAAATCTAATGCATCGTAAGAGACCAGATGTCAGCCATGGCTTAATAATATGTTTACGTTTGGATACAAGCCGTTTTGTAGTGTATTTATCGAGTATATTTTTGACGATATGTAAAAAAGTGTTAGTTGCTTCATTAGGTTCATATTTATTAATTACTATAGTCCAATCAACATTATTGAGTTCACTTATAGCTTTAGAGTAATCAGTGTGTATAGTGTACTTTTGATAAGAGTTTCTCAAGTGTGTGGGTTTTGGAATAATGATTAACAATGCCATATGGTCAGTGATAGGTGATTGACACACTATAGAAGTACTTTTAACTGTAGGAGATCCAAAAAAATGGTCTAGACATTTAGCATCACGAGTGGGATAGTTATGACCGGGCAGAAGTCCATGCATAGACAGAAAATCAAGATATTCGTCAGAATTGGCATCAATATTATTGTTCTTAATATCAATATTAAGATCTCCTGTCAGCATAGTATGTTTGAATTTTTTTAAGTCTTTTAATAGCCCATCAAGTGAGGAGATAAAACTATCAATACTAGAAAATGATGGTGATCGATAAATACAGACAAGGGCATACTCTTTACCAACAGTCACCACCAAGCTATCACATTCCACCAAATCCGGCTCATAGACAGTTACATCCAAATTGTTCCTCACATAGATAACAACCCCACTATTTTGATTAATGTGCCTTTGAGTTTGATAACTAGTATAGTCCGGTAATATAGGAAGGTTTGTTGTTTGCGGTAACCAACATTCTGTTAAAATAATTAAATCAAAGTCAATTTTTAACCGCAATAGTAAAATTTCGAGATTTGTAAAATTTTTATTAATACTCCTTATGTTCTGTACAATCATTTTTGTATAATGATGTTCTAGGGTTAATTATAAGTACAGACTTTTTGTTCTTCATTCTTCGTTTAGCCCATTGAGATTTATCCTACTAAAAATAATCTCAGATAGTCCCATACAGAACACTTCGTTCGCCTCAAAATATAATTATTTTGGGATAAAGAAGCAGTGAGCCAAATGCTGAATTAATATAGAGGTCGCCGCGTCTGGGATTTGAACCTGTGCTTTAAAAGACCTAAGTCGACCACCAAGCTAACTAAGCCATCAGCGCTTCCTAAAAATAGTGCAGAAAAACTAATAATATGGAATAGAATGACGTATTCACTGCCACATATTCCAAATCAATCGGGCGCTTACACGGATCTTCCATTGCCGATTCAGTTAGATGAAGTCTCTTATTACTGGTACAGTCAACCATAAATCATGTTACCCTACGTAGCCCTTAAAGAGACAGTAATAAGGGTGAATTTGTAATGTGTAGGTTAATGTGAAGTAGAATGTACACGCAGCGAGGCGCTGGGAGGATTCACTCAATCTGTCAATTAAGGCGAGTATGTTACATGCGATGCTTTCACTATAGACGGGTTTTAGAGGTACATTATTCTTTTTATCGAAACTATCCTTCTAATCGTCTTCTATCGAAACAATCTAGTGTATGTATAAAGTTAATGAATAGCCCCTCTGGCATGCTAGGCGACCAAGACTGTTTCATGAGTTTCTTTCGGCGTTTCTTCTCAGCAGTGGTCGTTCCGAAATGCTAGTAGTTTGTAGCTTTGAGACATAATATATTATGATTAAATAATTAGTTATCGACGTGAAAAAGAGCTTTCTTTGAAGGCCAAGTTTCAATAAAAAAATTTGACTTTTGACACTTAATTTTAAGTTAGTTATAAGAGATTAAACATAATAAAAAAAAAAATAATATTAAAGAGTGGATCCGTTTGGTAGATCAGATCGGAATATTTCATTCATCACACAACATTTTATAAGATGATAATGTAATTGCATCATTAAGCCAGAATATTCACCATAGCATTGCAGCAGACCCCATAATTTTTGCTTGGTTTATCTTGACAAAGAATTTTTGTTTCTGCGTGCGAAGCGTAGTTACTTCATGTATCTTTAACATGTAATTTCTTGTGTGCCAATAAAGTATTCTTGTTGTTGTTGTTGTAAGCGTGTGTTTACCTACAGGCGGCGTCTTGTCAGGACTTTAAATGTAAAGTCGAGAAAAGAGAGGCGAGGCGAATACTCTATCGACAGGAGCATTGTAGCAACAATACTGTACTAAAAAGGAAATCTTTTATGATGATATTAATGTTTAAAAGAAGGGCCGTTTAAGTATAAGTAATTTTAAAAAGAAACGTTAGACTAAGTACTATTTCATCGAGCGTAAAGCTTCTAACAAGCTAATTATTAAAAATAAAAAACACGACTGACAAGTTTTTACACAAAAAGTACATACAAACATATAGGTAATATACATTTTTGAAATCGCCTTTTAAAGCCCTTCAATTTGATACCCCGCTCGATAAGATTGATCAAATTTAATTTTTTTGGTCTGCTATTTATCGCATATATAATCCGCCATTTTGTTTTTATGATGACTTCATATAGCCTATGTCACTCGGAGGAATGCAAGGAATCTAAATATACCTCTCACATCAAAATCTGTTAAGCCGTTCAGGACTTATGGTGGAATAAAGAAACTTACATACATACATACATGAACCCTGAAAACATAACACTCCTTTTTTGGTCAGTCGTGTAAAAAAAGTATAACCTCTCAGCAACACAAAGACAAAAATCAAAGACCCTCCTTTGTTTAAAGTCGCGTACGCGTCAGGAATACCGTAGTGGTTTCGGACCCTCTTGGGGATTAATTCGGAAAAAGGGACTCATTAGGAAAGAGGCTATCGCGCCGAGATGTTGCTTTCAGTGTCCATTTGGAAATACCTTAAAGAAGTATTTTAGTGGAACAGTATTTTTAAAGATTCTTTACGATTTGCACCAAAATAATAGGTATTCCTTCTTGTTATAATAAAAGGAAGTAGATAATGTGATCCAAACAGCCGTTATATAACATACATATATAGAATCACGTCTTAATCCCTTACGGGGTAGACGCAGAGCCAAGAGTCGTGAGACTCGAAGGCCACGCTTAGCTGAATAGTGGGCTCTCTGAAGGAATGGAGATACAGGTATCGTGACAGGTTGCTAGCCCATCGCCTATGAGTGGAGGAATCCGCAGTTTAAAGCCCTTTCCCTTGATTGCCTTTTACAATCTGCGCGGGAAGAGAAGCAGCTGGCACATTCTATGTTTTTTCTTCGCTCCCAGAAGCATGGAAGTAATATCGTTATATTACAAGTGCGATAAACAAGACTATAATATTATCTAGTTCATCCAAAAAAATATACCACCAATCATTATTAACACGAGCATAAACATGAAATGGCAACCGATAAATTCCACGAACGGTATCTAATAAGCGACATATACAGTACAATAATTCCGACTCCGTCTTATGATTGCCATATGTAATGATATCAAATATAATATCAAATGAAACCAGTCAACCGTGAGTCGATATCAAGCATCTGAGGTTCTTAGCCTCAACGGGATTTTTTTTAGATATTGGTGTTTTTATTCAAATTTTACTTTACATTTTTTGTAGATAAGATAGATATGAAGTTTATTTGCATCAATTGAACCACGGGCGCACTATAAGTTTCCGGAATGAATATGAAAAAATACTATTAAAGGTACAAAATTAATTTATTGTTTTTCAAAATAATCTCCCTTGGCGTCTATGCACTTTTTTATTCGATGAAACCAGTTTTGAAAACTTTTGTGCCACTCCTCGGTGACCTCTGAAACGTGTTTTTCATACTCCTCGACAGCCTCTTCTGGTGATGAAAATCGTTGACCGCGTAATTGGTTCTTAATTTTTGGGAACAGAAAAATGTCACAAGGTGCCAGGTCGGGACTGTATGCAGGATGACTCATGAGTTCTACATTTTTCGCCTTCAAAAAGTCGTTAGTCTGTCTGGCCGTGTGAGAACTAACATTGTCGTGGTGCAGGATGATACGGCTTTTACGGTTATTTTTACGGAGTTCGTCAATAACTTCCGGCAAACAAATGGTCGTGTACCAGTCACTATTCACTGAACGACGATTCTCTAAAGCAACAGTAGCCACGTGCCCAGTTTTATTAAATAAAGAAGCAATCATCCGCTTAGATGCATTTTTCACGCGCGCCACTTTGGTTGGTTTCGGCTCATCTTGAAAGACCCATACGCTCGATTGCTGCTTTGTTTTGGGATCGTAGCAATAAATCCATGTTTCGTCACCTGTTACTATGTCCCACACCAAATTTAACGCACCTTCGTTGAATCTGGTAAGCATGGCACTGCACCAAGTGACGCGGTCCGTTTTTTGAGCCTCGGTCAAGTTGTGTGGGATCCACCGCGAGCACAGCTTTCTCACACCCAAATGTTTGTGTAGGATTAATTGTATTTGACTCATGCCTACTTCTAAGGATGCACGAATTTCATGGTAGGTCACATGACTGTCTGTTTCAATCATACGGCGCACAGCATTGATGTTTTTGTTGGTCACAGCGGTGGACGGCCGACCATCGCGAGATTTGTCACTGAGATTGATACGACCACGCTTGAATTCTGCAAATCAACTATAAACAGTTGTCCTGCATGGTGCTTCATTGCCAAAAGCTGTTTCAAGCCGAGCGATGCTCTGTTGAGCTGTCAAATTACACTTAAAATCGTAGAAAATCATACTACGAAAATTTTCCCGAGTTAAATCCATGTTGATGCAGACACACAATTTTTTAAATGGCGCCACAAGGTAAAAACAAAAGACAGTCAGATGAAACAAACTGTATTCTACAGCCAAAGAGTTCTATTTTCAAATGTTGCAATAAATTTTTAAATATTGTTTATGTAAGTGGCCAGTTCCGGAAACTTACAGTGCGCCCTATGTACAAACATAATAATTACATGTAAAAAAGACGAATTTGTAAATCAATAGACTGATAAAAATATCACCCAATATTTTTTTTGTAATGGGTCTAAACTATTAACAAATTTGAATCCAAAAATCAGTAATAAACAGTAAATACATGCTATTTATATAGCTGTTGGAGGGTAGTTCATTTTCTATTCCGTTGTACACTTAAATAAATGATTTATTAAAAATTATAATACTTTATTTCTGAATAGGCTGTCACTATTAATCATATTGAACCCCAAAATACATAAAAGGCCGTCTCCAATATAATACAGTGGATGCCATATATATCGCGAATGGAGGTAAAGTTTATTTTCAATTCCGACAACAATACGCAGTTTTTCTCACAAACTACCCACTTAAATATAATGCGGGTGATACCGCCGCGCCGGCGATAGGGTGTTTTTATTCTTACGATCGGGGTTTACGTCACGAGTGTTAGCGGTTGTATTTATATGTTTTCAAATGAATTACATATATTTTTTACGGCTTAGGGTTGACAAAACAAGGAGAACATGGTTTAAGTCCATTTTCATAAATTTAATCAAATATTTTCAATCTCACTCAATTTATACGTAAACGTTGTATGTTTGCAAAAAAATGTCAACGAATTAATAAATTAGTACATACAAAAGTGTAAAGAAAAAAGATATTAAAATTTCATTTTTGGCAGAAGCTTTTGTGACAAAAATTTATTATCAGTGTAGTTAACTGTTGAAGAGTTATCTCGTTTGAAGACGACTCTGGGTGCACCATCAGGTCATGCTCAGGGATAGGAGAGTGATGAGTGTGTAGCAGAGTATATAGCAATGGAATTAAATAAAATATCTTGATCCTGTGGGATGTGCATTTATTGTTAGACAGCATAAAAGCGAAGGTGTCAAACATTTTAAAAACAACATAGAACATACGTTCTAATTCTATTCAACACACCTCCTTAAATTGTACCGTAGAAGCTCTAATTAATACCTAATATAAAACTAACAGTAAGATAAAGTAAAATAATAACCAAAAAACATGACCAAAAAAATAAGCACTAACAATATCCTAACCTATACCTAAACCGCTAACACATAAATAATATTTCTGCTTTGGCAGCGGTTTCGTTAAGATATCTGCCAGCATCAAATCAGTAGAAATAAATCTCAATACAATATTTTTGTTATTTCTCAATGTATCCCTTAAGAAATGATGCTTTATGTCAATGTGCTTACTGCGGGCATGAAAAACAGGATCTTTTGCAAGTGTAATAGCTCCCTGATTGTCCGCATGCAACGTCACCCTACTAAAGTTATGTAACTCTATCTCACTTAATAAGCTGTTAAGGTAAATAGCTTCTTTCATGCTTAAAGCTAAGCTAACATACTCAGCTTCGTACGTTGAGGTAGCAACGCACTTTTGTTTTTGTGATTTCCAAGAAATCGCAGCACCTGCCAACATAAAAACATTTCCCAAAAAGCTTTTTCGATCTATATGACAGTTTCCAAAATCGCTATCTGAATACCCTATTAAAGACTTACCTGTCTTTTTATAGATAAGAGCATATTCCCTGGTTCTTTTTAGATATCTTAAAATCCGTATAGCTGCTTTCCAACATCCTTTATCAGCATTATCCACATACTGACCCATCTTTGCTACAGCATTGGCTATATCCGGCCTAGTACCTACGGATAAATAAATAAGACAGCCTATTAATTCCCTATACGGAAAGCTTTTATCGATATTTTCCTGCATGGGTTGTAACTTTACACCCACCTCCACTGGCGTAATATGTATTTCTTTGCAATGTTTTTGTCCAAATTTATCAACAATTTTATCAATGTATGAAGTCTGTGACAACTTCAAACTCTTGTCACTCCTGACAATATCTATGCCTAAAATAAACTTTGCAACTCCATAGTCCTTTAATTCGAACTCCTTGGCCAATTCAGATTTAAAGCTTTCAATAAAAACTTTTTTCTGACTTGCGATTAAAATATCATCGGTGTACACACAAACAAAGAGTTTGTTTCCGTCCTCGAGATTCTTGAAGTATAAACAAGGCTCGTTCAAAGATTGATTCAACTGCATTTTCTTCAGTTTTTCGTCCAATCTTATGTTCCATTGCCTGCCCGATTGTTTCAAACCATATAGAGATTTTGATAACTTACAAACGTTACCACCCGCCGCTATGTCAGTAAGCATTTGTCTAGCTCGTTCCCTGACCAAACTATCCTCTTCAGTTTTCAATAGTTTATTTAAACTGTCTTCTAGGAGCTCTGGAATTTTCATATACACCTCCTCTTCTAGATATCCATTTAGGTAAGCCGTATTGATATCTACCTGATGTATTTCCATATCTAGCTCCATAGACAATGCGGCAAGTAACCTGACTGTACTAAGCCTCATGACAGGAGCAAAAGTTTCACGATAGTCAATACCGTAGTGCTGACTAAAACCTCTTGCTACTAGTCTGGCTTTCTTCTTTTCAGTCTTGTCTATGTTAAGTTTCGTGGTGAGTACGTAGCGACATCCCACTATATCTCTATTAGGAGGTTTTTTAACAATCTTCCACGTATTATTTTTTACGAGACTTCGGATCTCTGACATGATCGCATCTTCCCATAATTTTTTCTCATTACTGGTCAGTGCTTCTCTCAATGTCACTTCTCCTGCAGTACCAACAAAGTCTTCACAATCGAGAAATTGTTCATGTGACTGTGTGTTATCATTGTTTTCTCTATTTTCACCTATTTCTAACCTATCATCTTCCACTTCTTGCTCTTGCTCTGTTTGCACAGGAGCAACTTCCTCTTCCAACTCTTGCTCTCTGAGCACAGAAACCATCTTATATATCTTCTTCGGTCTACCTACTTGACCTCTTTGGATTCTTGGCCTACCTGGGGCTCTTTTTAATTCCTCATTTGGAGCTGCTTCGATGAGAGACTGTGATGGAATTTCTTCATCTGAAGATGGAGGTTGAACTGGTTCTACTGGTATTTCTCCGTTATGTTCAACTTGTGGTAATACAGGCTGTGGGTTTATCTCTATTTCAACAAATCTCGTCGGATTCAAAGTAGATGACTCCACTTGAAATGGATCACCGGGCTCGTCGTTCCCAGATTTGTCGACATCTAAAAATCTAACATCCCTAGCAACAATTACTTTCCGATCTTTTGGTAACCATACTCTGTAACCTTTTTGATTCCTAGGATAACCTATAAAAATCCCGCGTTTGCTACGATCTGCAAACTTATCTTTATTTAAATCTTTATCCAAAACATATACCTTTGCTCCAAAAGATTGTAAATAATGAATTTGTACAGGTCTATCAAAAAACTTCTCATATGGTATATTACCATTGATCGCGCTAGATGGACATCTGTTTCTAATATGGCATGCAGTTACCACTGCATCAGCCCAAAAACCTGGTGACAGCCCTGATGATAATAAAATGCACCTTGCCATTTCGACAAGTGTCCTGTTTAATCTTTCTGCAATTCCGTTCTGTTGAGGGGTTCCGGAAATTGTAAGTCTCCTAGTTATCCCTTCCTTTTCCAGGAAGTCGTCGAACTCCCTACTACAATATTCGCCACCATTATCGGTGTGCAAATATTTGATGCGTTTACCAGTAATATTTTCTACATACTGCTTATATATTTGAAAAACCGTAAAAACTGAACTCTTTTTACTTAGTAAGTAAACTTCACACCATCTTGTACAATCGTCAATAAACGTCACAAAATATTTTGCACCTCCTAAAGCTGTATTTTTCATCGGCCCTACAACATCAGAATAGACTATTTTTAAAACTTCGTCACAAGGTCCACTAGAACTAGTAAAGGGTTTAGCACTCATCTTACCGCGAATGCATGTTTCGCAATCATGTAACTTCTTGACATTTGTCATATCTGTTTTAACCCTTAAGTTACAGTGATTAATGAGCTTCAATAAATCTTTCATATTAAGACGACCTAAACGCTCGTGCCATACTTGAATATCAACTTTGTCGTTGGAAATCGCAAAAGCTCGAGCACATCGTTCGTTGACGTAATATAAATTACCCTGTCGATTTGCAACTAGCTTAACATCCCCTTTAGAATCTGTTACTATGGCACTGTCGTCTCTAAAAGTTACATAGAAACCCTTGTCAGTGATCCTAGCAACTGAGATCAAGTTAGTTCTCAAATCAGGAACGAATAACGTATTTAATAACTCAATTACGTACTTAGAATCATCGTTGCATGCGTACAATCTTACCGTACCCTTACCTTGTACGAGAGCACTCTGATTAGTAGCCAAATTCAATTTTCCAGAAGTAGGTTGTAAAGTATTTCCAAAAAATGATTTTTCACCGCACAAATGACTTGTACAGCCGCTATCTAAGATCCATTTTTCCAGCTCGCAGTTTGCAGCAAGACAGTTATCTGTAAAAGAGTTAAAAGTTATAAACTCGTCATCACTCTTAGAAGCTATATCACATTTAGACACATACTTTACACTATCTTTCTTTTCTTTCTTGAATTTGCACTCCGAGGCTTTGTGACCAGTTTGGTGACATTTGAAACATTTCATTATGAATTGTTTTTTCGTTTCAAATTGTTTTTCGTCGATTTTTGTCTTTTCCTTATTATTTCGACCCTTTCCTTTTGCGATGAAAACCTTATTATCATTTCCCGCATTTCTTGCATTATTCTCCTCAATAATTTTAATTTTCAATACTTCAGGGTCCGGAAAATTGTCTCTCGACTCTATAGCACAGCGAAAATTTTCAAAACTTGGTGGCAAGCTATATAACAACATAATCGATACTAAGTCATCATGAATATCGATATTCATATCATGAAGTTTATTTTTCGCATCGAAAAAATTAGCCAAATGGGTGTGAATATCATCACCTTCGTTCATTTTGTATAAGGTTAGCTGTTTTAACAAGGACGCCTTTCTGGCTGGCCCTTTTGATGCATAAATTGCTTCCAATTTCAACCACAATTGACGAGAAGTCTGGCAGTCTCTAATGTGTCTAAGTTCACTCGGGTTCATCGTTAGTACTAACTCAGCCCTCGCTTTCGCATCCTTTGACAACCACATCGCTTCCTCTGCGACTTCTGCTGGTCTTGGAATCTTTCCGTCTACGTAATCCCACAGATCATTCTTGACCAAAATCGCCTGCACTTGAATCCGCCATGAGTCATAATTTTCCCTACCGAGGTTTTCTATCCTCATAGTAGTCATTATTATCCCTCAATACGGCAGTACGGGCAGTCAACAAAAAAACTTGTACTTTTTTTGTACTTACGTTTTTCCGATATTTTATTTCTTCACGTTGGATGAAATATTTAGCTACCAATCCTGGTTTATGCGCCCATAACCATTGTAGCAGAGTATATAGCAATGGAATTAAATAAAATATCTTGATCCTGTGGGATGTGCATTTATTGTTAGACAGCATAAAAGCGAAGGTGTCAAACATTTTAAAAACAACATAGAACATACGTTCTAATGAGGTACAATTTACCATTAAAATAGTTCCTATTCAACAGAGTGTAGAGGAAGCGAGATAGATCTGTAAGGATCGTAGCAAGTGGAAATCGCTAGTCTTTGCCTACGCCCACGGGAATTAGGATTGATAAGTAGATTCTCATTTAACTGGCAAGATTTGTCCGTTGCATGTTAAATAAAAGCCTGTAAAAATAAATAACAAAATCCACCTAGCGACAGCAGTTGTTTAACACCAGTACTCAGCTAGTGCAGGTTTCCTCGCAAAGTTTTCCTTCACCGTAAGCAGGTAGTCGATAAAAATCAGCAACAACACACATTCAACTCAACAAACATACAAACTGTCAAACCTTGTAAGATTCGAACCTGGGTCAATGTTGTTAAACCAAAACCTCTTATGGCTTGAGCCATGTACCCCAAGTCCCCTGTGGAAGTATTTTATTTAGAAATATTGTTTCGGGACAAACGTGACACTTCTATAGACATTCACTGCGAAGATAGCACAGGTATTGAGTTGAGAGCGGGTGCCATTCGGAATTTCCCCTCGCATTTTTTCAGATGGCAATGTTCTGATATCCCGCTATTAATCATTGCATGTTTTCTGAGTGGTGAATGCTTTTTTTTGTAAAGGTACTTTTAGCAAGCCGAAATGAATGAGTATGTTTAATCTTTCACTAGAGCGCAGGTTTTCTTTATGTTATAGTTCTTCAGTGGAAGTCTATTATTATTATAGCATTTGCTTGTCTATATTTCGCATCTATGACACCATAGACGCGGTATTTTGTGTAGTCTACAACTAGTGTGTCAGTTTTCTCGCGATGTTTCACTTTAAGACCAGGTCCTAGCTCAACTTCAAAACGATTAACGAGCACACAACCAAAGACACCTTAGACACACATAGACATAGTGGGCGGATCCCGCGGAACTCATTAACCAATTAGAATAGTCCACGCGTACACCTGCACCGGCACACCGGTACAGCGTATGCATAACGCAGAGATGAGATCGTTGATGGCTCCAGTATACGTGCATTTGGGGTGCAATGGGTGAAAATAATATCTATTTTGCCATACACAACTAATAAATTTTTGAAATCCCATCCGAACTAATTTTTTAAAATATTTTACCAATAGGACATAAGCTACAATTTATGTATGTACCTCTCGAGCGAAGACAGGGCGGAGCGCTAGTAAGAAAAAAAATGGAAATTGAAAAATAACACAAACATGTCAGCTAAACCACGATTTTAGCGCCACCTAGTGTGCGCTGACGTCAACGCTTGCCACACTCGGTAGCGGTGGCGAGGCGTGGTGAGCAGCGGAACGCGACGGTCGCAAGGAATGTGCTTGCTTATGCGCAGCCCCAGATAGCTAATATCAAATTAATTGGGTAATTAAATTCAGATAAATATTTAAATAATAATATTATTTATTTATTTCACCTGTAGTTTACAAACATGTCACGACTATAAATCAAGACATAATAATCTAAATAAAAATAAACACTTACACTAAAAACCAAAACCTCTGTTTTGGTTTTATTTTTCTGCATTTTATGCTATGAATTTTCATAAAGTACATATTGTATTGGATTTCATAAAGTGCCTATTGGGCTAAGTCGCAAACGGTCTCCAAGGTCTCTTACACAAAATTTCCCCCGTAAAAATATTTTTTTGTGGAATGTCACTTATGCAAAATATATATATATATGAAGTAAATTTAAGTACCAACCAACATTATCACATTTAGGGTTTTTGTTTACTGTATGAAAATGAGTTACTTAAAAAAAATATGTTGTTCTTATAAAAAATCTAAAGTCCCTAATGCGACATTTTGCGAAAGAGACCATTTGCGTTTTTTAGCCGCTATTCGGCGATATCGTAAGGGTTAAAAAAACAATTCGTTTAAAATGGTTCATTTATTTTTATTTTTTATAAAATATACACAACAATTTTAGACTTAGACTGTGCTAGGCTAGACTAGACAGTGCCTATACATATAAGCCATTGCTACACTATAGCTGGGGGGCGTTTAGGCGCATAATGTTATAAGCGCAAAATGATTACCGGTCGCAAAATGGTAAAAGAGCAAAATTTACTATTTTGCTCTTTTAAGCGTACAATGTTTGAAGAGCAAAACAGTAAGAGCGTAGAATGGTAAATATTTCAGTGCTTTAGCTTTCAGCTGCCAGGACTATATAAATATCATATTGGTGAATTGTGACTCCCTAACAAGTAAAAGTAAGTAAATAGAAAAAAACGTGATCAATTTTTGAAAAAAAAAATTTTCAAAATTTAATAATCAACATTTATGATAACATCATTCATAAAAATACTTTGAATGGCCCTAATGACACAGTTAAAAAAAATATTATATACTGTCAAATCACACAGATTCTAGTCCCAAAGTAAGTTCTAAATACTTATTTTAAGGGATACTGAACCAACGCAAAGATACTATATTTCATAAAAAATACACACACACAAATATATAAACTAGCTTTTTTAAAAATAAAAAAATTGCAAAACTGTTAACGGTTTACTTATATTTTCCTTTGAGGTGTCGAGCCTCTGATGTTATTATAACTGCTGGTTCCAATGTCTGTAACTCGGTCAGTTTAGGATTAACGGTGCAATGCCTGAAATAAATATACTATCTTAAAATCGTGTACATGGAGATTCTGATCTTAATTTTTTGTGTAATATAATAATTTTGCAATCTAAAACATCATACTTTTTAACTAGTCACCACTTTTAAAAGTATGAGAAAGCAATTCTATAATAATAATAAAAAGGTACTTACTCAACAGATTCACGAGCCTTCGTTTTGTCGCTTGACGAATCATAATGATTCAATTTGTCACCACCAAAATCTTGGCATCTCTTCTTTGAGCTGAAAAATAAAATATACAACACATTAATTTACATAAACAATATGAAAATGCATGTAAGTTGCACTTTATTCAGGCTATATATATATATATCCTCACAGCTAAAAGAGAACAATAAATCAATAATCAAGGACTTACAGAACACCATTGCAACAGAAATAAATAAGGCTATCCTAAAATTGAGAAAAGAAGTAAAAGAAGATACCACAGCATTAAGCAAACAAAACGATCTAAGAAAAAAGAAATAGAAGAAATTAGCATCAATATAGAAATACTCAAAAAGGAAAATGAAAGGTTAGTAAAAGAGATAGAAGATATTGTTAATAAAGTAAGAACCCCAGGGACAAACGAATCATCAGTAACAACACCTGACACCAACAATAAAAAAATAGTTCTCTACGGCCTCCACGAATACAAAGAATCTGAATATGACCTACACGGAAGAGTGGCCGAGGCCTTTCGAGAAATTCTCAATATAGATCTACTTGGTTACATTGAGGAGACCCGCAGATTAGGAAGATTCAGCAACAACAGACACCGTCCGCTAGTAATTGAATTGATTAGTAAAAAGATGACTAAATATATTTTAAACAATAGCCACTACTTCCGAGGAACAGGCCTCTCAGTTTCACAGTTCATGGAAGGGAAAGCATTACAAGAAATGAAAATGCTACGAGAAGAAATGTTCAAGGCACGGAGCAGAGGAAAATATGCTGTTATAAAAAATAATAAGTTGTATATTGAAGGAAAGAAAATAGAGCTGAGCGAAGAAGAGAATAGCAATGAACCAGCCATGAGCAGGCCGTCAATACCCACCAAGAACAGTTCCTTTCGTAGGAAAACCGCAGTTTAATATCTTGTTCCAAAATTTCCAAAGCATTGGTAATAAGAAACACTTATTGGAAGCTTTTATAAACGAAAACCCTACCTATAAAGCGATCTGCATATCAGAAACGTGGTCGACAGAGAAAAATATTAACCTGATAAATTTTAGTGGATACAAAATCGCAGCATCATACTGTAGGAAGAAATATGACGGCGGTGGAGTCTGTATCCTGCTACAAGATCAAATAGAATCAAGAGAGAGAAGTGATGTCACCAAGATGTCTATTGAATTCAATTTAGAATTATGTGCTACTGAATTACCTAAAGAAAACCTTTTGTTAATTTCCTTATACTGGAATGGAAGAGGGTCTGACACTTTTATCCAACAATTAGAAAAAATATTAGATCATATAAACAAAAAATATCCAACACATAACATAATTATAGGAGGCGATTTCAATATAAATACTTTAGAAAACAAACCAAAAACAAAAAAATTCCTTAACCTAATGTCAGAATATAAATTTACACAGCATATAAATGAACCCACACATTTTACCAAGACATCTGCAACATGTATAGATTTAATATTTACTAATTTCAATGATATAATAAAAACAAAAGTAGAGAAACTCGGATTTTCAGCACATTCCGCCACAACTATTAGCCTCAAAACAAGACAAAAAATAAAAAATGATACATGGTATACCGAAAAAAGAATATTCAATCACGAGAATATAAATTTATTCAAACAAAAACTAAAAGAAATAAAATGGCGCGAACTCCTAGTTGAATACAAAAATATAAATAAAAACTATGAAATATTCCATAACACAATGATAAGTATTTTAAATCAATGTATACCAAAACAAAAATTAAAAATAAATAAAACTGTTAAAAAACATTGGCTAACGGTAGGAATAAAAAAATCGTGTAAAAATAAAAGATTGTTGAAACTCCTAAATTTAAAGACAAATAGTGAAATACTTAATAACCATTATAAAAAATACGAAAGTATACTAAAAAAATCAGTTTACACTTCAAAAAAACTGCACTACAAAAAAAGAATAAAAAATTCAACCAATAAAGTTAAGACTATGTGGAGTGTAGTGAATGAGTGTACAAATAAAAAGCCGACTAAAGAAAGAAATAACATGGCATTACATATCAATAATACAGTTGTCACAGACCCAGCGGAAATAGCAAACAATTTTAATAATTTCTTTGCAAGCATAGGCGAAAAACACACGGGAACTAAAACGTCACGCCCTATATATTGTCCAACGGAAAATAGCATATTTATCAGTCCTGTGGATGCCAAGGAAATTCATAAAATTATCAAAAACTTAAAGAACAAAAGAAGCCATGGAATAGATGAACTGCCTCCAAGCCTGTTCAGGGAATGCGCAGAAGAATTAACTTTACCATTTACTATACTTATAAACCAGTCATTAAATGAAGGAATTTTCCCCGACCTACTTAAAATTACTATTATAAAGCCTGTTCACAAAAAAAAATGAAAAAACGGACCTAAACAATTACCGCCCCATTGCACTCTTACCAACGGCTTCAAAAATTTTTGAAAAAGCTATGGCTGACCGCGTTTACAGTTTTTGTGAAAAATATAAACTTTTTGATGAATGCCAGAATGGGTTCCGAAAAAACCGTTCTACTACATTGGCAGTGTTTAAATATGTCCAAGAAATATTGACAACCCTTGATAAGGGCAACTATGGCATCGGAATGTTGCTGGATATGACGAAAGCATACGACAAGGTTCAATATGATATCTTACTCAATAAACTGTATGGCATCGGTATCCGAGGTACGGCTCACAAATGGTTCAGTTCGTATCTCAAAAACCGAAAACAGTTTGTTGAAATAGAGTATTTTAATCACGAAACAGGCACAATTCAAATGATTCGATCAAACTGTAAATCAATCACTTCTTCTATCCCGCAAGGAAGCGTTCTCGGGTGCCTATTATTCCTTGTGTACATAAATGACCTTCCAAAAATCATGGAAGAGCATTGTGTCCTATTCGCAGATGACATTTCAATATTAACGTCCACTAAAGATAGCATAAACTTACGCGAACAACTTACGAACATCCTTATAAGAACATCAAATTGGTTAAATGAGCACAATTTAGAAATAAATTATTCGAAAACAAAATTAATGATTTATCACCCGTTCCAAAAACCGCCATTAGACATAAATATTAGCTTCAATGGGACGAACTTAGAATTAGTTAATGAATTTACTCTGCTAGGCGTAAACATAGACAGTCATATAAACTGGAAGTCGCATATCCAAAAGCTATGTGCTAAGCTGTCAAAGTTTGCGTATGCGCTTAGAGAGATTAAAAAATCCACAGATATTGAAACAGCAATTGTCACATATTATGCTTACGCCTACTCATGGCTGAGTTATGGTACATTTTTGTGGGGCAATGGAACAGACTGGGATAGAGTTTTTATCCTGCAGAAAAGATTGATGCGAATAATAGCCAACATAAAACCAAGAGACAGTTGCAAACCTTATTTCAAAAAACACAAAATTCTTACTCTGCCATGCATCTATATCCTAGAAGTGTGCAAATTTGTTCGGAAATATCCAGAATTTTACAAAAAACGAAAAGAGATAGTAACAAAATATACATCCAGATATCCAAATAGGCTAGAACTGCCTCAATCGCGTCTCCGGCTCCATTCATCTAGCCCTCTGGTCATGTCCATAAAGCTCTACAACCAACTTCCAAACGCCATCAAGGATATAGAAGACACTAAAACATTCCTACTACGCCTTAAAGAACTATTGACTAATAAATGCTACTACACAATCAATGAATATTTTGAGGACAAATTTACACCGTAAAGGCAAAAGAAAATATTACAAATCAATCAATCAATCAATCAATATTTATTTGCAAGAATAATACGTTATACTTAATTTAAAATCATGACATGCATTAACTTATTTACTATTATTATTTTTTATTTTATTTAAATTGTGACAAATTATTATTAAATTGACAAACTTTTAAAGAGACATATGTCGAAATAAATACAAAAATATACTTACCTCAATTATTATAATAAAAAAGTAGGTACTAAATAGAATAAAATTGAAAATATTTAACACACAACAATAAGTATTTACTGGTAATATAGCATAAAAAAGGAACTTGGCAAAATATACAGCCCTCTCCCATTGCAGCGCCCGTCAGGGTCCTTAATTGTTACTATTTATAAGCAAAGACCTACATACATTAAGGAAGCAATAAACGATTTGACTTTGACTTTGACTTATATGCATGCAGGCTCTGTGTACTTTCCATTACTCTACGCTTACGTAGCTGCTACAAGCAAGCTGGGTGAGACAAATTCTGTAGCCTTTCCAGATAAACGCCATTTTTGAAATTGGAATGGAATATGATACTCAAACTCACCCAAACATTCCGTCGTGGTGATTTATTTTTCTTTTGTTGTCATTTCTTTCGCTATTTTCATAGATTTCTTATTTCCCATTTTCACAGCACTGCACAAAAATGCTGATCCCTCAATTTTTAATTCACAAAAGTACGAAAAAAAATTGTTTAATTCAGAAGAAAGAGCGTCCGGAGACGACGTCACATATAGGCGGGCGGCGGCCGACTGACACGCAAGAACGAAGCGAGAGCCAAGCGTGGACGCATAGTAATAAGATTGTTTTTTGCATAGCACAATTTTGCTGTTATTTTCAGGAGATTGAAGAGGTTATAATTTTTATGGTATTTCTTAAATATCTTTTGAAATATTAGACAAGAAAAAAATGTGTTCGATTCAGACTTTATTACAATAGATATATTTGCTATAAATTAAAAAATATATATATGTTGTCGCTGAAAATTTTAAGAATTCTGACTTGAAAGATTTTTCATAGAGGGGACTTTATGATTTTTTTTAACCAAATATATATATTTATTTAAAAAAGTATACGTTTCAGACTCTTTCACATATTGTGTATTATATGCTGTATTAATTTCAAGTTCGTAATTAAACTCTAAGTAGGTAAATTTCGTCATGAAAAATGTCAATCATTAACACATTTGGACTACCATCTCGCCTTAAGGAAGCACATGTTAGTCGACGAAATTAACACTTAAGTACTTACCTACTTGAGTCAGACTGATTAAGATTCGAACCTACGCCTTTTTGTCAGCAAGTCCAGAGCCTAACCGACTGATTTGCTACACTGCTCTAAACTATTAATTTATTATCCACTATATTTTAACATATTCCTAGTAACTAAGTATTGTGTTACGTTGCTAGGTTAGTAAATCCGATATTGCACCGGGGACGTGCATCCATAGTCGGATTTCTCGCTTCATTAGACGCACAAGTATTTCCAGTGAACGTTAAAGCTTCTTTGCCTTCTATTTATTGTACAGAGGTTATAATCAGCTTATTTTATTAGATATAGCTTATCTATTTAATATTACTAGCAGCACCTTGGTGTTGCACTTAAGTGGAAATTTAGAACTAGGGAATTAAAATCTGTTTGTAGATTTTACGATTTTCTGTAGAAACAAGTACTTAAACCTTTGTACTGAGTTTTACTATATTTTAAGTTTCCTTTTTATGTACATGTTGTGTAGAAAAAAAAAAAAAATAGGTTATGTTTGTCCATGACATAAAAAAATTTAACTAAACTGTACACTGTATAGTGTTTTCATAATAAATATAAATTTACAAAAATAAACGCTGACCCAAAGAAGAAACCGCTGAATGTGAATTGAAATTTTGAGGTATTAATACCCAATCTACGAATATTTTTGTAGTAGGCGCAGAAAGGGTTATGCAAAAGTATATTTATTTATTTAAAAACTTTATTACACAAATTACCAAAATTACGTACAAATGGTGGACTAACGCCCTATTGCATTCTCAACCAACCATTAGACTAAACCGAGAGTGGTAAGGTAAGGTAGATAAGTATAAATATAACAAAAAATAATTTATACCTGTAAACGTAATTTTCGCATCTAGTTTGGGTACAAATTTTAGCAATCACGTAATGTTCGCATCTATTTTGGGTACAAATTTAAGCAATCTTAGACGCTCTAGTGAGCTCCTCAACGCAAAGCGACAGACGATGAAATTTACAAGCTCTCGACTGTGAAGGATTAGATCTATGTGCTAATCATTTTGGTAATTAACATTCAGTGCGAATTATGTTATATTTAGCTACCTACATAAATCATCATTAAAAAGCGTTGCTAAGAATGGTAACCCTTATAGAGGTTTTTTTGAGATTTTAAAACATTACAACTGGAGTTTACGCGAAAGAATTTGCGAGCGAAAATAAGTACCTACCTAAGATGTATATTTTAAAATAAAACTTGACTGATACATTCCACGCAAATAATAGGTACTGAAGTTTATTGTAATGACCGAGAGCGGTCATTAGAATCAAAAAATAAATAATATTATTGTAATAAATGAAATTCGCTCTTGTAATTTAATTTTCCTCTCATTGTACACGTCAATTTTTTTGTCTTCAAAAAATTAAAAATTGTATGACGACAAAACCGAATCATTTGTTGAAAATTCGTTTCCTAAATCTTATTTATTTATAATTTTTGTACACAACAAAGTTTGTTTCCCTTCTAGACAAATTAATTTTAATTTGTAATAGTAATAAAAATTACAGTCGTGCAATTTTGGACTTTATAATTTACGGGTGTAGAAACCTGAACATGTATGTCTACCGGGGCATACGTTAAGGGTAAGTGTGATTATTTCCGACAAACACATAGAGGTGTAAAGATTAATTGGACCGAATAAAGGGCCGGCAAGCGGTCAGCGTAAAACACCGGCTGAAGTTTTTTAATCATGCCGCTATTAAATAATAAATCGTGGACCTTGCCCTAATCCCGGCCGGCCCAGCACTGGATGAATTACTGTAATTATGTCGGGGGTTCCCGCGGGAATCATTTGTGGGGGTCTCCCGCGAAATCCAACGCCGAGGCACCATGAATAAGTACGAGAAAATTATCTTTGAAATCTGAGGCCATCACTGAGTTTGTTTATCAATTACTGACTGTATCATGTACGGTAATTTCAATTGATAAGCTTCTGTCGAAGGAAAATATCGTGAGGAAACCTGCACACCAGCAGACTGACTAATGGAAAATTTTATCACTAATCTCCCAGGTTTTGAATTTATTAGGACGAAAGTTATTGGGACGAAATACTGAAGTGTATTAGGACTGTGTATGTGTGTGACTGTGTATTAGGACTTAGGACTATACTGTCGCTAGATGACAGTAGTCATCAAGTCATGTCAAATGTCATAAGGCGACTTGAGAAAATATGACACCATTGTTCGGTACGAGTATCAATAGGACAATCGATATATATTTTTTAATATGAAAAAAAATATTTACAAATTAATTAAAAAAATAAAAATAAAATAGAAATAAAACTAAAATTAAATTTATTTACAAAAATGCCAGCCCCGACAGTTCGTTGTGTTCATGATAAAATTTAAAATCATGTCTCAAGTATTTCCTCTAGCTGTCAATATTCACTCATTGGGCGTGCGATGTGACTATCCCGGGAGAATTTGTGGGCAATTAACGAAATTGGAAGTCACTCAAAATGGCGGCGGATAGTATCGCAATTTGTGTACGAAACAACCGGCACGTGTCTCTGGGTGTATCAATAAATTACCAACTTGGAGGATTGTAAATAAGGGCTGATCTAAACACCTTGTAACACTTAATGGCTGACACAACTACATCTATAACTTTCGATATTGGTGATTAGATATCCGTGATTGTACGCTTCAAAATTGCAGTCAGAATCTACACGGCAATATGATCTTTAAAGCCAGGCATTACGATCTTTTGACTGTACCTCATACCCGTTAGATACACGTAATGATTCAACTAGAAATGGCATCTGCGACTACTTCTCATCAACTAGGGATGGCCTTTATAGTACGGGCAATTTAAGCAAATTTTGGGCCGAACCTCAAAATATATAACATAGTATCGTAGTATCAAATGAAAGGGCTTGACGAGCCGGTTCTGAAAATATACTACACCATTATCTTTAGGCCACCTGTTTTCTAAAATTTCGAGAAAACCAAGAAATATTCTCAAAACTCGTACCAAATATGGGCTCCTCTTATTAGGAGTCTGCTTAGTAAATTTTTGTAAAACAAACGCCAAATATCTTGAAATATACTCGTATGTAACTTAAACAAAAAAACTATTTAAAAATATAAACATTTACGATATTTAAAAAAAAATTATTTATTAAAAAGTTTGAGATTGACAGTTTTTTCCTATCTCTGATAGTTTTTTAGAAAATCAAGAAAAACGACGGTCAGGGACACATTTGAGGGGGGGAGGGGGGCAACCGGTACCCTAGGGCCGGGGACTTTTGAGGAAATGATTCTAGGACTCTGATGAACACTTGTGCCAAAAATCAAAACAATGTTATATATTTTGAGGTTAATGTCTAATCTTCCCGTACTATGTCTAATCTTCCCGTACTATTTACGAAAGTGAGTGAACGCTCTGACACTCACTTATCAAAATGTCAACTGTATCAAAACGTAAGTACGAAACTGAAAATTTACATACGAAGAGATATCCGATTCGATTGAGAGTGTGTGAATGAGCTAAGAAGCTTCACATCAGAGCCCTATGCGGCTTACGTCAGGTAAAACAATATTATTCCAATATTTTATGATTGCAGGCAATAACACCGAGAAGGACGCAACTCTTAATAAGCTAATTATTAAAAAATAAAAAACACGACTGACAACTTACATAGCCTATGTCACTCGGAGGAATATAAGGAATCTAACAATACCTATCACATCAAAATCTGTTAAGCCGTTGAGGACTTATGGTGGAATAAAGAAACTTACATACATACTTACATACATACCCTGAAAACATAACACTCCTTTTTTGATCAGTCGTGTAAAAAGTAAGAGAGATCAAAACCGAACAAGAGATAAACAACTGGTTCAAAATCTTTACATTTGCAACTATCAATATCTGTTGTGGTAGAGCCACGCTACCGGCAAAATTCATTTTACTGGTAGCATGAATGGGCCGGCTCGTCCGGGGAAGTACCACCCTCTCACAGAAAATCGACGTTTGAGTAGTAGCTTCATGGCTTCTATGCTTCGTTCGGTGAGTGAGAGAACCGGAGGCCCATCCCCCCTCCCCCAAATATGGCAGCGGAATTTAAAAGTAATAGAGTACCCCAGGAGGGTACCGGTACGTTACGTACAGGAGAATCCCTCCCTGAGCATTCATGCTTGGGCCGCCCTACGTACTCTGGGGAGGGCAAAATCCCGCTCGTCATTGCCCAAGATAAGGCTGCGGCACCCCCCCATGCACTTCACATCCATATGTGCAACATCAGGGGTATTCATTCCAACCTTAATTCAGTCCACTACCATCTGGAGACAGAAAAGCCGGCCTTATTCTTTTTAACGGAAACCCAGATATCGTCTCCGTCAGATGCGTCATACCTACTTTACCCCGGCTACAAAATTGAGCACAAATTCGTGCCACATGCTGGCGTATGCGTATTTGTAAGGGACGATGTCTGTGTTCGCCGTCTATGCAATTTTGAAGGCAAAGACCTGTCTACTTTATGGCTTCGTGTAGATTGTGACGACCACCCTCGCGTCTATGCATGCCTCTACAGGTCCCATAGTGGTGATACCGAAACTGACCGACTCATGGAGCATATCGGTATGGCGACAGATTACGTTCTGCAGCAGATCCCATCAGCAGAAATTATAATTCTTGGAGACTTTAATGCCCACCATATAGAATGGCTCCAATCGGAAAAAACCGATCATGCGGGTAGATCTGCTCACGCCTTTGCCGCGGCCTATGGTTTGACACAGATGGTTTCTGCCCCTACTCGCATACCAGATGTGGAAGGCCATACGCCCTCACGGCTTGATCTTCTGCTGACCTCCCATCCGGATGGCTATAAAGTCTCTGTTGATGCTCCACTGGGCTCATCCGACCATTGCCTAATCCGGAGCATAGTACCATCCACACGCAAATTACGGCCCCGTTCTCTCGGTAGCCGCCGTGTTTGGCACTTTAAGTCAGCAGATTGGGATGGGATGCGGAACTTCTTTTCTTCCTACCCTTGGGACAGGGTTTGTTTCTCGCTTCGGGATACTTCTGCCGTTGCCGACTCTGTTGCTGAAGTGGTGCTGCTGGGGATGGAACTCTTTGTTTCAAGTTCTGTTGTGCCTGTTGGTGGCAAGTCTCAGCCCTGGTTTGACCGTTCTTGCAAAGAGGCGTATAGCCAAAAGCAAACACGATTTCAGACCTGGTCCAATGCAATGGCAACTAGGGATCCAATAGCGAACGACCTTAAGAGGGAGTATAATTTTGCCTCCAGATCCCTAAAAAAAGCTGTGACTACTGCGAATGCGAAACATATCGGGAGAATTGGTGAGAGACTGGCCCAACTTCCTTCGGGTACACGATCATTCTGGTCTCTTGCCAAAGCTGTCCAGGGAAATTTTTGTCAACCATCTTTTCCACCTTTGCGCACGGCAAATGACACCTTGGTCCACGATGCAAAAGAGAAAGCCGATCTCCTGGGTACCTTTTTTGCGTCTAACTCGACTTTGGATGACGGGGGGAAAATAATAATATTTCACGTTGTGCGAGTACTATGCCGGACATCCGGTTTACTCAAAAATCTGTCCGGAAGGCACTCTTCTCCCTCGAAATTCATAAGTCCAATGGGCCTGACGGAATCCCTGCCATTGTGCTCAAAACCTGCGCTCCTGAGTTGACTCCGGTTTTGACGCGCCTTTTTCAACACTCCTACGCTACAGGCGTTGTCCCGTCGGCTTGGAAGACTGCTTTAGTTCACCCAATACCCAAGAAAGGTGATCGCTCTGATCCTGGCAATTACAGGCCTATTGCCATTACATCCCTGCTCTCCAAAATAATGGAATCTATTATAAACCGCCAGCTTCTATCTTACCTTGAGGAGCACCAACTCATAAGCGATCGCCAGTACGGATTTCGTCATGGGCGGTCTGCTGGCGATCTTCTGGTATACCTGACCCATAAATGGGCGGAAGCGGTTGAGAGTAAGGGGGAGGGCCTGGCGGCCAGTTTAGATATGGCGAAAGCCTTCGATCGGGTCTGGCACAAAGCTCTTCTATCGAAGCTTCCTTCCTACGGGTTGCCCGAGAAATTATGCCAATGGGTTACCAGTTTCCTCACAGGGCGCAGCATTAAAGTCGTTGTTGACGGTTCTTGTTCTGCATATAAGCCCGTGAATGCTGGTGTCCCACAGGGCTGTGTTCTGTCCCCAACGCTTTTTCTTTTGCATATCAATGATATGCTGCAACCCAGCAGCATCCATTGCTATGCAGATGATAGCACGGTAGACTCCTTTTATTCCGGTCAAGGTAACATTTCTCGGGCGCGCGTCTCTGAGTGTCGAAATAAACTTGTATCTGAGGTTGAAACTTCTTTAAACCAAGTTTCAAACTGGGGTAATTCCAACCTAGTTCAATTTAACCCCAAGAAAACACAAGTATGTGCGTTTACCGCGAAAAAAAGCCCCTTTGTCCTATCTCCTTCTTTCCAGGGCGCTTCCCTACATACACAGCCAAAAATCGTAATTTTAGGCGTTGAGATTTCGTGCGACGTTCAATTTCGCGGTCACCTTGAAGATAAGGCTAAGTTGGCTTCTAAAAATTGGGTGTCCTCGGCAGAGCGAGGCGATATTTCACTTCGGCGCATCGCCTTCAGCTGTATAAGGCACAAGTCAGGCCGCACATGGAATATTGCTCTCACCTCTGGGCCGGGGCTCCTCAATACCAACTTCTCCCTTTTGACCGCGTCCAACGTCGTGCGATACGCATGGTCGACGACGAGACTCTCGTCGGCCGCCTCGATCCTCTGGCTCTGCGCAGGGATGTTGGATCCTTGTGCATTCTCTACCGCATTTTTCACGGGGAGTGCTCTGAGGAATTGTTTGACCTAATACCCGCCGCAAAATTTCACCACCATACCACCCGCCATAAACTGAAATTTCATCCAAACCACCTGGATGATTGGCTGTCAACCACCGTGCGTTTTAAAAGACACTTCTTGCCACGTACGACCAAACTGTGGAATCAGCTTCCTGCGGCGGTGTTCCCGAACCGATACGACATTGGAACCTTCAAAAAACGAGCCTACGTCTTTTTAAAAGGCCGGCAACACTCCTGCGATACCCCTGGTGTTGTGGTTGTCCATGGGCAGCGGTGATTACTTACCATCAGGTGACCCGCTTGCTCGTTTGCCGCCCTATGTTATAAAAAAAAAAAAAAATATATCATGACCATACCGCAACTGTTCTTGTAACTACCCGCAGACCCCTAATCGCCGCTGAGGTGTTGTGTTGCAAGAGGGGGCGAATCCGGCAAATTATCCCCCGGGGATTCAAAGGTAATTAATTTGTCTATGTCGAGATTATGTTCTGGTGTTGAAAATGTTGTTTCAATAACGGCAACCCTAGTTTGTATATTGATAGTCTTTGAACTGTCTATCGTTTGCAGGCTATTTAGTGTTTGATTAAAAAGTAATTATGATGACGTCATATAATAGTTGTTATAATAATGACAAAGGTATTGATTCTGATAGCGTTAAATCATAAATCGTGTCTCAATAGTTTAGTAGTTTTTTCTTTCAAAACTTAACTAGTGTACAAAATACTACCACCATTTTTTATAGTAGTAGTTTTCAGTGCTAGTATTTAAAAAAAAGTTACATTCTACGGTACCAAATCAAAGTTTGTCACAACAAAATGATTTTTCATTTCATTATAAAAATCTCAACGCAACCGACGATCATTAAAATGTGTTTACGATCCATCGGCTAATTATTTTTACGACGGACGTAAACGCGATCTAGATTGTACGCAATGGATGCTTGTCATAAAAAATATGACGTCATTAATGTAATTTTACATTTCTCTTTAATACATTCTAACAGCGGGAGTCACGAGTTGACGACCCTATTTATATTTACGATAATTTACGAAATAAAAGTTGTTTTTGTTGATAATTTGCTCTTCATAGTATTTAAAATTATTTACTTTTTTTCTATGCAATATAAATTACTTTTAAATGTTGTATTTGGTTTAATTTGTATTTTTATTGGACTTTATGTAAAATGTAAAAAAAAAAAATAGGAAAAATTATCGTACTTATCGCAGCATGACTGTTCGCTTTCAGTCAAAATCGTTTGTGACATCCACCTGAAACAAAAAGAAAATAACGGTTATATCACATTCATACCATTTAAACTAGTGGTTCTGTGAGAACAGTAGACCTCGCGAGCCCTTCCACGAAATAACCGATATTTTACCGTGTCCCTGGCTTAGAAGAGTTTTGAAACCAACCTACCAATGCTGGAAAGAAAGTAAAAAGTTCTTGTGGTTGGTCAATACCACAAAAAAATTGACTGAGACCTGCTTTTTCCGCCTCGAAATAATATAAATAATATTAATAAATATATACGGACAAATCACACAGATTGAGTAAGTTCAAGACTTCACGGGATGCTAATTTAACAATACTATATTTTATAACAAATACATATATGTATAGATAAATATTCAAAACCCACGTCAATCTGAAAAAGATTATTTTCCATCTTGACCCGACCGGGGATCCAACCCGGGACATCTGGTGTGGCCGTCTGGCGTGATGACCGTTAGGCCACGGAGGTCGTCAGTCGTCAGAAATGCATGGTTTGACCTATTGGTTATAGGTATGTATATTTATGTTATTTGCGCAACAAAATTAAAGTTCAAAAAAGGAAAGTTCAATTTGAAATCGTATCTATTATATACATATACGTATATATTACTTTTTTTAATAGCATTCTAATCATACAATGAAGTTTTTTGATATCAGATTTATTTCAAGTATTCCACCAAGCAAAGCAATCCACAATACAATACCATTAACCAAATAAATACTTGAGTTTTTTTTTCAGTTTGCGTGTACCACCCTAGATCTCATCTATGCTTCTCATCAGGCAAGATAGAGGTCAAACGCACTCAGTTTAAAAAAAATACACGCAATTCAAACAATCTCATTTTAATCAATAAATCAAGTCACTCTTAAATGAATTTGCGAGTATTAAAAGCTTTGCTGCGCCATCTATTGATTTTTTTGTGAACTATCGTATAAGAATTTAATATATGGATTTATAGCGGTTTTATTAAATTTCACTATGTTGTTCATACAAAAAAGTTGCGTCTTAATAAGGATAACAAAAATGTCTAATGACATTTTTGAAATTTTTTTTAAATAGCTGAGAAATAAGGTTTTTTTTATATATTATCGCCATTTTATAAAATTTCGAAAAAATGGCTCGACTAAAAAATTCTATAAAATTTACGAACCTGCTCACAAAATTTCATAAGAATCGGTTTAGAAATGCGACCTGTAGGCGATAACATCCGGACAGACAAAAGAATTTTCGGCTAGTGGAAACTGAGACGCTTCGCTCGCTGCGCTCGCTCGGTCGATAATACTAGCTGTTGCCCGCGGCTCCGCCCACGGCAAAAAGTAGCCTATGTCACTCTTCAGCCCTCTACATAAAAATCACAGCAATCTACGGTTCTGTTTTGACGTGAAAGAAGGACAAACAGACACACTTACACATTTATGATATTAGTAGTTGAAGTATGGATGTACGCATAAGTAATGAGGCAAGAATGCTAAAGTTGTTTTTTTCGAAATAAAAGCTTGAGCTGAGCACATTATTTTGCGGGACAGAATGAGATTGAGCCGAAACACTCGGCTATGTAACGCTCGATCGGCTGATTTAGCTCGAAACGACAAAGGGACCTCGCCTTGTTGAAGTTGTCACTTTTGTCTTGTGGTCTTGAACACACATATTTTTAAAAACTATAAATCATTCAGTTTCTAAGCATCCACTTTATCAGGTTTTCTCGAGTTCTAATCCCACGGGAAGTATACATACCTACCTACTTAAGTTGTTTCAAGTTTGGTTAGTAAATTACCGACTGAACAACCTCATTGCCCTTAAGGTGAATTCCCGTGTCGGTCGTGGTTCACCTGCTTAGTTCACCTAGGTGAACCACGGGCTCTTTTTTGCCAGAAAAACCACGAAATTGAGGTGTGCCACTAGCACACCTCAATTTCGTGGTTTTTCTGACATTTAAAAACTCTGACACTATGGTGTATAGATAGATCGATTCACTTCATTAAGTTATATTATTTTTTTGAATCACATCAGCATTCCCAAAATTCCCGCAGAAAGCAAAGCTAAATAGAACGAGCAAAAGATTTCCTTACAAAATAATGATATTATCGCATGATGATGATACCAAACTACACCTTAACCAATCGGGGTATTGATTGGTTCCACGCGTCGGCCATATCACAAACTAATAATATACAGAAAGGTAATTGTCATCCTAAAGGTGATTTATTTCGTGTATTTCTTTGAACCGGTAATGGCTGGTGGTTCTTTTAAAACGTAATTAATGATATCCGAATTTGCATAGTTTTAAAAAAAATTTTTGGTTACTTTTTTATAAGAAGGACAAGAGTCTTTTGACGAATCAAATGAACCCAGTTTGGTGTTGCTTTATTTTTAACCAATCCATATCATACCCACTTCCTTCATTATTTTATTGAATGCAAAATTTCAATTTCTCTTTGACTGAAAAAGCTTCGGAAAGTAACATGGATAAAAAATTGTAAACTAGATAATACAATGTAAGCCGGTATTTTGTAATTAAATAGCATGTCAACTCATGAAATAGTTGACAAGCTATTTTTTAGTTTTCTTTTTCTTTTTTAACAACTTTTTTTACATATTTTACAGGAATGTAAAGTAAGAGAGCTTCTGCAACATTTTTAATTTGCGCTAGTGCTTCTCACATATAAGGTAACCGGATCGATTCCCGGTGCAGAAATAACAATATAATTCAACTGGCCACTCCCACGCTACCTGCGTCCCCCCTAGGGGGGTCAGAGGAGGGGGGAGAAGAAAACTTCTGAAACGATCGTAACTCACTAACAAAAAGATTTGTGGCCGCGTTTAAGAGGTCAGTTTTAAAATCACTATTACATTGTACCAGTGTAATGTAAGTGGCGTTCAAGTAGCTTGAAATAAAAGTTAATAACATTATGTAAGCTAGCTAATTGGCGAGGGCTCACTCTCGTGAAAATTATGGGAAATCTAGATATCTGAATCTCCAATGTAAAAATATTTTTTCTAATAAGACAAAAGTGTGTAGTGGCGGTGTGGAGGGTACAGTGTGTAGGGTGTTCAAACAAACATACAGCTGTTTAGATTTATAATTAGATTTAATTATATTAAGTAGTATGAAGACACTTCTTCTTCACTTGCGCTTTGCGTAAACTTATTGGTAAGTAGATATTGACGTTGAAAATAATGAATTTCGATTTCAGTCACACTATTAAGGTAGGTTAGGTACATAATCTGCAAAGTACTTGATTTTGTTCTATGCATTAGTTGAAAAAATACATCAATTATTGTATATTTTCCTATAGCTTCCTACTTGAAAACCTTAAAAAAAGATTGGCAACCTCAAATTTAAGCGTTTAGTGGTGAGTTCCAAATCGTAAACCTGCGTACGAAAACGATTACAGATGCCAGTAAAAATTGCTACGCGTTGGAATAAACTTTTTTTTATTACCTAACGAATTAGAACAGCCCTTACCGGAATTCGTTTGATAGGCTGGTTCGAAATGTTTTGTATTGCAAATTGAAAACTAAGGATATCTTTTTTCTATACTTTTGAGTATTTTTTTTTAGAACTTATTTCAAACAAGAGAATTCGTATTTCTTTTTTCTGAACTAAGTGCTGGCTTGTAACGAAAAGTAAATATAACAAAAAAAAAATCGTTTTTCATATTTTACGAAATTCTTACGGGAAAAATTTCTGGGCTGAAGCAGACAGTAGCAGCAGTAGGACAACATAAAGCTCTTAAATATTTGTTTATAAGAATATTTAAGAGCGGTGTTCCCGAACCGATACGACATTGGAACCTTCAAAAAACGAGTCTACATCTTCTTAAAAGGCCGGCAACACTGTGATACCCCTGGTGTTGCAGTAGTCCATGGGCAGCGGTGATCGCTTACCATCAGGTGACCCGCTTGCTCGTTTGCCGCCCTATGTTATAAAAAAAATATAATTGTAGTAGAATTTATAATTATAGTCTTGGATCATTTCACGCCTAAACATTTGGGGAGGATGTAGTAAACATGGCCACAGAGAAATATGTACACACAATTTCAAACGACCAAATCTAAAAGTAGATGCATATTCACAACATGAACTTTATTACATTGAGATACGTGTCTTATCGCCAAAACTTGTGTATGCTTTCAGACGTGACGGTAGAGCTTATGTTTTTATTACATTATCAGACATCAAACTATATGAGAGTTCTCGGAAGTGGATATAACACAGGATTTTTGACACATTTATCCTGTTTTACAAGTATTGGTGCAGAAAATCGCTACAGGAAAACTCTCCAATTTTAAAATGAGTATTTATATTTCCTTCCGTGCAAAGTGTACAATTGCCTATTCTGCCTACATTATATTGTTAAATATGCATTGTAAGTAATACTCCTAAATATAATTTTGATAAAATAAAAAAGTTAATAAAAATATAGTGTGCAGAGCAACTACGCTCTGCTGCCAGAAAATGTGGCAGAGAGAATCCGGACAAACGAAGCGGCGGGAAGAATTCTGTACCGGAACTTCACCGGGAAAAAACCACCGGTACAAATAAGTACCGGGAAAAAATCTCCACGCGGCACCACGTTTGCCCGACTAAAACCTAACTAACTTAACGCAGTCTGCTACCACCGTAGCTTATGAAGGGAGCTACAGGGCCCTATATGATAACCTAACCTATAAATTAACTACAATTGAACACTTACCAAATTAAATCTTCTTTCTCTTCGGATCCAAACTTGAGTGTCTTCGGGAAGGGGGAATTCCTAATCACCCTACCTAACCCTTGAGATCTCAATTCCCCAGGACAAATAAATAGATTTCTTCCCGTAGTTTCACTCGGGAACAGCCAGATGTGAACAGCCAGCCACGTTTCACCTCGCACAAGAAAAAGTCACAATAACAGAGTTTTTCACAAACACAAATTCAATAGTTATTTAACAAACAGGAAATTCACAGTTATCACTCAAACTAAACAACAAGCAAAAGACGCGAGACCGCTCCGCGTATTAAAATCAAACCGATATCGCCCGGGACAATGCAATGGCGGACCACACGCGACGCCATCCACGCTAGCAGTGTGAGAACCCCGAAACGCCTGGCGGCGATAACAGGAAACGCCTGCGTTTAGTTTTACCCAATATATTACAAACATCCCCCCGTCCCGGTCTGAGAAGCAGACCGCTAGCTTACTCTACGGGAAGGCGGGCGAGAGAGGTCACACCTCTCCTTAAAATCGAACCGTCGACCAACACCTCAGCCACACGCGGAGTGCCATCTCCGCCAAGAATCAAACGTAATATGCGAGCTCGTCGCCAAAGCAATGAGGGCAAATTTGCCTCTTTTAACAATACTAAATCACCCTCCCTGGGAGGCTCAGTCCTGTCTGTCCACTTCACTCTTTGCTGCAGCAAATGCAAATATTCAAGCGACCAGCGACGCCAAAAGTCCTGGCTCATTTGCTGCAACATTTGAAAACGCGACAACCGATATACGAGTTCATCCTTCCACGGGTATTCGGGCAGGGCATTCAACGGCCCTCCCACCAAAAAATGACCAGGGGTGAGAGCTTCCAAGTCATTTGGATCTGGAGATAGCGGACAGAGAGGACGAGAGTTGAGGACCGCCTCAACTTTACAAAACACTGTGGCCAACTCTTCAAAAGTTAGAGCCGTTTCTCCGATAATGCGGCGGAGGTGGGTCTTTGCGGATTTCACAGCCGCTTCAAAAATCCCTCCCCAATGGGGGCAACTTGGGGGACTAAACTTCCAGGTTATTCCCCTTTGGGCAGCAATTTGACTTAAACTAGTACAATTTTTATCAATAAACACAGAAACATCCTTAAGATAATTTACAGTTCCTTTATAGTTTGTGCCATTATCAGACCTAATAAGGGAAGGTAGACCTCGACGCGAAACAAAGCGATCCAACGCGGCGACGAAGGCCTCCGTAGTCAGAGCCGATACCACCTCCAAATGGACAGCCTTGGTGGCCAAACAAACAAATACACACAAATAGCCCTTCACAATACGGGCATTACGAAAGGGAGAAGCCTTGATCGAAAAGGGACCGGCAAAATCGGTTCCAACGCCGTCAAACGGTCTCGAAGGTCGGATTCGATCAGCGGGCAAATCACCCATCTGTGGTTGCATCGTGGATGCCTTCAACCTATAACATGCAATACATCGAAACAGGACACTACGGATTGCTCTTCGGGCAGACAAAATCCAAAACTCGCGTTGCAAAATAGCCAACAAAGCATTGCACCCAGCATGGGCGTTACGAATGTGTCGATCAGACACCAAAAGCTGCACCAAGGGTCCGCCCTTGGGCAACAACAGAGGATGGCGAGTCTCATATGGAAGATCCGCCTTCCGGAGCCTGCCTCCAACCCGAAGAAGCCCATCCGAGTCGATGTACGGGTTCAAACGAGCGACCGCGCCCTTCAACTTAGCGCGTCCGTCGCGCAAAATACGAAGCTCTGACTCAAACCGTCCGGTCTGCACGACACGGACCCAATGCAACAATGCGCTCCGGCGCTCTTCTGCACCTGCAATCGGCTCCAACCGCTTTGCCTGTGGGTTTCTACAATTATGTATGAAACGCTTAATCCAACTGGTAACACCCAGAAGCTTATCCAAGCTACTATACCGAGCAAGTAGCCAATCCGGCTCCGACGTCGTCTCAGCGACTACAGCATGTACACGGAGCCCAGTCAAACTCAAAGAAGTAACATCTGTCTGACAGACAGGCCAAGAAGTTTCTGATCCCATCAGCCACTCTGGACCCCACCAGAGCGGGTGTGACACCAATTCTGGTGCCGTACAACCTCGGGAAGCACAGTCCGCTGGGTTAAGCTCTCCCGGCACATGTCTCCATGTTATATCAATTCCAATATTTTGAATTTGGGAAACCCTGTTTCCAACAAAAACCTCCAAGGTATGTGGGGCCGCGCGCAACCATGCAAGCGCGACCTGGCTATCCGACCAGGCGAAGATGTCTCGTATCTCGACCGTGGCCGCCAGCTCACTGGCAACGTGATGCAACAATTTAGAAAGAAGGTGAGCTCCACTCAACTCAAGCTTGGGAATAGTCAGCCTAGTCCTGATGGGGGCGACCTTGCTCTTCCCTAACAAAAGCGAGACATTGACCCGGCCATCGGCGTCAACTGTCCGCATATAGACTGACGCGGCGTAGCCTCGCTCCGACGCGTCACAAAAGCCATGCAGGCTGGCTCGATATTTCCCGGGGGCAATATTCGACGAGGCAAGGCAATCCGATTGACTTCCTTAATCGATGAAAACAACTCGAGCCAATCATCCAATGGAGAGCCAAACAGCGGCTCGTCCCACGAGACGCCCAAAGTCCAAAGTCTCTGAAGAAGACACTTTGCAGAGAATATCACTGGACTGATCCAACCGCTTGGATCAAACATACGGGCTATTACGGACAACACCGTTCTCTTAGTCCAGACCTTTGGTATTTCCAAGTCCACTTGGAATGTGAAAATATCGGTTAGCGGCTGGTACTGCATGCCCAGCACCGCTATCCTGTTGGGATCATCCACATCCTCAAACAGGTGAGGGTTCTGTTGGTGATCCTCCGGGATCCCTTCTAGAACTTTAGGCTCATTAGACAACCACTTACGTAGCTCGTAGCCACCTGTCTTCAATATTTCAATCAATTCATCCCGCAGTAGGAGGGCCTCCTCAATACTTTGGGCTCCGGTGCACACGTCATCAACATACAAGTCACGTGACAGCACGGAAGCCCCACGGGGAAAGCGGATCCGTTCCCGCTCTGCCAATTCAAGCAATGATCTGATGGCGATATAGGGACTAGATTTCAAACCATACGTGTTTGTGTTGAGTTCATACACCGTCACAGGATCCTCAGGGCGCTCACGCCAGAGTATCAACTGGAATCGCCTGTCCTCAGGATGTATGACTGTCTGGCGGAACATCATCCGGATGTCCGCACCAAAAACCACTTGATGTCTTCTAAAGTTCAAGATGATGTCAATTATGTCCCTATGCAATTTGGGACCCGAATGCAAACACAGATTCAACGAAACCCCGTTCGAAGTGGGTGCGGACCCATCAAAGACAGTCCGCAACTTGCCCGTTGAGGCCTTCACCACCGCGTGGTGGGGCAAAAAATAATGCTCAGTTGAGCTCCAATCAACTCGAGCCGGAGACATGTGACCCAAATCCTCGTACTCGCGCATAAATTCAATATATTTATCGCGAAGTACGTGGTCACGCTGCATACGTCGCTCCATGGACAGCAGTCGTTTCTCCGCAAGCGCCCTACTTTGCCCTAGGCTAGGACGAGAGGCAACAAAGGGTAACCTAGTTACAAACCGACCGGAGGGCAACCTCTCCGTGGTCGATCGAAAAAGGGCTTCGCACTCAGCGTGTTCCGGATCCATCCTGGAACTCATAGGTGGCTCCTCGACCTCCCAAAACCTTTGCATGGTCTTGGCCAAGGACGCAGATGCGACAACCGGTGGCTCCTCCACGGTGCCATTATCAAACACAGGGCCCATCAGGGCGAAACCAAAGATAGTAGACACTGCCATCAGTGAAGACGAACCCAGAGCCTTCTGTGTACCCAACAAAATCCAACCCAATACGTCCGAGCCCAGGAGCAAGTCCACTGGGCCGGGATGAAAGACAAAGGGGTCGGCCAAATCCAGACCCGAAACCAAAGACAACACACCCGGCGGTATGTCTGTCGAGGGGTGCCAACCCGCAATGGTATCCATTACCATAGCCGAAGTCGTGATCCTCATTGTGGAGGACTTCAGCGAAGAAAAGGTGACAAGTGTCTGGCCCGTCAGACACTTCACTTGTATGCCACCAACTCCAAGAAGTGGCACAGGCGAGTCTTCCACGACTAAACCTAACTGGCGTGCCACTCGAGTGGTAACCAAACTGCTTTGAGCCCCTGAGTCCAACAGAGCTCTCAAATTAATGGCTTCCCCCACGACCCCATACGCGGACCACCGCGGTAGGGAGCAGAACCGTCCGCGGCTCTGTCCCAGCAAGGGAGCAAGCTAGTTACGGGCTCCCCACTCTCTCCAAACCAGGGGGCGCCACTGACCCGGATAATATGTCGGGCGAGTGCACATCCCCATCTGAGGGGGCATAACCCGCGGCCCGGCCATACCTATGGTACGGCGGGTGGTACTCCAGCCGTGGGTACTCGTGCAGCGGCGGAGAGAAACCGCTGCGGCTGCATGTGGTGGGTAGTGGTAACCCGCGTGGAGGGGGGTGTCCCCACTCTCCCGTCCGATCTAGGGCCCCCGCCCATGGGGGCCCCATCCGGGGCCTGGCCAGCCACATACTGGCCATGACCTTGGGGCGCGTGGTCCCGGTCCGCCAAGACCCGCGCAGGTACGCGACCCCCCTCCCGAGGGGGGGTGCGACGAGCGAAGCCGCGTCCTCCGTCCGATGGTGGAGGGCTTCGCGCAGGAGCGCCCCCGCCCATAGGGGACCCCTGCCTCAACAACCGGGGGCCATCCCCGTTCCGGTTCATGCAGAGCATCACGTGGTGCAGCCCACGGCATGCACTGCATGGTATGGCATTGGGACAGTCACGTGCATAGTGACTGCCCAAACAGTAAAAGCATAGTTCATGCCGCCTTGCCATGCGGCGCCGATCTTGTACTGGCAGTCTCTGCCAGTCCCTGCATTGCAGCAGGCTGTGGCCCATCCGGCCACATTGCAGGCAGTCCGCGTCCCCCGCGACTGCTGCCGTGTGTGCAACCCGCACACCAGCTCCACGCGGTGGCGGTTGCCGTCCCTGTGGGGGCTTCCCTCGCCATGAGGGTTCCAAGGGCCTACGTTCAGGCGCTCTGGATGGCGCTGAGTCCGTCATGGTATTCTCAGCAGCCCGTGCCTCAAACTCCAAAAACTTCACCAAGTCAGTGAATGTTGGTAGGGTGGTGCTATCCCGTTCCGCATTCTCGCGCTCAAATCGCGAGCGGATGTCATTGGGTAATTTGCCCAATACAATGTGCACCAGCAAAAAGGACCATTGGTCCACCGGCAGCCCCAGTGTGCGGAGCGCGTTACAGGCCACTGTAACGGGCGTGAGCAACTGCAGGCGCAACTGTGCCCTGTTGGCCACCTTGGGCAGGGCCATCAACTGTGCGGCGTGCGCATCCGCTAACAAACGTAAGTTTTGATAGCGGGAGTTCAATAACTCCCAAGCCGTGTCGTACTGGTCGTCCTCCACCCGGAGGTGCTGGATGAGCGACCGCGCTTCATCCTCAAGAGTGGAGAGGAGGTAGGCCATCTTCTGGGCCTTCGACAAATCCTGTCGTGCTACGACCAGGGACTCAAACATATTTTTATATGCCACCCACTCCTCCATCCTACCCCCAAAGTGGGACAGCTGAAGGGTGGGGAGCCGACCAGTAACCGCTGGTCCTTCCTGTCTAACAGGTGTGCGAGGGGCTGGTCCGCCAGCCTGTCTCGCCCTTATTGCGGTCACCGCCTCCGCGATATCATCGTGCAGACTCAGGATCTGGTCCATGTCCGCCATGTGACCTGCGTAGGCCTCCGGGGTAAGATCGGCTTCGGTAAGCGCCGCCATGGCCGCTTCCGCGCTAATCAATCGTGAGTGGAGGTGATCCGCTCTTAGCAGTATGGCGCCCTCCCTGTCCTTCCGGGACAGGAGTCCTCCGGCCGTCACAAACCATCTCAATTCGTTGGCGAGTGTCGCCCTAGCATTGGAGGCCTTCGCCATCGCGTCAAGTCACAAACAAAAAAATAACAAAAGGTAAATAAAAAACAACAAAATCAAGCAACTACACGAAGAACCGCGGTAGGTATGAGAATGGCACAAACCCGGAACGCACGGTACAAACCGCAAACAAATACAAAAAAGGTTACAAATATTCTTATACAAACAAACTAAGAAAAATCTAATAATTTTTACAAACAATTAATTATTTTTTACAAACGAACAAATAGAGGGTAGATAAACTACGCTCTGCTACCAGAAAATGTGCAGAGCAACTACGCTCTGCTGCCAGAAAATGTGGCAGAGAGAATCCGGACAAACGAAGCGGCGGGAAGAATTCTGTACCGGAACTTCACCGGGAAAAAACCACCGGTACAAATAAGTACCGGGAAAAAATCTCCACGCGGCACCACGTTTGCCCGACTAAAACCTAACTAACTTAACGCAGTCTGCTACCACCGTAGCTTATGAAGGGAGCTACAGGGCCCTATATGATAACCTAACCTATAAATTAACTACAATTGAACACTTACCAAATTAAATCTTCTTTCTCTTCGGATCCAAACTTGAGTGTCTTCGGGAAGGGGGAATTCCTAATCACCCTACCTAACCCTTGAGATCTCAATTCCCCAGGACAAATAAATAGATTTCTTCCCGTAGTTTCACTCGGGAACAGCCAGATGTGAACAGCCAGCCACGTTTCACCTCGCACAAGAAAAAGTCACAATAACAGAGTTTTTCACAAACACAAATTCAATAGTTATTTAACAAACAGGAAATTCACAGTTATCACTCAAACTAAACAACAAGCAAAAGACGCGAGACCGCTCCGCGTATTAAAATCAAACCGATATCGCCCGGGACAATGCAATGGCGGACCACACGCGACGCCATCCACGCTAGCAGTGTGAGAACCCCGAAACGCCTGGCGGCGATAACAGGAAACGCCTGCGTTTAGTTTTACCCAATATATTACAAACATATAGTTTGAGTAAATAAAATAAGTTAGTACTTAGTATATTTTGTTTGATCAAGTAAATACAGGGTTTTTAACAGGGATAAATAATTTATATTCTGATTGCACATCTTGGTTACGAAAATTATTTTAATTGTAGGTAGTGGATAGACGAAGACGTATTTGCTTATGAAATTTTATTAGAAACAAATGAAGTAAATGTAAACATATCAACCGAGTATAAAACTTCGTTTAGAGAATGATTATAGTTATACTCAACCTACATACTAACTTATTTAGTCTCAGTCTCCCACTAAAATAGCAAAAAATAAAGAAAAAACAGGGGAAAATTGACAGCGTCGAGTGGGTAATACAGACAACTTTCCCCGACGTCCTCCGAGGGCATTCTCTCTGACAACCTTTTTATTTTGAGCTTCTTTTTTATTACTCACCACCCTGTGCCCTTACTTAAAGTCTTAGTACTGTAGTAAAATAACTTTTGCCAATGAACTTGTGACATAATTCGGAAAGTTTCAAAGCTACCGAGTGCTTTCAGCTTAAGGGGAGAAAATCGATAGATCATAATAAATCGGAGGGCCTATTTAGCCACCTGAAAAAGTATTATAAATAATGGTCGAAGTTTTTTACGAGAGGCGAGTTTTAACGAGATATTGCCATTTTATTATGGTCCGCGAAACAAAAGTTGGTGAGAGCGTAAACCTGTTTTTATAAACGATTTATTTGGCTTAAGATGCCGATGTACACATAGAAAATATTTTATGTAGCTCTATAAAGTTAAAAATGTAATCAGAGTCTGATTTAAACAAGAATAATCTATCTGACAAACTAATTGACAAATCAACGAAGAGACGATATGTAAAAACTTGTTTGCAAAGATTATTTTTGTACTGTAAGTAAGCACAAAGAAAGGAATTTTTGAAATTCTATCCCTAAAATGGTAAAAGGATTGAAAAACTACATTCGCGGACGAAACCGCGGTACCAAAGGAAGTAAGTTAGTATAGTATGTTCATTATAATGAAGAACCTTAAATGATAACCAAAGATAGAGAAGCGTGGCGAATTGATATTTGACATTCCATATTTTATCCAACGGAAACTATTAAGGATTTTTGTAGTCCTTACTACAAAAATGTAGTAACTTCGTCTAAAAATATACTACTTACTTTATCTACTAAAAGATTAAATAAACGATTTCGTAACTAATACTTTTATTAGTGAAATTTAAAGAATTTTTATGCCAATCTTCTTGGAAATATCAAAATTCAATAGACTGGAAATTCAAACTGTAAAAAAAACATACATACATCGAAACATATAACCTCCACCTATTTTTGGAAATCGGTTAATTATTTTTGACGTTGTTCTTTTATAACTTACTAGCTCTTGTCCTCAGATTCGCCTGCGAATATTTAGTTTTTTTACTAAAATTCTTTCTTAGTACTCATTGACGCTATATGAAGAACCTCTCTGCGAAAATTTATGTTACGTTCAGCGGTTTTGTGTCTGCGTTGATATACCAATAAATCAGTCAGTCGGCGACAAATTCTTTATAGATAGATATAATTACATGTCCTGACTAACTGATTCATCATTATCGAACCCTTACTGCTAAACGTGTAAACATATTTGTAGAATTAAATATAAGATTTTTTTAAAAAGCGTGACTAGTGGTCATTCATAGTCAGTCTTACTCATAATAGTTTTTTAGTAAGACTCTTACTAAAAAACTATTATGACTATTGCAGCGGCTTTGACGGCGCAATCTGCATATCGTCTGCCGCAGGTCCAATCGTGGTGACTGACAAAACAAGAACTTTCAGTGGATGAAGGCAACGATTTTTTGTTATCAGAAAAAACAAAAATAGGCCTTGACTGCAACTTTCATTGCTAGCAAGAAATTATACACTAGAAAATTGATATCGTTAGAAAATTGATATCTTTACAAAGCAATTCTTATGTTTCTTTATATTTATGCTTTGCTTGCTCAATAAACATGGCGCAAGCCGGCCGGTCTGCGACAGTGGCTCCGGTCAAATAAATTCCGCAAAGTCCACTTAAACGCCGTAATTTACCGGCGGTCGTCGAACAATAACCGCTTAATAGGCAGCCTGCGAGGCTCGGGTCATACGCTAGAAGCGAATGCGATTCTACTATGTCTTGTTGGGCTCCTAACGTGAATATGGTTTTTTACTCCCTTATGGATGCAATTCCCAAAATGGTAGCTCACTTATGGTATAAAAAGAACGTTTCTACAAATTTTCTATGGATTGCGGTGATTGCTTACCATCAGGCAACCCGCATGATCGTTTGCCTACTATTCTATAAAAAAAAGTTTCAAGTTGCTACGTTCAACGGTTTCTTCTCTGCTGTGATACGAATATTTTTTTATATGTCAATTTTACGATATAATAATGTTACGATTAATCTGCGTACGCTTTTAATGAAGAAGTATATAGTTGCAGTTGCAAATAACAAATTAATATTTAAAACATTTCAAAAAATAACTAATCCAATTTCGCTTTTGTTGTTATGTGGGTAACTCAATACAAATAGGCGGAAAAATAATAATAATAAAAGCGTCAATCCATCATAAATGCATTATCAGCAGAATAAACAGGAAATTGCCATTTCAAAGAATATTCAGCTAATAATTCAAAAGAGGGACGGGTATTAGAACGGACAGACGGACACGTCTACAGCGTAAACAAAGTGATGTCGTCACGAAACTCGACACCTGAGCCTTTCACAGGGAGAAAAAAAAACAAAACGATAGGGGAAATATGCAAAGTGCGAGTCGTTGTTGGGATTAGTGGTTCAAAATTCGTAAAACTTTTATTGGAGAAAAACAATTTTTTAACCAGTCGGACCTTTTAGCTAAATAACAAAAAAAACACAAGTTCTTGTCAAGGCTACAAACAAGTTAACACTCAATCAGGTTGAATCATTGCATTGCAAGACGAAAAAGATGCAAAATTATTTATCTATAACTAGCTCAGCCTCAGGGCTCTGATATCGTTTAAATTTCGGTAGGTATAAAAAGTACTCAATTTGATATTCCAGGTTATACTCTCATCATCATCATAAGTCTGCAGCAGTCCACTGCTGGACATAGGCCTCTCTCAAACTCTACTCGTGTAATTTCATCGAGATCCATTCAGTAGATTACATCAACATATCACACATCCAAACTTCGCATTATAATATTAGTGACGCTATATTAATAATTTTCGTATTATATCTCATGTTTAATGAGTATTCCAACACGTCATGTTGTCCTGCTCCTCCATTTCATCACGTCCAAACAAATTCTTTTCATTTCACGGAACCCAAAAAAGTAAAAAGCTGGGCATTAGCTAAACAAAAGGGCATCCAGAGGGTCATAACTCGAGGCGCATTGTCCTTTGTCACCGTGACGTTGGCAAATCCAGTGCAGACGGCTGTACCTATATTATTTACGGGGACAGGTCCGGAATTGTCATGGGCACTCGTCTGGACTTTTTACCAAAATCCATCTTCTTTTCCCATTAAAGACCTTAAAGATATACTTTTGTCGGATGAAGACCTTAAATGTAAAGCCGAGAATAGAGAGGTGTGGCGTATACTCCATCGACAAGAGCATAGCTCTTTTTTCATGACGTAGGATGAAATGGATGACTTCCTAGGCAATATTGATAGTTGTTTTGTTATTACTCATAGAGTGTAGGCGACATGATGTTTTCCTTCGCTGGAAGCAAGTGAGAGCACGAGTAGGCTCGTGACTCGTGAGTAGATCTGACTCATGCTAAACAATCAATTTTCAGCCCTCATCATTAATCGCAGCCCACGCCGGCCCACTGAATGGGCTTTAACCACTTTTCGCGTTATTTTTATCCCAATATAAATCTTTGGGATGAAACTGGATGTTTTAAAAGAGTCCAGTTTTTAACGGTCGCTTGCTGGTCATCTCAGGTCTGGATGGTTGTGGCGTCATTTTGTGTAAGCATAATGTACGCTTTTCACCTGAATCCTGAGTGACGTTACATAATTGAAACGTTTTTCTAAACCTTTGCGCTACTAACATAATAACTAGGTAATTACGGAGCACGAAGTAAAAAGGAACCTTTTAAAGTTTACTTTTTTATATTAAATATGGGTTTGCTCTTGACCACAATCTTGTCCGAGGACAGCGATGAGGTCTACAATGTAGCGAGCTCACCCAGAAGCAGCCTATTCACTCTGGTTTTGAAGAGAGTCAGGTTGTATGTGCTCAGAAACACAGATGCAGGGAGGAAGTTCCATTGCTTCGCTGTGCGTATTAGGAATGATAACGAAAGGCGTTGGTGCGTGCGGGGGAATATTAACCAAGAACGGATGATAGCCCGCAGTACGTCTGGTTGTCCGATTGAAGAAAGGGGCAGGCGGTGTGAGCTCATGCAGCTCGTGAGCACACTCACCGAAGTACAATCGGTAGAAAGCCGACAAGCAGGCAACTTTTCGACGATGAACTAGGGTGTGGAGCTTAGATACTTATCCAGAATATGGGAAAGTATTAAGTTGTTGTCATCAAATTGGTCTTTTCACCGATGTTTCTTTTATTGTGAACCGAATCAAATAGATATAAAAACTAAAATTCAAATAGCCAATATCAAACCTTGGTATATTATCATCATTTCTGTTACATTTCGAGTGTGAGGAGACAAAATATTTGTGAATCACAACACGTCCACTGTTTATCTTGCTTTTATGGTTCTGACCTCGAGGCGGTGGCAAGCCAGGAATGGGCCAAACGTTTTTATGAGTGCTTGATGTTGGGCTGACGGTCCGGATACGGTCCTGGTCGGTCTGCTCCGAAATGCTAGTAGTTTGTGACTTTGAGAACATAAGTTAAAATTTGATGTGAAACATTTTCAACACATTCCATTTCAAATCAATGTGTTAAAAGGTGGCTAAAACTGGGTGTATTCTAAAAGATCAAATTTTTATAATTTATGAACGTTTCTGCTTGTGATGCGTGAATTAGAAATGAAATTTCAGTGAATTTCATCTGTAATAGATATCGATAGAAAACAGCCAACTAGAACGAAATAGCCGCTTAAAGTTGAAGGATGATTAATTTATTGCTAGTAATTGAATTTCCTAATTTATTCAAAGACGCAAATTGCAAGTTTTACACTCCTCATTGATGGAAGCCAGTCAGATCTTTAAATTTTGATACATCTCCTTACAATACATATATCTAAAGCGCAAGATCTGGCCACTTTGTTTCCACATAACAAACACTCGAGCATCTCACGCAGTCATTCATAATGTAATTCTACCTCCACAACCAACGACTATACAAATCTTTCTATTCCACAGAAATATAATATTTTATGCATCCGAAATGAAAACGTACCTGCCTGCCAACTTTTCGGTCCCAAACAAAACGCCTAATGAAACAAAGGAATATTCTTACACAGAATATAAATTTAATTAGGGACTTTGTTAGGATTTACAAGTTCCGTAATATTGCGGACCTTCTCATTTAGGGCGGAACTATACAAGGGACATTATTTGGATTTAGGCTTAATTCAATTAGTAGTTTTGGTACTTTTCGGATGAAAGTATTTTAAGGTTTTTAGTGTAGGATTTAAAGGATAATATGGTGACTGACTCCAAATAAAACGGCAAAAGGAAAGAGGAAGAAAAGGATTTAGAAAAAATAAGTCATAAGTGTCAAATAATGAAGACGCTTATCTTTAGTTAAAAGTTTTGAATCTTCGTACATCGTAATGTAGACCGATATAACTTTACGGTAGTATCGATTGACCACTTCCTTCCGGCAAAAAATCATCAGAAATGCATTTCAGTTGATGATTGATTATTGTATAGTGCGTGATAAGGACGGCAGCAGAAAACCACTACATTATTACTAAGGTGTGTGTTTCATTTCACGTAATAACAAAGGCCCTCAATGAGGAAGGAGTATATTTAGCGAACAAAGAGAATAGGCGTGGTGACGGAAATGTATTTGCAATCCTTAAAGTGCACTCCACTCGGATTGCTCGCTTTCGGCCGCCGCCGGTAATTTCGTGTAAAACATCACTTAACAATAATATTCCTCCTTTATGAAAAGCCGTAACATCATTCTGGTAAAATACGGTGTAATGATCCTGGTAAATACGGTATATTATTTTGGGAACGGAAATATTGTTCGGGGTTATAAATAAATGTTGTGTTTTAAATGAAAAACGCAGTTTAATTTATTACCTACTAGCTTTCGCCCGCGGCTTCGCCCGCGTGAATTTCCCACGGGAACAGTCCTTTTTCCCGGGATGAAAGGTACCCTATGTCCTTCTCCATACTTCTAACTATGTGTATGCAAAATTTGAGGAAGATTGGTTCAGTAGATGAAGCGTAAAGAGGTAACAAACAAACCAAAAAACAAACATATTTTCGCATTTATATATTAGTTAGGATTAGGATACAATTTTTGAAAATACTTATTTTTACTTCACTAAATCAGGATAAAAATGGGCTATTTCAGGTTGTGTTCTACCCGTATTCCGAAATTCATCAAAATCCATTCAGAAGATTGGGTGTCCTCACTCACACACAGACAAACCTTCGCATTTATTAGCAGGATAAATATGGGTTTAAGTCCAAAGTCATGATATTTCAATATAACATAGAAGATTGTCCCAAAATGCAAATTGTTTTCTAAGTTATTAACCGAGGGTCGCGATTCAAACTGGGAATATCGTAAGAAATATCCCGACAACTTTGCTCAAAGCACCTGTTACCCCGTTTAGATGAGCTTTGGCCAAGTTTCGATACTCACTTTATTAATTTGTTACCTAGTAGTTATTATTGGTTTTAATCACAGATTTAAATTAGGCTAGATACCGCATCGCCTAATTGAAATGTTTCTAAACGTTGAATGTAAAGTATTGTAGACTTACATAAAATGTTTACTGCAGAATTTGACACTTCTACGTTATTTTCGTCACTGCTTTTTGCGGATAGCAGTGCAGTCACCAAAGAATTTTCGCTCTGAATTCTTTGAAGAAAGTTTTTGCCCTGAGGACTGCTGCCACCCTTTCTCATGGCTCCAAATTTCTATACTGAAAAAACTCCGGAAACTGGTACTTGGACTATTTTTTAATTTAAATGAAAAATGTCATATTTGTCTATTAAATTGAATTTATTTTAAAGCAATTTGTGTGTACGTTGTCTTAAAGATGTCTAAGACTATGCTGCTAAAAAAATGGTCACGGTAGATATATAGTATCTAGACTACTATACATCTGTGGTTGAAATAATAAATTGAAGTCTATTGGTGAAGACAGGCGCTTTGAAGCTTTCTGTAGGGATTCTGCTAGATTAGAGAGAAGCTATAGGTAAGTTAGCTAACTTAAAATATTATTATAGCTAGCTGAAACTTAATAGAAGTTCATATCTAATTTGTTAAAATGTCAAATTACAATGTAAAATAAACAAATTTTTGCCTGAATAAATTCTTTAACACTATAGTAACTATGTCATCAAGCCATCGTTGTGGTGATTGGCTTTGTGTGGTGGTGGTGGTGTGTGGTTGACACGGAGGCCATGATTGGATGAGAATGGAATGGAATGCTACAAATGGAAGGAGAGGGAAGCGGCCTATATCCAAGAATGGATTCAACAGAGTTCCCATGGTGATGATGATGATAGTAACTATCATATTTTTTTTCAGAAAGATGCGATAGTTAGACATTTAGCGTTCTCGTTTAATTTTGAGCGCGCCGCAGATAATTTCGCATGTTGGTCGTTTAATTTGTCACTGGTTAACTGTTATCTTCTCAATTTCATGTCATACATTTATATTGAGTACTAGCTGTCGCCCGCGGCTTCGCCCGCGTTAGTTTAGCTTAGATGAAAAATCTCTCTTGGAGCTTTTCATCAGATGTTCCAAATCTTCAATTTTTATACGTCAGCAGAAAATGCTCATCAGGTTGAACGACTTTTGTTAAGGCACCATTTCCATATTTCTTATAGCTTAGCTGTTCTGTTAAAGTTCTTCATCAGGTGTTCCAGTTTTCAAAATAAATTATAGCCTATATGTTGCCCAGGCTTAGTAGCTATATAACAAAAAAAGTTTCATTCAAATCCGTCCAGTAGTTTTTGCGTGAAACGCGTACATACATACAGACAGACAGAGAGACAGACAGACAGACAGACAAGAAATTCCAAAAAAATTTTTTTGCTATCTATTATTCTTTTTAAGTGTCCCTCTATCCATTTCAGTCAAAAATACTAACCCCCGTATTCACAGACGTTTCCTTGACTTCAACTTGACTGACGTTTAACCGACTCGACCAATTTGGTATGGTTAGCCCATATATGGCATGTTCTTATGTATCATAATATTATATTAATAAACGAATAATTCTTGTTCTAATCCTCATTGTCGACATAGAGTACTTGTAAGATAACATACATGAGAGAGCTAGGTATCTAAAGTTTTTGGGTTTTGGTTAACATTTTCGGGGATTTTCGGGGGGTTGACATGTGGTTTGATCTACAAGGCTTTCTGAATTCGAATTTTATGACTTCGTATATTATATGACAAAGATTAGATGGGAGATAACATATATGGGATATGTGGTGATTGTTACTATCATTGTGAAGTAAATTTCTGGGTTACCATTTTCGGGGGATCGACATATAAGGACTCAATTTGCAGGAACAGTAGTTCACCCGTTACTAAACACGCAAATATAATAAGTTATGTAAAAAATAATTATGATACATAAGAACATGGCCTATATGGGCTAACCATACCAAATTGGTCGAGTCGGTTAAACGTCAGTCAAGTAGAAGTCAAGGAAACGTCTGTGAATATGGGTGTAAATGTACAGACAAAATATTTTTACTGTTTTATTATATGTATAGATAGATGAACTATGTATATGTATAGATGAACTATGTACAGAAGGGACGATAGCCACTGATAGGCGCTGGTTCGAGGGCAATACCTAGTATATAAATGGTTACTTTCAATGGAAAGCACTAGTTTCTGTCGTGGAATGGACACAATTTTTTTTTTGTATCTAGCCTATAAAGTAGGTGATAGAGAAAGGTATACTATCCAGTGCTAGGAAAGGCCCTCCCCCCTTAATTATTAATTTTAATTAAGGTCCAACCCCCTCCTTTTGACAACGAACACAATTGGTATTTGTGAAAATTAAATGAGCTAGTCACGGATTTTGACAAAAACTCAAGAAATCAACTAGGACAAATTCAAATTTTGAAAACAATTACTACAATAGCAAGTGGTGACCACAGCCCACGCTCGCTGCAATGCCTGTCAAATTTAGAAACAAATTAATGTCCGCATATAACCCGACAAATTAGAGGAGCGATTTGGTACAGTGTGACTTTAATAAATTCCAGTGACCACGACAAACGATCGCGTAGCGTCCAGCACTGGGTAAATTGTCCGAATAAATGGGACTTTTTGAAACGACCGGCCAAATTAAATCGTTTATTTAGAAATTTAAACTTAAAAGGCACGTTTTCTTAATTTTTTTTTGAATAAATTGCCTTTTTTGACACTATGTTGTACTGTTATACAAACAGGAAATTATCTATTTGATTGTTCAAAGCGTATTATAAATCCAAATCTTACTTTCTCCTTTATTATATTTACTTAGTGGAATAGTTGAGTCGAATGATAAATAATGAACATGTCATGATTGTGATCAGTATCAATATTATATTAATCAAGACATTTTGAAATCCTGAAAGTAGGTTTTAAAACTTATGGCCCACCTCTGGCAGTGTCCGCTCCCGGGTTTTCACTAGACGCCGTCCATTTTGTGTGTAATTATCGTCAAAATGGCGCTTGCTATGTCCACGCTTTGTTATTATTTGGATGTAATTATTTTGTGGCGATTTACGTAGTCAAGGTCGGCCTTTCATTAGTGAGAGTCGCAAAATTATTTGTCCGCTGAAATGAAAATGATTTAAAATGAAAACGATTTTTATTTAAGTGAGCTTGACAATAGCAATTTTAAATCGTCATATACTTATTTTTTAGTTAGTTGACGTCAGAAAATTACTTAAAGCTAAGGGGGTCGTTCTCCTTTTTAACCTACAATTTGAAAAAACATTTAGCACAATTTCGAAAAAAAAAAATAAAGCTTCCTCGTCAAAATGTATGTATATTCTGATAGCAGAACTTCTATTCTATCGGAAAAAGTTGTTGGCCGAGAAGTTTACAGATTTTTGTACGATTACCATGATCTGAAAGTTGGATTGGACAACAAAATTTACACCTCCGTCACGAAATCTTTTATTTTATTCTATCGAATACTCTTTGTCAAATATATTGTACTTTTGTAATATATAATTTAACTAAAGGAACTTTTAGAAAACATATTAAAATAATACAAGTGTAGTTATAAAATATGTTTTATTCATGATCTTACACCACTCTGTCACATTTTCTGCTAATATAAAGTATGTTTTTTTACTTAAATCAGTTTTTACTATCATTTATAAATTAATACGAATATCACAGACGGCAATATCATCAACTAATAAAAATATAAATTTTTAATGTTGCACTAGTCATAACAAAATATATAAACGACCAAAACAATTTTCCTACCAGGAGACAACATCGTGACAGAGTTGTTATGCTAGAGGTTACCAGGCTGCGTTTTAGAATAAAACAGGTTTATTTTTCTAGAATCATTTCTTTTTTATAAGTCTTTATTAGTCTTCAACATTGTCATATAAAATTACATGGGATCGAATTAAGATAATTAATGAAATCATATTTAAGAACCATAAAAATAAGGGATTCGAATTTTGGTAATTTAATGATGACTACTCACTCGTCTTCAGTAAATAAGAAATCTAGTCTAACTTAACAACAATTTAAAATTACCAAAAACTTAAAACGATCATCATTAAACATAGCACGATCTAGCAAGACAATATTTCAATTTCGAAGCAACTGATAGAAAATCTTATTTTTCAAGTACTGACACTTCTATTAACTGTAAATATTGTCTCTTTCCCTTTTTTAATAACATTTTGAGCCGGTAAGAGGACACATTAATCAAATCATCATCAGAACAACCGATACGTCATTCCTCAGCAACTTTAACAGTCTTTTTCTATCATCGACTGTTTTTAGGGACAAATCCAAGACATCGCCTTCTTTATAGAGGGTATTTTTTGCTACTCCAGCGAAATAGTGTAGTAGATTCAATAAACGTTTGACGAAGGAGTCATGTGACGGAGGAGTAAAAATTTGCTGCAAAGTCAATAACATTTAAAAGTTAACTTAGGATATATAATTTACACGTTGGTAATAAAATATTTCTTATTGCGTAAGAGTAGACAACGAAAAGAAACAATATGAATTCTATTTTGAATCAATTACTTACGTGACGAAGTGGTAGCCGAATAAACACACACACCTCCTATCACAGCTTTCGGGCGACTTACGCGCTGTCTCTTGATCTCAGAGGGGAAATCGTACCATGGTGCGAAGGGGGTCTGAACCTCCAGTTGCAAGCCAAAAAGACGAGATGCACAAATGCGTATTTTGAAGGACAACCGACGTGACAGAATTGACCAAATTAAACATCAGGTAGTAGGAGACAAGTATTTGAGATTTTTTTTAAATATTTTATTAAAAGTGATAAAAAATAATAGTTGCTATTAAATGATAGGAAATATATTTAAAAATTATTAGATATTTTTACGTTTTGTGTTATCATATAAATTTTTCGTAATATTATGGATTATAATCAAGCGGAGGTAGCGGGAGACACATGTGATTTGTATGAAATACACTTCTGTCACGGGGATTTACAACTCTGTCACGTACTTTTTCAATGAAATTATTCAATACATACGTTATTTAATCATGCACAGACATTATGTGTATAGTACAGTACATTTTGAAATACAATTAAGAAAAAACATATGCTAATTTCCTTGTTTTTTTTTTCACTAACTGGTGGGGACACCTTTTTGTAGGTTAAAAAGAAGAACGACCCAAGGTTACTACAGCCTCCAAAGCGCAAGTGGAGAAGAGGCGGCGCAACAAACTCCACTGTTGAATTTTCTCGAAAGACGTCATTTTAGAACATATTGTGTCTTACAATATGTTCTAAAATGAATGTTGTATGACGACCTCCGTGGCCTAACGGTTATCACGCCAGACTGCCACACCGGAGGTCCCGGGTTCGATCCCCGGTCAGGTCAAGATGGAAAATGATCTTTTTCAGATTGGCCTGGGTCTTGGATGTGTATCTATATATGTATTTGTCATAAAATATAGTATCGTTGAGTTAGTATCCCATAACACAAGTCCCGAACTTACTTTGGGGCTAACTCTATTTGTGTGATTTGACCGTATATATTTATTTATTTAAAAAAAAAAAAAAAAAAATTGCAAGGAGCTACGAGCGCGGTGCTACGCAGCTACGATGCTACGCCGTAGCACCGCTACGCGAGAGATGGAGAAGAAACCACTCAGTTACTCGGAGTATGTAATTCATGTAGGTACTTTAATTACCTCAATATCGAGTGATGAAAAGCAGGCAAAGAAAGACAAGTAATAAATGACATCCAAACATTTTCTATTTACATAAATATCCCCCTATAATTTTTCCTCACCACCTTCCCACTTTTACTCCAACACCTTAACATTGATGAATGGCATCTTCTAACCCCGCACCATACATCATTGTAACATTCCGACACCGTCAACTCCACATTTAAAATGTCGTCGAACATCTCGTTAACATACAAAACGAATCGGCACCATGACCCGTTGAGACATTCAATTACGCTTGTAACACACAAGCTATAAGGGCTAAAATTGCTCACACTAAAGTTACGTCCTTCCTAAATTTTAAGCTCGCTTGTACGACAACGATAAATCTAACCATTCACTAATATACCGCATTCAAATCGTGGAGCTTCGAAAATCCGTATGCGATTCGAGATTTCGACCCCGCGTTCAATAGCGGTGCGTAACATATGAGAGCATTTATCTCCGGGCGATATTTGTTGGAAGGTGGGAGATTAGAGTACCAGAGTACCAGGCGAACAGACGGACGGGGGAGGTTGGGCATTAATCAGCGGTGTTCTATTGATACTTGTACAAATAGGCTAGTTTAATACGGTTTGTTTGGATAATTATTGAAAGGGCCTCACGGCAGTAGAAACATCTGTGAAATTATCGTTTTGATAATTACAAAAGTTCCAAAGAAATTAATAAAGGTAGTTTAAGATTATTTTGAAAGCAAATAAATCTGGTATTTTTATACACCTGAATAAAAATCCAGTTTCTTTTGCTTCCAAAATAATGAGCGTGTTTTCATAAAAAAGATTTATAATTTTTTTTTATAAAATATAAAATAAGAACTTATTTATAAAATTGTATAATAAAATATAGATATTGCAATTTCGCTTTAATAAAAAAACTTTTATTTCAACCATTTAGTTTGATGTTAAAAGCAATAACAAAAGATTTGCGGCCAGTGTTGCTAGAGAAAAATATTCGTACGCCAACTTGACACGTAAGAATAAGAACAAAAAACATGAAAGGTGATATATTGATCCGAACTTGGATTTAAAACCTCATCTATCCGCCTCGGGAGCAGTGACATATGACCACATTTTTATTCCAAGCCGTTCGTTGTACGAGCGAGAAGAAATGATACTTCGAATATTTGCAGAGCTATTTTTCTGCGAATTATATTCGTGCGTTTGTAAGCAGACTGCGGTTTGATTCCCTTGCTTGAAATATATATCTGTTAAATGTTTAATAAATAATTATGTTCATGTCAGGAATTCTAAGAATATAAATATAATAATCCCATGCCGTCCTTTGTAATAAAGACAGTTTCGTTGAAATTCGGTGCTGATGAATTTTGGAAATTTCATTGAGTGTTATATGAGTATATTATATAATTTCCACGAATCACAATGAGGTTGCATCATTTATTAGAATAAAGATATTAAAAAAACTTACAATGATTAGCAAGAATTCTTCTCTCAGCCGAAAGACGTCCACTGCTGGACAAAGGCCTCCCCCAAGGATTTCCACGTTGACCGGTCCTGCGCTGGCCGCATCCATGCGCATCCCGCGACCTTCACCAGGTCGTCGGTCCACCGAGTGGGAGGCCTGCCAACACTACGTTTTCCGGTTCGTGGTCGCCACTCGAGAACTTTTCTGCCCCAACGGCTATCTGTTCTACGAGCTATGTGCCCCGCCCACTGCCACTTAAGTTTCGCAATTTTGCGGGCTATGTCGGTTACTTTAGTTCTCCTACGGATCTCCTCATTTCTGATTCGATCACGCAGGGAAACCGAGCATAGCGCGCTCCATCGCCCTTTGGGTGACCTTGAGCCTTCTTATGAGGCCCATAGTAAGCGACCACGTCTCAGTTCCGTATGTCATTACTGGCAACACACACTGGTCAAAGACCTTAGTCTTGAGACACTGCGGTATTTTGAAGCAAGAATTAGGGAAGAGAAAAATAAATAATATTTTTTTTGAAAACTTTTGTATGAAGTTCAAAAAAAAGAAAAAACAAGTAAACATACGATCGCATCTCGTGCGGGTCTAAAGAGCCCCATAAAAATAAACAACAAAAGAGCGCAAACAGAGCAACAACAAACAAATGACACGCGAACACATTTACATTAGCTGTCGTAATGTACCACATTAGGCGCTATGGCCTCCAACGCAAACGTGGGCCGAAATACGCCTTTTTGGAAAACACGTCCAATACCAGCCCCATTCGAATCCATCAGGCTAAAATCGGCCGTTTTCAAAAAGTCCACTTTTGATGTGACCATTTCCCATACATGCTTGAACAGGATAAAATAAGGGTTGCCCAGAATATACCCACTAAACTACTGGGTTCTTTCGCGTAATAACTTTGCAGCATGCGATGACGTTGTGGATCACTTTGTGGGAATTAGTGAACGAACATACATACATAAATATTGTCACGACTTTATCCCGTGGCGTGGGGGTAGGCAGAGACTAGGGATTTCCACTTGCTACGATCCTTACAGGGATAGCATGTAGGTTACCTTTTATTCCGAAATTCCCACTGGTGTGGAGCCCGGGGCGGAGTGGGAATAGTGATTCCCAATGACACCAGTGCCATTTGAAGGGTGCCTACTAATTTTCAATAGTTTATTGATAAATCCAACAGATTGTAAGTATATCTACTACACTATTTCTTCAGAAATGTAATCTAAAAGGTTCCGATCCCGGCAAAGGTTCTCATTACAATAGCCCTGTTGAATTGCTATGGAAAAACCTTCCGAGTCAGGAGAGATATGGAGAACGGAGCGGATATCATTAGTATTTGTCGGAATCCAGGTTAATAAATATCCTCCTTGAGGCTGATAAATATAAATTTGCCTAGCTGCTTGTACTGGAATTGATTTACCATTTTTTAAAACATAAAACATTGTTTTGAATGAACTAAATAAGTTAACAGATTTGTTTGTTAAAGAATTATAGTAACTATTTAACGAACCGTGTTACGGGGAGTTGTATGTTTCTTTTGTAAGGACTCATGTGTTGTACACCGTACTTACATAGAGCTGACGCTGCAAATGAATATGTAGCGAGGGGCGAACGGGCAGTCGTTCCCCGCGCGTCAATAGATATAGGCATGCTAATCGCATAAGTTTTGTGTAACTTAAACGGTCACGTAAATGTTGTGAGTTGTATTTCTTCCCTGTGTTTCTGGACAATATACCCGGACTTTCGTGAACTGCATTCACTAGTTTCATTAGAACATCCTTCATACATATAGAACTCTCAATAGACACGCACATAAACATTCATACATAAAGTACGCTGTTATCACGCCCACAGACGTACACTTTCATTGACCTTACAGCTAATAAACACTTGTAGTTGCATTTACCTGAAACAACATAAAATGAAATTGTTAATTATTGTAATTTAGATAATAACTAAAATTGGAATATATATAGTTTGAATTTTTAATTGAATATCACAGAAGAATAACGATAAATATTATATAATTGTAGATATTTAAAGCATCTAAAATCAACAGAATTCGATATAAAAAAGTCACACGGAGACGTACAAAAATCATTTTTGATCACTTGTTTACTGCATAGAGTCGTATACATATCCACGCGACAATTCAAATGGAGATTGTCTCTAAGAAAAATCTCCAGAACCTAATTTAATTATATACCACTCGTATATCACGTCAGGCCCCAAATAAAATGGTGGTACAAATTGAAACGGACTTGAACCCGCGACCCCGGCCACCTAATAAAGGTGCCGGGTTTTATCGCTATGTCTCGTCGCCCGCGGGTCCCAATTGTTGAAAGGAAATACTCATTTCTGCTCTTTTCTACGACGGTCTTATAGACCCGGAAATCTGAGGGTTAACTTGATATACACGTTTGATCAGGGCACGATTTCATTTTGTTATCATCAGAGGTTTTCCAAATCTATCTAGCGGAAGTTTTGTTCACATACTTTATGAAACTATATGATCATATTGATCATGAACTAGAGTGTAGGGTTGCCTGACGCTATTTTCCTTGTCCGGAAAATATAAATACTAATGAATATCAGGTATTAATCGCTGATTGCGTCAAGTTTTGTCAAATGCCTTTAGGCAACTTTGACTAACATTATCTATCACTCAAAGAATAATATTTCAACAAAGTTAGTTAAAATTTCATCTAATTTGACTTGTTGAAAGCTCCCCTGTTGCCAAGCTTGATTATCGGCAGTGTGTACAAAGTTACAAAACAAACAAAGCGACATAAAGCTAACCACACATTGCTAATCCAACTCGCTTGTAAGTTGTAATACTTGTTACTTAAGCGCGTAAGTTATCGGTATACACACTCCTCAGATTAAGTAGGTAATTCAAGAGTTTGCGACTTGACTCAAAAAGTCAAATATCAGTGGAGGGGCCTCAGTCAGCTAGGCACCCGATTCGTGTCCGAAAGGCGCTGGTAAATCTCTATCCGATATGACCGACTTGTACATTTACGTTATTTTCATAGCACACCACTTGCTAACGGTGAAGGAAAACATCGTAAAGAAATTTGTGCACTAGCTAACTATAAGTGTCTATAGAACTACTGCCACTAGTCGTCATGTCAAATGCCTTTAGGCGACATGAATAAAACCTGAAAATTCCTCAAAGTGCACCGAACGTAGTGCACCAAAACTATTCCTCGGAGCGCACCTTTTAGGAGGACCTGCATCCCTTTTTAGTTGCAACTTCTTCTTTTTCTTCAGCCTTGCCATTTCCCATTTCATTTGGGGTCGGCCCTCCTAATCCTCTTGCGCAATTCGTCTCTATTGTGCACCATGTCAGGGGTGAGTCATCATATCTGATTTCAAAAGTACTGGTCCAGGTCGTGGGAGGTCGGCCCCTGCCTCGCCTCCCTCGGCAATATTCATAACCACCTTGGTTGCCCTTTCTAGTTTCAACAATGCTGGTTAAATTGCAAAGTGTGTAGGCGCTTTAAAATTTAACACCAGTGTACATACAAGTTTACACTCAATAAGAGAGAAGAATATTTGTCATAATTTGTTTCACAATATAGTAAATTCAATATCAGGCAACATTCCCATTGCCTGTATTCATTTCCTTCGCCCACTCCATCCATCTATAATATCGGTTGTCTGGACGCGATCGCTGCCGGCGATTGTACATTTTCATTACTTACCTTCTATTTTTATTCCATGTTTGCCGAACAACAAAAAGAATTTCATTTAGACTTGCTTCTTGAATGGATTGTTTTATTTTTACTCAGTCACAAGCATTACAACACAAGTATTACAAAGTATCTACTTATTTAATTTAAGCTATGCTCTTATCGGTGATATTAGGTGGAATGTAACCATAGACATAAAAAAAAAATCATTCTTTAATTGACTTATATATCTATATATATTTATTTTTATATATATTATATAAACTTGATTGTCAAATGAAGCTCAAAAACGTTCAAAATAGTGTGCTCTAAATTCAAATTTTTTTACAGATTGTTCACAAATTCTATGGAACCAAAACACACCAAAAATGTCACACAAAAATGAACTTCACAGAAGATTTTACCTGTCCTTCACCAACATAGGCAAAAACTATATCTGACATCCCGCTTCCTCAGCTGTCTGTGTCACTAAGTAAAATTAAAAAAAAAAAATTAGCTCTATAAATGTAACACACGCAACGACTTTATTGACAATGTGAGTAGAGTAGATTTGCCATTTGCCTTCACCATTTCACACACTAGCGTCAACTATTGCACAGGTTTCCTCACAACGTTTTCTTTCGTCGGAAGCAAGTGGTATTCTTAAAACTAGGTACTCGTACCATACATGAGTCGAATTAATAAACTCATGAGGCACGAGTTGGATTTGAACATTTCGACCACCACCATAAGTCTAGTTATAAAAACTTATTCGAATGATGAAAATTGCACCCTACTTAATCGTTCAACAAAATATAATGTTACGAATTTACCTATCTAATCATTTTATCTTATCTTGTTTAAATACCAAAGTTTGGGTGTTTCTTACTCAATTACACTCAAAACGCTGAGGTAACTTAGACAAAATTGTATAAGTAACTATACCTTCTTCATCTTTAAAAGCTATTTAAATTATTTTGAGACCAGGCCACATTAATCCTCTTATCGGCCTTACAAGGCAGAGGCAAAAACTTCGAAACTTGAACTTTTGCACAGATTTTCTTTATGTAGTGTAAGTGATAGAAGGGAAATTTGGAAATTCCACCAATTACATTTTCAAATCTACACCCAACACCTGATCTCAAATGCTACCAACTTTTTTCTTGTTAGCATACAAACCATCAACACAACATCAATATACCCATCGGCGTAGATCTCAACCCCGCGTATGCAACGCTCGCTGACAGATCCCCGCCGCGGGGCACGCGCGTCAGTTATTACTCGTACTCGGCCGCACGCGTCTCGAATCTGACGCCTATTATCAAACTTATCCGTCGTCTCGTCTGTTACATGCTGTTATAAAATATCGAAAAAACAGCTCTTCGGATTACATTGTTTCTACCGTTGGGTATATATGATTTCCAAGTACTAGTGTTCTCACTGCTAAAATGGGCAAGTACAATAATTTTTAACGCGTATGTCAAAGTTAACCTTAATGAAATAAATAATCACTGTTAGATGTTAAAGCGAATACGAGTGAATTATTTCTTTCTTATCGAGTCTGTGGTAAATAATACTAGTCAGATTTTTAACGACCCTTAAATTATCTGACATGACCATATGACCAAGACAATGCAAAAACTACGTTTTAAGAGACTGAACTCCCAAACCAAAAAGTGTCCTATACAAATATCAAAACGGAAGTACCGATAGAGATACACTTACGTGTGGAACTGCAGGTACGAATGAGATGAAAATAGGCGGCCATCAAAGCTACTCCATTTAATAGATCAGTTTTTTGAAGTTGCGACTACCTGGACATGACTTGACTGTAGTAATCAATGAACCATACATGAGACCAACTGGTCTCAAAAGAAGACTCAAAACAGACGTACAGATATTGGCAAAAGTCTTAACCCTGCTGCTGCAACTCGCGTGCCGTCAAATCCCCGCCGCGGGCCACGCTTGTCAGTTATTACTCGGCCCCACACGTGACGAATCCGACGCCTATTATGAAACTTGCCCGCCTGCAAGCGCCGTCTGTTACGTGCTGGCGCAAACTACAGACGAAACAGAAGGGAAACTGTATGCTTACATCTTTATTTTTCTAAATAAGAGCTATGGTATTGTCAGTGTCATTATGTGAAACGAAACACGCGCAACGACTTTCGTGGCAACGATAATGGAATGATTTCGCTATTTGCTTTCTTTATTTCTGTGATGAGCTAGAGTGCAGGTTTCCTCACGATGTTCCCCTTCTCCGGGAGCAAGTGATGGTCTGTTTAATAGACCACTATGCTCCCGGTACCATACTCGTAGGACATGGGACCTCAAGACCACAACAGACGCTGTCACAGGCAACTTTCATGCAGGTTTCCTACAGGTAACTTCATAACTTTCCTGCATTTATGTTAATTTGATTGGAATCATTTCATTCATATACCTTCCCTTTTTATAACAAAGAAATTTCCTATAACAGTTTATTTATACTTTTAAATATCTAACGGTAAAGAAAATAATTTCTCAGAAACATCTTATTTCTCCACTTCTTCTTGGAACTAAAGCTACTTCTGTCCCCTAGATACTGCATGTTTGATAGTAACTCCAACAAACCCGAGCACCGCCGCGGGCGCTCACACTCTCATATTAAGTTGGCAGAGTGTACTGCACGTGACAAATTTAACGCGATTATGAAACCAGCTCATTACAGCGGCGCGTACGGTGAAACATCTAATTAGGCGTGTCATCGTATTTACACTTTCAAGCTCATAAGCTGTGGTCATAAATATGCCAAGCATCCTGAGCAAAAATGAAAAAAAAAAAACCAATCTTTGATACTAGAAAATGTTTAGATGAAAATAAAAATTTGAGACATTAACAATAGCCAAATCCGCGCGTACGAAGTAGCGGGCAAAAAAAATTTTCCAATAGCTCAAATTAAGAAAAAAAAACTTAAAATTAAAACTTAATAGATGGCGTTTTATGAAAGCCGAGCTGTAATAAAGGCTGTACCTTTATAGTATGCATTTACTTGTAAAACAGAGGCTGAAAAAAATCATCTCACAGTTTGGTAGTAATTGCACAAATCATAATATTGATATTTTTTAGATGTTTGTTTTATTTCAAAGAAATGCCAATCCCGTTCATTGTTACTTTTCGTTACGTGCCTTTTACTAAGCGCCATTTATGAAGTCATCTTGAACTGTTTTTTTTTTTAATTTTGGTCTCGAAAAATCGCCCATTATAACAATACAGACGCCAGTTTTAATAAGTTAATGAAACGAAGAAGATCATTCAAAATCACAAAAATGGACATGGTTCCACGAAAAAAGGAATTATCACCCGGTGCAAGGCACGGGGAAAAGCTAAGCTAGTAGCTTTATAAGTTTTTGGTCGAGAGATCCTTTGTTGACTGTAAATAGAACTTTAGCACTTCAGATACGGTAGTATCGACAGAAAACAATTGTATTGTTTCTACTCCTAAACAATGAGAACGATCGGGCCAAAGATAAATGAATTGAAAAGTTTTTCGTTGCATTTTGGCGGAATTTATGAGAGTGTTTTCCGAGATTGTTATTGAGATATGGACTTTGTGTTTCAGTTCATTCGATTAGATTTCTATTGTTCTAAAATCCTAGGAAGGCAAAGAAGGATTTTGTGACCTCCATTTGTAAGCAAATTGTTATAACTAAATTCATTTTAAGATATTTAAGTAAACATTGCATTTATAGGGGTGTTATATGTTAATAATAGTGGTTGACCTCTTCTCTCCGCTCTGGTGAGCTTTAAATATGAAACAAGAATTACGACGAAGAAGAATTGACAAAAGTAAATTATCCTACTTCCTACTAATATTATAAATGCAAAAGTTTTGAGCTTTTGAGGATGTTCGTTACTCAATCATGCAAAATCTATTGGACGGATTTCGATGAAATTTTGTACATGGGTAGAAAAATACCGGGAATAGCACATAGGGTACTTTTTATACCGAAATTCTCACAGAAGCAAAGCTACAGGGCACAGCTAGTATTTCTTATAAACTGTATTCTTGATCCTAGCTGTGGCGTACTAGCGGAGCTTGTTCCCGGCCACCGGCACTGAGCTGTGACTCATTACATTGAGATCCGTCTCGGCGCACGGTCGGGTGCCTGAGTGCGAGCAGTCGCCACTCATAGTTAATATCAAGTTGTTCTGTACCAACTTCTATCCATATTATTGTTAGTCTAGGAATACGGGGGAACACCAGTTATGAGGCCGTGGTGTACCTCATGCGCGGGACGAGGGGCGCATGACGATTGCCGTATACCTAATATCAGCAGTACGGCACATGTCGACGAGGATGGGATTTTGTAAGTTTATTTTTATCATTCTTATACTCAAAAAAAAAAAAAAGAAGAAGGTATATTCAATTTAATTTTATGATCCTATCGCTGGGCTACCGCCTGCGTTAGAATTAGATACTTATTCGAGGGTAGAATCCTCAAAGATAAAAAATAATATTAATATATCATTCATCAATAATTCATCTCATTAATCAATAATTCAGTCAAAGGATACAAAATGACCTTGTTGGCTTTAGTCCTATAGACGCCTCAAAAGTAAATCAACAACAATACTTTTCTATATAAATATTAATTTCAATATTTTCCTGCCTCTATCGCTTGGTCATAGTTGCCGTGATAGTTATGAATATTACCCTCATTTGAAAAAAAATATATATATATGAAAGAAAATGTTTAGTACTGAACAATGAAAGACAAATACAGATTGTATGTATATTTCACGTAATATTTAATGACTCGAATGATGAGCGGCACCTAGCTGTTGTATGACCTAGCTATTGTAGCTTGCCGCTTAATATAATGTAAGTTATTCTGTTAACAATGGTTTTTTTCAGTACATTTAAAATATGAATGCATATTTTGGTTTCCTTATGTGGAAACTTCAGGTTAAAACGTAAATACAGTGATACGAATCTTGAGGTCATCGGCTGGACCGGCAGGACACAAGACGGAATATCATATTACCCACTAATTGATTGATAATTTTGCTGAGGGCGAAGTATACAACTCAATTACTTTTAATTTAACTTCGATTGTCCATTTAACGATTTACCATAAAAATGTTTGAAGCTCGATGTCGTGTCACTTGACAGATACAGCGAATTTTCAAATTTTCATCTTCTAAAGTATGGATTACCTTTGCTATTTTCAGAATAGAAAATAAAACCTGTTTATTTTATTGAAAATAAAAATATTTATTTCGTCACCACAATCAATCAATCAGTTAAAACTTCGTCTTTAAAGTTAATACTGAGACGGTATTATTTAATATAAATGCAACCAGGGATTGCGGTCGGTTGATACCCGAACTAGAAAAATCCTGTGTCCCTGGTTCCAAACCAGAATGAATATTATTAACTGATAGTTAATCGATGGTGTACTATTTACAGGTAAACATTGTGTTAGCCATATAAAATGTATATTTGAATATCGTGTTGAAAAAAAGCAACAGAATTTGAACTAAGAGTATATTAAAATAGAAATAGGTATTTAAACAATACAAAGACGCAAATCAATTTAAGAAGGAACTATGGGTATTCAGCCTTGATGTGAGTCTCAAAATATAAGAATCCTTTGAACCAAATAGTTCGAACTTGGCTAGTCTTGTAAACAAACTACCTGCCGAGATGCAATAAAATCCACAAAAAGAAGATTTTTTTTACAATTATTAAAATAATTCATCTGGTTTCAAAGTATATAATGTTTAACCAGTATAATTTCAGCTTATGATTGACCGTAACACTTATAATGTGTCCAGTATACAATTTACATTACTGAATGTTTGTTTGAGACTTGTTCACTGTATTTCTTCTCTGTGATTCCAATGTTCGAGGAGCTAGGACTGGTTTATGTAATACGGCGGCCCATCACGGCTTTGCACGGGTATCCTATGTTTTGCATTGCATATAAGGGTAACCTTTGTTATTCAAAAATAATGTATCTTTCTTGTATGTTAACACCTGAGTAGCTGATGCTGATAAGATAATAAATAAATAGATGCTGCTGAGATAAAAGCAAATGTATTCGAAAATACTTAAATGCTAATGAGTACACGAACGCGATGCGATGATGTGCGAAGGTGAATCGTAAACTGATTGATAGATAGACAAAAATATGCATTCGTGTAATAATGCTTACCGGGCGATTTGTATGTGCGGTGAAACCGTACAATTCTGATGAAATAAGAAATTTCAAATTGATCCAGTGATTAAGATTTTCATTACAGTATAACAAAAACAACAAATCTTCAATTTTTGTAATATGAGTTTGGAAGTGTAAGAAATGTACTGTAAGTGTATTGTACACTATAATGTAATGTTTATTCAATAAGAAATAAGTAAAATAAATAGAAATACCTAAAGTAACCAATAGTGCTGCCTGAAAATTGACGAATTTGAGTACGAGTACCAAAAATAAATGCAGGAATGAGTACTTAGCATAGGTACTTAAACACAATATGTAAAATATGTCGATAAGTATATACATGTACAAAGTTTAAGCCACTAGGAAACCAATATTCTATAGATTAATAGATTTTTATGTACCTACTTAACTCAATTATGCATTTACAGTCTACTCTGTAAAATACAATGGTATTTTATTTAGAGGAATTTCATATTTTCTCAATGGTGAAAACGTGAATTAAATTTATTGCGAACGATTTTAGTATGATCGTTCGGTCCTGATAAATACAGTAACTGGTTTATACCTAACGATTTTGATACTTTTCAATATTATAACTACTTTAATTAACGAAGGCACACTCGGTTGTTTATATACGAGTATGTTTACATTAATTTACATCACAATTGTACAACAATGAGCAAGTAGGTGTAGGTACTACACATGCATGGACAAAGTACACAAATTGTTCTTTAATGCACTAAATACATATACGATATATACGAATAACAACAAAGAAGAAAACAAATATATACGATGAAAAAACAAACTATCTATCTATAGTTTAGTTTTGTTTGTTTGTAAACTCTTTATACATAATGAAACAAAAAGAGAGACGTACAATGGCGGACTTATCCCAAAAAGGGATTTCTTCCAGTCAACCAAGTGTTTGAAAGAAATAAGAAATTAAAATTTCCAATTGTAAATGTGTAGATAGAGGTTATTTTCTATAGATCATTGACGGATTAAATAAAAAATGATCACTAGAGTTGTCACGACAACACAGTTAAAATATTTAAGATCATTGTATCAAATCAATGTTACTTGTACTATTGATAAATTAAATTACTCGAGCTTGGCAATTAAATTGCGAGAAATCAGCATTAAATTGCTAAAGTTACCTTTATAAACCAAAGTATAATTTTAAATAAATCAATATTATAGATATTTAAGTAAATACTAATGTGCTATGGAATAATGTTCTTCCAACCAGGTATTGAAGTTTATATTTATTGATAATATACAATACGTGAGTTTTGTGAGGAAAAAATATGTGTAAGGACAATGATGACCTCTGTGTGTGGTCCCGGGATAAATTCTCGGTCAGGTCAAATTATCTTTTTGAATCGACCTGGGTCTAGTAGTGTGCCATCCTACACACAAGCGACTGTTAACAGCAATAATCCACAAAAGTGGACAATAAAACAATGTGTAAGGACAATAAAGACAGCCTCCTTGTGTGGTCCCGGGTTAATTTCTCGGTCGGGTCAAATGATTTTTTTCAATCAACCTGAGTCTAGTGGTATGCTATCCTACAAAAAAAAAAAAAAGAGTCCTACTGTTAACAGCTAATTCGTAAAGAGTAACGACAATAACGGATAAAGTAACGACTGTTATAAATTTAACAGCTATTCCACAAAGGTAGAAAAGTAATGATTGTGGTGTAGCAGCTACGAGTATAAAACTATTGGAAAGACGTCCAATGTCAGCAAATCCATGTTGTTGGGTTGTTATTTAAAAAATAAATGTGTTAGAAAAATATTGTAGGTACATGTATATGTCTAACAGCTATCTTGGTGATGACCAATGTTAGCAAATTAATGTTGTTGCATTGTAATATAATATATGTATAGTAGAGAAAATATACACATAGATTACTAAAAACTCGAATTACATGCTGAACATGCATGCTATAGGCAAGTTACAAAAAGCTCGTTGCCAAATTGAGTTTGGTGGAGAAATACGGAATAGTTACTTCTCAGCTGATAGGTACATAAATAAGTACAATGAATATGTATTGTTATAAACAATAATAGGAATATTACATATAACTTATTAATATAATTATTGTAATAAAGAAAAATTAATCACTTTAAAAACTAAAATAAAACTAAAAAAAAAAAAATATGTTATACAGTCATGACAAGATGTTGCTCAGAAGAGTGACAGTATTGCCAAGTTGATTAGAAATGCTGATCCTTGGATAAAATTAGATTAATTAATTATTAGTTGTTTTTAAACAGATTTTGCTTGTAAACAACGCATCATGATTTGTTGATAGCAAATCCTTATCTGTATAGTATTTTATAGAGATGATCTATAGGCTGATCCGGCTATATGTAGATCCATAATTTCCTTCCTGTCCAAAATAACTAACAATATTTCTGACATTTCTTTAAAGTTTTGACACATTGTAACAGTTGTCATTGTTCATTTTCCAACTGTAGTAATTATTACAGAATACTATTTCTACAAACATCAAACCTGGTAGTCCAATCTAAAATACTTGAAAAAAAAAATGATGAAACCACATATAAATAAATACAATGATACGTGGTTATTATTACAATTCGGTTAACTGAAAACCTAGTATCGACCTCTGACATCATGGGGATGAATTTATAGTACGAAAGACATAAGAAGAAAAAAAGGAAAAGTGGCCGATGTTGGGAAAAATGGATATGTTGACTGATAATTTAAACTTTGTTGGTTATGATGAGATTGAAATCTGTGAAACTAAATGACTTTCGGTAAAGGAAATGTCGCAGAATATTTTAATGATCCCGATTTGCGAGATGAGAATCGAAATTTATTGATGCAGACATTTATATGATTCCTATGAGATTGTTCGCGTTCTTTATACGTCATGTAAAAACATATCAAAATAAAAAATAGAAAACATGTCATGTCAGAATGACATAATAGGGACCAATACTGTAATGAGTTTCTTTCGGCGTTTCTTCTCAGCAGTGGTCGTTCCGAAACGCTGGTAGTTTGCAGCTTTAAGAATTGTGATGCTGTATAATTTGAAATTTGATGTAAAGGGTTACTTTTGATTTTGATTTCATACTAGTGGTCACTAAATTTATTGACAACCTTTGTCTGTATTAAAATCATTAAAAGAAGGGAGGGATGTGGCGTACTAGCGGAGCTTGTTCCCGGCCACCGGCACTGAGCTGTGACTCATTACATTGAGATCCGTCTCGGCGCACGGTCGGGTGCCTGAGTGCGAGCAGTCGCCACTCATAGTTAATATCAAGTTGTTCTGTACCAACTTCTATCCATATTATTGTTAGTCTAGGAATACGGGGGAACACCAGTTATGAGGCCGTGGTGTACCTCATGCGCGGGACGAGGGGCGCATGACGATTGCCGTATACCTAATATCAGCAGTACGGCACACTAGCTGAACGTAGATCGAGAGTCCTAAATAAAAAGTTTGCCAACTCGCATGGATCAAAAGTTAGATTGATGCTGAAGGCCCATTTTACGTAGTAAACATTTATTTTGTCCGAAATAAAACTGCATATATAGCACACTCCCTGGTACCTTTATGGTGTGAGAACACTATGCTGTGTGTATGTGTTCGAATATTGTAATATTCGCATACACACAACCACATAGCATACCGCATTCTCCTCATTCCACCAAACCAGTGCACCTGCAAGTCGCACTAAGGAACTTTGCATAAAAAATTTTGTTCATTAGCTTCGACTTCTGAAGAAGCGACTGGCACTTTTTAGGACCTCATTACATAAGTAAGTAAATTTGTCATTAATGTAATATTAAATTACAGCTTAAGATATTAAAAAATAACGATAAATTCTGCAGTGGGATTTGCAGGATCGTTTGTTTTTAACTCGCGCCTTGAAAGTAAATAAATAAAATATAGGATTTGTTAAATCAAAGTCCTAAATCCTTCAGTAGATAAAGCGTGAAGAGCTAACAAACAAATAAACAAACTCACTTTCGCATTTATAATATTAGTAAGGATGTAAAGAAACTTGATAGCTGGAGACCAAGACACAATGTGAACACGGCCTTACCCGCCTCGCAAGTTAGATTGACACGAAAATTGGCCGCTCCAAACTAAACAAAACTTATTACGGCCATAACAGTCTCGTAACCTAACCTCATCTAATTAGTATCGTGGAGCGTGTCGCTGCGAGACATACTAGCTACATTTCTAGACTCCACTGTAGTAGGAATTTTGGGGTAAAAGTGCTCTAGATATGCCACGTCACGTGAAGAAGTGAAAACTACTTTGTTTGGTATAAATTTTAATATGCTATAAAACTAAAAATTTAAAGGTACAAATATCCTATAAGGGCTGATGTGTTTTACAACCAATAGAAGTTATCCAAAATTCGAATTTCGATAATAAGGTCCTATTGGTTCAACACATCTTCCTTCTCTGTCGAGACCAACCCTAAGTATATATAAGACCAGCTTTTGCCCGCGGCTAACTATGCTTTTCCCTGGGATGAAAGGTACCCTATGTTCTTCTCAGTACTTCTAACTACGTCTATGCGAAATATCAGGAAGATTGGTTCAGTACATAAATCGTGAAGAGGTAATAAACAAACAAACTCACTTTCGCATTTATAACATTAGCTTGGATATCCAGCAGATGAAACGAAGAAACGAACGATGAAAAAGGCTACTGTCATTAACTAGATTGCGTTTTCCCAAGCTACAGGAACAGCATCAACAGAAGTAGAGATATTAACAGCAGTGAGTCATGTGTTAAAGTCTTGCTTTATTATTCATAGAAAAGCTAATTAACGTTTTAGTTAAAATACGTTATGTCAAATATTGGAAAGAGAGATAAGGGCAAAACATATTTTAACTAAAATGTTCGTTAACTTTTTTATGAATAAGACAGTCGATATTTTCAAAGTAGATACTACTAAGGCCATAACATTCCCGTAACGTAACCTCATCTAATTAGTATCGTGGAGCGTGTCGCGCGCCGCGTCACATGTTACCAGCAGGAATATAAACTAGAGACATTTCTGGGCTCCACTTATGTGGGAATTTTAGGATAAAAGCGCTCTATATGGCAACGTAGATCAGCCTCCACCCTGGTAGGCTGATTTGACGCCACGATCCCCCTACATTCTCTCGAGATGACTAAGCCAGCGCAGTCGCTGTGATTTTATCACAGCTGATCAGTGAGCTGATAACTGGCGATCCACCGCGCAGAATAAAAGTATATGGTGCTCTCTAGTTTCAGAGGCCAAGATCCACTTGAAGGTCACTGAGCCAGCGGTGTAAGTAAGTAAGTATATGTCAACGTCTTGCCACGATACGTGACCATATCACATGTCCCGTTTTCTCATGGATGAACTGGTTAAACCATCCCGGATGTGTTTATAAAGAATATAAACTATAAAGATGAGTACATCTTTTTGATCTTAAAAATATTGCAGAAAAATCATGATTTTTGAGGAAAAATTCCAGTCCTATAACAAATTTCCTCCACATTCCTTCATTAAAAAAAACATTCAAACATTCCCCTTTTCAATATTAGTCATATCAATACAATACACGGGTCGTCATTCCACAAATAATAAAAGTCCGAACATGGTACAATAATACCGACGTCCTATTGTGTTCCGAGTACGTTCAATAACTGAGCATTCCCTTCTTGGGGGACTATTTTGAAATTACTCTTGGAAAATGAGTGAAACAATATTTTTTCCTGTTAAATAAAAATAATTCCGTCTATTTAGTTTGTTTTACAAGATCTCTAAACTTGTAAATACAGCCTTACGGGAAAAACAGAGACATGGAATACAATTATACGGATGTCTATATTATACTCCAATAAATAGCTCTCTCTCTCAGCCGAAAGACGTCCACTGCTGGACAAAGGCCAATAAATAGCTAGCCTAATAAAAATCGAAACTCTTATAGAATTAATCAATACTTTTATGTTTAAAAGATGTTATACACTGTTATCTTTGTATGGAAAGAAACTTTAAAATGAACCAAATCTTTGCTAAAATAGTTTATTTTAATAGCTACTGTAGCTTTGCCCAGCAGTGAGACACAAATAGCAGGTAAAAAAAGTATAATATAAAGTATCGTTAACTGTCCGCGATGTAAGGAGTTTCCGTAGACTTATCTCGTAGACATTGCTACGAAGCGTAGCAATGTCTACGGTGTAGAGCCGTCCCGTTGTCATCGTAGACAATTGCTACGAATCGTAGCAATGCTACAGACGGTATTACACGAATTCACATGTCATCGTAGATCTTGCTACGAAACGCAGTGGTACACACGAAATATTTTAGAACAAAAATTTTATAATTAAGAATTTTACGATCTGAAAATAAATTTTCGTGTAGTAATTAATATTGTCACAAAATTGATTTTATAGATATATTAATAGACTAGCTGTCGCCCGCGGCTTCGCCCGCGTAAGTTTCGCTTAGATGAACAATCTCTCTTGGAGCTTTTCATCAGATGTTCCCGATCTTCAATTTTTATACATCAGCAGAAAATGCTCATCAGGTTGAACGATTTTTGCTAAGGCGCCATTTCCATATATGTTATAGTGTAGTTGGTCTCTTGGAACTTTTCATAAGATGTTCCAGATCTTCAATTTTTATACGTCGGCAGAAAATGCTCATCAGGTTGAACGATTTTTGTTAAGGCATCATTTCCATATTACTTATAGTTTAGCTGTTCCGTTATGGTTCTTCATCAGGTGTTCCAGATTTCAAAATGAATTATAGCATATATGTTGCCCAGGCTTAATAGCTATACAACGAAAAAGTTTCATTCAAATCCGTCCAGTAGTTTTTGCGTGAAACGCGTACATACATACAGACAGACAGACTTTCTATTGTTCTTTTTAGGTCTCCCTCTATCCATTTCAGTCAAAAATATTAAATGTACAGACAAAATATTTTTACTGTTTTATTATATGTATAGATATATATATTAAATAAAGATCTGAATTGAATGTGTTTTTTTATTTATTTAATTTTAAAGTGACACTTTTTAGGCGTCTCATCCAAACTGGCAATGGTCGTTAGAAGAAACTTCAAATGTCAGAATATTTAGTACAGAGAAAAGGGGAGGCCTTTATCCAGAAGATTTTGTTTATCTTTCACGCATAAAGTACAAGACAGATTACAATGAAACTTGGTACATGTGTATAACAGAACTTTTACTAGCACACAAGGTACATTTTATTCCAGTATTCACATGCAGAGACGACTCATTGAGACCTAAAAGCCATCGTCAGGATTGTTGGCGACACCTGGCCGCTTGCCAGCCATTATCGAATTATAGTCGAAGGGAATTGAGGTGAAAAACGCCTGTAGTTTGCATCCCCAAAGACGAGCAAACGCCCAAAGAAAAAAGGACTTTTTCAAACCTGAACGATTTCAGAAAAAAAAAATCTTACATACTTTACATCATCTCATCACACCTATAAAAACATCACTTCATTTATTCAGAACTATAACTTCACAAATGAATTCTTCAAAGTACTACTAGTAGTCCTACACTACTAGTATACTATACTATCCTAATCCTAACTTGAGAATTAAAATGAGTCTGTTTATTTATTTGTATGTTTCCTCTTCACGCTTTATCTACTGAACCAATTTACCTGAAATTTTGCATACACATAGTTAGAAGTACTGAAAAGGACATAGAATACATTTCATCCCAGGAAAAAGTACTGTTCCCGTGGGAAATTCGCGCGGCCGAAGCCGCGGGCAAAAGCTAGATATTTGTTAGTGTCAAAGGAACGATGAGAATGATGCAAAAACTACTACGTGCATGTATAACAATAACAAATTATGTCCAATTAGTTTAAATGGGCTGAAATCGAGCGTTTCCAAAAAGCCCAATATGACAGGGCCTGTCTTGTCTACGGCACGCTCCGCAAAAGTGGACGTTCAAACTTGTCCCGTAGCCAAAATCTAAGAATGAGAGATTTGTATGGAAAAATAATTTCGATTAACATTCATAAGGGTCTTACTTACGCGACGCAATCATTTTTAAAAGAAGATATCGGGATAATGTTTTTAAATGGCTGCAAAATTTAGTATAATTTAATAATTCGTACTAATATAGCAAATAAAAGTATCTCCATCAATGTGAAGCTTACTAAAAACAAGTGTACCTACGCAGAAATAGGTAATTATAAATTCAAATTCAAACGAAAAAACGATTATGATAAATATTGATAAGGCGGCAAAAAATTAACGCCGCAAATTCTGTGAAAAATTAGCTCTGAGTCTGACCAAACATTTTTGATACTTAATGGTTACGACAACAAAGTTTTATTTCTTAACAAACATTATCAAAGAATCAACATTTCTTCGGCATTCATATTATTGTCAATCTTTATACGTTTCTCTTTGTCTCAGTGATATATCTTTTCCGCTCAATCGCTTTACAGATAAGTACCTATTTACAATGTCATATTCATGAACGATAAATACTCGTAGTAGGTAAATAAGGTAAATGCGACTCAAAGAAATATCTATAGTAAAACTGTAACTGAACAATAAGATATTTGAAAAAATATGAGGTGCCGTTATAGGGCGATTTTTTAAGAATTTTTTAAAACTACTGGATGAAATTTGATGCAGTTTTGCTTCGTAATTACGTTATGCCGCTGGAAAAGAGGATATATTAGACAATTTTTCTTCTTCCACTTCCTCTCCTATTTTACCATGTAACACATCTTCTTCTTCTTCATGTGCCTATTCGTTACTGAATGTTAGCAGTCAGCTCCTTAAATTTAGCCTTGTCTGAACAGTTGTTCCACTGTCTTGATTCCCGTCCACTCTCTGATGTTCCTGAGCCAAGACATCTTCTGTCCTCCCACTACGCTTTCCAGCAATCTTTCCCATCATGATGATTTGGAGATGGTATTGCATGTATTTAACACATATATTTTGTAATTTATACATACACACATACATTTTGTGTGACAACGTTACGTGACACAAAATTATTACGTTTGCAAAGCGATATAGAAGGACATGACGGTCGTATTTCACGATATTCGCAGCAAAAATCACTATTGAATTTGCGCTGATATATTTGTGATACGATATCGTATTTTACTGGTGTAAGGTTTATGGAGATACACGGCCGTATATGTCAGCCAAGTTCAATGACGGAAAATACAACTCAAATTAAAAGAGTTTGAATTATATGGTGTCAAAAAATAAAATTATGGGTAGTAGTCATAAAGAACATTGCAAGGCCAAAATTTCAAATAGCCAATAAATAACATATTATTATTATTATTATTTTATAACATACGGCAGCAAACGAGCAAGCAAGTCACCTGATGGTAAGCGATCACCGCTGCCTATGGACAACTGCAACACCAGGGGTATCACAAGAGTGTTGCCGGCCTTTCAAGAAGACGTAGACTCGTTTTTTTAAAGGTTCCAATGTCGTATCGGTTCGGAAACACAGGAAGCTGATTCCACAATTTGCTAATATATTAAAATCTAAATAATTTTTAATTAAAAAACTAAATTACTCGCTCATGTAACTCCACTTTCGTGGCCACAAATTTAATAACTCCCTTTTAAAACCGAGGAACGTTTAAAAAGATCCATATTCATGAAGAACATCGCCGGCGAACCTCTATTCGATGCATTTTATTCAATTAATTTGCGGTATCGGTATCTATAGGATCTGGAGGAACCACTCAAGTCTTGTAAAAGGACGGACTATGAATATTCTGTTAAGTACTTGAGCTAACAAGTCGGGTGGCTGCTCGACTAGAAAATTCCTTAAACCTATACACTTAATGGAAATGCATATTTCTTCGATTATTATCTTGATTTAGAATTAAAAAAAAAATATTTTATCAATTACTTTGGATAGGTGCATTAAAAGCTCTCCAGCTACTTAAACTATATATAACTTTCTGGTATGAAAAGCGGACTTTTAATGCTAATAGCATTCTTTACCAGTCAACCCCTGTCGTTATACCCACTGTAAATTCTGACAAAAATGATATGATTATTATATTGTCACAATTTCATGTCACACTACTATATTTTAATGTTGATGATTGTACAGTTAAAAATTCAATTTGTGCGAAATTGAATAATCCGTCATCGGAACAGGAAAGTTTAATTATTCACGGTAACTTCAAGTGGGATCAATTGATCGGGCCGCTGAGACGGAAGACAAAAGTGATAAAGAACTTACAGAGTAACAGTTTGCCGCTCAATTAGATTAAAATTTTAATTGACTTGGCTTCTTTTGTCGCACTGCTCGGCCGTTTGGAACCGATCATTGTTATTATGCTAATTTTGAACAAAATCTATTTTGAAAAGTCATCTTTTTCTTGTTTAACCATTTTTTCACTTATGTACGGTCTTACTTCCATTTTGTACCGTGCATCGCTTGCCATTTCACTCGAAACTCCTTTCCTACGCTGTCTTTGATGCAATTTACCCATCTCTTGTTTGGTCTTTCCTTATGTCACATTGGTCTTCATCATATTCCAAACGTAAGTAAAGATTATATTTATATAATGTTTAGTGCACATAATTGTTGACACTGACACTGAATTATACTACGACGTTGCTTCCTCGATATTTACGAGTATTTAATTCACTAAGCAGCTCGCTCTGCTATGTACCAGGCATGACACAATTTTTAGAGATTCAAAAATAAAATAAAAGAAATTTCGTCCAGAACCGACATTCGTCACCCTACCCCGATACATCGCCGGTCACCGCGGCGAAGGACTTCATTCGCTTTTTGTGTGCGGGCATGGCAACACACACACTACAACAATATTTTTATTTTTTATTTTCTTTTTATTCCAAGTATCTGGAATATCTTAAAATTAATTTATAACTTCAGTGTCAGTGGAAAATAACGTACTTTAAGTTCATTACACTCGTAAACAACGAAAAATGTAAGTATTTTTTTATTACCTGAATATCTGGTTTGAATATTAACGATACTTTGAAAAAGTTATAATGCCTAACAAAATGTTAGTCAACTACATATTCATGTTGCATTGGCTACTATTACTCGTACGTAACCGTGATTTTACATCACACCTGTGTAAACCTGCGGGTACTTTGATAACATTTAATCATAAACTCAACAAACAACGGTCGTTAGACCAATTGATTTTTTTCCACTGACCCAACTATGCACCTACCTTCCTTTTATCTTGGAATTGTCTGTGCATGATATTGCATAATACAATATCGCGAATAGTATCTCGCGTTCCGAGTTGCGATTTTACATGAATCGTAACCGAAATATGCGTCGCATGTTTATGTTTTACATTTGTAAAAACATTTTTTCGTGGCAAAATCACGAATCTACATATGTATGGATAATTTTCTTCTTATTTCTTGATTGTTCTTACCGTCGTCGTTAAAAGTTAAACGCAAGGCCCAATTGGGTTATTTGTTGATGAAAGATTAATCATATTAAACTACGATATTACAAGTATGTTCAGAATTTAGATTCGCAATAAGTCTGGGTCCAATTCTATAATGAAGACCCTGGAATAATTGTGTAAACAAGATTTTAGCCAAGCATAAGCTGTCATCATTGCATCATTTAAAAGTAAACTTTTATTCGTTACGTCAATTGCTTAATTGTTTATTGTGATAAAAACGTACGTACCTATTTTGTACGCTTTCGACTTTTTTCGATTTTAACGTTACTTCGTTAGTCACTGGATGGGTCGGTCTCAACTGTATTCACAGTCTTAAAAACCAGTCAAACCCCATTGGGCCCACTTGATACCCTAATCCTCCTTACCCACCCATGGGGAAGGACAGTGCCCCAATATTGGGGACATTAAAATAGCTATGATGATGGCGGTTGGTCTACGGGTAGTCAACGAGGAGTCTACAGGCGATCTACGGGTACTCTACGGGTGGACTACGGGTGATCTACGGGTGGACTACGGGTGATCTACGGGTGGACTACGAGTGATCTACGTGTGGACTGTGCTATGCACATATAGAACTACAATGCGATTGTAGTCGCGTGTGCACTTCCCAATAGATCTACAATGCGATTGTAGACAGGGATATATATTTACCCTTAGAATTACAATGCGATTGTAATCAGGGTTTTACACTATAGTCAAGCACATACAGAATTACAATGCGATTGTAATCACGTGTGCTCATTACGACCCAATAGAACTACAATGCGATTGTAGACGGGGTTAGAATTACAATGCGATTGTAATCAGAGCGACTATAGTCAAGCACATATAGTCCGATAGAAGAACAACAACAACGCAGAAGATTCAGCAGCATGCAGCCGCCCAGTTTCCCTATGCAAAATGGGCCCAATCAAGAGGCTTAACTACAAAATCTTCGCGCTAAGTAAAGTATTACCTAATATAACTACGATATAATCGTAGTCTAGTTTATATATTACACCTATATAACAGCACATATAGAACTACAATGCGATTGTAGTCGCGTGTGCACATTATTCTATTTTTTTTTGCCATTTCGACTCGAGATGATGATGATGATTATTACCTTATTGAACTACAACGCGATTGTAGTCAGGTATACACATTATTACCCATTAGAACTACGACGCGATCGTAGCCTGGTTTATAAAGTATCTTTACTTACTTTCTAATTTTATACACACTTATATTAGCACATACAGAACTACAATGCGATTGTGGCCAAATCTACACATTATCAGCCAGATATACTTAATAGAACTCCGTGGACAAGCTACTATCCAAAGTATAACTATGCAAATAGTATTATTATCAGATGATAACCATGTGACGAAAGTGTGTATCTTACTATACATTTCGAACACCCTTTAAGTATCTATTACTTATCAAAAGATTACTAGACTGATACAGTCAAGTATTATTTTTTCTGGCTGCGTAAGTTCTTAGAACTATAATGATGTTATAACCATGCACTGTCAGTATTAACTAAGCTCTGTTCATTTCAGCTAAACGCGAACTTCGAGTCTCACAACTATTGGCAGTGACAGATTATCTGTATGTATCTGTTGTTATAAATGTTTGTACATCAGGACTAATGAAAATCGCCGACCATTGCTGGTCATCATAACAGGTATGTACTCATACCAAATATCTAAACATTGGGTGAAGCGCATGGAGCCCAAGAGAAAGTTGGGATACGGAGTTCGGTAAACTAAGAAAAGGAAATCCACTCATCAATAGAGATGAATATTCGCCAAATATACATAAACTAGATAATTTACTTTTTGTTTTCGTTCATCGTAAGTAATTATACTAACACGCTGGATTTACAATATACACGACTGATACACTTATTTAATACTTTTAATAAATTGACTGATCAATCGATCAATCAGTTATGTGTTTTATATTTCATATATACATAACCAACAATGTACTTTATGTCAATATTGTGTATGGCGTCAAATTTAACAGTATTTTAAATAAACTGTTCAGGCGATCAATTTTCTCCTAAAAGTATGTATAATGAAATATTTTCATTTTCAGTCCGGATGACTCCGGAATCACCCAATATCGGGTCAACACCCGATACCGGTCTCTTTCTCTGTTTATAATTAGCAACTCACTTCATTGACAGTTGCCCATGTATTTTTATATACATAAAGAATATAATATACATAAAGATTCTGCCTCTTGATTGATTTTTTGCAGACCTCATCCAAATTCAATAAGTAACAATACCTAATACAAACTGAGAATGTGTACTTACTTATTACTACATACTATATTTCAATACTTATACATGATCAAGCTTTTCAATCTAATTTACCGACTTTTACGTTCACTGTAATACAGCAACGCTCTAAAGCACCTTATAAATGGAATAAAAGTGCCTTAAGCCAGTTAAAGTACTCTTTTTTTTTTTTTTTTTTTTGGACAAATTAAAGTAAGATACAAAGACTTGTTTCTTAAGAATTAGACATTAGCCCTTAGCTCAAGCTTGAGCAAGCAAAGTACTGAACAAAATTAGATACTCAGTATGTTGCTTTTAGTTTCTGTTTATGGGGATTCAAATAGCCAATATAGCAATACCTATTTTCTGATCGTAGATGTGTTAAATATTCTACGTATACTCGATTCTTTGGTACCAATATCCCCATCATTCTACTAATAATTCAATTTCCTCCGCAAATTTAATTCAACAACTGATGCATAATTTATAGATATCGATCTTTGTGATTTAGATGCGATTTTTTTTGATCGATACAAAGAAATAATAATGTTATAATGTAGTATAAAATGGACTTTTATTTTTTCTACAGCTACAGTAATTATCACAAATTACTCCTAGCAAAGGTCATCTGCAATGACTTGCGTGAGTAAGTTACCATTTGGAGAAGTAATCTATTATCGAGAATCTCTCTCTCTCTCTCTCTCTCAGCCTAAAGACGTCCACTGCTGAGCGGGGGCCTCCCCCAAGGATTTTATCCGTGGGGGGTTTTGCCGTGGTCGCCGCGCTTGGCGGGCGGGTTGGCGATCGAGAATCTAATCACAATTAAAGACCCTCTTGTCATTACACGTCCTTTACCTATACGTTACATAACTTTTAGATTCTTCTTTCGGAAAACTAAGTATCATAACTATTTTCTTCTTAATATGTACTTGTTGCCGGAAACATAATAAGCTTGTACAGTAAGTACACTTGAATTTCGTTTGTTGAATTCAGTATTTCGTTAATAGTTCTAACTAAAGGCACGTGCATACGAGTACGTACTCATAACAAAAGTTATAGTGAAATCATCGTACTGTGGCCGATTCACCTATATATTCGGCTAAGTATAGTCTATTAAAACAGTGAAGTTTTACTAGTATATTTCAACAGAAATGTACCGACCTCAAAATTTGCATACTTGTTCATGTTTTTCCTTGCAAATTAATATATATTTGTCAGGTAAAGATATTTCTCGAGTACTTAGTACTTATAGTAAAGAATCCTAAATTAGTATCGTGTCCTTTTACACATTAACCACCCAGAAGTATATGTTCATAATCAATACAATAAAGCTTCCTGACATTAGGCAGTAAAAATTCTAGTCGATATTCGTAAAATTAATTCTGTGCAAACATATCTACCTGCGTTGAGTTCACTATTGCTGACTAAAAAATGTTCATCCATCACATCTCTCTTAGTAAATATTTACGTTTTAAAGTTAACATATCTTATTCCGAAATAAGCCTGTTAAATCTTAATATCAGGTCACACAGGGAATAACTATGGTGTTAATTTGGTTATGTTAATTATTGTCCCATAGGGTATACTCATAGAACTTTTAATCTGTTTCTTGTTAACTGCTTGACATTTTTTCTCTCAAAATATCAAGGCTAGCAACCAAAGTTTGTACTCTACAGAACTTAAACATTGTATTTGATAAGCTTTAATTTTTTTTTACCATTACAAAATGAAAAAACCGGCATTGCATCATATAGCCTATTTGAAGATTTTTTTATCTTATTTCGTAAATTTTTCATTTAAATCTAATATCTTTGTGGAAGATAGTCGTAGATACAAACTACATTCGTATTTATTCATGTAACTAATCATCCTATAGATAGATTAGATACTTTGAGTATCTAAGGAACCACTTCTAATATCTCACATTAAAAAATAATAATTATTATTATTATTATAATGATTTAAAAATAAAAATCTTGCAAATTTCGCAATGGCTCTAAACATCTGCTTAGTGAATTAAATACTCGTAAATATCGAGGAAGCAACGTCGTAGTATAATTGATGGTTAAACAAACTTACCTTAATGAAGTTTGACCATAATTATACGAGACGTTGCTTCCGAAGATATTTATAACCCGCCCGTCCCAATCAATATGTAAAATACATATTACGATATCCCAAGCGCCACATTTCGAAATTTTGCTCTAAAGTAATGAAGTCCTTCGCCGCGGTGACCGGCGATGTATCGGGGTAGGGTGACGAATGTCGGTTCTGGACGAAATTTCTTTTATTTTATTTTTGAATCTCTAAAAATTGTGTCATGCCTGGTACATAGCAGAGCGAGCTGCTTAGTGAATTAAATACTCGTAAATATCTTCGGAAGCAACGTCTCGTATAATTATGGTCAAACTTCATTAAGGTAAGTTTGTTTAACCATCAATTAAAGCTTTAAAACAAACATAGACACCATGAAAATAAAATACCCTATCTCTTTAAGTGCTTACAAAATCGTAGCTACACAAAGTATTACATCTGTAGTAGGAAAAGCAGCTTATGTCACATGGCACTTTAAAACCCTACATCAGTGTGTGCTGCAGTTCCTAGTTTCATTAAGATTTAAGAAACATACACAGTTATATATGTTTTAGAATACTTATACTAAATCAACAGAGCAAATCTCTACTTCATTAATTCGTCCTACATCCTATTTCCACATGGCGCCATTGTCCCCAAAACAGAAGAACCGACCAAAACAGTAGTACAACATTCCGTCGACTCCATGTTTTGCGGTTGTGCGAAGTTAAATGCTAAATTTGCATAGAAATTATATCGGCTTGTTCATTGAAAATTTTCCTAATTAAAAGCCTGAGGAACGGGATTTTGCTCCAATTAAAAGTTTTGCGTTGCAGTTCCCCGGCATTGTGAGGAAATTGATAAAATTTGCTGTACGAACTGCTGCGCTTTCAAGGTAACATATAATACGATATCTAATATACTCGTGTAAGGTGGTTTTCATAAACTACCATGTTAGACCATAAGGTGAAGGAAAAAATCGTTGGGAAAAATGCGCTCTAGTTGATGATTCATCAGGTAGCGAGTGAAATGGAGAAGTCAAATGGCAAAGTCACTCCGATATCATTGCCAAGAAAGTACGTGTTTTCACGTGGTGACTGACTGACAAGAGCTCTTCAATAGGAAGAAAAGAACTAATATTCTCAACGTGTTGCAGTAGCATTGGGATCATTATTATCTTTAATTTAATTAATAGTCCTTATACCAGGGGATATAAAAATAACCCTCTATTCCACTTATCCCTATTGACATAATCTCCACCAGTAAGCATACTTGGATTTTTTCCAATTATGGCTATTTTTTTCAATTATGGAAATCCTTGGGGGAGGCCTTTGTCCAGCAGTGGACGTCTTTCGGCTGAGAGAGAGAGATGGCTACTGATTGAGAGGGATTGTTACTACTAGTTGCTAATTTAGATTTCTATGGTTATTCTCTTTTCTTCGATCTGGTGAAGACCCTAGGAAATCAGTAATACCACCAACTAATAACGATGCACAACAATGTTGAACCAGTACGTTTCAATACATTGACCGTACACAAGATCTGCAAATCAAGGCACGCACTTATAATTCACGGTGATAGTGGCGATATTACAACGTATTTGTTCATGTATAGTTGACTGTACTTCAAATTAATTACTCCGCGTCAACTGACAGAGCTAGCAATTTGCTTATAATAGTTAACTAATTAGCCGTTTGAACCTATGCCAATTTAAACGTATTTGCATCTGAAAGCTAAAATTGATATTGTTTCACTTACAATTAGTCTAGTATTGTATTATTAATACATTTGTCAGTATCTCTTTAGAAGTAAACAGAGCCAAGAGTCGTGACAAAAACTGAAGCTTAGCAGAGGTGTATATATGAAATTCCACATCTACATACGTGCATAGATATTATCAAGCGGGGGTAGGCAGAGACTAACGATTTCCACTTGCTACGATCCTTACAGATCTCTCTCGCTTCCTCTACACTCATCACTCTCTTCACATATGCTCGCCGGTTATGGGTGCTCCTAATATCTTCCTTTTTCGGAAGGCTGCAATCCGGTTGCTGTTGTGCGATTCCACACCTGAGGTTTACCCCCATAAGCGAGATGGGGTTATGAGTTAAAAACTAAATTCACGAATTGAATATTTCAGGAGTCCTTACGAGGATAGTAGGGTTCATACGGTCGATAGCAATCCACGTCACCTGCGATATGGTGTCGTCTGGGAAGTTGCGAACTTGATAATGGATATTGATACTCACACGCGGCCACGGTCAATTACATAGTTCAGGAACTGAATTATCATAATTCAACTCTGAAACAGTGTTCTAAATTCGTTAGCAGTTGACGTGTGACAAAATAATTTTAAACTAAATTTGATATATTTTCGAAAGTAGGTTTAATACAAAATCTCTCTCTCTCTCTTTGCCTAGCCTTCTCCAGTTTCATTTGGGGTCGGCTCTCCTCGGTTTCGGGTCGGTTTTGGGTCGTCGCTGTGTCGTGTGTGTGTTTAATACAAAAAAAAAATAGGTTTCATTCTACCCGTGTAGGAAATTTAATCTAAATTCGTCCAATCGTTCTTATATGAAAGACTAATAAATATCCATCCATGTCACAAACTTTCATAATATTCTTAAGTATTATTAGTATGATTAAAAAACCAAACATTAATTTTAACCACATTGTATGAACAGTAAGAATATTTTAGACCAAGGGACTTAATTTCACCTTTAGAAACGCGAGCTCACGTACAGAAACCGTAAAACAGACGAAGCCACGTGGAGAAAGCCGGAAAACCCACTTGGTTTTACACTGCGCAAGGTTTTCTAGCTGAGAATTCAGAAATAAGCAGCAAGCAAGCAGAAGTCACAAGATTGGAATGTACTAAAAGTTCAGGCTCCAATGAATTCATTAGTTGTTGCCAATTCGTGGAATAAAAGACACAATGACTTTGGCAATGTTAAAAGGATGTTAAGTAGTGATATTTTCCTAGTTGATGATTTATGGGATTGACCCGATTTTACCATGTACCGGTGAATACTAACAGAGAACTATTCGACGGAGAGCTCAACGAGAGATATATATCAGCACGGAGGATTTGTTTGCAGCAGTACGAACTGACGTACTTGTCGCTATTTTACGGTCCAAAGTTTCATTAATAAATATATTTTATTTATTTATTTCTTTATTCCAAACACCATACACACCATTTTACATAATAATTACTTTGCCATAACTGCTTGACAAGTTTGTCAGAAAAATCATTCTCTTACGCAGTGTTTCCGAAAAGCATGTCAAGTATTGAATTTAGTAACAGAGTGTCATAATAAACAATCTGCTAAACAACTTTGGGTTTCTAAAAACCTATTCACCGTAAAATTATCTAATCGACTGTTTGACTTTTTTCATTCACTCATTCATGTTTTTTTCTATCCAAAGAGTTTTTATACATACTAATACAAGCTTGTAACATCCAACGCTCTAGTTTTGTCTCTTCCGTTGACTCAAATGCCAAAATCGACTTTTGCCACATTATGTATGACGGCCTCCTGTAGCGTAGTGGGAAATACCTTGCCTTTGAAACGCAGGGCCCGGGTTCGAGCCCCGGTCATGTTTGTGTTTTTTTTATTCATAATTGTTTTGGGGCTTTTGTCGATGAAATGTCAGTCCCATTGAACATGATTTGTCCATATTTTATTTATTATTTATATTTATTTATTATATAAATGCGCAAGTTTGAATAAAAGTTTGGAAGTTTTGACGCACACGCAAAATCTACAAGGCGAATGGATGAAATTTGGTACCTACAAATGAAACTGTATGGGTAGAAACGTTAATCTCGGTAATAGCATATAGGGTATTTTATCCATAACGTCCCCCAATTCTTACGGGAGCAAGCCACGAGCTGCGAGCTGCGATTTCGTCCGAACGTTTCCTTTCTGTATGTAGTCTTTGAAAATTTCGCGCAGAAAATCGATAGATTTTACAAAATACTGGTGACATTTATTGTGATACTTTGTTACCCAATTGGTCGATTTTTCGCGAATTATATCTGAGAGACTATAACATGCTGTCAACATGCGAAAAAAGCTTTCCGGAAACCCAAAGTTACCTAAATGTGTGGGTGTGTGAGATCTGACATTTGGAACAACAAATCGATGACACACTGTCAATAGGCTTGTTCAGAAACCCAAACTGCTTTTAAATAGAGATTATCAACTAGCTACGTAATTTTTTCGTTGATTTGCGTTTCAGAAACCGGGGGTTTGATTCACCCTTAATTCTTACTACCTATCTATGAGAATAACCGGTCTGAATAAATCACACAGATTGAGCTAGCCCCAAAGTCAGTTCGAGACTTGTGTTATAAGATACTAACTCTCTCTCTCTCAGCCTAAAGACGTCCACTACTTGGCCTCCTCCAAGGATTTTATCCATGGGGGGTTTTGCCGTAATCGCCACGCTTGGCAGGCGGGTTGGCGATCGCAGTGTGATGGCATAGTACGCGGAAAGATGCTGCTGCCCATCCTCCGGTGTTTTTAATCCCTTAGTCGCCTCTTACGACACCAACGGGAAGAGATGGGTTGGTGCTATTCTAGGACCACACCACAGGCCACGTACCCAGGCCAGGCCACTAAATCAACCATACTATATTTTATAACAATTACATAGGTATATAGATAAAAATCCAAGACCTAGGTCAATCCGAAAAAGATCATTTTCCATTTTGACCTTACCGGGGATCGAACCCAGGAACCCCTGGTTCAGAGGCAAGGTCTTTACCACTGCGCCACAGAAGTCGTTAAAAATTAAAATAACATCCAGATAAATGTGTCATTCCACGGGAAAAGGTACCTTATGGTCGTTGGCACTTACGACATTGTGCTTATTATGAGCTAAGTAAACTCGTATGATTTGTTTTTCTAAACGACATAAGCGCCAACGATCATAAAGTACCTTTTCCCATGGAATGACACAAATAAAGTCCTACGAGGTATGCGAAAAACTCAAAAGCTACTGAACGGATTTTTATGTAGTTTTCAACAATTGACAGAGTGGGTCATGAGGAATTGAGAAAGATTTTGGTGTATAACGTATGAAATATAAAAAAAGTCGTATTTATAGTCAACGAGTTGATAATAGGGTTCTATTGGTATCCTATTTCTCTAGCGATGACAAAGATTTTGTTTTTCTTCCTCAAATTACCTGCGCATTTTTTTATTTGAGTGTAATTTGGCAAATTGGCCTAACAAAGGGTCGAGTATAACAGGGACTGGGCTCAAAGGACAGCCCTGAATTATTTGCATACCTCCTAAGGGAGACATTAGGTTAGAGGCAACCTGTTCGGTTTTCGGTCACTCACCCAGTTGTGAAAATTTCACAAAATATGAAGCGAGATGAATTTAAATTAAATGTATTAAAATTTACAAACAAAATTGAATCAAGAAATTATTTAATGATGAAAACAGAAACTCCGTGCACCGTGAGTTCAGTAATTGGGTAAATAATTATACTAATTGATTCATTTTTGAAAACTTCATCAAATTCATAATACTATAATCATTCTTCTTCTATCGCTCGGCCATGGCCCGCTTTAGTTGAAATACTTATCCTCAAGAGAGGAGAAAAAATATAAAAAGAAATAATAATAATGATGCACGAAGAAGACAACAAATAAAAAATGCACTATTCCATAACTATGATTTGCCTTTTACAACCCCAAGCAGCTACAATGAATGCTCGTTATCTAGCTCAAGGGAAGGTTGTTTTGTTAGCAATGATACAAAGCATCGTATCGCTCGCATGTATGCATTTAGAAAATACAAAACGTGTTTATGTTGAGAGGCAAGGTAAAATAAACATAGAGAATAGATAAATACGGAACAGGAGAGGTAAACTGGTTCAATCTCTATTTTAACGTACAACATGATTATGAATACCTTGTTAAGTTACAAAGAAAGACCAACATCATCTTGGAAATAAATAAATATTTATTGACCAGAAAGTTACCTAATGCCAATATAATAACAATTGCAACTGTGCCTGAACTGGGTACAATCTGAATGATGGTGTTCAGTTCAAAATATCCAGAGATTACTCAGATCATCTTGTATTTCTTAGGTCACATAAAAGTTACTCTCAAAAAGATAAAATAAGCAATCCTATCTAATATTTTAAATGCGAAAGTGACTTTGTTTGTTACCTCTTCATGCTTTCTCTACTGAATTAATCTTCCTGAAATTTCACATAAACATAGTTAGAAGTACTAAGAAGGAAACAGGCTACTTTTCATCCCGAGAAAAAGCACTGTCCCCGTGAGAAATACACGCGGGCGAAGCCGCGGGCAAAAGCTAGTGGTTAATAAATGCGTTTAATAATTATGTAAGACCATAAGACATGAAAAATGCAAAGATCATTGTTACATATTTTAAAAATAAATGTTATATTTCTAGTCCCTTTTAATTACTTGTGTAAGTAAGTGCAAAAGAAAGGATGTTTGTGTAAGGGTGGATGTTTGTTTCTCATATAACAATCCGCTGAGTGGATTTTGATAAAATTTAGTACACGGGTAAAGTAGAAGAAGGACAGTTAACACGGAACCGGAGCCCCGGGTCGCTTAAAAATAAAAAATACCCCAAAAATATAATTCGGATTCCGTTTGATACCAAAGTCCTCGACGTTGAAGACCTCAGTAATTTAAGCTGCGTATCTCAAGTCGCTCATTCATTATATTACGCTCGTGTAACGCAGGCACTCGACAATTCTCTTGGAGATCAAAGAATACGCGACGTTTTGCTCAGAAAATGCAAATTGCTATACGTTACGTCTGCCGGGCCTTATAATACAATCAATATTGTGTTTATTTATTTATATTCATGGGCATTAAATTTCTTTAAAGCTTTAAACAAATTACCTACGGCATTTATTATCCATTTAATTACTAAACTCTGTCTGGCAGTGACGGCCTAATTGCTAAACCTAGTTTGATGAAAATTTGAGGTCAATTAATAGTTATTTTTTCTACTCCTAAACCCCAAAAGGCCTGCAACGTGTGGTGAAGTTTGTATGAAAACACACAAGACACTTGTTGCAATTTTTTTAAATTAAATTTTACTCAAAATCTATTTTTCAACCGACTTCCCAAAAAAGGAGGAGGTTATATGTTTCGATGTATGTATGTTTTTTTTTTATGTATGTTCGCCGATTTCTCCGCCTACAGTGGACTGATTTCCGAAATTGTTTTTTTATTCGTAATGATATATACCCAAGTTGGTCCCATTTTAAACACGTCTAAATCTGTTCGGTAATTTTAAAGATACCTAACAAAATATAAAAATACCAACATTGCATTATAGAGCAAAAGCCCGCGATAGCATGCCCTTCCTTATTTTATTAAAACTAAAGATTTTTTGTGTATGTTCCCAACATAGAAATAGCGATTAGCGACTATAAAAGTTGGATCATTATTACTTAGGCAGATTATTTGTAGCAATAACATTTAAAGTGGTAACTCAATTTCCTTAGTAAAGATTTTTAAAGATTTTATTCCTAATAATATAAGAAATCAAGCCATCCGTTGCCAGGCAATTGGTGCATATATAAACCCCTGTTAGACATTGTAACTTTACTAAATTATAGTTATATTTGTTTTATTATAAAAAATGAATTTAATATTACTTTGGAAGGGCCCAAGGGTGCTTTTTATACCTATAAAAATCATCCTTGCTATCCATATTACCTGCATAAGCAACTAAGATCCAAACTTCATACCAAGTCGCTAATATTTTTTATCCGTATATACCACGCAGAGAAACATTCAGCATTTTTAAAATAAGGAAGGTTTGGTCATCGCGTGCTCACGGTCTATTTATGTGCCAAAAATAATAGACAATTTGACATGTTCTGACATTTCAAATTAAACTGACATAAAAAGTTTCGAATTCTTAATTCTTTATTTTCGGCCACCAGTAAAAGAAAAGTTTAAGTTTTTATTAAAGAAAATGAAAAGGTGTAGAAGCACTAAAAATGATAAAATAAAACTTTTTTTCAAAAAAGTGAACCGACTTCCATCATAAAACTTAAAATCATAAAATAACAATAAAGAAAAATGTATTAGCATGCTACCTACTGAATGAGGTGAAGTCGGTGCCAAATTGAATATTAAATAATCTAAATTAACATTAGAATCATGTATATATACAAAATGCCTAGCTAAACAATTACATAGTCCTCATGCACATGGCACCGACTTCACCTCATTCAGTAGGTAGCATGCTAATACATTTTTCTTTATTGTTATTTTATGATTTTAAGTTTTATGATGGAAGTCGGTTCACTTTTTTGAAAAAAAGTTTTATTCTTCAAAATTTTCCTTTCTGAGAGAATGTTTGCAAAAACAACATTGTTCACAAAATATTTGTTCTTTAACTTTACAAGGAAACTAATCAAGCAAAGTGATTGTTCATTTTAGTTTTTTGTAAAGACATGCTAGCTAATTGTTTGTGTTTTATTAAAAAGCCTTTTCAAAGTTTTCAAGCAACGAAATGTATAACTCATTATACTATCTAGATAAAAAAAATTCTGGAAAGAACGAAACGGTTATAACGAAACGAAAAAATCACGACAAATAATGAATTTGTTGAGCACTAAAGTTATTTTATCTAAAAAAACTGGCCAAGTGCGAGTCAATCTCGCGCACCGAGGGTTCCGTACACACAAAGCATCTCACATTTATAGCTCTAACTAAAAGACCAACTAGACAGACGGACAACAAAGTGATCTTATAAGGGTTCCGTTTTTGCATTTTAAGGTACGGAACCCTAACAAAAATAAATACCTAGTACCTACCTGAAACAGCTTTGTGGGTATGTGATGAAGCAATCATCACAAAGGGAATGCCAAATGTATAAACATAACGAACTTATGGCCTATATTTCCCTGGTACCGTTGTGTAGTGCTACAGTACTACAGTCGTCTAAAATTTCTTGATAATTAAAGTCTTATCATAATGGACACTTCAGTCATCAATAATCCCAAGAAAAACTACATAGAAATATTTACAATATATTTTTGAGGTAAAAATTTCATACAAGCAAAATTCTTAATCTCAAAATATTGCAACTTTCTAGAGAAAAGGAATCTCTTGAAAAAAAAAAACGGAACCAGTCTTAGTAATGTCAAAACCTGGCCAGTCGTAAGCTGGAAACCGCTCTGTGGGTATAATGAGACGGAGCAATCATCACAATGAATGGGGATGCCGAGTGCTGTTGAATGCTCGACGACTCTTTGCGGGGACACCATGCTTTCTGGTTACAAGTAGGATATATATTTTTTTAATTCCTTGTACTAGTGTTTTTGTTATTCAATCAATTGCAACTGATGGAAAGGGCTGATGTGGATGGAGTTTATTTGCTTAGTATCTACCCGTTTACTCTAGCCTTAAATATCTAGTAGGTAGCCAAACAGTATACATACAGTCTAGCTCTAAAGACATGTCAACTATCTTGAAAGATACATTTTTTCATGAAAATATTTCTTCTTACGCTACCTTAATCAAAACGGTTTATATGAGAGATACAAAAGTCTAAATACCAGATATGGGATCTTCTACTAAGCCATATCTCAAACAAACTCGTGCAAACAACGCCCTTCTATGAAACGTGATGGACCACGCGCCGCGTTGGGCCGTTTTCCTGGAAAATCCCACGTTTCCTACGTTTTCCTGAAAATCCCACAGTAATGAATTATCACGTACAATGCACATTCTGACAAATTAAAAACAAATGTCGAAACGTTAAGTAGTATATTCATTCTAGATTTCAATGTATGGAAAATTAGGCAAAATTATTTATCATGCTTTTTTGTATCTATGTTATGCCTATGTATGAGTCCATTAAAAAACACTACCCTCCCCCTCCCCCGCCTTCGGCGTCTCCCCTTCCCCTTCAAAACGTGTCGCGTTTTACAAATTTTCTGAATTCTTAGAAAAACTATAAAAGTTAACTAGACAAAACGATCAAAAGCTACATTATTTATCAATAAATTACCCACAAATAAGTTCTTACATTTATTTTGATACGAGTCGTAGTTTCAAAGCTATGGTGCGTCTATCTATGATCACAATATAAATCATTTTGCACTGCCATTAATGGTCAAAGATACACTGTGACAAAACTTAAATGTTAGCAAGGATAGACCCTTCGACCCTTCTATATGAATAATTCTCGATAATTAATACATTACCAAAAAAATAATTTTTTGAATTTTTTTTTTCCGTTCGTATTTTAATGAGTATTTTACACTTATGGTCACCCTAACACAGGACTCCTCTCTTTAATTTGTCTCGCACTTGCAGACGCTCTAAAGATATGACCTGGCTGTTTCGTATGAGCGTTGAAAGCGCTTTCTTTTTACATTTCTAATGCTCCATGCGGATGAGAGAATCCATTTATATTTGCATGTAAACCAAGTGTGTTTTGTAACATTTGAAAAATTTTATTTTCTTTGGTGAATCTAGCTGAAGTCAAAAGAAACTACATATTCAGATTTACTAAAAGGAAATAATAAAAAAAAATCGTTTTTTTTGCATGAAAATTTTGAAGATATCAAAGCTAAAATCACAATGGGTTCAAAACAAACAAAAGTTAAAACAAGCACATCAGCACCCAAAATAAACAAAACAAATGCAAGTAATAACGAAACATATTCAAAATTAAAAGCGCCGGAAATTGAACATAGATTTCCAAACAGCGAATGTGTTAACCACTACTCCAATGGCCTCGTCAAAATTTTGGCTACGCAAAACTAAAAACGTCGCAAAATTTTCATGCAAAATCGCATTAAATCCAAAAGGCGTGAAGGTTCGCTCATTACCTTCATTTTCCGACCGCACGGCCGCCCGGGGCGCTCCTTCCCCACACAATTTATTTCGCCTCATCAAAACGTCAACACCGCCATGTATATTTTGGGGATTTTGACGACGACTTCTCTTTAAACAGATGAGAATTTATTTGGAATTTACAAAGTTTTGTTTAGTTTCACCCGGAGTATTTATCTTCTGATTCTGATTAAATCCGATGACATCGGATATCATCATTCATCAATTTTCTGTCCGCTTCTGAGCAAATGCGTAAGTTCCTCTCATTTTACTGTGATTTTAATTGCATATATCGTTCATCATATTGCTGGTATTGATAATTCAAGAGCTTTTTTTCGTATTCTAGGCTACCATTCGATCCGTGACTTATACCTGTCATTACTTAATTTACCATGTATCTTGTTCAATCCTACTAAGATTTGACTGTATACATCTGAACTTACTTCGGGTTTAACTCAATCTGTGTGATTTGTCCGTATATACCTATTTTTTATTTATTTATCACTTTCTCATACTTTGGTTCGCTGATAAAACACTACTAAAAATGATATGACGAAGAAATATCAACTTCTATGAAAAATATTTCAAAATATAGAATGGATAAATGTCTGTTTGTGATATATACGAGTGTATCCACGTTGAGCAATCGCTCGAGGCGAGCCCTCTATGCAAATGCGGCCGTTTGAACCCAAATAATTATTTTTGACATCAGTTGACACGTACCTTCAGTTCTGTCAAGCTTTGCAAAGCGTAATAAGAGCGGTTGGGTTTTAAAATAATGCAGTATCCGGTACAAAGTTAGTGGTGTGATTTTATGCATCATCATCAAATCTATCAAGGCCTTTTTTGGGAAAGTTTCTTCAATTTTTTACAGCATTGTCGTTGACAGTTGATATCCGTATCTCCGTCAATGCTGATGTTATATTTCTTTTTCAGCATGCTATACGATTTTGTTTGTGGAATGTTAATGCAATTTTCAACTATTTCACTTCTTTTACTTTATTTGCTTCATCTAACTCTTTAATCTTCCTGGATCTAATTCTTTATTATACCTTTCTTTCTAAGATTTCTTAAAAAGCGTCTTAAGTGACTTAAAATTATCCCTCTTCTACTTTTACTTTATGCACTATCTGATAAATAATCAACTGGCTTCCTCAATAACTCGACCATTCGAGATATTAGTGAGTGTTTTAATTCACGTAATATCACCGACAAGATCATAGCCCTTAAATAGGAAGAAGAATATGACACACGAAGGTCGTGCGATATTTAAGTAAAACTTAAAAGGCCCTCATAAATCTCTTCCATAAAAACCTTTCCGAGATTATCGTGTAGTAGGAAATCTACATCGGATGATCAGACCTGAAGTTACGAGTACTTGATAGTAACATCGCACGCAACAGTCTATGATATCAAGTTTGTCCTAAATAAAAAAAAATAAGGTTTACGACTGACATTGAAACCGTTCTTTGTCGTAAACCAAGCGATGAGAATGTTATGTCAACAAGCAGCTTTTTTTCGGTTTGTTATTATGTTTGGATCAAATTTCAGTTGAAGATTAAATGGAAGATGAGAAAATTTTAAAATATCATAATGATAAATAAGAAACCTTGAAATTAATGCTTTAAATAACTAATAAACTCTATTGGATTTATCAAGAACTCGGTGGCGCAGTGTGGTTTGAGCGCAAGTTTTGGGCTGCGGTTAAGCAACTTTCACAATAGTTGATTACGGGATAGGTGCTACTATACATGAGTTTATTTCTTCTTGCAATTTCACGATATCATAAAAAAGAATTTGGAACCAGTTGATGCATGTATATATTTCAGCTTTCTCTATTTCTGTTTTATTTCCCTTTAAAAGTATAACTAATACGCACGATTACAAAGGTTTACATTCATAATCATCCTGTATTCACAAATACGCATTGAAATACAATATTCATTTCTCGCTCGAGTTTACAGTAACAAATGGAAAGCGAGAATCATATTGAAAGCTTGTCGATGTGCCGCGCTGAACAAATGAAAAGCGTAAAATATCTCTTTTTGTGCGCGCCATGATAGAGGCCGCGGCTTAAAATGTTCAACCTTTTGCGTTGACGAGGTGTCGCCCCGAGTGACAGTTCCATTAAACCGAATAGAAGGTTTGAATTCACACTTTAACCCCTGTGTCCAGGAGTGGGCAATGGTCTAGCCGAGCCAGGATATTTCGAAAAGGTCCCCATTTCAAACCTTTGGGCTGAAATCTGGCGGGTTGAAAAGGACCAGTTCTGGCTTGCTTGTATCAGTATTGTGTAGCTTGGACACGCTGTTACCGTGATATTTATGAAGTGTTTTAATTATTCCACTCACTTTGGTGAGAGGGGCGGTAGAAATATGAAGTTTTCTGAAGTGTGCAAGTGCAGTTATTTGTTACCGCTTCATAATTCGTTGTTAAATAAAGCAATAATGGATTTATTCGTGTTGTACTTAGGCATAATGAGGTATGGTGGTGGTGGTCGGGTGGTTTAAAACCACCTGTGATCGAAAAGTCCACAGTCATGTAACTTTAAAATAGACAATATACATAACTAGCTTTTGCCCGTGGCTTCGCTCGCGTTAATCCTTTCCTAGCGGATGCCTACGTCATAACATCTACCTACATGCCAAATCTCAGCCCGATCCGTCTAGTGGTTTGGGCTGTGCGTTGATAGATCACTATGTCAGTCAGTCAGTCATCAGTCCGTCACGTTTGAGTTATATATATAGATTGCAAAATTTTATTAAGATACATGAATTAGTTATTATTATTAGAATATATGCCTGGTAAGTTTTTACATGTGTGATATCTTGGGTCAGACGCAGTGATGTGGAATAATTATTTACTTCTTTAGTAATATTAAGTTGATAAGAATTAAATTATCGAGTTCATTCTCATTATACTCTCATATTAAATTCTCCCAGTAAATTAATAATTCCGAACGAGTCTGGATTTCAAATAAAATTAAATGTACCGGATGTTTTCTTGGTTTCCAGTAGCTGTCAGCTGGCTTCCAAATGTTTTCCATTTTAATTAAAATCAGGCGCCTGGGGCTCTCTCTGTCAACATATTAAACGATACTAGCTTTTGCCCTCGCATTCACCTGCGTGAATTTAATTTTTTACTCCCTTGGGAGTGGAATTTCCAAAATTCCTTTCTTTGCGTCACTTCCGGTAAATAAAGATCCTCTCTGCAGAGTTACAAGATCTACGTTCAACGGTTTCGTCTTTGTGTTTAATCGGTCCAAATCAGCGTCCAATTTTATTGATTTTCATAGGTTATGAATAATAAGCTTCTTTAAAATTATATTTTGCAATTTCGAATCATTTTACCAGTTTCAAGCAAAGTCACAATGTGAGACTCAGTCTACCAGCAATGAATACCTAAAGGTATTTATGTACGAGTTATGTAAAAAAAATATTACAATGATAATAACTTTGAATAGACTAGTTGTTATATTTAATAGCAAAGTATCGTATGCAAATTTCAGAATAAAGTAACGATATTTATTTCAAAAGTCATTATGTACACTTTAGTTTATTTGTAATTTTACGTTTAAATTTACAAGTATTACAAAATAAAAAGTTATATTTTCACGCTATCAAAAGATGCTAAGAGTCAAATTGTTCACATTTTCAAACTGTGACGGGTAAATACAAAAGCAATTTAAGTTTATACAATAGCAGGCATCCTGGAGACAATCAAATGAAAACTCAATTTGAACTCACGTCGTTCGTAATAGAGTCCATAATGATGTTGAAAATATGAAATATATAGGTGATACCCATGGCCTTATAGTGTAAAAAATAAGGTTGAGAATTGGGCAAAACTTTGTGTTTAAGAATGTGAAAATGATAGAGACAGATGAGGCGGATTTAGTTTGGGAGTAGTGATAAATCACAGTGCGTTCGTCGAATTTGAGACTAAGTAAAATCTTTTACTACCAAAATCTGGGGTAATTGCACTTGGATCAGTTTTTCTGTGAATTCAGTTATAAATTATGGGAAGTGCAAAGAGATTTATATCAGCCTGAGTGATTGTTGGATGATATGACAGACGTTTTGTTTCGTAGTTATGTTAAAAGATTGACATTAGTTAGTCAGTGCTATAGGATTTTTTTTATTATTAGGTACTTCGTATCATTTTCTTCTCAAGTCAAAATTTATAAATACACAGTAAACGGACTACATTTACCATCCTGATTCTATCATACAAACAATTAGATTTTTTTTTAATCTTAACAAATTTAAAAAAAATATGTTTTCGTAACACTAAGATTTCTTGTTCTTTATACATATAGCACTAAGAAAGAATTTTTTTAAATTCCACCCCTATGGGTATGAATGGGGTAACAAGCTAATTATTAAAAAATAAAAAACACGACTGACAACTTGTGCTTGGCCGAAGGCCGAGCTCCGTCACGTGAGCAGAGAGAGTGACAAGGCCGAAGGCCTAGCCCTTCGTATGCATAAATGACCTTCTCATTTCATCTCAAACCAGCAGAAAGGCCGAGGCCGAAGGCCTGATAGACGAGCTGCGTACATGAAGCCGAGAGGCGAGCCGAGGCTAAAGCACCTAGCGTGCTGTGCAGGACAATTTTACTTTTGCAGTTTCGAGGATGTTGAAGAAAAGTTTTGGAGGTAGGTAGAAAGTAATCAACGTAGAAGAGTTGTCGGTTTAGACTAGGTGAAGAGCCGAAAGACTATTTTCGCTTGAGCTCTTTGCTCTGCAAAGCTGCAACTCTGCCTTCGTTCTCGCTTGCACCGGCTGGAGGCGGGCCCCGGCCTTCGGACTCGCTACGCCTCTCGGCTTCTCATACACGGAACTCGGCCATCGGCCTCGCGGGCCAAGGCGAATAGGCCTTCGGCCTCAGTATCTCGGCTGGTTATTGGGGCTTTAAGATGAAATCGGAAGATCGTCCATGTATACGAAGGACTCTGCCTTTGGCATCGCCCCGCTTTATGCTCACGAGATCTGTCTCATGACCGTGCTCCGGCACGGCCTTCGGCCCAGCCTGGACGCAGCTCGGGCGGCTGGGGGCCCCTGGTTTACTGGAGGTTTGAGATGAAATATAAAAATCGTCCTTGTATACTGAGGGCTCGACTTTAGACTAAGGCCTCGTCCTGCACTTTATTCTCGAAACGGCAGCGCGGCTGGGGGAAGGAAAGCTAAGCCTTCGATTTAAACACAGCTGCAGCAGCATCGGGAAATATACCAAAGTGACCTGAGCTGGGATTAGGCTTAGACAGAAAGGGAGTACCGCCCGCGAAAACTAAGATAGATAAGGAGGGGGGGGGTGCTCGACCAAATATTACAATGGCCCCTGGGCGACGACCACAGCCAGTCATAGAAAACCCTGGGCGACGTTAATAGCCGTTTGAAATGAAATCATAAGGTCGACCATGTATACGAAAGGGTCGGCCTTCGGCCTAGCCTGGACGCAGCTCGGGCTGTGGCCTTGCTTGCGCGGCTGGGAGGGGGGGGAGGTCTCTGGTTTACTGGAGGGTTGAGATGACACACGGCCACAGATTTAAATTAGGCTAGATACCGCAAGTGTTTTCGATAGTATGAAAACCGAGCGTGCCATTATTTACCTATATGATAACGTCACGCCAGTCATTTTAGTGATGGGCGCAACATAAACGCGAATAAAGGCTGAACTGAGTAGCAAACGCGTGATTGTTTGTCCATTGGACATACTGTTTGCGGCATCTAGAGTATATCAAAATCTGAGGGCTGGGCCTTAGGCCTCATTCTGCACTTTGTTCACGAGACGGCGCGGCTGGGGGAAGGGAAGCTAAACCTTCGATTTAAACGCAGCTATAGCGGCACCGGGAAATGTACCAAAATAAACCTGGAAGTAGATCTGGCGTACTGCCTGCGGAGAGTACCTATAATATTTAGGAGGGGGGAGGTGCTCGACCGAATGTCATAGAGAACCCTGGCGATCATCACAGCCGGTGGTAGTTTGGTAGTTTAGACGAAGCTCGGCCTGGACTGTTGCCTTGTGAGCACAAGCAATTGCCTTCGGGGCCCCTGGTTTCTGGTTTACTGGAGGTTTGAAATGAAATATATATATAGATGACGGCGCGCCAAAGTGGACCTGGGCTACTGTCCACGGAAACTACAATCATATAATTTGGAGCCATCATAGGAGACCCTCGGCCACTCGACGTTAATAGCCGTTTGAAATGAAATCATAAGGTCATACATGTATAGGAAAGACTCGGCCTTTGGCCTGGCCTGGTCGCAGCTCGGGCTGTGGCCTTGATTGCGCGCGGCCGGGGGGTGGGGTGGTCCTTGGTTTACTGGAGGTTTGAGATGAAATATAAAAGTCATCCATGTATACAAAGGGCTCGGCCTGGGGTACTGCCTGCGGAGAGTACCTATAATATATAGGGGGGGGGGGAGATGCTCGACCGAATGACATAGAGAACCCTGGCGACGACCACATTTCCGTGTAACATTTTAACTTTGAGCCAGTGATCTTGCAATAGCCGATAGCAGCGTTGCCGATCGATAGTCAGATCGATATCGTAGAGGGTGACCGTGCCGTGGTACCTCGAGCTGCGTTTAAATCGAGCCACGCAAGCGAGGCCGAAGGCCGAGCTCGGGCTTGTGAGCAAAGAGCGGGGCGAGGCTGAAGGCCGGGCCCTTTATGTACATTGACGATCTAACGGTGTTGATCTTACTTTCTATTTTATACAACAAAAAGTACATACAAACATAAGTTATATATATTTTTGATATTGCCTTTCAAAGCCCTTCAATTTGATACTACACTCGATAAGATTGATCAAATTTTTTTTTTTGGTTAGCTGTTTATCGCGTATATAATCCGCCATTTTGTTTTTATGATGACGTCACATAGCCTATGTCACTTGGGCGAATGCAAGGAATCCAACAATACCTCTCACATCAAAATCTGTTAAGCCGTTCAGGACTTATGGTGGAATAAAGAAACTTACATACATACATACTTACATACATACATGAACGCTGAAAACATAACACTCCTTTTTGGTCAGTCGTGTAAAAAGAAAATTTTTTGCGGGAAAAGCCACAGGCAAAAGCGAGTTAATTTTACTCATTGCTGTTACTCGAAATGCCGCTGAAAACATTAAATTAGTTATGACTTAATAATATGACTCTGATAAATTCCGAATATTTTCATCGGCGAAATTTATCAAATTAATGACGTACCATGTCATTCGGTTAATTAATGCAAATTGATATGGAATGTGTGGGGCAATATTAAAAATACGAGAGGGACATGCGTGAAGTTCATTTTACTTTGCCTTCATACTCTGGAGACAGCAGAATTCACAATAATTAACTTCGTTTGAACATTCACATGTAATTTTAAGCATTTACGTATTTTGGTTTAGTTGTATCTCTACCTAATTGTAGAAGAAAGTATCCACGAGTGGGATAGGAGTAGACAGTAGGTTGCTTCGTATTCTGATCGTTTACGAATCCGACTGACGTGTGGTGATTTTCATAGACTACCACTTGCTTCCAGTTATAAAAAAATCGTGAGGGATTGTAAACTATAGGTTGATGATTTATCAGCTAGTGTCTCAAATGGAGAAGACTGTCTCTCCTAGACAGTATAGTCTGGACAGTGACAACATGACGATTTTGCTTAAGACTTACTGCTTATATTTGTGAAATCTTATAAGTGTCTGTCCAGTGCATGTGCACTTAAGGCCATTTTCAATATGGGTAAAAGTCAACCAAATCATTAAAAAATTATAGTAATATCTCTTCAAACGTAATATTTATTTTCATGTCACGTTGATGAAGTTATAATAATGTATGTTGCTCAAAGTTATACTTATAATTACGTAATCATTTGACGACCTCCGTGGCCTAACGGTTATCACGCCAGACTGCCACACCGGAGGTCCCGGGTTCGATCCCCGGTCAGGTCAAGATGGAAAATGATGTTTTTCAGACTGGCCTGGGTCTTGGATGTTTATCTATATATGTATTTGTCATAAAATATAGTATCGTTGAGTTAGTATCCCATAACACAAGTCCCGAACTTACTTTGGGGCTAACTCAATCTGTGTGATTTGTCCGTATATATTTATTTATTTGTTTATAATCATTACGACATGGTATTTCATATCGTAAGCAATTACCAGCCCACCCACGGGGTAAATGTATAGGGGGAAGGGTATAGTCCCGACAAAAAAAGCGAATTCCCCACGGTTTCTGATTTCAATATATTTGTTGTCGGAATTGCTCACTTCACGCACACAGATGGACTTTTACGGTCGTCAACAAATACTAGTGATGTAACAAATGTAATGCATTCGAGAATGCGAATACAAATATATTGTTATTGAATTTGATCACCGCGTGATCATTGGTCACCGTTTTTTTCACGAGCCTATACGGAAAATGCCGATCAGTTATTCGGTTCCTTTAGTCGTATTCCTCATGACTGAAGGTTGTGGTCGTTATGTCGAATGAAACACACACAACGACTATCTTGGCAATGTTAATGGATTGGTTGATTTGCCATTGCCTCTCCATTACACTATATACTCCATTGCACTGATATAATCATCAACTGGAGTGCAGGTTTCTCACGATGTTTTCCTTCACCGGAAGCATGTGGTGGTCGATGAAGACTACCATACATGAGATTGGTCTACAAACTCATGTAGCACGGGCAGGATTCGAACCTGGGACCTTTGCAGTCACAGGCAGGCGCCCTACCACTCGGCCACCACCGCTTTACCTGATTATTCGGTTATTTACGTTTAAAACGTAAACAAATGTTATTTTAACGTAAATAAATAATTTTGAGATTATCACATTATGATTTGTTATCATGAATAAACCAAATTACGGTAAATTTTCTACAATTTTGCGAATACGAATGATTACATATGCATGCGAATATTCGTTGCTTCTCTATACACACATACGAAGATAAGTAAGTAGATTGATCATCGAATACAAAAAGGTCCCTAACAGGAAACAATTTTTTTCGCTTGAGATTTGCAAGGGGAAAACTTAGTCGTATATATTTTTAATAAAGGAATGTGAAAGTAATAAATCTACAAAAGTGAGTACAGGTGTCGTGATTTATACGAGGTAAAACCACACCTTGGCTAATGTGTTTACCCCATTACATGTAGAGGTCTAACGACCAATCGGCTTGACCTGCCGCTCCCTTATTTGTCCTATAAAAACAGACGACGAGGGGGTGAGTTTTAAGTACCTCCAAGGGTCAAGATTTCTGGTCGTGTTAACCGTTTCGGCTTGGATTTCGACAAACACATTGAAGTAGACGCGTTTGCATTAAGTTTTATGACTTCCCGCTTGTAAATTATAGGTATAATATACGAATGTGGCGTTCGGCAATATTCGGAATTCCCGATATTTTCTTGGCGATAAAAACGTTAGGTCTCGGGGGATTTCGGGTGTTTTCGTGTCGGCTCGTGCGGCATGTATTATTTATACGGGCGTTTGAGGTTTAATACCGTTTGTTTTGTTTAAGGCCGTCTCGATGGATCCGAGGTAACGTTAAGAGAGGAATAAATTGAAAAAGGGTGTTTTATGTAACTGCTCCTAGGATCTGGAAAAAATACTTGGATATATTTCGTACACATACATTTTGTTTTTGATATAAACTTTGCTATATTCCACGAAAATAAACTTTGTAATGGTAATATTGATTTTGTTGGAATAATAAGTATCTTAGGTATCTACGCTTCAGAACTCTTTAACTAAATTTAGCTTTTGTATACAAATATGTTTATTTTCTAATCCGAATAAGTTTCAGAGAAAACCGTTCAATAAAAAAAAAAAAAATATTTTACTATCAAACGTTAATTTTTGTTATGATCTACTATAAATAAATTCCAAATAGGTATAGTTTTCGATTTAAAATACGTTTTAAATTCTTCACTTCTGTTACTATATGGGCATGTCCAAATTGTCCCAACTCTATGCAAACCATTCTCTATTTATTTCTAACCTGGGTATTGATAACGTTAGTCGTACGTATGCCAATTGATTTCTATAGCAGTGCTTTTTGCTACTTTTTAAGTAAAGTTTTTAAGCACTACTATTAAAAATGTCCTGAATCTCCATTCCATCAGAGAGCCCACTATTCTTCGAGTCTCGCGACTCTTGGCTCTGTCTACCCCGTAAGGGTTGGAGACGTGATTCTATGTATATATGTATGTATACATACATACATATATACATAGAATCACGTCTCAAGTATACTATTGAAAAACCACCGAGGCACGATTAAAACTATACGATAATAGAATCGATAACCTGACTGGTTAGATTTAATTTATATATCGCTAGCTCTTATCCCTTTCAAAATGCCATTACTCCCTAATTCAGCTCTAAATCGGACGTGCCAATAAACTGGCATCACCATAGAGCGTAAAGTCGTCACGTAAACCCGAGTGTAGCGCACAATAGGTCATTGAGAGACGGCAGTAACGAGGACGGCCGGAAGGGGGCGCTCGCGCAGCATCCCGCTCGATAGGGTTGGCGATCATTCTAAATTTGCGTATCTATTATTAGCTAGTTTGTTTCTTTGTAAACTCTTTATTGTACATACACATAAGAAAAATATAAAAGAGCGAAACAAAAAAAGAGGCGGCCTTATCCCAGAAAAGGATTTCTTCCAGTCCAGTAATATTCCAGCTAGTTCCAGCTAATATTATTTTTGATAACTAAATATGAAACCATAATTTCCTACACTTGTCTTGGTCTTTCGCGTTTTATATCTTTGGCAATGCCCAGCAGCAGAACATAGATAGCTAATGTTAAAAAGATTGAAGATATAAGTAAATATAAAAGGTAGCATACAAATTTACCTATGCATTGTGAATTTGGCTTAGCAATAGAACACAAAACAAAATTCTGATAAAAATATTTTAAATATCATTGTTATAATTAGTCAAAATAATATTCCATATATTTTCACTGCTGGACATAAGCCTTCCTTTTTTCACGCCACTTACTACGGCCCTGTGCCAGTCTCATCCATCGCTTTCCCTTTACGCAGACAATGTCACCGTCGTCATTTAGTAATTCATAAATGAAATATGTAATGAGTGGCAACCCTAGCCGTCAGTACGTCGCGTCGCAGTCACGGGCTGCATGCTACCGGCGATATTTCCGCCGGTCGACACGTATCGTATACCCGCTCGCGTTTATATGCTCCTATATTATTTATATGGCAGGTGTATCAAAGCTTTATGTCGTAGCTGTATAGTGCTAGAAACAAGAACTAAAGAAAACACTACTATCGAAACACCATAGAGACACGACTATGAGTTTACGTTAAAAGAATTGACACCGTGATCCCTAAAATAGCTAGAGTCGACACCGTGATACCTAAAATGGCTATTATCTCTTAGGAAGATCTTCCTATCAGGATAGGATTATATCCGCCCATTTGGGACTTAATCAGAGACGCAGGTAGAAGCCAAACCCATTTTTTTTTAAATTGTTCTCTGATCTCCAATGATGTAGGGGTTTTCTCAAGTCTCCTAAAGGCAACTGACATGACTTGACCTACGCCATCTAGAGGCAGTATTTGTACATACAATAGTAAACTAAATAGTCTGAAGCGGATAGTGGTCAATGAAAATGACCGCATGAGTCAGATTGATCACCTGAGATTGAAACTAAAATAAAAAAATATTTACTTTATACTTTACCCTTTGTACTTTGTATTGAACCTTTGTACTTAGTTTTCCTATGTTTTATGTTTCCTTTGTATGTATTTGTTGTGTACAAAAATTAATAGGTAAATAAATAATAAATAAAATTAATTTCCACTACAACACAATACATGAATATGTATTGGGCGGTTGACTGGAGCCTAAACTATGTTGAACCTGTATTTCAGGCCTCCAGGACACTCTTCCTAAATGCCAGTTATTGCTAAGGATACCCGCGTCTTATCCTGTATAAGACGTGGTTTAGAAATCGGTCTTATACAGTTGACTTTTTATACACCAGCTTAATTTTCACAGCTGGTTTGGATGACAAAACTGAGTAGCGAAAGAAAACAAGTCACTTTATGCTATTGATTTTTTTGAAAACCTACTCAGTTTTATCATACATACCTGTAGAAAAATTTAGCTATTTGATCAAAAGTCACCCTGTATAAGACCGATTTCTGTAGCAGATAATAAGCAACAAGTCGACCGAGGCCTTTTGTCACAAAGCAAAGACGCCATGTTAGAATTGCCGGTTATCCCGGGATTAGATGCAGTTTCGATACTTATGAGGACAGACTTTGCCTACCTGATGTATATTCTAAAGCTCGTATATGTCCTATGTTCTTTTTTATATTATGCTTACACTAAACCATGTAACGTCAGATACCACATGTCATAAGTAATTATTAATTGGAGGACTTTTCTTTCCTGCCGTAATGGATTTATTTATTTTACTCATGGAAAAATGATATCAGTAATATTTTCCATTTTATCCTAACAGCCCGTTGTTTGCAACTTAGTCCTTTCTAATATTATAATGCGAAAGTGAGTTTGTTTGTTTATTTATTTGTTTGTTACCTCTTCACGCTTTATCTACAGAACCGATCTTCCTGAAATTTCGCATACACATAGAAGTACGGAGAAGGACATAGGGTATTTTTTATCTCGGGAAAAAGCACTGTTCCCGTGGGAATTTCACGCAGGCGAAGCCGCGGGCAAAAGCTAGTATAATATATTTAAAATCACGGCTTTTTATTATGCAAACATCCGACACAAAAACGAAAATAAATTTACAAAAAATAATTGAACATTTCAACTCAAACTACATGTAATATAAATCGATCGAACTAGTCTATAAAAGCTATATTTTTAGCTCTGAACCCATTTCCACTCCGGTAGTTCGTTCTATTTCCGCTCACAGACATTGACACACATTCGTTGCAGAATTCCAGACATGTGTCATGCATGCAATATTAAATTTGCACCTTTGCTGCTATGATTCAAAGCGAATGTTTGGAAATATTAATTTGTTACAGCGTTAATTTAGATTCTGCTCATTGAAGTTGTCACGTTTCGATGGAAATTAAAATAATTTTGTTCACAATTTTAGTTAAATGGAATATTCGAAAAATTCGAATAATAGAACGCATGTTCTGATATTATCACGGATTTGAAGGTTTATAAAAAAGCGAGTAGAGTTTTAAATAACTTACTTTTGCGAATATTCAGCATCCCACTCTTATTTCATGATAAAATAAACGCATACCTTTATTTACAATTTAAAAAAATGTTTTCATTACCTGAAACAAAATACACAATATTAGACACAGTCACACGATCTTAATTATATCATAAATGCAAAAATTAAATGTTACTGTTTTCAAGCATGAGTAGGTATATTTTAACTTGAAATTTTTATCGTTTTGATTAGTTATAACGTCCGCCTGTGATCAGAAAGTACCAGGTTCAAATCCTACTCATGTCACATGAGTTTGCATACCAATTTCATAGAGCAAAACTTCAGATAATGGAAAACATCGTAAGGAACCCTCCACACTAGCTGACTTTTGAATTAACTAGTGTGTACAATGTACCCACCTAGGTGGCTATCAAGTCATATCAGATGCCATTAGGAGACTTAAGAAAAATTAGTGTTATCTAAACACACTCGATAAGAAAGATATAATAGGATACTATAAGAAAAAAAGGCCAGAAAAATCTCAAAAGCGAATCCTAATTCAATTCTCGACGTATTCATCCTCCAAGCTAGCTAGAACTTGCTAGTATCATTCCAGTTCGACATTGCACATTGGAACTGGCTTCGCCGAAGAAATCCGGGGATATTCGCGAGGCTACCGGCGCATGTTGTATTTATTCCAAGGCAAACAGGATTAGCTTCGGAGGCAACAGGTGCCAGCGCCGCGCGCCTCTTGACAGAGGGGTAGTCGCAAAAATGTGGAACTTATCTATAAAGAATCCTACATATTATAAATGCGAAAGTTTGGATGTGAGTTTGTGAGGATGTTTGTTACTCAATCACGCAAAATATACTAAAAGGATTTCGATGCATTTTGGTATACAGGTAGAAAAATACCGGGAATAGCACATAGGGTACTTTTCATCCTGAAATTCCCACGGGAGCGAAGCCCCGGGGCGCGGCTGCTATCTAATAAAGCGAAGAGTTTCTTTGTACACGCTTGTCTCTAGAACTACCGGTCCGATTAGAAAAAATATCTCTCTTACTCATAAGGCTAATAGGTTTTACGGAATCCCGAAGTTCCCTCAGGAGCGAAGCCAATATTATCAAACCATCTGTGCCCCGGAGTTTCGCTTCCATGGGAATTTTGGAACTCTGAATTACCAGTTTCCTTGAATGTGCCGGCATACAGGAATAGAGTTTTATTACTTAGAATACTAGTCGTTCGCTGCGAACGGAGACCTCGCGACTATTAAAATACAATATTTATTTTCACAAAAAAATAAATATCTCAAAAACGGCTGGACCGATTTTGATGCCCAACGAACTTGAAAATTCTATTAACCATCCCTACATATATTCCAACATTCATCAAAATCGGAACAACGGTTCGAGAGTTATCGCGGAACAAACATACATACATACATACATACATACATACAAACAATGTGTTTTTCGCTCCAACTTGAATTATAGCCCTCGCTCGCTTCGCTCGCTCGGTCAATGATGATATATAAGAGAGGCCTATGATCTAATCAGCTGTGGGCAGAAAAGGCTGCAACGATAATACTGAACCCTAAGAAAGAATAAAATTTCAATCAGGATTAAACTAAGAACTTAATATTCAGACGAACTTAAAGACCAGATTTCCTCATTGAAATCCAACACTTCCCTTTGACCAAACAGCCAAACATTGGCAAGCAACAAACCTCATTTCACGGGTGGAGCATCCTCATTTAAAATCATCACATTTGCCGCACGTACTCGCCTGTTCACGGCCAACTGACCCTGGACCTATTTGTCCAAAGAATTAGATGATCCGAAATAAAGGAGCCTTGTTTACAGGTACGAAATGTCCGGTACCGATAAAGTGCTGTTTTTAGGGTTCCGTATTTCAACAGGCAAAAACGGAACCCTTAAAAGATCACTTTGTTGTCCGTCTGTCAAACTTTTTTTTCTCAAGAACGCTTAAAGATATCAAGTTGAAATTAATATCAAATACTCAGATCTATGGTCTCTTTCAGCAAAAAAATATACAATATCAACGAAATTAAGAGATGTTACCGTAAATGTTGCGAATTTTCGCATATTTTGCGATTTCAGTCAGCGATCAAAACCTATGGGGTACTTCACAACCTAAAATTATGAAATTTGGCAAAAAGCAAGATCTAACAGTACTTATACAGGAATAAATCTAAAAATTGTAAATATGTTTTTGGAAGTCTAAAAAAAAAGTTTTATAAACTTATTTTTGCACTGGATTCAGTATGAATCTTAGGGATCGAACTGCAAAATTATGTTTGTTTTTGAAACTAGTTGGTCTTTCAGTTAGAGCTATAATGTGAGATGCTTTGTGTGGACGGAACCCTCGGTGCGCGAGCTTGACTTGGCTGGTTTTTAGGGTTCCGTAGTCCGTCAAGGAACCCTTATAAGATCGTTCAGTCCGTCCGTCCGTCCTAGTCTGTCACAGCAGAATATCTTCTACGTTTATGGACTGATTTGCATGTAACTTGGTTCGAGGATACTTCACATATAGATCTCATTTTTAAAAATACAAAAAATTAAAATGACCCCTTTTTAAGGGTACTTACCTCCCCATACATGTAAAGGGGGGGGTGAATTATTTTTTTGGGGTATCGTTGAAAAGGACTATAAAAAAAAATAAGGTAAGGTTTCCATACAACACTTTTTTATCAGTTTTTTACCATTTGCGAGATATAGCCCGCCAAAGTCATTTACACGGTGTCCCCCCCCCCCCCTGTAATATCTAAAGTCTTGGACCTATAAACTTCAAATCACTCACGTAAAGAAACAGGCGCGGAAACTCTTTTTTAAAATTATTTAGGGTATCCTGTGATGAATACTTTTGAAATTATAAATAAAATAAAAATATATACTTTTTTCAGAAATGCCAAACAGCGCGGTGCCAAAAATGACTACAGAACCCTACTTTATGCGTGGTCCGACACGCACTTGGCCGGTTTTTTTTTTATTTGTGATGGCCTTTATTGTTCAGCATATTAAGGGTTATTTGGCACTAGTCGATAACTTTTGACTGATGACAATACTCGATTGTATTTTTTGTATACTATTTTATTTAGATACTTATTAAATGTGCTTTGTGATGTGCTATAAATATTGCACAGTTCAATGACATTGCTTTGAAAAACTTGTCATTGTCAAAATACAGTGTCTGCCTCAGAGCAATAAGGTGCTCTGAGGTCTTCTTCTCCTTAACAAGTGTGTTATTGCTAACACTAGTGTCAGATTTTATTCAAGTCGTCTAAAAGCTCTGACATGACTTTTTCGACTACCGCCATCTAGTGGCAGTAGCCGTATACACATTAGTAAACTAAACCGTCAACCAATGTGCAGTATTGTGCAGGTTTCCTCACGATGATTTCCTTCACCGGGTGCAAGTAGTGGTGTATGAAAACTACCATACATGAGTCAGATTGGACACTCATATGGGACAGCTAGGAATTGAACCCGGGTCTTATCCGACCTCAGGCGGGTGTCATTACCACTCGACCACCACAACTTCAAGTTAGGTTAATGCTCTGAGTTGTCTATGCTTACGCTAGCACTGCCCACAGGCGTGATAACAGCGCAGTAACATCTATTCTAACCTAAAATAAATATTTTCTTTATCGCGTTGTCTCGCTAAAGTTGCCCGGCTTTGTAAACATAAGCTCTGGAATAAATCAAAGAGAGCAAAAGCTTCTGCGCTTCTTTACCATATGATGCCCGCGCCCGAGAAACTTATTTGTTGAAATACGAGTATTACAGCTTTTCTCACTCAATTTGTATGAAAAACTTCAGCGACAAAAATAATGTTGTAAAGTTAGCTAAGCTAAGTTACCAGTTAAAGTAGGGCGTAATATAAGTTCATTATTAGACCAACGGATCAAAAATTTATATTATAAGTCATAATCCACATTAATACGCAATTAAATTTCTCATCCTTGAACCCCAAATTAGGAAAAATCTATATTCAATTAACAAGCGTGAAATTCTATTTAAATTTAGCACAATACTCGATAGGTCTTTCACAAAGGGTGGCTGCAATTTTTCGTCCATATTAACAAGTACCCGAAATACCCGAGCAGCAACCGAAATTGCCCACTGCCCTTTTGCCTATCCCCAATTTTATATAGGGGAAACTCGACGCGTGACGAGGTACACCCGTCGAACCGTAAAAAAGGGAAATCAATTATAACGAAATGGCAACCCTCACAGCAATAAGGCCCGGCCAATATAAATAGATACACCCTGCCCCCCGCACACGATACAAAACGCCATATGCAATAGGACTCCCTACCTGTATGACACATATCACTTTACGTTGGGCAGAGCGGGAAAACCCTACTCAAAGAATACAATATGTCGCCCGGGCCTTTTCATATCGACTCCTAATTAGTGGCACAAAAAATGTTTACAATGCAAAAATATAGGTATATTGCTTGGGTGAAACAAATTAGGTATTTTATATAGCTTTTATATTGTCGTTTGTCCCAGATTATGAGGTTTATACGATGATATCTCTTACTTGCTTTTTACCTCTTATTCAAACAAAAATTAATAAGAAACATATACGTGAATGATGAGAATATTGACTGATTGTGATTTCAAAGCAAAGACGAAACTCGAAATTTTGCAGAGAGGGTAGATGAGCACTAAGAAAGTAATTTCGAATATTTCAATACGTAATTTACGGGGAAAAGTCAAGAGGTAAAGCTAATTCACACTAACATTGTATATGCGAAAGTGTGTATATTTGTCATGTTGTCACGTCAAAATGGAACAATGGATTGATGTATTTTTGATTGGAAATAGTTGTGGCTAGCGAGTGAGATAGTCATCTTTTTGCCGCGGGTGGATCTGCGGGCAATGCCTAGTGGAGATAAATGTAATAAAATCTCGTTGAAAAACAGCTAAAACAATTACACACCTACTAAACCTATTTCAGTTAAAATATATGTCTTTTCCAATATCAGTTATAAAATACACATTTATTTTTTATTCAACAAGCAATTTCAAGCCCGAATATTCAAAATCTACATTTGAATATTCACAAACTCATTGAGATCCAAACAGCGCAATCAGAATGCACTTTAGTACTCAGCCGTTTCAGATTCATTAGAACAATGCGTATTTAAATTGCATTCAAATTCTCGCACTTCGATTAAAAGCTTCACGAGATACAAGCCTAAGTGTAACGCAAACACCCAGCTGGCTAACTTAAACCTCTACCGGACAAAACTGGTTAAATCTGAACTCCAATGTTACCATAGAGTTAGCTTAATAGGCTAGATACCGCATACCACAGTCGGGAAGTGCGCTATAGTTTGTAAAGACGTGAGGACCGCATTCAAGTGCCGGGATTAGTTTTTAAAGCAATTTTGATATCACACCCGCAACCGCAATAAGTCGAGTTAATAACTAATATTGCAAAAATATGCCTATTATATTTGACCGCCATACGACTATTTTTTTTTACTACGACTAAATAAATAAATTGCAAAAAAAACATGATTGTTGTCTCAGACCTTAGATATTAGCCGTGATAATGTAAGGAATCTATGAATACTTCACATAATAATAATTATCTGTTGACCGCCATACGACTAAATTTTTTTTTACTACGACTAAATAAATAAATTGCAAAAAAAAAACATGATTGTAGTCTCAGACTTTAGATATTAGCCGGGATAATGTAAGGAATCTATGAATACTTCACATAATATTAATTATCTGTATTTGTCAAGTCATGGTCAATGGCAGAATACGTTCGATTCTGCTCTCTAGAAACCGCTAGTGTTACTAGAGGTTATGTCAGTTTCACAACTGCACGATGGAGTGGACCATGTCAGTTTTTGACTTTTTGGTGACAATGCGACCTAACATCTTTAACACATAGAATGAACAACTATATCAGCGCTACCTACGTTAAGCTTTTCAAATTACCTACCATTTATAGTTCTTATATTTTGTGACAATGCGGTATCTAGTCTGATAAATTCTATGTTTGTGCCCAATTTCAGTTCTCGCTCTTTTCTAGTCCGAAGGGTCAAATGACACTGGTCGCGTGCATACGATCCCAATTACTATGTGTGTAGAAGCAAGCCGCTTATGCAAATGATCATTTCCCGCGGAAGCATCTAATGGGCCGTGAAGGGGAGGGGGGAGGCTCTGGCTGCACTTTTAGCTGACCCCCTTACACTTCACAGAGTAACGACTGGTTGGAGATTCACAGTATATTGTGTTGTGGCATTTGTACTGCAAATTAGGTAAATACCCATGAATTTTTCTTCTTTAGACTTACGCGCTTCAGACTCATAATAATCCATTATAATATTATGTGTGTTTGTTTGTCCTTCTTTCACGTCAAACAAAACTGAAGTGATGGATTATGTATTTTTTGTGCGCTTAAAGTTGGAGGGATAGTATGTACAATCATTTTAGCTTCTATGATAATAACCGAGTTCAGATCTATATTCAGGCGTGTTAGAGACGCTGTACAACCAACTCGCGAACCTCACAGAGATTAGGCAGAATTTAATAAACTCTCCGTTTTGCGTGTGTCGAGCATTTACATTTAAAGTGCCAATTATGTGACGTCATTAGCGCCCCGCACCCCTCCCCCCGCGCCATAAAACGCAGCACGCGATTCACCCTATTGCCATTGTAAATTTGAAATAAAATGGCAACTTTTAATCTCAGTGCTGTCATCATGCCGCGCGAAATTGACTTTTTGAACGCAATTCGAATTAATTTTTGCCATTTTTATATATGTAGGTTGAGTATAAATTGCTTGTTTATGAAATTATTTATTGTCATTTAAAACATTATTGGGCAATAGAATTTCACACAGAGCGCCAAGGTATAGAGACCAAAGATTTAAATAGAGACTATCTTGATCGATTTTTTATAAATTCTTGCCGCATTTATGATGCATGACCGTACGTACAGATAACATACTAAAAACATTGCAATTTCGCCGTCTTTACTACATTCATGTAAAGACTTGACATGCACTTGACTGTATGTACTTGCATCTTGATGATAAATTAATGATGTAATATATAGCAATGGTTGGTTATATGAATTTCAATCAAGGTGATTAGCTGGATTGGGCTTGTACTCTATAGATGACATGACATAATAGGGCTCCAAGGAAGCCGAGCTAATTACCTTTGAATAACCAGTCGGTTGTAAGCAATTACTAGGGATTGTACCGACTGAGGCGTTGAAGATGGCAGATCTAATCGCTTATTGGATCGCTTTCATAGCAGGATTAGGATTTAGGCTACCTATACGGGTAGCCGGTAGACCCGGTACGGAATTAGGACAAAAACTACTAGAAATAATAAGATTTCAAGTAGGTGTTTGTCCCCTATGGAGCAATCCCCTATCAAATAGCAAGATCTTTTAGGAGTATTATGTTTAACTATTCGTTGTTTGGCACTACTTAACTCCCGTCTCACCCGCCCAAAAATATAATATTTTAAAAGGAAAGGTCTAATAGGTAGTTAAGACTGAGAGGGGAAAAAAGAAACGTGAAAACCACAGAAATAAATCAAGGTCTTGATTTATTTCTGTGGTGAAAACATTGGGAATAATTAACGCTTGATATCTAGTAATAAAAGAGGCTAGCAACGAGATTGGTATGAGCTAAAAAATATTTTACAATATCATCCTAAAAATCTTATTTTTTGTCAAAATTTCATTAGAATTTATTTGTCGAATACAAGGAAATACCTACTCCTATATTACTCAAAATAATTCAGATAAATTTCTGAAATTTTTCATCAAATATCTTGGCACGGCGACATAATAATAATTTTTTTCTACAGTGCTTTTCTCACTTAATTCTTTCAGAACCGATTACAATATTATTATCGCCGTAAAATTTTATTAAATTCTATATTCTGAAAGGAGACCGTTAACGATTTGCCTAAGAAAATCGTTAACCGGAACAAAGACAGTAACACATTGCAAAGTACAATCCGATGCAAAGGTAACCGACACGGCATACCAATTGCAGACGCATCGGAACAAATCACGAAAGTACGGAACTCTCACTCTCTATCAACGAGTAGGTACTATAACACCACTTTTAGTGTCAACAGACATGACTTTACAACTACCGCCACTTAGCGGCATTAGTTGTATTTATTTTAGAAAACTAGGCAGCCAGGTGATGTACACACAAATAGTTAACTTTATATTTATAGGTAGGTATGCAAATTTTTTATGACTTCTTTCTTTCAGACTTCCATGCTGGTCTGGGAGCGAAGAAAAAACATAGAATGTGCCAGCCGCTTCTCTTCCCGCGCAGATTGTAAAAATCAATCGAGAAAAAGAGCTTTAAACTGGGGATTCGTCCACTCATAGGCGATTGGCTAGCAACCTGTCACTATACCTGAATCTCCATTCCATCAGAGAGCCCACTATACAGCTCAGCGTAGCCTTCGATTCTCACGACTCTTGGCTCTGTCTACCCCGTAAGTGATAAAGACGTGATTCTATATACAGGGCTACTTGTAAAACATCAATAACCTCTCTAGGGGTGAAAGTACTCATGAATATGAGCAACTTTTTGTATGGGACCGACTCTGAAATCTCAAAAAAAAAATCAGCTGTTCCATACATTTTGGCCGAGTAGGTATTGTAAAATGTATGGAACAGCTGATTTTTTTTTTTGAGATTTCAGAGTCGGTCCCATACAAAAAGTTGCTCATATTCATGAGTACTTTCACCCCTAGAGAGGTTATTGATGTTTTACAAGTAACCCTGTATATATGTATGTCAATTTTTTATTTTTCTTTCCTTCCACAACGTGTTAGAAAACTAAAAAAATAATGAAATCCATAAAGTCATTACTAGTGACGTAAAGGTCTGTGAGTGGTACCAAGGGAAACTATGGACTCATTTCTCACAACTATAGTGTATGTATATAGCAAACGTGACGACCACTCTTCTGTACCCTTATTATTTCCTCGCATTGGCTCGGCTCCCACAAATTGATCAATTTATAACTCCTACTCGACTTTTATTGGCGCTTATCCCGTTTAATTGCTATCGTTCGAATTAAATCACGTCCCGGTGTCTATTACACGTAATAATGTCTGTATGTCTGTTACGTATGTACGTGTAGTTATTGATGGCCAATTAATTGCTATGTAAGTGTTCCAATTAAATTGAAATCGATTCGCCGAATATTGGAAGACACGTTGATGTTTGGGGCAGGTTATGCAAACTTTACAAACACGTCTTATTTTTACATGAGACGGCAACAGTCAAATTCAGGTCATAAAAAACCAATCATAAATACGATATTGAGTTTATTTGTTTGTTACGCTTATGCTGAAACGATCTTCCTGAAATTTCGCATACACATACTTAGAAGTACTGAGAAGGACACCTTTCATCCCGTGAAAAGGCACTGTACCCGTTGGATTCACGCGGGTAAAGACGCGGGCAAAATCTAGTAGATCATAAAAATAAAATTTGTAGATTTTTTTTTCTTTTGTCAAAAATAGAATTTAACTTTTAGGTCACAATTACAAATGGTGACATAACAGTTAAATTCTCTACAATTTCTACTGTACATATATTTATTGATTTACGTAACTCTCAACGCAAATGACGCCACCAGTATATGCAGTAATAGACCACTTGTTGTACAAGTAAATGTCATATGTCATGCTTTGAAAGATTTGTCATTGTCAATGTCAAAATCTTCTTTTTCTTATAGTGCCGCGTCTCATCGAAGATTGGCGACCATCGTGGCTATCCGAACTTTGAAAATTGCTGCACGAAAGAACGTCCGGGTACTCAGGTGAAACTAGTCTCTTAGGTTCTTCAACCAAGAGGATTTTCAGGAATGTCACAATACTCTACCATAAGTGCTAGTATATTTTTTATTTTTTATAACATAGGGCGGCAAACGAGCAAGCGTGTCACCTGATGGTAAGCGATCACCGCTGCCCATGGACTACTGCAACACCAGGGGTATCACAAGAGTGTTGCCGGCCTTTCAAGAAGATTTAGACTCGTTTTTTGAAGGTTCCAATACCGCCGTCGTATAACATCGCAGTTGTCTATATTTATAAAGTAGATTAAACAGGTGAACAAACTAAAGTTCCATCAGCGTCATCAGTTTTCCTCCTAAATCGAACTCGTAACAATAGTCTGATTGTTCCCAACTTCCACAGTCCACAACTCCACATCCCATTCTTCGAGCCCCAATCGTTCAACCCGTACCCAACTTTTTTATTTGCATGTTGTGCGGACATTTCAACTTTTTTAATTTCGCCCGTCGAGTTCGCCCGTAGTATAGTCACCTACACACCAAGTCACCCTACATGGACCTTATGCGGCGGAAATAGGAGCCAGTTTGTTATGAAGTTGTAGGTTCACGTGATGTTGACTGTAAATACCTAATACAGACATTGGCAGATTCAAACTATTCGGACGTAGGCATTCTGGTAGCAATATATTAAAGTTTTTGAATTCATTGTTGTAAATAACTATGGTTAACGGAGAATTTAAATCATTTTGAATCTGACAATAAAGAACGGGAAATAGTGAGGAATATCGGTAGCCTAAATCTTTTTTGCTTCGCTAAGCCATCGTAGCAATTTAATTATTTTTGCTTTAGTTTCATTTTACTTACAGCAACTTGTAAGAGAGATTTTATGTTGCGATATTGTTTACTATTATGTACTTGCGTTTTGAATCGTGCATTAAAAATATTTAAGGTACCTAATATAAATTAAATCATCGAAACGTTCAATACTCGACTTTATCTACCAAGCTTATAATGAATTTCCCGAAATTAGTCCTTCCCCAAACTAGACCATACCTAGATTATTCAATATTCATCGATCCAGGGAGTTAGGAATCAGTGCTGACATGCATAATTAAAGGGCATCCGTTGGTCACCATAATGCGATTTAGAATCAAACTAACATTAGTTCATTTCAGAGCCTAGCTATGGTGAGCTTTCATAACGTTAGTTCACGTAATACCTATAAGGCCTATGGGTTATATTGATTTACAAAACAATTAAGCTACGTCTGGTGGGCATCGGTTTGTATATAAACGGTTCCAGAATATTACTTAACAAATATACCTACTATTAAACCTACATCCTAATTAAAAAAACTGAATGAAAACCACAAAAAAAACTCATATTAAAAGCAACATTATTTTAGTGTGTTAAATACATTTATTTTGATTTATTACTGCTGCTTGTTTGTCATCGGCTAATATAATTCCGATTCAGAATGTAAGAGAAAAATCCATGGTCGTTCGTTAATTTCCCCCGGGCTTGAGTTGAGACCTGTTGAGTGTATTGAGTTTATCATAATTGGTACAATAGCAATATGTACAGCAAAGATATTAAACAGACTTAATATATTCACATCAGATTCACATCCTGTTATACTATTAATATCATAAATACGAAAGTTTGGATGTGTAGGTGTTACTTAATCATTCACGCAAAATTGAATGGATTTTGATAAAATGTTGTAGGTATAATAAGGGCAGCATTACAACCTAGATTAGCACAAAGGGTATTTTTTATCCCGGAATTTCCACTGGAAATGACCCGGGGAGTAGCTAGTACAATCTAAATTCAATTTTACTCAATTAAAATACTTATGACTCCGAAATTAACGGAAGAATTCATACAGACTCTAAAAGCATCCAAAAGGGAAGACTCAAAGGCGTAAATTCCTGAATTTCTGCACGTGGAGAAAACAAAGTACCAAATTGGAGATTATCAATTAAAACGAGATGTTTCCTTGTAACACAACACAGAAGCATCATCCTAATGCGCGATGCTTGAGATGCCGTGGGAACCGCCAAGTGTTAACTTTAGTATGCGCATATTTTATTGCGTACGATCGATAAGGATTGTTGTTTATAACACACGCGAGCGCTGTTATACGTATTTCTTATACATATATAGAATCACGTCTTTATCCCTTACGGGGTAGACAGAGCCAAGAGTCGTGAGACTCGAAGGCCACGCTTAGCTGAATAGTGGGCTCTCTGATGGAATGGAGATTCAGGTATAGTGACAGGTTGCTAGCCCATCGCCTATGAGTGTATTTCTTATGCTTATAGAAACAGCTTTTTTACTTCTGGCTTTGCTCGCACTAATTTATAGTCCCTCTAATAGAATCCTATCTCAGGTCTCTCTACATCTGACTGTACCACTAAGATCTTTATCTGCCAAAATCCAAATCACAAACAAATCATTTCAGAATTTAGCTTCTACCAACCGGCAACCGTCTACCTCCGAACTAGACGTTTGCCTGTATCTCACGGGGTGATGGCATCTACAAATAATGTGTTTAAAAGGCTATAAGGTTGGAATTAGTAATCTCGTTTCCGGGGCGAAAGATATCCCATGTTTATTTATTTATTAATTTTCATGTTCTCTTTTGTGATTCCGAAAATGATGCAAAGTTTAACGATTTTGCAATTAAAGCGTGTCAATCGTGTCATTTCACATGGAATGAAACACACGCAATTATTTTCTTGGCAATGATAATGCTGTTGATTTTGCGTAATTTTTACAATCTTAGAAAGCGTACGAAAACGTTAAAGATCTTTATACCCAATCCATAAACTAATACATCTACCAATCCATAAAAACATGACTAATCCAACTCATTAAATAGCGCCTCAAATGTGAAGATCGCAAAATTTCTTTAAAACGGTTATAATTATTACAAGACTATAATTGCTAGTCTTAACCACACCTAAGTACAAATCCACAAAACACATGACCAAACCGACTCAACAAATAGCGCCTAAAATGTACTATTACAGCTGTTTTATCGCATAATGTCCTCAAAACCGCCGGCGAGTGTGTAGGGTTGGCGTGTTATTATTTTGTAATACCCATTCGTTGGCCAACCGCTAGCCACACGCGCGTCTTTTAGTTAGGGTTGACGACTTCTGCTTACTAAAATTAGTTAGGGTTGACGACTTTGGCTGACCAAAATTAGCAATTTTGAAGTTTATCTAGATTGGTGAATATCAACTAAAATATGCAGATTGTGGCTCCGATTTCGTTGATATTTAGGGACAAATGTTAACTTGCGTATTATCTTAGGTTTTACTCTATCCGTGTACCATTTTTTTCAAAATCTGCTCAGTCCTGGTTCAGACGTATTTTAACGCGTAATTAACAAGCATCTAACCCTAAATTAATAATATTAAATGAGAAGAAATGTAAATGTGTTTCTTTGAAAATAATCCATAAATAACGCGGTAAAATGCATAATTTCGAAACTAAGTACAATTTGATTATAATCGTCTAAATTGTTCAAACTTAATTACATAATATACACAAAATGGCGGCCGCATTTCCCGCCTCAACATTCATTGCAAGTGACGTTTACGTCGCTCTAATAACGTGACGATAAACTCTCCACTGTTTTATTTTGTAATAATCCACCGGCCACCGAGTGACTTACATGACTTTGATTAAGGTCAACGGCAGCGGTTGTTTTATTTGCTTAAAGGATAACAGTTTAATATATCTTTGTTCTTTTATTGGAAATCCCACATTTTTTTCTTAAATATCTCCTATATAGGTCGATGTAGGATACAGTTTTATCAGCTGTAGCAATATTTCATTATTTCTAAAGCATATTTACTATAATGACAATATCTTCGCGCCTGTTTTCCACATGAGTAGACAGACAAAAGTATGTAGCATTTATATCCATATGACAAAAACGAACATCTCAAGCTCTATTCACATCCCAGTGAGGATGTATGCAAATAAACGCAATTGAGACAAATCGCACTATACATATTCATCGGATTCCTATACCACTCCAGACCCCTATCTCCAATTATTTGGATGACACTCGCATTTTTCTAGTGGCTCCCCCCTCCGTCTGGCCTCCACCATATTTACTGAAATACACTTCGATATTCTCCCCTAAGCCCTCTCTACATATTGGGCTAACGTTGCCACCAGTCGATTTGATTTTGATGTGAGCTATGCCATGACACAAGATATAACTAATTTATTAACTAATTTTAAGAAGGGATTTATGACTACATCTCATTAAGACTAGGTAGTAAATAAGACGAGATAGCTTTAAGACTAAATCTCAAAATAACTACATCGTCGTTCAGAAAAGTTATTGGACTAGTTACTTGATATGACCAGATAGCGATTAGACTAATTGTAGATGTTTTTGTTTCAAAATGACTACCTCGCCGATTTACTCGACTGCAGTCCTCTATATAGGTACAGTTTAGTTTATTTTACGAAATATCAGAACAAGTTGTTGTTTTCAGATTGTCATTTATAACACGAGGGACGAATTTACAGAAAGTTTTTAGGGACCGAATTAACTATAGGGACGAATCAACAATAAGCCACCTATATAACTCGGGGTAATTTAAGGAATCTAAGAATCTTTACACGTTGGGGAATCATTGTCGAATTATGTAACTCAAATCCTGAAAACGTCACACTCCTTTTTTGGTCAGTTGTGTAAAAATTTTGGTCATTGAGCCAGCGCAACGTGAGTGTAGAACAAGCTTTATACTTATGATACTTATCGGCTAACTTTAGGATGCAATTAAAATCACTCTCGGCGTTGGAAATAATCTAAAGTTACTATTATAAATTCTACGCACATAGTTCTGTGTGCGTATTATTTGAAATAGTTTTCGGGAATAGTTGACAAACTTAACTCGATAGCTAATTTTCTCAAATTTTCACAGAGTGAGAGAGAGGTAATACAGTGAAAAGAGAACGAGATCTGACAGCCAATAAATGAAGGTATATTCTGTGGATCTCCTTGGCATGATAAGCGCAAATAGTTGGTAACTGATACTTATGCCTAGTTTACATGCTTGACAAACGTTATGGTGAATCGCATTGGTTAGATTGAGATTTGTCGAGGTTTGGCGAACATGTAAACGTTGCATTACAGACATGTTATTTTTACCTGTTATTTTTGCTAAACATGATTTACTGATCTTAAAATATTATAACGTTACTAATCCACAAATCAACTTAATCTTAAACTTTCGTGCTTTAAGCACATAATTACATATTTTAAGGGGACTTAACACGAACCATTTGCTTCGACGATATTTCAAATTAATTCTATATTTCTGATACTTTCTATTTTATGAGGTTCAGAACTACATAAACGAAGCAAAAAATATAAACTTAATATAGTGCAAGGTTTATTCTAGCTAGAATCCACCCAAGGAATTCTTAGCGAACCACTAATCCCGGGAAGAACACGAAACATCAAAGAAATCCACCGGAATGAGGTAAAGCGGGATTAATTGAAACCGAATGTCTTAATTATTTGAACCGCCATTTTATTTTACTTTTTTATTGTTCGAATTTCGAACCGCCGCTCTTTACTTTTTTTACCAAGAATTTTTGCGTGAGCTCTTTTTATTAAATCTGTCAAAATGAAATTAATTGCTAGTCCATTTATTGATATTAATTGGTACCTTTTAATTGATGATGGATTTTCACTTCTTAGCAAGTTAGTTTAATCGATCAATCTTTTACTCTTAAATTTTGTCAAATTTCATCTCTCTCTCTCACTCTGTAGTGTAATTTGTTGTAAAAAATATGACAGAAAACAAAAACATTTTTCTGAACTTGTTTCTGAATTGATTATATTACTAGCTGTTTCCCGCGGCTTCGCCCGCGTGAGTTTCGCTTAGATGAAAAATCTTTTGGTGTTCCAATCTGTAGTAACCTAAACTCCAGTACTCAAAATTTCAGCCATTTGGTTATCCCGTATCCCGCGGGAATATATTAGGTAGGTACTCGTAATACAGTCGCGGTGTTAAAATGAATCAAAAGTGATATTTCATTCAATAAACGATCTTCGTCTGCTCGTTATCTACAATTTCCCGTGTACCACCACTCCCAGCCCGAATCCCTCTTTGTCCTATCCCGTGTCCTGTCCATTTACGAGTATACTTTAGCAGAAAATGCTCATCAGGTTGAACGACTTTTCCTAAGGCGCCATTTCCATATATGTAATAATGTAGCTGGTTTTATTCAAATCCGACCAGTACTTTTTGCATGAAACGCGTACATACACACAGACAGACAGACAATCAATTCCAAAATTTTTTTTGCTTTCTATTATTCTTTTTAAGTGTCCCTCTATCCATTTCAGTCAAAAATACTAAATATACGGACAAAATATTTTTACTGTTTTATTATATGTATAGATTTAAACCCCACAAAAAAATCAATAACCAATTAATAAAATAGAAAAATAATAATTTGAACAACACAAGACGAGCGAGGGTGGAATCGAGACGCACTCCCCCATTAGAGGGTCTCAAAGTATCACAGTTTACGGTCGCAGGTGCCGGCAAATCGTTATTTATATATACTGTGGGGAAACTTGGGCAGACGCAGTGATCAGACAGCACGATGTTACTTAATCAATTATTGATATTAATACCTATTTGCAATTATGATTCGGTGAGTTTTAAAGAATTAGCGGCAAAGAAATTGGCGTCGTCGTAGAGGATCGAAAAATTTGGCAAATGCTTCTAACGATGTTACTAAATCAATTATTGTTATTTGCAATTATGATTCGAGTGAGACGATTCGGTGAGTTTTAAAGAATTGGCGGCACAAAAAATTATGTAGTGTAGTAGAGGACCGAAAACTTTGGCAAATTAGAGAAAGAAGCATTTGAAAGGGACAGACTACGTGTGAAAATGTTATCAACTTCCTTACCTTTTCCCGTTTTATAATTGGGTCGGATTCATTTTTATACTTATTTGCATACTTTTCTCGAATATAAAATTCATTAAAGTTACCTCTCCCGTACTTATTATACTAATTCTAATGAATATTTGAGCGATACCGAGGACCTAAAGTGTTCAGAAGGAAGACGAAAAAAGGTTTAGCCCAAATTCACAAAATCACAAAAGAAGATGGAACCGTAGTGACCAGTAGACCTGACATATTAAAAGCGGTAGAAGACTTCTACCGTGCGCTGTATTGCACTCAGATGGATGAACCATCCCAACCAATGACAGACAAGAGAGCAAAGCTTCATCGACACCTTACCGAGGACCTTCCAGACATTAGTCTGTATGAAATAAAAAACTCACTTAAGAAAATGAAATCCGAAAAAGCCCCTGGGAAAGATGGCATCACAAGCGAGCTTCTGAAATTTGGTGGGAAAGCTATCCTAGCGCAACTACAGGTCCTATTTAATAAAGTTATCCACGAGGGAGTTACACCAGACGAATGGAAGACTGCTATAGTGACCTTGATACATAAGAAAGGAGATAAAACAAAATTGTCTAACTACAGGCCTATTTGTATTCTTAACCATATATATAAACTTTTTACCAAAGTGGTCTGTGCTAGGATAACCAAAAAACTTGATGATGCACAGCCAGTAGAACAGGCGGGCTTCCGGTCCAACTTCTCCACAGTGGATCACATCTTAACCACGCGTCAGCTCTTAGAAAAATGCAACGAATATAACTTGCCTTTACATGTGGCCTTTGTCGACTATGAAAAAGCTTTCGACTCGGTTGAACATTGGGCAGTCTATCATTCACTGAAAAGGTCTAATGTAGATGATAGATACATGCAGGTAATTCAAGAAGTATACAATAAGGCTACGTTGCAATTCAAGCTACATGACCTTTTTTTTTTTTTTTTTTTTTTTTTTTTTTTTTTTATTTTTTTTGATTCGCAGGGGGAAATGCCTTTACACACAGAGTGTGGGACTCCTGGGCCGCTAGTCGGCCCAGACTACCCACTAAAACCCCCTGCGGATGCCATCGGCCGCTTTACAGGGAGGCGCCTCGGATCTATCTAACACAAGGCGCCTCAGCGACTGGCCGGTCTCTGTTATCGGAGACCGGACTCACCATTTTCAGGGGCACCTTCCGACACCTGAAAGACCCCTGCCGCCGGGTGGGACAACCAGTCCCACACTCTACGGCGCTTGCAGGCGCGCAAGGTAGCGCCTGCGTCGCACACCCCTCCGCCGTCTTCTAATCGGGTCCGCGAGGGGGTGGTCCTCGCGGTCCCTTTCTTCGGCCTCCCTCTGCGACATAACAGTCTCACAGAAGGAGGCCATTGCCTCCCAGGCCCTGTCGCTCTCGAGCATCGCCTTGACGACACTCGGGAGCGACAGGTCCACTCCGCCCACTGCAGCCGCCAGATCGTGGCGCTGCCCGCTCCATCTGGGACACTGCTCGAGAACATGCTGAGCAGTGTCCTGAGCATCGCCACAATCGTGGCAGACTGGCTCGGCCTCCCTCTGGGCCACGCGGTGCAGGTACCCACCGAAGCAACCGTGCCCGGTGAGCACCTGCGTCATGCGGAAGGTGAGAGGCTTGCGCCGCCTCAACATCCATCTCTCCAGGACCTGACGCAGAGCCTCCGCTGTGCGCACACCGTACTCGGCCTGCGCCAGGTCCGCCTCCCACCTCCGCACGAGTTCCGCTTGCCCTCGCAAGCGGACCCGCCGGACCATCTCCGGCGAGGGGCGCTCGCCGATTTCTTTCCGGCTTGCCACGAAGTGGTACACCTCGGCGAGCACCTCCGCCACCAACTCCCACGGCGGGTCGCCCGCGAGGGCTGTGGCCGCAGAAAACGCCACTGTACGGTACCCCCGTATCACCCTCACCGCAATCGTCTTTTGCGCCTGCCGCAGCAGACGCTTATTATCCGCGGTGAGGGCGTCCACCCAAATGGGGGCACCGTACATCGCCATACTCCGGCATACGCCAGAGTACAGCCGCCTCACGGCGTCGCTGGGCCCACCCAGATTGGGCAGGAGTCGGCCCAGCGACCCAGCCGCCTTGACGATCCTCGGCCCCAACTCGCGAAAGTGGGGGCCGAAGGACCATCTTCCGTCGAGGATGAGTCCCAGATATTTCATCTGGGTACTCACCCTCAACTCTTCTTGACCCACCTGGAGGCGCGCCCCTGGGGGGGGTCCTCTCGTTCGGGCCCCGCGGAAGAGGAGGACTTCGGTCTTGTCCAAGCGGACCCGAAGCCCTAACCCCTCTATGCGGCCAACCAAAAGGGCGAGACCCGTTTCGGCCAGCCGCGCCGCCTCGCCGAAGTTCGCACCCCGGGACGTGAAGAGAGTGTCATCCGCATAGCAGATGACACCTGTCCCGGGGGGAAGCCGGCACCGCAGGACCCAGTCGTAGGCGATGTCCCACAGGATAGGGCCAAGAATCGACCCCTGTGGGACACCGCACTCGACGCTCCGCCGAACCATTCGACCCCCCATATCCTCGTATAGGACGACGCGTTCCTCCAGGTACGCCCCCAACAGCTCCCGCAGGTACGAGGGCACCTCGAAATACCGAAGTGCCTCCCGTATTACACTGTGCGGGATGCTGTTGAAGGCGTTGGCGATGTCTAGTGACGTCGCCAGGGTCACCTCGCCTTCCCGATCCGCCTCCTCTGTCACCGACCGCAGACGCCTGAGGGCATCGACGGTGGACCTCTCGGCCCGGAACCCGTACTGCACGTCAGAGAGACGCGGTCCCGGGCCTTCCTCCACATGCTGAACGAGGCGAGAGGCCACGATACTCTCCAGGGCCTTGCCGGCCTCGCTCAGCAGGACCAGAGGTCGCACCGCCGAGGCCGAGTCCAGGGGCCGGCTCCCCTTCGGAATGAGGCAGAGTCGGCCCTCCTTCCACAGTTTCGGGAACTGCCCCTCTCGCAGACAGCGGTTGAGCAGCTCCCGAAAACCCTCCCCGAGGTGCACGAGAATCAGCGCAAGCACCTTCCCGTGCACCCCGTCTGGACCCGGTGCCCTCTTCTTCGTCCGGAGGCGGTCGAGCACCGCCTCCATTTCGACGTCGGTGACGGGAGGCGGATCAGCCTCCACCCGCTCCTCCTCCGCTTCGCCAGGCGGCTGTCGGGCCATCCTTGGAGGAGAAAACCCCCGAGGATTGCCGGGGAATAGGCCCCCGACAATGTCCTCCAGCAGAGCCGGCTGGAGGGTCTCCGTTAATGGGGCCGTCTGTGGGCGCATTTTGTTTCGCGCCCACTTGTACGGTCGGCCCCACGGATCCCTTTCGATACCCTCCACCAGCTCCTCGAGGGCTTCCTCCTTGGCCCGACTGATGGCCAGCTGTAGCTCCATTCGTTTTTCCACATACACCGCATACAGCTGGTCATCCCTCCCCTCGTCCCGGGGGCTGCGCCGCCTGCTTCGACCGTAGGCCCTTCGGGCCGCGTCGCAGGCGACGCGAAGGGCGGCAATCTCAGCCGACCACCAATATACCGCCCGCCTAGGGGGCGCACGACCTACGCTAGGCATGGCCGCCCGGCATACCGCTGTGAAAGCGTCGCCGAGACGGTCAGCCGCTTCGTCCACCCCCATTCCAGCCAGAGGCGGGAGGCTCCAGCGGCCGACGATGGCCGCCTCTTCCGCCAGCTCCCGGTCAAGCCGCGTGAGGGCCCAGCGCGGGAACCGGCTGCGCACCCGGGACGGCGACGCCGCCTGGCTTTGGGGGCGGCAGACACCTCGAACCGAATATACCGGTGGTCCGAAAGTGTCTCCACCCCGCTTCCACCCTCCAGTTAATGACGCATCGCGCAGCGGCGGGGGTGGCGAACGTCAAGTCCACCACCGAACCACCCGTCCGCCGCACACACGTCTGGACTGTCCCCCTATTCAGGAGGGACAGTCCCGCGGCCAGCGCCCACTCTTCAACCTTTCGCCCCTTGGGCTCAGTGGCCGGGTTCCCCCACGCCGTTGATTTGGCGTTGAAGCCACCGGCCACCAAGACTTTTAGGGGCGCCAGCCGCCTCACCTCCGGCCCCAGTGCGTCCAGAAACTGCACCAGGGCCGGCAGATCCCGGTTCGGGGAGAAGTAAACGCCGATTATAGCGTACTCTCCCCGAACCGCCACCACAAAGCCGTTCCCTCTCCTCTCAATCGTGAGAGGAGGGGCGGCGCCAGACCTAGCCACGATGGCCACGGTGCCGTCTAGATCCCCGGCCCAATGGGGCAGGGAGGGGACCGCGTACGGCTCCGAGACCACCGCGACGTCCACATCCCACTGCGCCATGGATTGCAGGAGCAGATCCTGCGATCCGGCGCAGTGGTTGAGGTTGGCCTGTATGAAGGAGACCCCCATCACTCCTCCATTTGGCCGTCTGGCGCCGCCTCTCGTCTGTCCTCACGCGGAGGAGGGGACGGCCCTTTCCCTCGGGTTGGCGGGGGGTTGCATGACTTACCCCCATGACATGGTTGGCCGGCTTACCGGCGTCGCGGCACACCACGCAGCGGGGCTCTGCTGTGCAGGAGGCTGACAAGTGTCCCTCCTCCCCGCACCTGTAGCAGAGCCGGCTGCGGTCCGCCTCCGATGGGCACAGCGCGGCTGTGTGGCCCTTCCCCATGCACTTGTAACAGTGCATGGGGCACGCCTCCAGCAGCCGGAGCTGCGCGCGGCCCCATCCCACCCTGAGGCTGCCCGCCTCATCCAACTTTTTGGCTGCTGTCACTGGGCAGCGCATCAGGACAGAGCCAGAGCCCCGCCAGTCTGGGCGGATTTCACCCACCCAGACCTGGTCCACCGCGCAGCTCCCGGCTTGCGCGACCGCAGCCTTTACCCGCTGCACTGTGGCCGCATCGTTCAGGCCCGTCACGCGGAAGTCCGCGGTTTTGACGGGCCTGGTGACGTCCGCGACACCGGACAGGGCCACCGTCAAGGCCGACGCAAGCACGTCAGCCTTCTCCGAGTTAGAGGAGCCGAGCACCTCTATTAGCCTCGCTCCGGTCGCACTCGGGCGAATCCGTAGCGAGCTGATGCCCAGCTCCTCCAGGTCGACATCTTGCTCGGCCTTGAGGAGGGCGGAGCCGTAGGTGGCCCCGTTCTGCGCTGCCTGCGGCTGTAATTTTATGATCACAGCCGAGGAGCTCGGGACCGACAGCTTGGCTGCCCTCGCCGGCGCCGTCTTGGGGGGTGCCCTGTACACCGCAGCGGGGGCGCCCGTAGGTGCCGCCGCTGGCTTGGGCTGGGTCTTCTTCCCCACGCCCTTCCCCTTCCCTTTCCCCTTCCCCCGAACCTCCACCCAGGGCAGCTCCGGGAATTCCTCGACCGGAGCTGTTGAGGCTGGAGCCGCCGGGGTCGGAGCTGTGGAGGTCGAAGGCCCGAAAGGCCCCCACTCCGTCTCCTTCTGGGCACCCCTACGGGCCTGCTTCTTTGGGGCCGGGCGTGCTGGAGCCCGGACCTCCATCTCCTCCACCGCCGCCGGCCGCTCAGGCCGCAGCCTCGGACTCTGGCCGGAGGCCTCCTCAATGGCCGCTCTCGCGGCCCTCGCCACCTCCGAGTTGTCGCCCGCCAGAGGTGGGCGCGTAGCCCTCCGAGGTAGGCGAGCCTCCAACTTCTCCTCGATCATCCGGCCCACGGAGGCCTCCAGCCTCTGTAACATCTCCTCATATGAGGGGGTGGCAGCAGTGTGCCTCCCTGAGACCTCGCGTCGGGCCTCTTCGAACCCCCGGCGGAGCGCAGCGACCTCTGCCTTCATGTTGGCCACCTCTCTTTGGAGGCGGCCATTGTCAGCTCTGAGGCGCCGGACCTCGTCCGACTCGCTGCGCGCCACCAGGGTGTCCACAATGTCCCGGATATCCGAGGAGGCCCGCATGATCTTCGCACTGTAGCCCCCCTTGAGGGCAGTCGTCTTTCGCACGAGGCTGGTGATAATCCCCAGCCTCTCCACCGCGGTGCTCATGAGGCCATCGGCGCCCATGGCACCGAAGTCCCGCACCTCAATGGGGGCCATGACAGACCCCACCTCCTCGTCCCCACTCGGGGGTCCTCCTTTCCGGAAGGCCCGGGCCTCCAGGGTGGCCGAGAAGGAGGCCTCAGCATCCTCCTCCCGGCTCCTTCTGACTTCAGCCCGGGCCCTAGTCTGGGACGAGGCACCCCGAGCTTTTCCCCTTTTGGCCACCGCCTTCGGCTTTGGCGCGCCAACCTCGGTGTCGGAGCCGCTCGCCACCTCTGAGAAGAGGCGCTTGCTTCCCAGCACCGACTCCGACAACGAGGTGATAGAGCCCATGCTTCCCATCAGGCTCCCCAGCCTCCTCTGGCCTACCGCCACACTCCCATCGGTAGCCTCCCCTTCCGACACCTCCCTGCTGTGATCGGATCTGGATCTCTCCAGATCCGACCCTTTTCTTCCCCCATCCGAAATATTACCCCCCCGATTTTTCCCTCCCCTCCCCAATGGTTGGCCCTCAGAAGGGCCTTTTGGGTGGCCCTGAGAAGGGCCTTTCTTTCGGAAACGCCCGGAGGCGTCCCGCGTATTATGGCGCTCAGACATCGTATTTAGCAATTGTTGCTCCGGCTGCACAGAACTATTAGCCGCCGGCCTGCCACTCCGTTACGGTGGACAGGACGCGACGTTTCCAGGGGACGCGACGTGGACGCTAGCTCTGTGGGGTGTCCCCCAAGCTACATGACCTAACACAACCTATCCAGGTCTCACGTGGTGTAAGACAAGGCGATACCATTTCGCCAAAATTGTTCACATCGGCGCTGGAGGACATGTTCCGCACTATTGATTGGTCAGGTAAAGGCATAAATGTTAACGGAGAGCGACTGACACATCTTAGGTTTGCTGACGACATTATCATTGTAGCTTCGTCTTTAGACCAGCTGAAAAACATGCTTGAAGACCTACAGCAAGCCTCAAGTAAGATAGGCCTAAAGATGAACATGGCCAAAACCCAATTTATGAGTAAAGACGATGTGGACCACATTGTGGTAAACGGACAAAAAATCCAGCGAGTGTCTCAATACACGTACCTTGGACAAATGCTCACACTAGACAAAAACTCCCAAGAGGTAGAGGTGAAGAGGCGGATCCGACTGGGATGGGCTGCATTCGGGAAGTTGGATGACGTCTTTAAGGGAAAACTACCAATGAGCCTCAAACGTAGAGTATTTGACCAATGCGTTCTTCCCGTAATGACCTACGGCTGCCAGACCTGGACCCTCACTGCAAAATGCATGTATAGTCTAAAAGTGGCGCAACGGGCTATGGAACGGTCCATGCTAGGCATCTCCCTAAGAAACAGAGTACGCAACACCGAAATTAGGAAGCGCACAAAAGTAACAGACATTAGCAGAAGGGTCGCTACTCTGAAGTGGAAATGGGCAGGTCACATAATATGCCGTAGGGAGGACGGAAGATGGGGCCGAAAGCTACTGAACTGGAGACCGTGGATGGGACGCAGAAAACAAGGCAAACCAGCTGCCCGTTGGAGTGACGACATCGCCAAAGTTGGAGGCCCATTATGGAAAAGAATTGCACAAGACCGAGAAGCTTGGCGTGCATTAGAGGAGGCTTATGTCCTGCAGTGGATTGACTAAGCTGGAAAAGAATGAATATTAAAAATGTGAAAAGACAAAACTACAACACCCGATGGATAAATTAACGTCAGTCGGCTATAAGAAGCCCGGGGCAAAAGTTACTTACATCCATACTAATATTATAAATGCGAAAGTTTGGATGTGAGTTTGTGAGTTTGTGAGTTTGTGAATTTGTGAGTTTGTGAGTTTGTGAGGATGTTTGTTACTCAATCACGCAAAATCTACTGGACGGATTTCGATGAAATTTGGTACAGAGGTAGATAATGACCTGGAATAGCACATAGGCTACTTTTTATCCCGGGAAAAAGCACTGTTCCCGTGGGAAATTCACGCGGGCGAAGCAGCGGGCAAAAGCTAGTACATACATATTATCACGCCTTTTTCCCGTGGGGGTAGGCAGGTAAGTTACTTATATAACTAGTAATAGCTGAATATGGTCACGATATGCATAAAGAGAAAGAAACAAAGCCTACAAATGTGAGCATATTCCCTGGCTACGAACATCCTAATTCCCAACACAGAAAAATCACAAAAGTCCACAAAAAAGCGATCCTCCACAAAATCAGTATAATCAGTGGTCTACCGACCCAGACGTTACCGCCGCCCCGCGGGATTCGAATCCGCTGCCTCAACTTTCCCGTGGCGGATTCGATTTGCCCAGGATAAGGAGGGTCGAATATTTTCATATTTCATGGGGCCCGCCGGTGCCCTAATAAGATTATCAGGGGTCTGTTGGATTGCAGCGGAATGCCGACGAAATTGTGACGATTAAATGTAAAAATTCTATCTAATTATTTTCTTTGTACTAAGTTTGGTGTTGGTCTTTTGAAATTGTTGTTAAATGTTAATAACTTGAGTAACAGTTCAGTTAAATGAGTGCTTTTATATAAACTTTCATTCCCTAATGCAGCCCCAAATATATTTTTTTAAAGTAGCATAATATTCTGTCTAGCTTTTAACTATATCAATACTAAATTTCAATCTTTCAATCACAAAGACACTTGATTCGGTTGTGCGCCTATTAGACTACCTTTGTTATCTAAAACGGTATAATTAAAACATTAAAATTGGTCCAATGGTAAGAATCCGCCCATGTAAACGTAATAGCTTGACTTACGGGCGAAAACGTGGGTAAAAATATATGAGAGTTTTGCGCACGTTATGAACAACATTTTTAAATTGCTTCGGTTACAAAGAAAGCGACCCACTTAAACTAGCCGAGTTAAACAAATAACACAATGCAATTCCAGCTATTCTACAAAGGAAAGGCTCAATACAGTCTAGTACCTATAACAATGTGACAAAGACTAGCTACGCCCCGGGGCTGTACGCCCGTTGGAATTTTGAGACACAATTAAATGTGAGTCTATGTGCTATTTCAGGTCCTATGCGTATATTAAATTTCATTCAAATCCGCTCAGTGGTTGAGGTGTGCTTGAGTAATAAACATCCTCACGTCCACGCTAACTTTCCCATTTATATTATTAGTAAGACTGTAAGATCAAGACCGGTTGTTGTGGAAATCCTTGGGGGAGGCTTTTGTCCAGCAGTGGACGTCTTTCGGCTGAGAGAAGAAGAAGAAGATCAAAATTAATAATATTTAAATAAAAGAAGTTGACATTTGTCGTGAATTAGTTGAACTATGCGATGACTGACTTAAGCGTCAACTCGTGAACGATGCAGAGGGTCTGCCAGTACGAGCATATATTTAACTTCTCTACCTTTGAACTTATAAGCAAATTGTTACTACGTAATAACACAATTAAATAAATTGTAACATTAATAACTGGGTAATAATAGCCTTAGAGAATAGCTAGGCAATACAAAAGGCAATTTCAGTCATTGCACAAAGCAATGGAGCTAAGCTTATATTACCTCTATATGAATGCGACACTAACAATTTATAAAAGACTGTGTTGCAGCCAACAATAGCGAGCCGGTATGAAGTTATTTATCAGAAGGTAGGGTCCTGCCGTTTCAGTCTTATCTTCCGCTATTCAATACTATTCTTGTGATACAGTGTAGCTTTGAATTGGGAATTGTGAAGACGCAATAAAAGTTTATTCCTTTGGTCCTGTGTCACATAGGTATATTTTATTCTGAGAGTATTGGCTTACAAAATCAATGGTTCATCGGCTTTGATCAAGTGGAGTAAAAGTTTCAGCACAGATTAAGAGCCCGCACTAGGCCAACGAAAACTAAGATTTGCCCCCGATACCCGCTACCCAGTTCGCCCGCACGCATCCAATCCGCGTTCTAAATAAATGCTCGCGGGGTCGCGGGCGGCGCGGCGGCTCAGAGTCGGATGGTTAAAGCATGCGGGCAATTATACGTATTATTTTTTTAAAAGCTTTATAAAAAGATATTTAAAAAAGTAAGTAACATAAGCCCTGCCTTATCTATAGAGTAATTTATACAAAAATTTTCAATCTTTATTTTAATGTATTGCTTGAATAATAGCAGTTTAAAGTGTTAATTATAGATGATTTGGAGGCAACTTCGCAATTTTTTTCTATCGAGAAAATTTTATGCAATCGTGTTTTTGAGTAACATAATCCCTCGGGCTAATCCTGAAGTTTGCTATATCTTAATTTTACATTCAGTTTTACATTAATGTAGATATTACAGACGATCATGTGAAGCAATCTAGCCTAGTACGGGCCCTTAAGACTATTTTTTTTTTTTATAACATAGGGCGGCAAACGAGCAAGCGGGTCACCTAATGGTAAGTAATCACCGCTGCCCATGGACAACCACAACACCAAGGTTATCGTATAATTTGTTTAATTGTGAATTTACATCACCATATACCTAACTGAGACACTGTGGAGGCTGATCTGCGTGAGCTGGGAGCGGTCAATTGGAGAGCCATCGCGCAGAATAGGAGTCTATAGCGCTCTCTCGTATCGGAGGCCAAGATACACTTTGGGGTCACTGAGCCAGCGGAGTAAGTAAATAGATACCTAACTAGTTTGCACAAAAAAAGTAATCAATGAAATATATAATCAATGAGTTATAGAGTCGATTGAAATAAGTAGTTCAATACATAACAAAATATTTGAATTGGTGAAATAGTAGGCGAAACAAAGAAAATATTACGAATTGGTATGAATGTGAAAATTATGGAAATTGGAAGTTGGGATTGGAAAAAATACGTGACATGCTTTTGCACTTAGTTTTCTAGTAGCGATTCGTGAGTTTTTGATTGAACTACCTAATTTGAATGCAGTCAAAGTTTTTACAGTCACCTTGCACGGAAAACTCTTCACGGACCTCTATGTGTCGGTATGCCGGCCATTTTGCTTCCATGCTGGTCTGGTAGTGAACAATAAAGCTTAGAATGTGCCATAAAAGACTCGTAGGAAGAATAATAAGATAGTAATGCCTCCAAATTTGAAAGTGATAAAGCAAGGTGTACGTTACCAAAAAGGGTGCTTTTTAACAAGTTGCCTATAGAGTTAAAGGCTATAATAAATATTCGAACACAATATTTTTTGTTAACGAATAAATAAATAAAATAAAGTTGCTCCTTTACCTGCGCAGATTGTAAAAGTCAATAAAGGGAATGGGTTTTATTGTAATTTGAACTTGATGGTCTAGCAACCTGTCACATCTTCATTCCACCAATAAGCCACATGGCCATCACCATCCAGCTAAACTCAGGCTCTGTCTACGCCTGTAAGGTACGCCTCTATGTCTGCAAAGTATAAATACCTCATAATGTATCTGTACTGTAAAATTTCATTATAAAATTCGTCTTAAAAACGCTTGCATAGGATGCAGTTTGAAAATCAAAATCAAAAAATTTCCAGGCAGTCAATAGGCACTTTTCACGCCATAAACTAATTACAGAATTGTATTGTATTATCAATCTCAAATTTACAAACTACTAGCATTTGCAGCACTAGTTGTGGCTGCAGTTTCAGCCGTTCGTTAAATCTGAAAGGATGAGACCGCAGAGAAACCCTCTAGTATCTATAAATAAATTAAGCCGACTGAAGGTCTATGTATCGATTCTGCTTCAACCAACAGGTATTCATTTCCCGCGGGAATTATGGGAATTCTGTACTTCGTTACCATCAATGCGAATACCAATGTTTCATAACGTAAGAACCTTGTACGAAAAATTATGAGAAAACAAAAAAAAAAAATCGGTAAATTCGTTCTCATGTTATGAAGTGACCAAGATAAATAGAGGTGTACATTTTAAATATAGGTAGATAACATTTAAATGATCATTCTTATTGAATAATTTACTTTCAGTGTTTTCATCCGGAAAATTGACATCATATGTTTTATTACACGCGACGCGCGAACAAAGGGTGGCGATACGTTTTTGATTGTATTTTATTCACATCTTCAACCGGCCAGTTACTGTCGTTTTACATAATGTTACTCGTTTGATAACAATTTATCTCTTTATTTTGATTTTGTATTATTTTGATGAAGAAAAATACTTACAGTTTTTCTTTTGTTTATAAACAAACTGTAAAAATCCCTGATTATTTTTGACATTTTACCAATCCTGGTATGCATTTTAACAAGTAAATCAGTTTTACTTGGTATTATTATAAATCAACAATGTATAAACGAGCACAATGCATTTTCGTTCTTGATTCCCGTATAATATAATAAATATGTGACCAATATAAAATATTACGTAGTAATTGCTTGAAAGCCGTGTTATTTCCAATGCAAAATCAATAACAATAATTAAATTTACAACAAAATGGAACTTACCATTGAAACTGTTACCGTAAACTGACAAAGGGTGAAAACAAAACACCACTGTTTTACAGAAATATCGCAAAGGCCACGAGATAAACCTAGCTCATCACCATACACTTACTTACGAAATATTTGTTTATGTTTAAAACACAGTCACAAAAACACGCGTCGTGTAAATTAAGCGTGACGCGACGTGCGTGCGTCCGATCCTGGCTGTAAAGCCGTACTGGCTGGAGCTTGTAATCGTCGCCACGAGCCACCCCCGCCCGCCCAACGCTCTTTGTCTCCACACCCCCCCACTGTGACCGTGTAAAACAAATCTGGGATGCTGCGATCTCTTATCAATTGACTCGGCTTGAGGTGGATGTGATAATTTCTTTGTCGTTGGCCCGATCGAGTGTGTTATTTGAGATATTTACTTTTTATTCGCTGACTTTAACACGGTAAATTTCAGCGTCGCCGTTTAGATCCTTATTCCTTAATATTTTTTTGAGATGTTTTTTATTGGTTGGCCTCATAGGAATATAGGAAAATGGATTATATTAAAGATTCTTTAACTTTTATTTAACTATCATTATTTGGAATTTTATCATATATTTTGCCTTCTTTAAGTCTATATGCTATGAAAAGAAGATGTAGGGCATTCAAACTTTTCCCCAATGTATATGCAATTCCATTGAAACGTTAGCAGCAACTCTAATGTGCAATACGCACAACCCAGCAACTATAAATCATTATTTTTAGGGTTCCGTAGTCCGACAAGGAACCCTTATAAGATCGTTCAGTCAGTCCGTTCGTCCATCCTAGTCTGTCACAGCAGAATATCTTCTACGTTTATGGACTGATTTGCATGTTACTTGGTTCGAGGATACTTCACAATTTCACATATAGAATAGATCTCGTTTTTAAAAATACAAAAAATTAAAATTACCCCTTTTTAAGGGTACCTCCCCATACATGTAAAGGGGGGGTGAATTATTTTTTTGAGTGCACCCCCTTGTGTGGGGTATCGTTTTTTTAAATTAAATTAAAAAAAAAAAATTTATGCGTGGTCCGACACGCACAATATACCTAAAGCATGAAAGTTTAGTTTTTCAAATGAAGATAAATTTTTCAATTCATCGAAGCAAAGCTTTGACCAAAACTAGTGTAGTTATAATTATGCCATAATTATGGCTCCAATTTCCCGTTCCCAGGGTCATAATTAGCCTAATTTTATCAACTCTGCCGGCAAAGCGTGCTATTTTATATTAAATTAACTAATTGATTAACGACGCCGACGTTATTATATTTTCGGATAACGTTAACGGTTATTACCGAATAATTTGATTATGGTTGATCAGCCTTTATCATCGATAGATATTGAGTGCTTACTTTATTAAATGGAATAAAAAGATATTACAACCAGGAAGTAGGTTGTTATACTTAGTTTTCTGTAAATTGGGTAATACAAATTATGTTCAATTATACTTCAATATCACATCCTCGAGATTTAATATCAAGTAGTACGTGTTTTTCCATGTACTTCGTCCACATAATACAAAGCATATATTCTATAAATAAATAAGAACAAAAATTATGTGGACCTTCGTCCACATAATTTTTGTTCTTATTATACTACTATTCTACATGGAAAAACACGTACTACTTGGAATTAAATCTCTTCGGATGTAATATTTCGTATAATTTGGTTGAAATTCACTTAGGTAAGTTCTATTAACCATAAAATATTAGTAATGATTAGTGTGTTACTTTTCATTTATCTTTTTTCATTCGAGTTACTTAACTCGGTAGTTCAATAACCCAAACAGGATCTTGGCCTCCGATACCAGAATTCGCCACTCTTCCCTTCTCTGCGTCACTTTCTGCAGTCATTCGAGTACCTGGTTTATTTTTGTAATGATAAAAGCTCGTCCGTTTCTTGGAAAGACGGCGAGACGTAGACGGGTACTTTGCAGACTGCCCGTTAAAAGCTGTCAGTGGGGACAAATAGAGAACGAAGGTGACTTTGCCCGCCCAGTTTAATAAAGTATGTTAGCACTAGCTTTTGACATAGGCTTCACACGTCAATTTAGTTCTTCACCTATTTCACTCCCGGCCCAAAGGATCAACATTTATTTTCAAAATTTCAAATCTCTACATTACAGGTTTTCGGCTGTATTGATGTGTCGTAGTTCTAAAAAATCCACTTTGAATAAAATCCTGGATCAAAGATTAAATTGACATAAGATTGCAAAAAGATCCATCAATGGATCTTTGCAATGGATTTAAGTGTATCGAGTGTCAGTTAGTCGGTCAACGTCCAATTTTATATAGGTAAACGAAATTTTAGTAACATTAAATGCATAAAAATTAACTTTTAAATGCATTACTGAAATCATTTAAGCCCTTTACATACGCGCCGCCGCTCTGATTCAGATTTAAGCCAGTTAAGGAGCTTTGGCTGCATAAACCGAATAGTTTGGATAACTATATTAATCGCGTTTATTATTTTAAAAATATGCGTATATCTCAAAAACGGCTGAAACGATTTTGTTGCGCAACTACAAAAATTCCATGGATAGTTGCTACACGTATTCTTAATATCATCAAAATTAATTCAACGGTTCGAGAGTTATCGCGGAACAAACAATGTGTTGAACAACTTGGCCCAACTTGAATTATAAAATATTACAATTACATTTGATGTTTAAAAACGTGTGTTTTTTTCTTAATTGAGTTGGCTACTTATTTGTTTATTTAATAGCTGATACGGACCAGTCTATTCATCATAAAATTTTCATCATAAAATTCAATCATAAAATTAGGTATCTCATCATTATATTTGAAACTGAATAGAAATAATCAAACATCAAAAATGTGACCCTTCTGTACCGATAAAAGCGTCCTGTCTATTTGAATCATTTCGAAAATGAGACACATGAAAGGCGATCTTCAAATCAGAGCCGGACAGGCTTCAATACAGGTCCAAACAACCTCCACTCAGCTGCAATCTGGTGCCATCTTACATACATATTTACTGTACTGTATACTGGGTGAAACGCTCCCATATTGACTGATTGGACGCGGCCTGTGACCAGCACTCCCAATTAGTCAGTATGGAATGGAATAGGGGCTTAGATCCTGTCAATAGAACTGTTATAATTTCCATTTTATATGCACAGAAAGAATTTTTGAAATCGGACTGGTATTTTTATAGGTTAACGCGTTCAAACGAGCAACATGTACGAGTATCATAAAATAATAGCGTTCTATCTCTATTTTGCACGGGTATATATTGTACCTATAGACTATCCGAAAGAAACTATCCAAATGTTAATGAAAACCGCATCAAAATCAGTTGTGTAGTTCAAAACATCACCGATTTTATTTTACACCAAGTCAAGTATTGATGAAGAGAATGGTAGTGCTACGATTCATATCGTAGCACTTCGTAGCACTTACGTAGGTTGATTATTGTAGCGTTGCTACGAATTTGCTACGAAATTTGGTCGTAGCCGTTTAGTCGTAGCACACGTTTTCCTACAGTAACTGTATACCATCAAGTTATTTTTTTTAAAGTACTTGGATGTTGCCTAGCATTCATTGGAATAACTAATAGGCAATATTACGCGAAGCTTGACGCAGATGGCAGCACAAGCATATGCAGTAAACAAACCACCCGTTGCCATGCTGCACAAGTCAATGTCATTTGTCGTGCTTTGAAAAACTTGTCACTGACACTATAACCTGTTCACTTTTTATGCTTGTGCTGCCGTGATAATATCGCAGTATAATTCCCTATTAGAAGATGAATTTCACAGAGTATTAAATAGATGTAAATAGTCGAAAATTTGTAAGTAGGTATATTTAGATATTATATTTTATGTGTCTTTGTCTTCTCTTTCACCCAAAAATATTAGGTAAGTACTTGGATTCCGTTGAAATTTAGTAGACAAATAAAGTAGAACCTGGATTGATATAAAAAAATACAATATTGATTCATTCTGTTGTATTTCTTTTTATAAAAGATGGGTTTGCTCTTGACCACAATTTTGCCTGAGGACAGAGATGAAGTCTACGGTGTAGCGAGATATTACAGAAAACTCATCGTAGTACAAAGTGGATCAACCCATAATATTGAAACCAAAATGTTTACTAAAAACCAAAATGGATGTATATTTCATCGATTTAAACCTACAGTACTAAGATTTTAATAAACGTAAGAAATTCTCATAAATATCCCACCAACTACATCAGACACGTCATAATAGCACCCTCCAGTTATTGTTCGAGGAAAACTGGTAAGTGTCGCGACAGGTGACGGGCGGCACGCAGATGTATTGTAGCTAGATATCGCATGAGGACTAGAAGCTCAGTAGCACGTATTATTAATATCATCGAAATTAATTCAACGGTTCGATAGTTATCTCGGAACAAACATACATACATACAAACGGTGTTTTTGCCTCAACTTGAATTATAGCCCTCGCGTATTTTTTTTTTTTTTGTAGTGCAGTTTCGTAGTTTTTCTTTTTTCTTAGAATTTTTTTGTAACTTTATTGCACAATTGCACAAAAACACATATAAACAAAATACAATGTCCATAACAGATAATATTGCAATGCGACGAACCTATCCCACAAAGGGATCTTTCTTCAGTATTTTACTTATTGTGACAGGCACATACCGTGCTGCAGATCCGAAGGGCAATAGTAATTTAATGTAATTAGTTATTTATTTAATTTTAATTTTATGAATATTATGTAATCTTGACTTGTATAATTTAATTTCAAGAAAATGATATGTATTTTTTATGGTTAGAAAGTGACCTGAAGAAAAACAACATTGACCCTGAGATGACTCAGAATCGCCAGTTCTGGAGAAAAGTGGTTAGGAGAGCCGACCCTAATTAGGCCGGTGGAAGAAGAGAAGAAACTGACATGTATTTAATTAATGTAGTTAATGGGTCTCTGTAACCTGAATTAAACTGATTTTATTTTTTAATTTTTTTTTTTTTTACAAACAAGCGGTAGGTATTAATAGCTACAGGTGCACGGAGGTTTTTCAAAAACACAGAGTTGAATTTTAATGTTTATTGATGCGCACAGTATGGCAGTTGCGATAGGAATGAATTCAAAAATCATAGATGAGAGTTGTTTTGAATTCATCCCCACCGGTACATTATAAAAATCGATACAAACTATAAGAAGTTACATTTTACAAAAATGCTTAGTTACAATTAATTTATGTATTTTATAATTATCGTTACATAATAATTTTTGTTATTAAAGTAATATTAGTTTGAATTAAATAGTACTTAATGCAATGTTTACATCACGAGACAACTTATGCGTCAACTGACGAACTTTTAATATATCACTAAATTATTACAGTTAGTATTTATCAAAATCCAACAAGTATATATATCGAAATCTAACATTCGACCATCCTGACATTAAGTTTGTCCTCAAACTTATGCGCTATTTAAATATATAAGCTTACTCTAGCGATATCAGAAATCAAGAGCTGCTAGGCTCGTAAAGTGTATCTGCCTCATGACGACAGTTCTAGAAAATTCTGTTTACAGTGAACTCCTCATCTTGAAATTAACAACTATCTAGTTGCAAAACTCCACGACCGTCCACATACCAAATAGTCACTTATCTCCATCTGCAGTCGACCCGTCATCAAAAAATGAACAGCTGTCATACCGCTGCAAATTTCCCGACCGTGCCAACCTTCCAGACCGTCACCTATCTCCATCTGCAGTTGACCACTCATCGAAAAATGAACAGCTGTCATACAGCTGCAAATTTCCCGACCGTGCCAAACTTCCAGACCGTCACCTATCTCCATCTGCAGTTGACCTCATCGAAAAATGAACAGCTGTCATACAGCTGCAAATTTTCCGACCGTGCCAACCTTCCAGACCGTCACCTATCTCCATCTGCAGTTGACCCCTCATCGAAAAATGAACAGCTGTCATACCGCTGCAAATTTCCCGACCGTGCCAACTTCCAGATCGTCACCTATCTCCATCTGCAGTTGACAACTAGTTAATAAGTCAAGAGCAATAATATTGCATCCAGACTTCCCAACCGTATCAATCTCCAGACCGTCACCTACCTATCTCTCTCATTTACAAAAATCAACCATTTAATTTATTCTATTTTATGATATTATCATTAACAAAAATATGACATGCACAAAAAAAAGATTACTTAATATTCTTAAGTTGTAGCAATTATACATTAATGATATCAAATAACATTATTCAAATCAACATTTCTTAATGTAATAAGTTGTTCTAATACCTAAATCACATCAAATACAATAAAATCACATAAGTAACTTATTATGTTATTTTCATTTATACCAGTTTTAAATATTTAATAATATTTTTATCAACTAGAAATTTATAAGTTATAATAATAACTATGAAATTATAAACTAATCATTAAGTCATAGACTTATCCCTCACTCGCCAAGACCGATCCTTCGTCAGAATCAAAAGTACCTCCATTTGAGGTGCTTTGACTAGAAATTGCCATCCAAGGCTGGACTGACTTAGCCGATATGAACTGAAGTTTTAACTTTTAATTTAATCTCTAAAATTCAGTAAAGTTGATACAGCCTATTTGAGATAACTTTTGAGCGAAAGAAATTCGGTACTTATCAATTAAATCATAAACCTTTTCCATTTGTTCAACAAATACATTTTGGTTGATTGGTATATATTTTCTCTTTTTTAATTGGTTCTAAAAATTTGATCTTAAATACTTTAAACCACAACAATTAAATAAATGTGGGTAACAATTCCATAAAATATTTTCAAATAATCTAAATCTTAGTTATTATTGGGAGGGGTAATATGGGGTAACTCCGTCAAATTCTGGCCTACTAAAAGAGACGTATCTAGGTATATAATTGTTCTTTAAAATTTACGCAACAATCTCAGCTTTAACAGAATCTATAAAAAGTTCAATTTGAAAATGGTATATTCACATTATCAACACTATGAATTGAGGGTAAGTTTTTACTAATAGTCACTATAATTTAATTACTGTTTCTTAAATTTAAAATGTGCAATCGCTTCCCAGATCAATAAAAAAAACTCTAACTGATGAATTTAAATAATAAAAGCCTGTTACGGGATGGTATACCTACTGTCAATAAACATTTCTCATTCTTCATTATTTTTTTGACTCATTGTTTTTATCCTTGCAATCGGGAACAGAATGTCCAAATCGTCTGCATCCCGTACACTTAATGATCGGTTTAGGACATTGTGGCACTTTATGGCGTTTTTGTTTACAGTTACAACAAAATCGATCACATTGTTCTGGGAAGCTATTGAATTAGATATCGTTTTATCATTAGATTTATCTAAATTACTTTGCTTATTTTTGTTCCAATTAGTACTTCTAGAAATATCTTTTTGTTCTTTACAAACGTCTTTTAAAAATTTCAGTAAGTCTTCCGGTTCAGTAAATCGTGCCGAAGATGCACCAGCCCGGATCGTTCGATCGTCAATGCCGTGAATAATACTGTCTATAGCTCTTTTACCAGAAATGTCGCATGCGTTCAATAACATCACTTTATCATAATAGTATTCCTCTAAATTTTCACCATATTTAAGTCGTCGCTCGAGCATTTCTGTCAAAAGGACGCCGTAATTTGTTTCAGTTGGAAAAGCTTTGTGCAAAAGAATTTGCCACTGTTGCCATGTATGAGAAATTGAAATTTGCCCTTCGTACCAGCGTTTCGCATTACCTACAAGCTTAGGAAGCGCATAATGCATGATTTGCGTTTCGTCCCAACGATATATCACGGCACACTCATTAACTTTCGCTAACCATTGGTCTATTCGATGATTTTTTATAGACGGATCAAATTCCGGTATCATGTTCTTATTAGAGTGAATTGCTGACGAAAAACTCGGTTTGGCAAGCGATTGTAACAACTGAGACAGATTTTCAAAATTTAATAAAAAGTTGGGGGTAGACGAAACAGTATTGTACTCACTAGACGTTGTGGGTTGTTGTACATTGCTAGCATACCCGGATGACATCGGCCCGTCCACTGGAGGGACTGGAGTCGAGGGTTGCGGCTGCAGCAGCTGGTTTACGCTGCTAGCAGCGGCGGACGTCACAGGCACGTCCGCTGCCACCCCCGGCAATGGCGTACTTGTATCTCGTCCGGTCGCAGATTGTCTTGATCGTACTGAATTCGATCTTCTGCAGCTACCAGTACTATCCCGTCCGGTCGCAGAATAAACAGTCACTGGTTCTGGAGTACAATCTCTTGAAACTTGGAGGTCGTCTCGTTTAGACGATTTGCGGCGTTTTCTTCGAACATCAGGGCTCGAACAGTTATCTGAAGACTGCTCGCTTGAAACATGCCGCCTATTCTTGGAATGACGGGAGCGTTTAGATTTCTTTCCCATTTTGGAGCGCAGTTCCACTTCTGATAATAGCTACAGGTGCACGGAGGTTTTTCAAAAACACAGAGTTGAATTTTAATGTTTATTGATGCGCACAGTATGGCAGTTGCGATAGGAATGAATTCAAAAATCATAGATGAGAGTTGTTTTGAATTCATCCCCACCGGTACATTATAAAAATCGATACAAACTATAAGAAGTTACATTTTACAAAAATGCTTAGTTACAATTAATTTATGTATTTTATAATTATCGTTACATAATAATTTTTGTTATTAAAGTAATATTAGTTTGAATTAAATAGTACTTAATGCAATGTTTACATCACGAGACAACTTATGCGTCAACTGACGAACTTTTAATATATCACTAAATTATTACAGTTAGTATTTATCAAAATCCAACAAGTATATAAATCGAAATCTAACAGTATCTAGACTATGATATATCTGTGTGGGCGGCACATCAAAGCGTCAGTTGCTAGGCGACGCGGCACGCGGTGTCACGTGTCGATCACACAGCAAATTACAATTTAGCTATAATTGTATAGTTGCTGTTATTTGCGGCTTCGCCCGCATCAAATTGGCGAACCGGTTGCTTTTATCAGATTTTGGAAGCAATGGTCTTTACATAAGTTGTAGATTGAATTTGGCTGAAGCGAGGGTAACTCAGTAGGCTAGGTGCTGCAATTTTATTTTTTCTTATTGCTACTTCTTGAAAAACTCCTACTAAAATACTGCATAATTTGAGAGGGACTGTATTTAATATACTGTGAAGTATGACAATAAACTAGAGTTCATAACATTTTTTCCGTAACTAAATTAAATTAGAAGTGGCAGGATGTTTTGCCAGCATAAGCATGCGCTGATTGAAGCAACCTTATAGGAGCGTAGCAAATTAAAACAATATTAAAATAGGAACCTACCTCGAGTTTATATTAAAATGGCGATAGTCCGTGCAGTTCATTCAATCATACTTTTTGAATTTTAGAGACGTTTCGTCATAAATTGTATTAATAAAAAATAAAATAAATAATTTTGTTAAAAACTTTCAATGAGACTTTTCATTTTGAGGTTTTATATCAATACTAGCTTTTGCCCGCGGCTTCGCCCGCGTGAATTTCCCACGGGAACAGTGCTTTTTCCCGGGATAAAAAGTAGCCTATGTGCTATTCCAGGTCATTATCTACCTCTGTACCAAATTTCATCGAAATCCGTCCAGTAGATTTTGCGTGATTGAGTAACAAACATCCTCACAAACTCACAAATTCACAAACTCACAAACTCACATCCAAACATTCGCATTTATAATATTAGTATGGATTATTCAGACACATCCATACCTGAAACAAAGAAAAAATAAATAATGAATATCTCTCTCTCTCTCTTTGTCTCAGCCGAAAAACGTCCACTGCTGGACAAAGGCCAAGGACAAGGATTTCCACAACGACCGGTCTTGCGCTGCCCGCATCCATGCACGCCCCGCGACCTTTACGGTCATATTACATTTTTAGGACGACCGAATTGTTATCAATGTGGGACGAAAAACAGTAGGTCGAACAAAGAATAAACCGATGCAACTAGAATGTGCAGTTTAACGGTCGCCGGCGCCGATTTGTGATCTCTTGCGTTTGACCTGCATTTTGTCTTCTCACAGTGCAATTTGTCGTGTCGCAACAAATTTATAGTCGCCTCGTGAGTGGCTGCTTTACAAGCAGTACATATTATTATATGTCGCGCAGCCATGCTATTGTTACGCATTGACAACTACAGTCGTGATTGATGAGGCCATTGAGTGATAAATTGACAATAGTTTTACTTAAACCCGCGACTCCACTCGCGTAGAAGCTCAGAATATAAATATTCAGGGTAAACTGTTGGTTCTGAAATAATAAATTCGTTCCGAGATTATAAATTGGTCACCCATCTCGTAACCGAATATTAAATAAGCATGTGTGGTGTCTCTCTCCAGATTATCGGCTCATAGACGCGCGTGCCCTTTCTCCACCGTCGTATCCAGCTGACTGGGCTGCCTACGACCGCACATGCGCTAGAGATGACATAATGCTTCCTTCTCTTTCTCTCACATACACTACATCCCTTCCTTATTTTAATATTTTTTGTTTAATGAAGTCATTTTTAGGTTCTAACTTTATCAATTTATTAACATCATGACTTCTGGTCACATGACTGAAAGTTAATTATCAACTACAATTAATTATTTTAAATTCTGGTTAAACACCAAATTTCTGATCATCTTTAATTACTACCATTTCTAAATTCTGTCCTTTCTAAATTCCATTTCTGAATTCGTTTCCTTGTTCATAGATTTCCATTCTCCCTTCACATATTCTTTAATGTTGCGTCTCAACTGCTATTGTTGCAGCGCAACATGTAAACCTTCTTTTTACCTCCTTTTTTTCATTTATATTTTTGGAAGCTGTCATAATAAATAAATCAATAAATCCAACAACATCGATACAGAACAAGACGTATTATTTGCATTTCATTAAACCCATAATTAACCAGACCAGCAGTCTCTTCAACTACGTATCAAGGGTATAATCAAGACTCCCGACGCCCACGTCAATGATTGGTGCAGGCAGACAGCTATCCTGTATAATTGTTCTGTACCTCCATATCTCTTGTTTCATCTTTTTGACTTCCGCATATTTACCGTTTTCAGACATAACCGTGAGGCGCTGTATCAAAATTAAGACTAAGTTTTCCCGTTTTAACGTAAAAACACACATTTTATATCTCTTACTTGCATGTCAACATCACATGTTCTTTGTCTTTTATCTGTGTACTCTCTCCCTTTTTCTTTTTTTTTTTTACGTCTTCTGCAATAGTATCTATCTATCTATCTATCGAATCTTGTATCCAAACCTTTGTAAGAATAACTCTACCGGTTTTTTGCAGTTACACTATATGGTGTGGTATTATACATATTCAAGTACTCAACCAATGCTTCTTTCCAGCTCTTTCTTTCTACTGGGCATAATAATAAAGTTATGGAAACCTGATGAACTGATGATCTAAACGGCTGAAAATCTCTTACATAAGCGAATCATTGCCTTATTGCTTATATCTTGAGATGCTTTAATTTCTTTGCACCGAATATAGATAGATAGATAGATAGATCAACACTTTATTGCACCATTTACAAAAGAACATACAAAAGAGACAAAATTAAATACAAAAATGAGCGCAAAGGCGGGCTTATCGCAAATGCAATTTCTTCCAGCCAACCTTTGGGTGGAAGGAAATATACATGACAAAAATGTAGGGTGCAGTAAACACTAAAGATAAAGGATAAAAAAATTAAAAATAAACTAAACATTGATAAAATAAATATACACAATCAGGACAATATGGAAATAAATAAAATTAAAGACTCAGATAGTGAGACTTTACCTGCTTTCTGAAGGATGACAAAGTTTGGGCCTTGCGGATATCAACTGGCAATGCATTCCACAAACGAGCAGCATGGACAGTAAAGGAGTGGGAGAAAAATTTGGATACATGATCAGGGACAACTAGGTATAAGGAATAGGCACTACGTATCTCACGATTACTGACCTCACTGAGAAATTTAAAGCGTTCTTTAAGGTAAAAAGGAGTAAAAGGGTTATAGAGAATTGAGTATAGCAATGAGAGGATATGTAGATTACGACGATGTCTAATAGGGAGCCACTTGAGTTGGGTACGAAAGGTTGAGATATGGTCATATTTACGCAAACCGAATATGAAACGTATACAAAAGTTTAGGAGGCGCTCAAGTTTATTAAGTTGCTCTTCAGTGAGATCAAGATAGCAGCAGTCTGCGTAGTCAAGTATAGGGTGGAGTAAGGATTGAGCAAGCGTGATTTTAGTCTCAGTGGGAAGGAAATTTTTGATCCTCCTGATAGAACCAGCAGCAGCGAACAATTTAATAATAAAAATATAATAATAATAATATAATTATAAATATAATAATAATATAAATATAATAATATAATTTTAATTTAATTTACAATATAGTAGGTAATCAAACACTACCAAGTAAGGATCACTTGATTAGGATATCAGATAATTGGGTAGGTGATCCTTTCCTTTTGAGTAGGTGTGGTGGATTCGGTGCCAATATTAGTGTGCATTGTTTACAAGTCCGTACTATATACACTTCATAAACTTCATATGTTCTTAACCACCACCAAAACTTTGCTCTTAATCTTAACTTCGTTGTGGTCATTACATGATGGCCCTCGTTTTTCAAATTAAGATAAATTAATAGAACTGAATAGTTTGTAGGTTAATTTTAATGCGCTCATCTTAGAACTACTGGTCCGATTTGAGAAATCCTTCTGTATATGATAGCAACATTCGTCATTCAATCATTCAGTAAGGCTTTAGAATATTCGTAATCCCGGAATTTCCACGGGAGCAAGGCCATATGGCAGAGCTAATAGTTTATATATCCCTTTACTGTATCATTCCACTTCTTGTTTAATTCACCCTATTTCAGTTTGTATGCCTGTGCAGAGCAACTACGCTCTGCTACCAGAAAATGTGCAGAGCAACTACGCTCTGCTGCCAGAAAATGTGCGCAGAGCGAATCCGGACAAACGAAGCGGCGGGAAGAATTCTGTACCGGAACTTCACCGGGAAAAAACCACCGGTAAAAAATAAGTACCGGGAAGAAATCTCCACGCGGCACCACGTTTGCCCGACTAAAACCTAAATAACTTAACGCAGTCTGCTACCACCGTAGCTTATGAAGGGAGCTACAGGGCCCTATATGATAACCTAACCTATAAATTAATTACACTTAAAAAACACTTACCAAGCTAAATCTTCTTTCTCTTCGGATCCAAACTTGAGTATCTTCGGGAAGGGGGAATTCCTAATCACCCTACCTAACCCTTGAGATCTCAATTCCCCAGGACAAATAAATAGATTTCTTCCCGTAGTTTCACTCGGGAACAGCCAGATGTGAACAGCCAGCCACGTTTCACCTCTCACAAGAAAAAGTCACCATGACGGGTACACAAACACAAAGTTCAATAGTTATTTAACAAACAGGAAATTCACAAACACAACTCAAGCTAATTAGCAATCAAAGAACGCGGAACCTCTCGCGTATTAAAAATCAAACCGATATCGCATAGGACAATTGCGACCGTCCGCGAGCCATTCGCGCTAGCAGTGTGAAAACCCCGAACGCCCTCTGGCGGCAGCAATGCGAAACGCCTGCGTTTAGTTTTACCCAATATATTACAAACATCCCCGTCCCGGTCTGAGAAGCAGACCGCTAGCTTACTCTACGGGAAGGCGGGCGAGAGAGGTCACACCTCTCCTTAAAATCGAACCGTCGACCAACACCTCAGCCACACGCGGAGTGCCATCTCCGCCAAGAATCAAACGTAATATGCGAGCTCGTCGCCAAAGCAATGAGGGCAAATTTGCCTCTTTTAACAATACTAAATCACCCTCCCTGGGAGGCTCAGTCCTGTCTGTCCACTTCACTCTTTGCTGCAGCAAATGCAAATATTCAAGCGACCAGCGACGCCAAAAGTCCTGGCTCATTTGCTGCAACATTTGAAAACGCGACAACCGATATACGCGTTCATCCTTCCACGGGTATTCGGGCAGGGCATTCAACGGCCCTCCCACCAAAAAATGACCAGGGGTGAGAGCCTCCAAGTCATTTGGATCTGGAGATAGCGGACAGAGAGGACGAGAGTTGAGGACCGCCTCAACTTTACAAAACACTGTGGCCAGCTCTTCAAAGGTTAGAGCCGTTTCTCCGATAATGCGGCGGAGGTGGGTCTTTGCGGATTTCACAGCCGCTTCAAAAATCCCTCCCCAATGGGGGCAACTTGGGGGACTAAACTTCCAGGTTATTCCCCTTTGGGCAGCAATTTGACTTAAACTAGTACAATCTTTATCAATAAACACAGAAACATCCTTAAGATAATTTACAGTTCCTTTATAGTTTGTGCCATTATCCGACCTAATAAGGGAAGGTAGACCTCGACGCGAAACAAAGCGATCCAACGCGGCGACGAAGGCCTCCGTAGTCAGGGCCGATACCACCTCCAAATGGACAGCCTTGGTGGCCAAACAAACAAATACACACAAATAGCCCTTTACAATACGGGCATTACGAAAGGGAGAAGCCTTGATCGAAAAGGGACCGGCAAAATCGGTTCCAACGCCGTCAAACGGTCTCGAAGGTCGGATTCGATCAGCGGGCAAATCACCCATCTGTGGTTGCATCGTGGATGCCTTCAACCTATAACATGCAATACATCGAAACAGGACACTACGGATTGCTCTTCGGGCAGACAAAATCCAAAATTCGCGTTGCAAAATAGCCAACAAAGCATTGCACCCAGCATGGGCGTTACGAATGTGTCGATCAGACACCAAAAGCTGCACCAAGGGTCCGCCCTTGGGCAACAACAGAGGATGGCGAGTCTCATATGGAAGATCCGCCTTCCGGAGCCTGCCTCCAACCCGAAGAAGCCCATCCGAGTCGATGTACGGGTTCAAACGAGCGACCGCGCCCTTCAACTTAGCGCGTCCGTCGCGCAAAATACGAAGCTCCGACTCAAACCGTCCGGTCTGCACGACACGGACCCAATGCAACAATGCGCTCCGGCGCTCTTCTGCACCTGCAATCGGCTCCAACCGCTTTGCCTGTGGGTTTCTACAATTATGTATGAAACGCTTAATCCAACTGGTAACACCCAGAAGTTTATCCAAACTGCTATACCGAGCAAGTAGCCAATCCGGCTCCGACGTCGTCTCAGCGACTACAGCATGTACACGGAGCCCAGTCAAACTCAAAGAAGTAACATCTGTCTGACAGACAGGCCAAGAAGTTTCTGATCCCATCAGCCACTCTGGACCCCACCAGAGCGGGTGTGACACCAATTCTGGTGCCGTACAACCTCGGGAAGCACAGTCCGCTGGGTTAAGCTCTCCCGGCACATGTCTCCATGTTATATCAATTCCGATATTCTGGATTTGGGAAACCCGATTTCCCACAAAAACCTCCAAGGTATGTGGGGCCGCGCGCAACCATGCAAGCGCGACCTGGCTATCCGACCAGGCGAAGATGTCCCGTATCTCGACCGTGGCCGCCAGCTCACATGCAACGTGATGCAACAATTTAGAGAGAAGGTGAGCTCCACTCAACTCAAGCTTGGGAATAGTCAGCCTAGTCCTGATGGGGGCGACCTTGCTCTTCCCTAACAAAAGCGAGACATTGACCCGGCCATCGGCGTCAACTGTCCGCATATAGACTGACGCGGCGTAGCCTCGCTCCGACGCGTCACAAAAGCCATGCAGGCTGGCTCGATATTTCCCGGGTGGCAATATTCGACGAGGCAAGGCAATCCGATTGACTTCCTTAATCGATGAAAACAACTCGAGCCAATCATCCAATGGAGAGCCAAACAGCGGCTCGTCCCACGAGACGCCCAAAGTCCAAAGTCTCTGAAGAAGACACTTTGCAGAGAATATCACTGGACTGATCCAACCGCTTGGATCAAACATACGGGCTATTACGGACAACACCGTTCTCTTAGTCCAGACCTTTGGTATTTCCAAGTCCACTTGGAATGTAAAAATATCGGTTAGCGGCTGGTACTGCATGCCCAGCACCGCTATCCTGTTGGGATCATCCACATCCTCAAACAGGTGAGGGTTCTGTTGGTGATCCTCCGGGATCCCTTCTAGAACTTTAGGCTCATTAGACAACCACTTACGTAGCTCGTAGCCACCTGTCTTCAATATTTCAATCAATTCATCCCGCAGTAGGAGGGCCTCCTCAATACTTTGGGCTCCGGTGCACACGTCATCTACATACAAGTCACGTGACAGCACGGAAGCCCCACGGGGAAAGCGGATCCGTTCCCGCTCTGCCAATTCAAGCAATGATCTGATGGCGATATAGGGACTAGATTTCAAACCATACGTGTTTGTGTTGAGTTCATACACCGTCACAGGATCCTCAGGGCGCTCACGCCAGAGTATCAACTGGAATCGCCTGTCCTCAGGATGTATGACTGTCTGGCGGAACATCATCCGGATGTCCGCGCCAAAACCACTTGATGTCTTCTAAAGTTCAAGATGATGTCAATTATGTCCCTATGCAATTTGGGACCCGAATGCAAACACAGATTCAACGAAACCCCGTTCGAAGTGGGTGCGGACCCATCGAAGACGGTCCTCAATTTGCCTGTTGAGGCCTTCACCACCGCGTGGTGGGGCAAAAAATAATGCTCAGTTGAGCTCCAATCAACTCGAGCCGGAGACATGTGACCCAAATCCTCGTACTCGCGCATAAATTCAATATATTTATCGCGAAGTACGTGGTCACGCTGCATACGTCGCTCCATGGACAGCAGTCGTTTCTCCGCAAGCGCCCTACTTTGCCCTAGGCTAGGACGAGAGGCAACAAAAGGTAACCTAGTTACAAACCGACCGGAGGGCAACCTCTCCGTGGTTGATCGAAAGAAGGCTTCGCACTCAGCGTGTTCCGGATCCATCCTGGAACTCATAGGTGGCTCCTCCACCTCCCAAAACCTTTGCATGGTCTTGGCCAAGGACGCTGATGCGACGACCGGTGGCTCCTCCACGGTGCTATTATCAAACACAGGGCCCATCAGGGCGAAACCAAAAATCGTAGACACTGCCATCAGTGAAGACGAACCCAGAGCCTTCTGTGTACCCAACAAAATCCAACCCAATACGTCCGAGCCCAGGAGCAAGTCCACTGGGCCGGGATGAAAGACAAAGGGGTCGGCCAAATCCAGACCCGAAACCAAAGACAACACACCCGGCGGTATGTCTGTCGAGGGGTGCCAACCCGCAATGGTATCCATTACCATAGCCGAAGTCGTGATCCTCATTGTGGAGGACTTCAGCGAAGAAAAGGTGACAAGTGTCTGGCCCGTCAGACACTTCACTTGTATGCCACCAACTCCAAGAAGTGGCACAGGCGAGTCTTCCACGACTAAACCTAACTGGCGTGCCACTCGAGTGGTAACCAAACTGCTTTGAGCCCCTGAGTCCAACAGAGCTCTCAAATTAATGGCTTCCCCCACGACCCCATACGCGGACCACCGCGGTAGGGAGCAGAACCGTCCGCGGCTCTGTCCCAGCAAGGGAGCAAGCTAGTTACGGGCTCCCCACTCTCTCCAAACCAGGGGGCGCCACTGACCCGGATAATATGTCGGGCGAGTGCACATCCCCATCTGAGGGGGGCATAACCCGCGGCCCGGCCATACCTATGGTACGGCGGGTGGTACTCCAGCCGTGGGTACTCTCGTGCAGCGGCGGAGAAAACCGCTGCGGCTGCATGTGGTGGGTAGTGGTAACCCGCGTGGAGGGGGGTGTCCCCACTCTCACGTCCGATCTAGGGCCCCCGCCCATGGGGGCCCTATCCGGGGCCTGGCCAGCTACATACTGGCCATGACCTTGGGGCGCGTGGTCCCGGTCCGCCAAGACCCGCGCCGGTACGCGACCCCTCCCGAGGGGGTGCGACGAGCGAAGCCGCGTCCTCCGTCCGGTGGTGGAGGGCTTCGCGCAGGAGCGCCCCCGCCCATAGGGGACCCCTGCCTCAACATCCGGGTGCCATCCCCTGTTGCGGTTCATGCAAAGCATCGCGTGGTGCCGCCCACGGCATGCACTGCATGGTATGGCACTGGGACAGTCACGTGCATAGTGACCGCCCAAACAATAAAAGCAAAGTTCATGCCGCTTTGCCATGCGGCGCCGATCTTGTACTGGCAGTCCCTGCCAGTCCCTGCATTGCAGCAGGCTGTGGCCCATCCGACCACATTGCAGGCAGTCCGCGTCCCTCGCGACTGCTGCCGTGTGTGCAACCCGCGCACCAGCTCCACGCGGTGGCGGTTGCCGTCCCTGTTGGGGCCTCCCTCGCCATGAGGGTTCCAAGGGCCTACGTTCAGGCGCTCTGGATGGCGCTGAGTCCGTCATGGTATTCTCAGTAGCCCGTGCCTCAAACTCCAAAAACTTCACCAAGTCAGTGAATGTTGGTAGGGTGGTGCTATCCCGTTCCGCATTCTCGCGCTCAAATCGCGAGCGGATGTCATTGGGCAATTTGCCCAATACAATGTGCACCAACAAAAAGACCATTGGTCCACCGGCAGCCCCAGTGTGCGGAGCGCGTTACAGGCCACTGTAACGGGCGTGAGCAACTGCAGGCGCAACTGTGCCCTGTTGGCCACCTTGGGCAGGGCCATCAACTGTGCGGCGTGCGCATCCGCTAACAAACGTAAGTTTTGGTAACAAACGCAACTACGCTCTGCTACCAGAAATGTGCAGAGCAACTACGCTCTGCTACCAGAAAATGTGCGCAGAGCGAATCCGGACAAACGAAGCGGCGGGAAGAATTCTGTACCGGAACTTCACCGGGAAAAACCACCGGTAAAAAATAAGTACCGGGAAGAAATCTCCACGCGGCACCACGTTTGCCCGACTAAAACCTAAATAACTTAACGCAGTCTGCTACCACCGTAGCTTATGAAGGGAGCTACAGGGCCCTATATGATAACCTAACCTATAAATTAATTACACTTAAAAAACACTTACCAAGCTAAATCTTCTTTCTCTTCGGATCCAAACTTGAGTATCTTCGGGAAGGGGGAATTCCTAATCACCCTACCTAACCCTTGAGATCTCAATTCCCCAGGACAAATAAATAGATTTCTTCCCGTAGTTTCACTCGGGAACAGCCAGATGTGAACAGCCAGCCACGTTTCACCTCTCACAAGAAAAAGTCACCATGACGGGTACACAAACACAAAGTTCAATAGTTATTTAACAAACAGGAAATTCACAAACACAACTCAAGCTAATTAGCAATCAAAGAACGCGGAACCTCTCGCGTATTAAAAATCAAACCGATATCGCATAGGACAATTGCGACCGTCCGCGAGCCATTCGCGCTAGCAGTGTGAAAACCCCGAACGCCCTCTGGCGGCAGCAATGCGAAACGCCTGCGTTTAGTTTTACCCAATATATTACAAACAATGCCAATGCTTTGAATGTTTTTCATTGCCTTTCAGTGATACGGCTTTTGGTCTAGCATGGTCAGGCACGGCATATCGTGGGTGTATACTGTATATTTAAATACTTTAGTTGTAAGAATCATGCCATTTGTTTTTTTCTCTATACTAAGTCTTATCGTGGTTAAAGTAGGTACATTTTTAAGACAATAATGCATAGTTTAATTTGTCTGTACAAAGTCCTACCGGACTTACATATATAAATAACTGTAATTATTTTAACGTCCACTTTGTGGTAACCCATATTTAGAGAACTCTTTTTCAAATTGACCGGGTTCTTGAATATTTTATTTCTTAGATGACCAACACCTAATTACACAACAAACACTACTATTTATTTATGTATTAGGAATATGTGTTAGAATATGACTTGATACAAAATTTAGCATCTCTGAGTTAGTATCCTTGAGCACCAGTTTCAAACTAACTTTAGGGCTAGCTAAATCTGTGTGAATTTATTTATGTCAAGATAATTCGAGTTTAACTACGTACTGCTGCCGTTATTTTACATTATAATTTACTTGTCCCTTTGTCTATTACGTAAAAGGTGACGTTTTGTGGTTTTGATCTCACACGTACATATTATATCTTCATCAATAGATTTTAAAAGAGCGACTACTATTCCATGAGCAACATTTTTTTTTTTTTCATTTCCTATCTTCAAATATTTCCCATAAACTAACCATTCACCATGTCTTTCATTAAATTAAATCCTAAATCAATTAGCATCTTTGCTTGAGTTCCACCTACTAAACCAACGCGTTCATGCAAACATCAATTAAGAAATCGTTTTAGAAAACATTAAAAACGCAATTAACCTTATCTTCTATCGCATCTGTTTCCTTTATATCTTCAATTTAATTCTTTGACTACAATTCTTTGAACTATTTGTATCTTTTTGCATTTGTTTCATATTCATCCTTTATCTGGACACTTCGCATCATAAGATAGATGGTTCCAGCTACCACATCGGAAACACGTCTTCTTACTGAATTTCTTTTCCTTTACTTGTGTATCTTTTCCTTTCTAATTATCTTTCCTATATCTCTAGAGTATTTGCTTCACTTCAGATAAGGCATTTTTTCTTCCGTTTGCACGCAATACTTTCCTCATGAGTTCTTCCGATAAATACTTTTCCAATTATTTAATCAATACATATTCGGAAATTTACATTTCATAGCTTGTTATTTAGTCAAACTAAATACATTACAAAGTTCTCGTTTGCTTCCTGTTTAATTTGTCTAGGTATCTCTCATACCGTTTATTGCGCTTGGATGCAAAGTATTCGTCTAACTCTTTATTGCTACTTCAAACAAAAACATTTATGTTCAGTCATGTCCTATTTAAACAGTATTTCGTGGAGTACTTGTCCTCCCCCCAAAACAACAAACTTGTTCCTTGGGATTAGCATTTAACGTCAGCAGCTTCCAGTAAATAAAACTCCTTTTTTAGCAACCCCATCTAGATCCAATAGATCCTGCTTCACCATCATTCTCAATTTTTTTCCAAAGACACAAACTTTACATCATTAATCTATAGATTAGGAAACAAATAAAGCCTAAATGTAGGCATCAAATGGGCGCTCATCCTTTTAACAACCCGATACATTTATTATTTATTGTTTTAGCAATGTTGTATGAATTCTCTGCTCAGGTAAACGGGCGTTACCCGCATACAAAACTTCCGATTACGGGCGTAACCTCGTTCGTATAATGGTTCTCGGGCGTTCATATAATGGTGGTCACTCATGTAAAACTTCGTATATCGGGCGTCACCCGTGCAAAACTTCATATTATAGGCGTCACCCATGTATAACTTCATACTACTAGCGTTACCCGTGTAAAACTTCATTTAACGGGCGTCACCCTTGTAAAACTTCAAATTACGGGCGTCACCCGTGTAAAACTTCATATAATGGGCGTCACCCATGTAAAACTTCATTTAACGGGCATCACCCGTGTAAAACTTCATTTAACGAGCGTCACCCGTGTAAAACTTCATATTACGGGCGTCACCCGTGTAAAACTTCATATAATGGGCGTCACCCATGTAAAACTTCATTTAACGGGCGTCACCCTTGTAAAACCCTGTCCGTGTACAACTTCATGTTACGGACGTCACCCGTGTCCGTGTACATAACTAAAATGTTACGGGCGTCACCCGTATAAAACTTCATATTATGGGCGTCACCCATATACTTAGTACATTACGAAGTCCTTAAAGGCGTCACCTGTTTCGGACTACCAGGCATCATCTGGTAACATCATATGTATGTATGTACAGGCATCACCCGTACCATCAAGGTAAGTTCCGAAGTCCTCACAGGCGTCACCTGTTTAGGACTATCAGGCATCATCTGGTAAAATCATATATATGTACAGGCATCACCCGTACCAAAAAGGTAAGTTACGAAACCTCACAGGCGTCACCTGTTTCGGACTACCAGGCATCATCTGGTAACATCATATGTATGTACAGGCATCACCCGTACCAATAAGGTAGGTAAGTTACGAAGTCCTCACAGGCGTCACCTGTTATGGACTACCAGGCATCATCCTGGTAACATCACAGCTAGACGTCACTTGTTCGTGTCCACCTCATTACGCTGATTATGTAGATATAAATGGATCTAGAAACCTGAAATAAATGATTTTTTATGACTTGCGTAACATGCATTACCTGTTATTTAGACCGTACAGAAGGAAACTCATGTTCACCTTTGTACAAGTATCATTACTTGCTAAACAATCTAATATCTATTGGCCGGATATGGAAGTCAACCTGCGTCTTGTTATTATATTATATATTTGTGATCTGAAAATATATTTAATTCAGCCGGGAATCGAACCCGGCCCGACATAGTAGCTTAGAGGCAAAAATTATAAATAGGCAAGTAACACCTTGTAAATTTATTCGTTATCCTTCAACAACCATGATTGAAGGATTAATCGTATGATATTCTATTTTGCCACAATAAATAAATTATGCATTTAGGCTACCGCATAAACTACCATACAATACGTAGTTAAAGCACAAAAAATGTAAACAAACGTCCAAACATAAAGTTAATATTTGTGCATAAAGCTAATAACTCTATGCGTCCAATCGAAAATAATGTTTCTTTATTTTTTCTCTATTATGGTAAAAACTTATTTTTTTTTCCATGTTCTCAAATTTTTAACAACGTACAGCATGGGTTCAGCATCAACAAAACGTCAGATATTGTTTTTTTCGAAAATCATGACTTTTTGTCTATGTAGAAAATAATCATCTATAGCCTAGAAAAAATAAAAAGTTTTTTTTTTTTGTATCCACGACATCCCGGTACTGGCAAAATTATCACTTGGCTTAGCCTTGAAATTAAAAACTTAAAAAAAGGAAAATCGCAATGGCGGTCATTTTGCATCAGCTAGAATAAGTAAATAATCTCAGTTACAAATCAAAGCACACCATCTCTCCTCTTTTTTTATTTTTACGAATGAAATTTAATAATTACTCACTAGGTTCTGATAGGCCTCGTCGCCAAAATGTGGTGTCTCTCTCCAGATTATCGGCTCATAGACGCGCGTGCCCTTTCTCCACCGTCGTATCCAGCTGACTGGGCTGCCTACGACCGCACATGCGCTAGAGATGACATAATGCTTCCTTCTCTTTCTCTCACATACACTACAGTATGTACCTATGTGCAGTGAGTTGCAAATTTTAAAAGAAATAAAAAAATTGAAAAAAAGTGTCTTCTCTTAACAAATTGTATTTTAATAATATGGCTTGTGATCTACAAATGTGTGCAAAATATCAACTAAATGAATATTGAAAAAACTTAAGTACCTAGCCAAAAACTTGTTGAGACTTATCGAAAGAAGATAGACAATAGTACAAATGAAACAAAAGATAGTAGTAAAAATTAAGTTTAAATGCAATAGTCACGTCATCCATTCTTCATTCGAGTCATCAGCTCCACATGTGCCAATTTAAACAGTGATTGATGAGAGGGAATTCATTAGGAGGCGTCGATGGAAACGCGTTGTCGCCAATGAATCGTACTTTTCAACCGATTTCATTAAAGGAAGCATGCTTTATTCAAGTTTTACAAAAGAAAAATTATATCAAAAACGAAATTAATACTTTATTTATAAATTTAGGGGCAAATTTTCAACCGACTTCCCAAAAAAGGAGGAGGTTATATGTTTCGATGTATGTATGTTTTTTTTTATGTATGTTCGCCGATTTCTCCGCCTATAGTGGGCTGATTTCCGAAATTGTTTTTTTATTCGTAATGGTGTATTCCCAAGTTGGTCCCATTTTAACCACGTCAGAATCTGTTCGGTAATTTTAAAGATACCTAACAAAATATAAAAATACCAACATTGCATTATAGAGCAAAAGCCCGCGACAGCTTGCCCTTCCTTATTTTATTAAAACTCAAGATTTTCTGTGTATGTTCCCAACATAGAAATAGCGATTAGCAACTATAAAAGTTGGATCATGATTACTTAGGCAGATTATTTGTAGCAATAACATTTAAAGTGGTAACTTAATTTTCTCAAAGTAAAGTTTTTTAAAGATTTTATTTCTATATGAAATCACGCCATCCATTACCAGGCAATTGGTGCAGATATAAACCCCTGCTAGACATTATAACTTTACTAAATTATAGTTATATTTGTTTTATTATAAAAGCTGAATTTAATATTACTTTGGGAGGCCCCAAGGGTGCTTTTATACCTTTAAAAATCATCCTAGCTATCCATATTACCTGCATAAGCAACTAAGATCTAAACTTCATACCTAGTCGCTTATATTTTTTATCCGTATATACCACGCAGAGAAACATTCAGCATTTTTAAAATAAGGAAGGTTTGGTCGTCGCGGGCTCGCGGTCTGTTTATGTGCCAAAAATAATAGACAATTTGACATGTTTTGACATTTCAAATCAACCTGACATAAAAAGTTTCGAATTCTTAACTCTTTATTTTCGGCCAGCAGTGAAAAAAAGTTTTTAGTAAAGAAAATAGGTATAGAAGCACTAAAAATGATAAAATAAAACTTTTTTTCCAGAAAAAATGAACCGACTTCCATCATAAAACTTAAAATCATGAAATAACAATAAAGAAAAATGTATTAGCATGCTACCTACTGAATGAGGTGAAGTCGGTGCCAAATTGAATATTAAATAATCTAAATTACAATACAAAATGCCTAGCTAAACAATTACATAACACCCTTACACTTGCACCCTTGCCCTTGCACTTGGCTGGCACCGACTACACCTCATTCAGTAGGTAGCATGCTAATACATTTTTCTTTATTGTTATTTCATGATTTTAAGTTTTATGATGGAAGTCGGTTCATTTTTTCTGGAAAAAAGTTTTTACTTCTTCTATACATATAATAAAACAGTAAAAATATTTTGTCTGTACATTTAGTATTTTTGACTGAAATGGATAGAGGGACACTTAAAAAGAATAATAGACAGCAAAAAAAAATTTTTGGAATTTCTTGTCTGTCTGTCTGTATGTATGTACGCGTTTCACGCAAAAACTACTGGACGGATTTGAATGAAACTTTTTTTGTTTTATAGCTATTAAGCCTGGGCAACATATAGGCTATAATTGATTTTGAAAACTGGAACACCTGATGAAGAACCATAACAGAACAGCTAAACTATAAGAAATATGGAAATGGTGCCTTAACAAAAGTTGTTCAACCTGATGAGTATTTTCTGATGACGTATAAAAATTGAAGATCTGGAACATCTGATGAAGAACTGCAAGAGACCAGCTACACTATAACATATATGGAAATGGCGCCTTATTAAAAGTCGTTCAACCTGATGAGCATTTTCTGCTGACGTATAAAAATTGAAGATCTGGAACATCTGATGAAAAGCTCCAAGAGAGATTTTTCATCTTAGCGAAACTCACGCGGGCGAAGCCGCGGGCGACAGCTAGTTATAAAATATTATAATTCTCATTTCAAAAATGACTATTACTTTAGAACGACCACTGTTTAAGTAGAAATACCGGCAGAAACTGTAATTAAGATTTCTATTAAAATCAAGGCTCTGACAACCCTATAAGGGACAAAAACGTGAAATTATGCATATAAACATCTAAAAAATATCCTCGTAAGAAAAACAACGCCAAATTTTCTGCCGTTCAAAATAATACTAACACTTTGATATCAAATGAGTCGTGGAATCAAAGGCTTCAAACACAGAAATCGAAATAATATACAAGACCATAGAAGTGTTATTCTGACTACAGAAGCCGCATAGGTCGCATACCCATTCTATTCAATCGAATTTCAATCATAAATTGCTGTACCTACACTTATTTTCTAATGAGCGTTAGATATTCAAAAATACAGCACATGGCAATTTTACATACATACTTATCTATTATCACGCCTTTTTCCCATCGGGGTAGGCAGAGACTAGCGATTTCCGCTTGCAACGATCCTTACAGATCTCTCTTGTTTCTTCTACAGAATCATCACTCTCTTCATACATGCTCTCCGGTTATGGGTGCTCCTAATAATTATCTCCCTTTTTTGCCAATTCTATATGTATTATTATTCCGATTTCTGCGGAACCAAATATACATAAACAATCGAACACAAACACTTCTTTGAAGAGATAAAGGCGTGAATAAATAAATACATAATATTAGCATACAAAATATGTTAAGCTTATAAAGCATTTTCTTTGGAAATCTCGTTGAGCGAATAATGCTTAGTTTCAGATAAAAGGGATCAGAAAGGGTTTGATGTTCTTCCACGTATTTGGTAAACTTCATCAGCTGACCTACAGACCAACTCGTAGACCAACTAGTTGGTCAGTGAGGAATTTTAAAAATACCTGAAAACATGCCCCATCCCATGATACAACGGTTTTATGAGTAACTAGCTTTTGCCCGCGGCTTCGCCCGCGTGAATTTCCCACGGGAACAATGCTTTTTCCCGGGATAAAAAGTAGCCTATGTGCTATTCCAGGTCATTATCTACCTCTGTACCAAATTTCATCGAAATCCGTCCAGTAGATTTTGCGTGATTGAGTAACAAACATCCTCACAAACTCACAAATTCACAAACTCACAAACTCACATCCAAACTTTCGCATTTATAATATTAGTATGGATACATCCTTACAAGTAAAATAAAACTGTACCTATTTACATGTTATGATATTTATGAAAAAAAAAATGTTTGACGGTTCTCTGCAGGGCCTATAGAGGCCAAAATTATTATTTTTAGAATCGTTATGTATGTTTTTACTCGCAGCACTCAAAAACTATACACTGAATGAAATTTAATGTTTTCACATATTTATAAAACAAAAAAATATATTAGGTAACCCCTCTTTTTTTTAACTTAAACTACAGAATTAATATAAGTACTACGTACTTAAAGTTATTGCTGAAGCCGCCTTTTATGCAAACAATATTATATAAACTTTATAGCTATACTAGCTGTCGCCCGCGGCTTCGCCCGCGTGAGTTTCGCTTAGATGAAACATCTCTCTTGGAGCTTTTCATCAGATGTTCCAGATCTTCAATTTTTATACGTCAGCAGAAAATGCTCATCAGGTTGAACGACTTTTTATAAGGCGCCATTTCCATATATGTTATAGTGTAGCTGGTCTCTTGCAGTTCTTCATCAGATGTTCCAGATCTTAAATTTTTATACGTCATCAGAAAATGCTCATCAGGTTGAACGACTTTTGTTAAGGCACCATTTCCATATTTCTTATAGTTTAGCTGTTCTGTTAAGGTTCTTCATCAGGTGTTCCAGTTTTTAAAATAAATTATAGCCTATATGTTGCCCAGGCTTAATAGCTATACAACAAAAAAAGTTTCATTCAAATCCGTCCAGTAGTTTTTGCGTGAAACGCGTACATACATACAGACAGACAGACAGACAGACAGACAGACAGACAAGAAATTCCAAAAAATTTTTTTTGCTTTCTATTATTCTTTTTAAGTGTCCCTCTATCCATTTCAGTCAAAAATACTAAATGTACAGACAAAATATTTTTACTGTTTTATTATATGTATAGATTATCAGAACTACATTCGACCTGGACGAAGTCACGGGCAAAAGGGTGTACACAATTTTTTTTATAATTCACAAGAAACCAACAAAAAAACATTTTTTATTCAACGATGCTTGAATTAAATAAACTTGTTGGTCATTTTTGATATTCCGCGTTTCGTATAATGAAAGCGTACAATTTTTATGACCAACCCATTTTCTGTTTGATGATTAAAGTCATGAATTAGTCAGAATTCGCACTTTGCTCTTGTTTTATATACAAGTTACATTACATGGACCGTATACAAGGGTAATAGAGGTGAATTTTCAATGTATTTATGTAGGTTTAACTGTATGTTTGGGTTGTGAATATTATATTTTGTTTTGTTTGTCATCAAGATTATTTCAGTTTAGCCTTAACCCGCTAAGCGCTTATTTCGGGATATATCCTACATATATTATTATCATGATATAGTCTCTGCCCACCCTTCGGGGAACAGATATGATAACGGTGGTCCAGTGGTTAAGACACTCGCCTGTTGTCGAAAGGTCCCAGGTTCTGACGACTAAATGACAGTATTCAATAACCACCATTTGTTTTCAGTGAAGGTAAACATCGTAATGAAACCTGATCTTCAGTTGATGATTTATCAGCTAGTGCGTGAAATGGAAAATGAAATGAAAAAAAAAGAAAAAAGCTTTGCCCGGTATGGCCAACCCAAAAATGCTTACAACAAAAATGATCCGCTTCCTTAAATTGTATATTTTACTAGCTGTTGCCCGCGGCTTCGCCCGCGTGAGTTTAGCTTAGATGAAAAATCTTTTTGTGTTCCAAACTGTAGTTCAGCAGAAAATGCTCATCAGGTTGAACGATTTTCACTAAGGCGCCATTTTCATATATCTTATAGCGTAGCTGAACTCTTGGAGTTCTTCATCAGATGTTCCATAAACTTAAATTTTTACACGTCAGCAGAAAATGCTCATCAGGTTAAACGACTTTTGCTACGGCGCCATTTTCATATAGGTATGTAATAGCGTAGCTGGTCCCATGGAATTCTTCATCAGATGATCCTTATCTTCGATTTTTATACGTCAACAGAAAATGCTCGTCAGATTGATAAACTTTTCCAAAGGTACCATTCCCATATTTCTTATAGTTTAGCTGTTCTTTTAAGGTTCTTCATCAGGTGATCCAGTTATCAAAATCAATTATTAGCCTTTATGTTGCCCAGGCTTAATAGCTATACAACAAAAAAAGTTTCATTCAAATCCGTCCAGTAGCTTTTGCGTGAAACGCGTACATACATACAGACAGACAGGAAATTCCAAAAAATTTTTTTCCTTTCTATTATTCTTTTTAAGTGTCCCTCTATCCATTTCAGTCAAAAATACAAAATGTACAGACGAAATATTTTTACTGTTTTAAAATATGTATAGATTATGCATAAAATATACAATTCAAAATTAAATGTTAAGTATAAAAATTAAAAGAAATATATAAAAGTTAAATACCTAATAAAAAATAAGTCATAGTAAAATACAAAGACAGTCAATGTGTCAACACAATGAAAGTAAAAGTATCAAGCAATATTTTAAAAATATAAAACTATATAAAAAAACCCCTTATACATACAGTAATTTTCCACGTAGGTAGCTCTTACATGCAGCAGGAATGAAACAAAGCTGTACTGACAATGGCCGCCCTTTGAACAGCGAACCTTGGACCCGTTACAGAGGTGAACAATGACACAGTTTCTGCTGTCCTGTTGTGTAACGAGGCTTAAAAGCTCTGCCTTCAAGCGTTAGACGTAGTTCCATTGTTCGTGTGATAAAAGAAAATATGTAAATGTCTCAAACATTTAAATGAAAAAGTGTATGTTTTTTACGAAATTACGTCAAAAAAGGCTCTATCGAATTCTATGAAATTGTATACATATAAAGAATACCACGCGCCTCAGGGCTCCGTTTGCGTGAAAATTTCAGGCTAGGTATCTTATGTGTTTTTGCAAGTTTCATACTACCCGTGCACCAAATTTCATCGAAATACGTCCAGTAATTTCAGTAAAGTCCAGTAACCCGTGTACCGAAATTCGTTCGAACTTTACAAAAAATGATCTCTGTTGGTATATGGAAATAATATATTATTATTATTTACGTTTATAATATTCGTAGGATACTGATGTGTCAAAAAGGATACTTTTATCTCGAATTTTCTACGTGATCCAAAAGTATCATCCAATGTAATAAAAATGTTCCATCACGCACTTTGTCAACAATTTCAAGAGTGCCCAGCTGGTTCAAATAAAACCCAAAGGGGAGTTGCATGCGGCGGCATGCAGCCAAACCAATTATTACCTACCGCCCTTTTTATACACATACAACCAAACTTCATTTTTTGCCAAACAAGATTGGTGCTCTGTAGAATTTACTCTGCTTTGATAGGTCCAATTCAATATTTTTTAGCTTTGCATGAAATAAATTGCTTAACATCAATAAATTGACTTATGAAATGAAGTAGGCAAAATCTGTGTGTGTTTCATTCCACGTAATAATACCGACAAGAGCAAAAGTTAAATACTTTAATAATAATACATTTTTTTTATTATTTTATATCAATACCGAGATATGACTAACTTATTTAATCTTATTTTCTGTATATAGCGTTGAACAGTGCTTCGAGTTACAACTTTTAACAACAATAACTTGAAGAAGCTAAGTAAAGTTTTTAGTTAATTACTTTTCTTCAGTTTCGAATTTAATTAATTTGTGTCTACCAATATTTTTTGAGAGTTTGAATAAGTAATAAATACTTCCAAGGGAATCTTCAAACCTCAAAGTTTCGATTAAGATTATAAACCAAATAGAAATGAAGTAGCTCGGTAGTACAGTAGTTTAATAATAGTGGTTAAGCCCCTTTAATAACGGCCGGCCCCGGGGGCAACCGGCCACCATGGGTGACCAAGAATGTTTTATATCGATCTCCTCCGTGCTTCGGAAGGCACGTTAAGCCGTTGGTCCAGGCTGAATACGCAGATGTTAAAAAACCCACCAATACTCTTCTCTTTTTTTCGCCTTTTTTTAAAGTATTTTTATGCCCCTTACTCATCTGCACTCACCCCAAAATGATATCTTTTCTCTCTGCATCACCTCTTGGTTGACTGGTAGAAAAAGACTCCGGCATTAACGCCATTTACACGTTTTTTGTAAAGAAGTTAAATAAATTAATTAATTAAATACGCATTGAGTCGGAGAGCCAATCCCAGCACTGTGGTCATTAAAATGGCTGACGATCATGAGAAGTGGTATAGACGCATTATTTCATCACCCCATGACATAAGCCGCAAAGAATGAAGCACCGCACTACAAAACTATTCTTACAAGATCCACTCGGGAGGTACAACTTATTTTCGACCGCGTAACCCTCCATATTTATACGTGAAGGTACTAAAGGTATTCGAACCATGCATATTCTTGATTCAACCCGGGCCCTGTGCCCGAAGGACTTTCAAATTTACGTGCGTGTATGTAAATATGTACAGGAAACCACACATGATATAACGATGCATGAAACTCTATGTGGCAACAATAGCGGTGAATTTACTATGAACTTGGCCTGGTAGATCTGCTGATCACTGTACCTACCGTTGACCGCAAGGGTAGTACCGACCGCAATATTGGTACGGAGATCGATTTAATTGGAAGTTCAGGCGATATGTTGTGAGGTGATAGACAACATATACAACGGCGTGAATTGGGATAATTTAATCAAGTTTGTTATTCACAGTAGTGGTTGTTTAAAGCAGCTTGCAATATTTACAGTAGTGTAGTGCTAGTATATAGCAGCTTGCAATTTATACACGTCACTGCAAGCTAATAGAGACAAGGTGAAGGAATATTTTTGTTCAAAACTTTGTTTTTACATTTTTACACGACTGACCAAAAAAGGAGTGTTATGTTTTCAGGGTTCATGTATGTATGTATGTATGTAAGTTTCTTTATTCCACAATAAGTCCTGAACGGCTTAACCGATATTGATGTGAGAGGTATTTTTAGATTCCTTGCATTCCTCCGAGTGACATAGGCTATATGAAGTCATCATAAAAACAAAATGGCGGATTATATATGCGATAAATAGCAGACCAAAAAAATAAAATTTGATCAATCTTTTCGAGTGGGGTATCAAATTGAAGGGCTTTAGAAAGCGATTTCAAAAATGTATATAACTTATATGTTTGTATGTACTTTTTGAGTAAAAACTCGTCAGTCGTGTTTTTTTATTTTTAATAATTAGCTTGTTTTGAATGCGCTAATAGCTGGAACTATACAGGTTTGACTTTTGAAAAATATTCTGAGAACGACTCTTGACTCTAAGAGATATAGACGTGATAACGAATCTGTATTCTGTAAACAAGATACCTTGTTTTTAATCTAATTCACACTACAAATCACACAATTATTATATTCAGTGGTTGTGAGTTTGTTTGTAGGGGGAAATCTTCGGAACTACTGATCCGATTTCAAAAATTCTCTTACCAATAAAAAGCTACATTATGCCCGAGTGGCATAGGCTACAATTTATGTACCCCTTACCTGCCATGATGGCAAATTTACTTTCAATGTATGGAGATTTCAAATTGACGGCGTAAAATCTTCGCGTTGGCAAACTTACAATTACCTACCTAAATAAAATAATCAACATTAGGCAAAAATAAAATAAAAATCCATTACACGGATCTTATTTTGCGCGCCAAACTTAGACAATCACTTCCGACCGAAATAACGGCAGCCGCCATCTTGTATGACGTTTATCGTGATAAATTTCAAAATGGCGAGACCAACTTCAAATTTCATTAGGCAATTACTGTAATTATGTAATCTCCATTAGCTAATAACAAAGGTACCAGCTGATGTTGTATAATTTATTTAACAGAAATTCTAAAACTGTTTTACGGGCAAAATTATACTTATTCTTAAGTTGAAGAAAACAACGAGGATTCTTGGCTGCCGATGCTGCAAAGTCACAATCATATCTCAATGATAATCGCCACCCTGAAGATTCACCACCTCTAGCTTCGACTTCATACGGAAGTCATTTTAAAGGCGTGTGAAAATGACTTCCGTATGAAGCCGAAACTAGTCGGCGGTTCTGGCTAACAACACGCGTGGGTATCCGTATTAATTTCTCACTTGAGTTTTAATCCAACTGAAAGTATACTTCAATATCGCATAGAAAAGGCTAGCCTAGTGTCGCTGTAAAATAAGATTCAGTTGAACATCTTAAATATCTGTTTTAACGAGCGCCCGCGGGCGGCGGCGACGCGTCTTCACCGCAAAATTTCCATAAATCAATTTCAATACAAACACCTCTTAGTGAACTCGGTCCGCAGTCTAACAAGTGTGGGGCGCGACTTAAAGCGAGTCTAAGTTTGAAATATATGTTGATCAAAAGATTTTGATGAAGGTGAAGGAGGGCAAACGAAATTGCAGACGGAAATTAATTAAACGTTAAAAGTCAATAATTTTAAGAATATTTATTTAGGAATTGAGAATATAATCTTTTGCGTCATTGGTCTAATGCAAAATATGGTATTGTGCGTCGAAACGGTCAGTCAAAGCGTACCTGTTGCATACGAGCGGCGTGGTGGACACTCTTTTAGATGATTTCAGATTATTTTGAAATGCAGACTAGTGGATTTTTGTGATTGGTTCTCTTTTATTTATACATAAAGGAAGTCTAGCGCAGATTGGATGTGTACAATAAAAAAAATCACACACACATTGGTTACTGTTTTACTGAAAATTCTCTGTGTAACTGTGCAAATACTGCTGCAAAACATCCTCCCCGTATCATGGTCGTTCTCATAAGAAGAAGATTCTGCTGATCGAGCATCAACTTGCTGCTTTTTATTTGCTAGTAACAAATATTCATGTTGTTAGTAGACTATGTTAGTAAAATTTTACAAAAGAATTTAATGTGACCAATAATTCTGCACCATTACGAAATGTCACAAGAATGTTTAAGGCCTGTATAGTTTTATTTACATCCTCCCCGCTGCTACAGAGATCCCACCCTTGTCCGTGACTTGGATTGCGAGCGGGCGCGGTCTGCGACAGTGGGAATGCAGTTATAGTGATCAAATTGAGTCAGGCGAAGTACCGGCGAATACGGGATGAGAATCTGGGCTGCACGTAACTGCAGTTTAGGAAATTATTACTTATTTAAGTTTCCTGGCTCAAGTACCAAAGTGAATGGCAAGCTACTGTGTTGGAACCATATAAGCAAAGGTTTTTGTAGTGGTGATGGATAAGCGGTAATTTCTATCGACCACGACCACTTTTTGCTTCCGGTGAAGTAAAACATCGTGAGGAAAATTACACACAGACTGAATGTTCAATTCACTGGTGTGTGTAGTGTACTGCCGTTAGATGTGGGCAGTAGTCATAACGCACTAGTAATCTGAAAAATGTGCAGGCAGATTTTTAGTAATTGTCAAGTCATGTCAGAGGAACCTGAAACAAATCTAACAGCAGATATATTTAACACACTCGATTATAAGAGTTTAAAAAAAAAATATTGACTAATAATGAGCTTTGATTACTCTTAGAAGCTCTTGTATTATATATTAAACATTACTGATACTGATCCATAGCAGAAACCCGCAAGTCCGTCAGAAGCAGGCCGCTGTAAGACGGCGGTCGATATCCAATCTGCGGCGGTAGAATTACCTGCTCTACTCGGTGACTAACAGCCGAGTTACTGCGACTAGTTGACTTACTCGTACAACTTGGATAACTATATAATGTAGATGTTCCTTTTAGGATAATTATTGGATCGTTTTTCGTGTGCGCGTAAAAAAATCAATTATACTAACATAATAAACTCTGTGTGAGACTTCTTCTTCTTCTCGAGTCGAAGTGGCTATATTAAACGAGACCAGTATGAGGCCACGGCAATTGCAGTGACGTTGGCCTCGTTGAGGTCCTCCATAGTACAGGGAATGGGGCAGTTAGGATATGCCAGAAGGTGGCCCAGTGTGCACTAATCTCTGTGTGATAGTAATATCTCGTATATGTGTGATAGCCACATTCATGAGGAAATATGATTGTATTCATACACACAAGATGAGCTATAAAGAATCCCAAAATTTCCACGGGAGCAAAGCCACGCTAGTACAGGCGTATGCTATATGATGATAATGTAGATACATTATCATCATAATCGTTTGAGGAGCCCGATGGTCCAGTGGTCATGAGCATTATTAGCACTTACGTACGCTAAGCAACCCTGGGTGCGGTCCCCACTTGGATGGGTGACCGCCAGTGGCATAAAAATATCTCGAGCTCCTCTGTGCTTCGGAAGGCATGTTAAGCCGTTGGTCCCAACTGTCATCATTGATGGCAGTCGTTAAGCTATGCCTTAAGGTAGCTTGAAAAATCTGACACCAGTGTTGGCCACTTACACATACGAAAAACATCATAATTATTACCGTAATTACTATTATATATTAAGCGACATTGCACTCTTTTTATTTATATTACTAGTGGTGTAAAAAGTAGGTTAATCCCAACAAAACAAAATAAAAAAATTACAACATGCATGACTGATTGACTTGTTTGAAAAATCATAACAGCGTAATGTAGACTGGATAAGAATAGCTTGTTACAGGTCGCGGGACACGTACGTACTGAGCGTGAACTGAGCACTTTGTGCCAGGGCTGGAGGCTCACGCGTCATTGGGCGGTGTTCACGTAGCACATAATATCAGGGGCGTAGCTACCATCGTACTAACTGTATAAATTATACGGGGGCCTTGGTCGACAGAGGCCCCGAAGCAATGGCGCAACAATATGGTGGCCCGTCAAAGGACACCCCATTGACCATCAGGCGTTTTAGGTAGATGCCTTTTTTGCTCTAGAACTGGGAAGGGCCCAAACCGATAAAGCAACGGGGCCCCAACCAGCCACCTTTTAATCATAGCAAATTGATCCAGCCGCTACATTGTAAATGAACAGAATCTCTCTCTCAGCCATAAGACGTCCACTGCTGGAAAAAGGCCTCCCTCAAGGATTTCTACAACGACTTGTCCTGCGCTGCCCACATCCATGCGCAACCCGCGACCTTCACCAGGTCGTCGGTCCACCGAGTGGGTGAATGAACAGAATATATCTACTTTGTCTGGATTATGTATATTTTCTACAATTCTAAGATCTAGTCAACTATCCTATTGGTTGCTAGCTTTTTATTCAAGACCTTATCTATCACATAGAAATAGCATTGGCCTTACTCGGGTGTAACCTCAAATTACATCCAGCTTTACGATTGACTCCGCACGTGCGGCATCTCAGATAATGTTCGCAGACCAGCGGCGTGTGGCGCCTTAACCCAGGTGAGAAATAAAGACGCCGCGCCGCGGTGCGAGAAAATAACCTTCTTGTTATTTTCTGGTTGGAATGGCTGTCTTAACTCATAATACCGCACTTTCTTTCTTATCGAGTGTTTTTTAGAAACACTTATGTTAGATTTTTCTCAAGTCGTCTAAAGGCATCTTCTTCTTGTCATCCTACTATTATTATAAATGCGAAAGTTTGAATGTGAGTTCGTGAATTTGTGAGTTTGTGAGGATGTTTTGTACTCAATCACGCAAAATCTACTGGAGGGATTTCGATGAAAGTTGGTATACGGGTAGTAAAATACCGGGAATAGCACATAGCGTACTTTTTATTCCGAAATTCCCACGGAAGCGAAGCCCCGAGGCGTGGTTAGTAAAATAATCTGAATACTCATCTAGTATGCAGGTTTACTCGCGATGTTTTTCTTCACCGGAAGCAATTCAAAAAATTGGTGGTCAGATTGATAAGAAAACACATGTAGCGTGAGTAGGTTTGATGTCTCTCCGTCTTAATTTATCCCACAGTTTGAGAGCAGCACAAGTAACGAGCCCGAACACCGCACTGACAAACTGCCGGCGCGGTGGCTTGCGAAGCGAGCACTGTTCAGACCATCGTTGGAAATGCTTCCGGGCCGAATCTGGCCTTTTTGAAATCGCTCAGTTTCAGACCATTAGATGTCAATAATGGATGCATGGAATTCGCAGGGGATAGACTGATTTGGAAGGAAATAAATAAATAAATATATACGGACAAATCACACAGATTGAGTTAGCCCCAAAGTAAGTTCGAGACTTGTGTTATGGGATACTAACTCAACGATACTATATTTTATAACAAATATATATATAGATAAACATCCAAGACCCGGGTCAATCTGAAAAAGATCATTTTCCATCTTGACCCGACCGGGGATCGAACCCGGGACCTCCGGTGTGGCAGTCCGGCGTGATGACCGTTGGGCCACGGAGGTCGTCAAATGGGGAAATGGGGGAGACCTTTGCCCAGCAGTGGGACGAGATAGGTTAAAAAAAGGGAAGTTTTGAAAGTCAGTTTTGGCTAGTTTTGGCCGGGCGCTCATCCATCGCTGTTCAGACATATTCAACTAGGATTCTACCTCTACATCTATATATATACTCGGAAGATAGCATTGCATAGAGTAATATCCGTCAAGCGCGAGTCGTGTTGTTGCATGTGATTTTCCGTTCTAATAGTGAAATCTACTTCAAAAGACATTTTTCTACTCTATGAATGATTAAATAACAGGCACTATTCACACCAGTAGTCATATTCAACGATCTGTAGGTAGTTCAGTGTGCACAGAGCCTAAATCGCGTTAATAGCCCGATCCAAAGTCAACTATCGTATTAACCCTAAGCCGAGATTAAAATCGTGCAAACAATTTTGAGCCAAAAGATCCGGCAGTTGCGCACATAAGTGAAAACTGTCCAGCGTTGGTTCATCTAGCTAAAGAGTGTTGGCGAAATATCGATAGCTAAGTACCTACTAGTATCGATAGGTATTGTCAAGTATAAATTATATCACAAAGAGGGTTAGTAGAAAACTGATGGTGATGTACCAATTTATGACTATTATGTTAGTCTGACTCATTTAAGGTCATTTTCAGTAATCACTATAAAGCTCTGCTTCTTTTGAAGAAAAAATTTAATGTGACGAAGTATACTAACTAATCGGAATTAAAAAACTATTATGTATCCATACTAATATTATAAATGCGAAAGTTTGGATGTGAGTTTGTGAGTTTGTGAATTTGTGAGTTTGTGAGTTTGTGAGGATGTTTGTTACTCAATCACGCAAAATCTACTGGACGGATTTCGATGAAATTTGGTACAGAGGTAAATAATGACCTGGAATAGCACATAGGCTACTTTTTATCCCGGGAAAAAGCACTGTTCCCGTGGGAAATTCACGCGGGTGAAGCCGCGGGCAAAAGCTAGTCAATTATAATTTGTTATTTTTCTGAATTTATGATAATTATAGTAATTACTAGCTTTCGCCCGCGTGAATTTCCCACGTGAACAGTGCTTTTTCCCGGGATGAAAGGGACCCTATGTCCTTCTCCGTACTTCCAGCTATGTGTATGCGAAATTTCAGGAAGATTGGTTCAGTAGATAAAGCGTGAAGAGGTAACAAACAAACAAACTCATTTTTGCATTAATAATATTAGTTAGGATTAGGATTAATACGGATTCTCATGTGTGTATGCGCGTTCCGGCATAATAGACTATATCTCAGGTTAGTTCTTATCAAATTATGATAATTATCACCACTATCACCACTATCAATAGAAGTATTTAGTATCTCTAGTGATCGATAGAATTTCACTCAAGTAAGATATCGATACGCACACTATCTATCGATACTATTGTTTTCGACAATGGACTTTCAAGCAACAACACTACAACAAACTAGGTTGTCGCGGATTTAATAACAGATAAGAGTAAACGGCCGGTGTTGATGGCTTAAAGGGAGATTTAGTTAACGCACCTTTCGGGTTTCAATACGTTTAGCTGGAAGGCACTTGTTTGCATATCATGGAGACTGATTTATACGTGGCTAAATCAAATAGAGAGGTGCCAATCGATTTTGACTTACTTACTCTCTATTTATACTATTACTTTTAGGAGACAAAATGGCAATTTTTATAATCCATAGATTTATAAAAGATTCAATGATACAAAAAAAATATAATTGTATAAAAGGATATTGAATGCAAATTAAAAAAGACAATGCACCTCTTCCTCTCACTGCTGGCCCAAAAAAATGAAACTTGTTGTGTATGAGTGAGACCGATGAAAAAAAGATATAGGGTAACAAAGTTTTCATATCTATTTTTTCCCGGGGTAGATTTGTTTGGCCCCATAGCACAGGGCGGGCGCTTCATAGAAACGGCGCGTCGAATATGCCTACTACACTACAAATTAAACTTTATATCCGTGAACACGTCAGTAACACGTCAGCAATGTGTGCGTTTTCGTAGTCGAACGTCCCACAGTTACACCAGAACGGGGGAGAAGTGCGGAAGGAGCGGGGGGGTGCCATATTGCGGGAGGGGCAGGGAGTTTCCTTTCTGTACGTAGTACTAATATTAATTCTGTGCCCGTAGTCAAAGTTGTTATGAATGATTAGGACTAGCGTTTGGCATCGGTCTCAATTATGCACAACGAGTTTCATTTTTTTGGAGGAAGCAAGAAGTATTTCCCTTACTTTAAACGCATGACTTACTTACGTACAGTCGTACATACTTCTAAATAAAATTATCTATTTTCCACAATTATGTTCAAGGGAAAAAGGGTCCTAGAGTACACTAGAGTAGGGTTCACAGAGGAAGGATTCGGTCATTATTATTACTTGCTTATTTCTTATGTACGGGAGTTAGTTTTGTTAGTGACAAAAATAAATATTCGGTTACATTAGGCAGGCAGGATGCAACATTTTTATACAATTTTTTATTCAAAACTATACATTTAGTTATGTATGCGAGTTGGTTTATTATGTGATTATTTTCGTTATCCCGGGTAACATATGCCATGTGACATCTAGGACTGTAGATGATAATTTTGACTTTTTGTAAAATCAGTTATTTATTACCTCAAAAATACAGCTAGTTTTTTGTTCACCGTACACTCTCTTGCCGTCAGTACTCTCAGCAAGTTCCCTCATAAATAAAGTTGTGGAGGGTACTCGTGCTACCAGACTACTCGTTCTAGCTTTGACAGGCGATTGCGATCCATTGTTAGTCTGCGAGCCACCCCTTCATTGTCGAAAATATTTAATAACAGAATAGTTTGACAGAGAGATACAATATCAGCAAGAAGGTAGGTATTTAATTATTTTAATGAAGAACAACAGTAAATACTGACGAAATAGCTTTTGCCTACTAGGCTCTGTCCGCATAAGTTATTTACCCATTTTACTTATTAAATGTCGTAAATGCACATACAATCAATCTTCAAAACCAGAGTGCGTCTGTGTAAGCTCGCTTTACTGTAGAACTGATCTCTGTCCTCTGGCAAGATTGTGGTTAAGAGCAAACCCATCTTTCATAAAAAAAAACCCATCTTTTATTTTTAAAAAATTAACCCGGTTGGTTGGTTGTTAATTAAACAAATTCGGTGTTGGAGTTGTAAAATCTCGCGACAAAGTGAGGCCCGAGGAGGCCGGCCGGGACGTGTGTAATTTACTAATGCAGCGTTCGAGCCCCGATGAGAATGGACTGTGTTGTGAGTGGGGGCGGAAGCGGCAGCGGAGAGTGTTAGATAGATAGATAGATAGATAAATAGATAGATAAATAACATACAAAGTAGTGACAAAAAGTAAATACATAAATGACCGCAAAGGCTCTCCGCTGTCGATTCTCTTTCAAACTTTATCAGTAGTGATGTGCCGTTCTCGAAATTTTCAAATAACAAGCGGAAACTTTCGTGGAAATTTCTCGGAAAATCTTTCGAGAACGGAAAAATTTTCTAAAATACCTGAGAAATTTCAAGAATTTTCGAAAATCTTTCGAAAAGTCAGATTTTTTTGGGAACAGGGAATTTCTGGACAGTACATCGTTATTTCTCACTTCTTTTGTTTAAATTATTTTGGACCAGTATTGTAACGAAGTAAGGCATTTGGAAATAAGGTGGTGGTGGTGTTAGTAATAAGGTGTTTATTATTAATTCTCATAAATGTATCCCACCATAATTGACACAATTAAAAATCACAAATTATTAGTAAAAAATACTCATATATTATGATGAAAGCAAATAACTAAAATAAAACGGCCGATATTATATGTGTATTAAAACCTGACCAGAAATATAAAAACCCTGAATTAGAGGCAGCACTTATGCATTTTATATTGCAACATTATTGAAAGCAGTAGCGGATTAAAAGTGTGGGAGCATGGAGGGATGTGCACATCACCGCCTGCTATTTTGTGTAGATACTGTGCAGGCAGGTTCATAACAGTCAGTACCTACATATCATATTAAGATTCGAGTTGTTAAAATAACAGGATTTAGTAGTAATAGTTTCTTACAAGTTTTTTCCAAAAAAATAATCCGCCACCATTAGTAATGTGCCGATCTCGAAATTTTTAAAGAACAAGCGGATACTTTCTTAAAAAACTTTCGGAAATATTCTTTGACAGGATAATTGACAAATGGATTTTTAAATTAGATTCCAGTATAAAAAATAGTCCTATTGCTTTTCGCAACATAGCGAGGGTTTTTATATTCCTGGTCAGTCAGGCTATAATTAGATTTCGCCGAAGCGAAATCGTCAAAAATATGAAAGACTCATTTGAGTGTTCCCCTCCACGGAAATCTTTAGTAAAAGGCGAAAGATTTATGCGTGTTGAAGGGAAACCAGAGATAACAAAACATTGCGTCCTTCGACCCCATCAAACCTATAAAAATCTCAATAGCGCAATGTAATATCTGAGTAAACAGAACAGCGCCATCTAGTGGCTTTGTATGGAGTTATTCTGAGTATTATATTGATCCCTCTTGAACATCTATTAAATCAAATAGCTCACACATACACCCACCACACACACACACACCAAAACAAAAATAGGATGAGTTTGCCAGCGGAACGCACAGTAATAAATAAAGATACAATACTTGGACAAAAAAATACAAGAACCCAATATTCTAGTTTTAGAGCGCTAGTGTTCTTAAATACTTAGGGAAGTATATTTTATTAAATTTATTTAAAGATTTATCTGATTTTACAGGACAAGCGTCGGCCGTGACAGCAGCATCAGACTTCTGAACAACGGCTCCTCAAAGCTCTAAGGAAGGGGTCCCGGCCACACGGCCTGGAGCGCTCTCAATAGAACTACATCAAAGGCGCCCTCTACAGGACCAATCACTTGGCACCTTTCCTGAAATGCTGTGAACACGAGAATGGCATCAATCACATTATGGAGACAAACCTGGATAAGGATATCAGCAGAACTGAGAGTTTCTTTCTGCTGCCAGATAATACGTTCCGTTCAAGCTAGAGTGGTTGTGAATTTCTTTATTAGTCGTACTACTTGAACTATTATGTATTCTGTGGTCGTACATCGCTCAGACAAACCCGTTGTAATTAATATTTTGAAAATAGCTATGGAAAAATTCTGCATGTAAAATACAACACACACAGATATTTTTAAATGAAAATAATATACCATAACACAATGTCCCCGCCCTTACAACAGTATGCCCTCGCAGTATGCACCCTCATGTAGTCATGTCATATTTGCAGCTTTCATTAGTGGTATTAAAAACGCCTTCGCACTAAAAATCAAAATGATAACTTGCATGTCGAAACGTAAACTTTGATTTTTTTATAGAATAGTAGGCAAACGAGCATGCGGGTTGCCTGATGGTAAGCAATCACCGCAGTCCATAGACACCAACGACCCTAAAAAGGTCACTGATGCGTTTCCGACTCTTTGAGAAAGCAATAGGCTCTTTTCTTGAAGTTCTCAATGTCGAACCTATTCGGGAACACCGCCGAGGGAAGCTTATTCCACAGCTTAGTGCAACGCAATAAAAAGCTGTGCGAAAAACGGGCAGTGGTTGAACGCCAACCATCAAGGTGGTTAGCGTTGCCAGGCGTCCGGATAAAGCCGGACATAGGTAGGCTTTTTGATTGAGTGCCCGGCGTAAATAAACGGTGTCCGGCTTGTCCGGCTTTTTACATTTCGTGTCGGGCGCGGAAGTCCTTGTTGCTCAAAGGATTTCGCAAACGATCGAGCGCGGAACGTGGCCGAGAGCAGACGACGAGAGTCGACTGTCGGTCGCTCACGCAGGCCGAAGTGCCGATTTATGATAATAATCAAATAAGTTTGATTTTACATATTTTTTTTTTGTCGTAGGTATCAATTAATACTGCGACAAAGTCCTCAATGATGTAGGGTGTCCGGCCTTTCTACCCAAATGTCCGGCCAAACTGGCTGGTCTGTCCGGCTATTAGGTTTGGCGACTTGGCAACCCTAAAGGTGGTGGGGTTGGTACTTCTCCTTTTAAGGCGGGTGGTACGGTGGTTTTAAATATTAAAAAGATGTCAGTACTGTCTACCCCGTTAGGAATAAAGACGTGATTCTGTATCTGTTAGAGAAGAACATTCACATAAACGTTAAAGAACATAAAATTCTGATAATGATATCATAAATGTTAACGACATGTTAACAAAACGACTGGACGAATTTTGATAGAATTCAATGTATATGGGTAAACTTGGAACCTAAACTGGCAAATGCTACGTACCAAATATCCCAAGGGAGTAGAGTCCTTGGGTACAACTAGTATACATTAAAGTTATATAAATACATATTGATAGTAACCAGATATATAGATCTGATTGTTTGATTTCGATATAGGTATGAGCACCGCAATTAATTTTGCCAAGTTAACCGTATTAAATTACCTTTGTGAAATCCAACACTGTATAGATATTACATGCCAAGAACACAAGGCAAATGGAATCATACGTGTATATAGATAGATACTCGACATATCTGATCTCTAATTATGTATGATTTGCACAAACTGTATTTGAGTCATAAAAAGCTATTAGACAAACTGTTTTGTAGGTATCAGTTGAAGAGGTGGTGGTTGAGTGGTTAAGACTATGTTAGCGCCTATGGTCGAATAATTTCGGTTCAAATCCTACTCATACTCTTGAGTTTATAATGCCAATGTGACTCATAGGTCATCATTTACATACATTTGGAGAAAATGCAGCGGTGGAGTTTGTTGCACCGCCTCTCCTCCACTTGCGCTTTGGAGGCGATAGTAACCTTAGCTTTGGGTAATTTTCTGATGTCAACTAACTAAGTAGGTAGGTATTGATTTTAAACTGATATGTTTAAGCCTATTTATTAAATAAAACAATTTTCATTTCATTTCAGGTATGGTAGTTATGGCTCTTGATTTCGGTGAAAAAACATCGTTAGGAAACCAGCGATTTAATTGATGATTTTATTTAGCTCATAAGAGTATAAGCTCTTAAATAGTAAGAAGATCAAAAATATGACGTCTTTAAACTTGAAATGTCCATTATTATACCCAAAGCGATATCCCATTGGGACCCTAAAATCACAGCAAAACTAAAAACCTGTAAAAACTAACCGTCTTATTCATAAAAAAGTTAACGAACGTTTTAGTTAAAATATGTTTTGTCTCGTTCTTTCAATTTCAAATATTGGAACGAGAGATAAGGACAAAACCTATTTTAACTAAAATGTTCGTTAACTTTTTTATGAATAAGAGGGTAAATGAATAGGCGCATTTCTGATTAAAACTTTTTCATTAAAAGCGACTGACATTTTGCAATGGCTGATTAAAAACCTAACTGATTGTAAACCTTATTTTGGCTAGGGCCTGTTCGTTGCCAACATGGTACAGCACAGAAACCTTCACAAATTTAAAATAAATACATAATTGTAATATTTATACTGAATTTTCGATGATCCAAAGACTACCGTAGACGTACTGTACCGATTATCGAGCCTTTGCAATTGAGAAGGGACTTGCTTTTATGTTCTTCGTTTGTACGATTGTGTTGCAAGGAACTGTTTGGCATGATGCCAACTGCCACTCCTATCATCACACCTCTCAACACAGTTATCGTCACGAACAGTGCCCTTGAAAGGAATTTCCTCCTGAGTACTCAATGGTTATGGTATCATAAATCACAACCATTTAGTATTGAGTGGCGACTCAACGCCACGGTTTTTCTAAGAGGCTAACAGGCAAGCTGCCTCTTGATGGAAAGCGGTCACTGCAGCAAATGGACACTTGCAACACCAGGAGTGCCACACGCGAGTTTGTTTTTTCGTTTGTTTGTTTGAAAAATCGCCTGAAATTTTGCATACACATAGAAGTACTGAGAAGGACATAGGGTACCTTTAATCTCGAGAAAAAGCACTGTTCCCGTGAGAAATTCAGGCGGGCGAAGCCGCGGGGAAAAGTTACTTTACTATAAAAACTAAAAACACAAGTTCCTCGATGTTTGCGCATTAGTTACAGTTTCCAATGATTAAAATTCCCGTTGTTTCTTTCCGGGCCGAGTTAAATTTCCCCCGGGTGAATCTATGTTTCATTACTCAGCTACTGGTACAAACTGGTATTGGCTGGATGAATGGCTGTTTGTGTGTTCAGAAAATACATTTTTATTTGAAAATAACATTTTATAATATAATATTTTGTCTGCAACTTTAGCAAGCTATAAAGCTTTGGCTTGCTTTAAATATTTGTAAATCACTAACACAGCGTTCCGGTGCAAAAGGTCCATAGTATACTTTCGTCCACTGTATCATAACGTGTACCTAGGTCTAGCTGCGTCTCCTATCGTACCTGCGTGTTCTATCCTACGTTTTACTCTACCTGTGTATCAAATTTCATCAAAATCCGCCCAGTAATTGAGACATGATAGAGTAACAAACATCCATTCTTGAATATTAGTAACATTATAATATTTGCGAGCGGCCGCTGCCCTATTCTACCCTGGGGCCGGGACTATATCCTTATTGAAATATGATCGGATCCCATCTGTGTCTCACCATTTGTGTATTTAATTGACCATCGTCCCGGGATACCGTGTATTGTAAGGGATGGAGTCGATTGTATATGTGTTATTGTAATTGTTTCCATGTTAAACAAAACAGCCGTAGGGAAGGGTTCGGATTACTTATCTCATCATTTGTTTAACATCACATTGTTTTTTTTTGTTTCTATTCTATTTTTTTAAATTTAGCCCAGCTCTAGGATATCGATACCAGGAGGTCATATTCATTTTCTTCTTTACATTTAAATCCTCTTATCAGTGGAATACAAGTCTTGCTTTTCTGTTTTCGCATTTTCATCTTAGTTTTGTTACCATACGCGATGCCTGCCGCCTTTTTATATTGGCTGACAAAGGTCTTACTTACTCTCCTTTTTACCTAACAATATTTTTCCCCTAGCCTATTGGGTTCGTGTCTCCCACTACTGGTCATTGGCCTCCCCCTTATATCTCCACTCGTTCTTGTCCAAAGCAATCTCAGGCATTTTTTAAAAATAATTTTAGTATAGATTATTCTTTAAATAGATACGATAAATCAAGAGAGTCACTTTCTTTCCGTGAAGAAAACCTTAAAACTGAAATAATCAGCTAAATTCTTCATTCATTATAGCTTCTCCATTGGAAAAGCATGGGCGAACTGAAGGAAAATCCTCACAGATAGTTGATGTGTGTTTCATTCCGTGTTCTCTAGGAGGAATATAACTAAAAAGATTACCTAATCTAGAAAAATGCTTACCTATGCGCATCAAGTTAAGCAAAATGCAGTTATAAAACTTTTTGTGTAACTGTCCAAAAGTGTGCCAAATTCAGTACTCAACATACATGTTATCATTCGAAGAGAAACTGCATAAATTTATATGCATCTATGCAAAATTTATGCGCTAACGTTGCCAAGGAAAATATCTTTCCAATATGTATTTGAATTATTTTCTTTTCCAAATTATTAAGTTAAAGGGCAAAGGAAAAAACAAAGACGAATCAAACGCCCGAAATATCAAAAAATACATTTTAATTCCTCCTCCACTTATTTATTACCACCTGGTATAACATCAATGATTGATTTTTACTTATTCAGAATTCACTTGTTTAACAACGATATTAGGTTCACTTGACTCCAGCTGAAGTACAGTATACACCTAGTTAAATTACGAGTATTATTTTGTGCTAAATCAATATTCTTATAAAAGGCAACAAAAACCCATACCAGTTCAATACAAGGTCCTAAATATTAATTCAAAATCAGCTATAAATTTTACGCAGTCAAAACAAGCCCTACAATTTTGATTGGAAACTCGAGGCGTGATCGGAATATAAATTTGCCAAATCAAAGAGTAACTTACCCCTTATAAAAATGTTAACAGACTACATCAATATTCTAACCAACCGACTTATATACAATTTTCCTTAGGAAAATTCAATTTTAAATATACTTCTGCGAAATTACCTCGCATCTTGAATAAAATGTGTGTTTGGTTTGATCGAGAAACAATTTATATTATTAGTAGCTTACAAAACCCCCCTATTTAAAACTTAATTACACGCTTATGACCGCGACTTTGCTTGCCCTACGTCAGCATTTTATTTTCTAACTCTACTATTTCCATATTTTTAGCACTTACTATTAAATGTGAAAATTTGGATGGATATTTTTTATTCAATCAACCACTGGGCGGATTTTGATGAAAACGGGTACAAAAAAACCGGAAATATCATAAAAGGTACATTTTATTCCGAAATTCCCACGGGAGCGAAGCACTGGGATGCAGCTAGTTATATGCAGTAAATAACTTAAGGCCCCGCCACGTAGACCGTAGAAAATAAGTACATGTTTTTCATACATGATGTAAAAGTTTATTATTCGTATTTTTCTTTCTTGGTACTTATACTCATTTAAGTAATAGGTACATCCTATACCTTCCTAAAGTAACTTAAAGTAGAAAATAAGATCATGATGTACCTATTTATATTCTACGGTATCGTGGCGGGGCCTATATAAACATAACAATTACACAACTGGACAGGAGACTTTAAATACATAAAAGATTGTAAAAACAAGGACCTCGGAGCCCGAGCTGATCCTAAGTAATAGAACGAGTGCTATCTTAGTATCAAATAGACGGCGAGGCTTAACCCAGGCGTCTGTTTATCAAGAAAGTAATTATGGGATCCAGAAGTTGGTCTTTTTCAATCGGTCACGTCTCCAACTTTTTAAAATCCTACTTATTGAGGAGCTATGCTCTTGTCGGTGTCAGCATGGAATGTAAAACGCTCAGTGACTCTATATCCCGGTCAAGATAGCCATAAACATAGAGGTGTGCTTACAATAACTCCCATAAAGCTGAAAATTGATATGAATGTTAAATATACCATCCATACTAATATTATAAATGCGAAAGTTTGGATGTGAGTTTGTGAGTTTGTGAGTTTGTGAATTTGTGAGTTTGTGAGGATGTTTGTTACTCAATCACGCAAAATCTACTGGACGGATTTCGATGAAATTTAGTACAGAGGTAGATAATGACCTGGAATAGCACATAGGCTACTTTTTATCCCGGGAAAAAGCACTGTTCCCGTGGGAAATTCACGCGGGCGAAGCCGCGGGCAAAAGCTAGTTATAAATAAATTGCCAAAGGTCCTCAAGGATCCTCCGTCTGAAAAAAAAACATGATTAAGTTGTAAAAAACATTACTTTCTTGGCAATGTTACGCCTATCGTCTACCCGATGTTAAAGTATCAGAGTCCCGCGTAGCCTTGTGGACGTTAGGGCTTAATGGAGTGTTTTTTCATGCCTTATCTATTTCACTAATTGTTTAATCATAAACTAGAGCGCAGAGCTATCCACGATTGTTTTCCTTTATTGGAAAGAAAAAGTGTTGTATGACAACCGACCGTACAAGTACAGGAGTTAACTTGGTATACAAACTCATAAGGAACGAGTAGGATTAGAACCTAACACTTTTCGACTACAGTCACAGACGAACGCCTTAACTAGGCCACTGTTTCATCGCTTTTTAAATCCTTTGACTTGAAGCTGGACATATTGATAGAGCCCATTTTCGGTCGGGCATTTTCCCATCACTGTACAGGTTGCTTCAGAGCTGATTGCCTATCGATCCTTGAGCCTTTTAAACGGAAATGTAGTGTTTAACGTCTTATGAAGTATTGTTTAATAATGTTTTAGTTGGGCTCGTAGCTTTGCTCTACCGAGAATTTCGGAATTCAAAATGGCCTTTCTCATAAATGGGTCTACCAAACACAGAAAGAATTTTGTCAAATCTGACTGAAATATTATTTAGTAAATAAATTGAGATATTATTTAGTAAAGGTAAAGACCAAAGGTCGACCGGGTCAGACAATATACCTATTGTTGTGTAGAACACATGAGTAAATTCATTTGCCAAGCCACCACGGATCATATTTCCAACAATATCATTTCGGTGGCCGACGTACCATGAAATACGTCTTGAGTGACTCGGCACAAGACGCCGCCACTGAGGACGTAAGGTGTGTACGACTACTGTAGCTATAATATGCAAGGCATGCTTATTTGTATCTTCACATAAAGTATAGGTTGATGTTGAGAACAGCGTTATTATTTTCAGCCCACATCAACCCATCTGGGCCTAGGACTCTGCATTTCCTATGGTCCTGTGGGAATTTTATCCATCGCTTTGCTGTTAGTCCAACAGTGTCATGTAACCAGCAGGCCAGTGGTAGTTCACCAACTGGTCCCTGTCCTTGTCTCGGCTACCAACTGCGTTTTAATTTAGATAAATTCATGCGTAATTTTTAATCGTTAAGTTGAAGTAGTGCTCTTCTCAGAAGTCTCAATAAAGTCAAAATCAACATTTTTTATTGAAACTTGGCCTTCAAAGAAGGCTCTTTTTCACGTCGATAACTAATTATTTAATCATAATATCTTATGTCTCAAAGCTACAAACTACTAGCATTTCGGAACGACCACTGCTGAGAAGAAATGCCGAAAGAAACTCATGAAACAATAAATAGGGAAATGTTAAAACATTACTCAGGATTAGCAGTTTATTCTTATGTAACAGTAGCAAAACCTATAAAACTGGATGGCCAAAAATTGGCAATATTTGGCCATACATTTTATTAGGTCAGCTCAGCCACTAGGAATATAAATTTAAAGAGATACATAATTGTACACGTAGATATTTTAATATATATTATAGCAATGTTTAAACCAAACATACCTTGCGAAACTCGTCTTTCAAATAGAACCTCTCGTAATATTTTATCCCCATCCACCCCAAATCATAGAACTTCTTTTACAGTGATTTGATGATATTGCACTTTAACGAATGTCGGGGAAAAAAGGGAAAAACAAGATGGATGATGTCCGAATTAGAGCCGGGAGAGGGGCGAGCAGTCACTGCTCTTATGTTGATTAATGTTGCCGGCGAGGTCAGGTGTGAGAGTAGGTAGTCAGCGCCAAACGTCAAACACACACTAACCTAACTTTGCACAAGTTTTGTTGATGGACGCTTTTCATTTTGCCAAGAATTATTCATAATATTCATCAACAACAAACGTTAAATAATCACTCTGGATCTCAATATTTAAATTCAGTAAAAAAGTGCTTGCGAAGATTTAATGTAGGAATACAGTTTTCTTTATAATTTGGAGAACGATTTTGTATCCACTTTATGACTAAAACCTTACAAGAGTATCCACGTGGTAACTAGAAAACAAACTCACCTGTCAGTAGCTGCAGCCATCGGCTTGTAATCTTGGATGTCCATGATGTCTCCCATATACTGCGAATAATCTGAAACAAATCAAATTAAGGCTAGAGTTAATATTTATGGACTTGTGTAATTTGTTCTTTTTATCAAAAACTGAACCCGATTTTTGTATACTAGGTAACAGTTTATAAAAGGTTAAAAACATATACATAATTACATGTGAAACTTGAACCTTAACCCTTAGGAATTATAATGCCAAATAGTTTACACCCCGTAAAAATGAAATTTTCATTTGTATGATATCCGAGGCCTTAATGATAAATTTAATAACGATTTCGATAACTTAAATGAGGAATAATTAACTTACATCTTATCTCTTGATTATTTTCTCATCTAATTCTCTAACTTAAAATAAATGATAAATTTTATAACAATTTCAGTAACTGAAATGAGGAATAAATTACGAGTAACTACATCATAACTAGTTCCTGATTTCCCTTTTAATCCCCTAACTCGGAATATGAATTCAATCGGCACCATTCGGCCGTCAATATTCATTTGGCGATTGGCCGCAGCGCGCGTGATGCGTCGCGCCGCGCGCGTGGTTCGAATGCGAAATCCAAATTTCGAGGGGTTCGGAAATTGTCGCCTTCATAATTCCAGATTCAATGTTCTTAAGGGATGTAGAAATCAAAACGGATTTGATTTTTAGCTACAAATATATTATTTGCAACACACGTGCTCTTGGTATTGGGTCTTATAATAAAACCCATGTGTTTGAAAAAAAAATTTTGATTCAAGGTAATATGACTCTTAGGTATTACCTCACTCACATTCACAACTTACCTTACTCATAATCATTTTTCTACTGAAGAATAATAATAAATTATGATTCAAGGTAATAAGAATCTTATGCTTCAGTAGAAAAATGATTATGAGTAAAAACGAAAGTGTCAAAATAGTTCGAGCTACCAAAAACATTTTTTTTCTAACACATCTAACTTTTAAATATTTATTGCAGTCCAGTCTACAAAGTACGTCTACGTAAGTGTCACTAGCAAGTATGTACATTGCCACATTCACTTTCCATGTTATTTTGTTTGCTCTGACTGTACAAACGTGAATACGCGTCGGACAAGACGAGACAAGTTTATTGCGGGGACCCCAGTCTAGCCACTGTCACAAGTATTAAATTTATTTCTAAGCCATTGCAACTTCTAGCTAGATCTCCCGATCACGTTCTAGTAAACCTAGATATAGTAGAGATGTGACTACATAAAGCTAACCGTTAATTTCTATGGATTCCATTAATTGTTATGGGTATACGATATCTACGAGATATCTTGGGGCAACAGAAGAAGTCATTAATTATTTTACCTGGTCGTCGAATCTGGTAATCTTAAGTGTATAATTGTGTTTCAATAGCTTTTCAATAGTTATGTTGAACACAGTTCTTATAGTGTAAATAATCACTACTATTGAGACAAGACCGAATCGACACGATACACTTTAAAATCATACACAATTAACTTTTCTTTATACCCCAAAATCTTCAGAGAGAAAATGCTGTGGCGTTAAAAAGACCTCCCACCAAGCTTTTTATTCCTTAAAAACGCCTAAAAGCTCTCATAAAATATCTTGAATAAATAACATCATGGCCTCAACTGGCAGCGCCATTAGTCATTGAAATAAGCAATCGTGCCAGCACCCCTTTTTAATTATGCAAAATCTGTAGCATTCATTCAAACCACCCCCCTTCTTCACTTTCCCTTCCATTATCTTACGAAAAGGACATTATTTACTTGGAAATTATGAAAAATATAAGACAGATGACGCTATCTGTTTCAATCTTGAACGTGTTGGTTGGATCCGGCAAGATTTTGTCCGGGCTAGACATGTTTCTAAAAGTTTATAATTTCATCATCATTTTTCCTGAGCATGTCTTGCTTTTTTCGCACCATTTCCTACGGTCCTGTGCTAGTCTCATTGCTTTCCCGTTAGACCAGGCTGGTGGTATACCAACTGATCAATGTCCCTGCCTCTACCATTACTTACTCCGTCCTTGATTTGGTCTAACTTTTTTCTTGTCTTTCTTACCTACGTCTTTGACTTTTATACGACGTCGATTTTTGTTAAACTGAGGGTCAAAGATAGTCAGAAAGCAAACATATTAATGGCCTATTGATTTATGCCGATGGTTTAACCTCCAGAGTAACATTAAAATAAATGTTGCTCGTATCATAACGATTTATTATAAGTGCTTTGTGTAATACTATCATGTTATTGGGTAATAATTATTTATACTAGAGACTTATAAAGTATTTTATAATAAGAGTATGAAAAATTGTTCACAAAAAGCTTCAAGAATTATCTAAATCGGTGTTTTTTTTTTTGCCAGCGTCTCATAAGACGCTCTAGAGTGTCTTACGACGTACCAACGATTGCTATTAGACTGCTGACGCCTGTTTCTGCCTGAAATTTAAATAAGACAGGTGGCCTGTATTCTTATTGCGCGCGCGATATTTAGCTGAATACACAAAACACCGTAATGGTCTTTTTTACTGTCATTCGTCATAGAATATTTGCTGGACACATTTAAGTGAATTTAAGTTAGGAGTTAGGATTCGCGGGGAGCTACGTTTACGCGTGTCCAGGTAGCTAACACGAAATAGTGATAATCAAATACCATCAATCAAATCCTAATCCTAACTAATATTATAAAAGTGAAAGTGAGTTTGTTTGTTTGTTTGTTACCTCTTCACGCTTTATCTACTGTACCAATATTTCTGAAATTTCGTATACACATAGTTAGAAGTACGGAGAAGGACATAGGGTACCTTTCATCCCGGGAAAAGGCACGGTGGGAAATTCACGCGGGCGAAGCCGCGGGCGAAAGCTAGTAATACTATAATAGTGAAAATTGAGACGCAAATTCAAAAAGTCTATAAAAATACATTGTTAATCTCAAGAAAAAATTGAGATAAAAAACATATTATTGTTTGTGCACGATGTGTCACATATACGACGTGACTGTAAGGAGAGGTGACACGCGTAAATCATTGCTCTAGCACACACGATTACGTGTCTAGAAAAACAATCCGACGTTTGGGTTGTCGATATTTTCTTTCCTCTCATTTTAATATTTGGAATCAATTTTGCGGGGACCATTCTGGGAACCATATTGTTGCAGGTATCGTAAAATTTTGTTAAATCTTATCACACTATGGATATTTTGAGAGATTTTAAAGAAGAGTTTTTTTGTAAATAACATTTTAGCAGTCAATAAACTAAATAGTTCTTGTCGATACACCAGACAGAAAGATTGGCAGACCATCCGTGATGGTGGAACGTAAGTGAAATGTGTCGGTTGACAAATTCCTATTGAACCGTAAGGCGCGCTTACTGTCTCCGCGTCGCGTCGGGTCGGGAGATGTCGCAATTTGTCACCTTCTCGTTTTCCAAAACTTGAGGTGTTCAAGACGACGGTCGATTTGAATTAATTTCCTTCATTCATCTTGTGAAACTTATTGTTTGAAAAGATGGTTGGACTGCGTTAGGGACGATATGAAAGTGTTATAGCCGCCACACACAATCAGTTTTAACTGACAGTTTTCACTGAACAGTTTTAACTGTCAGTTAAAACTGATCGTGTGTGGCGGCTATTAGGAGAGGATGTTTGTATGACAGGAAAAAGAGACTGACATATTGCGCCGACCCCAGATAATGGGACATGGTAAGCAATATGATGATAATGTTATTAAGAAATTTATTAATTTCTTATCATTGTTTCAATATATTATTCAGCATTTGTCATATCCAGAAAAGCCAAAATTTGTACACTATACTATGGGTAGAAATGTGTAACTCAATCACGCCTCTAGCACACAGATCTTAAGTCTGCCTATAACGGCGCTGATGATAGTCGAAAGGGCCTGGGTTGGAATCCTACTTGTGCGTTTTGAGTCTGTATAGCAATCTGACTCATTGTTTTTATTGAAGAATAACATCGTGAGAAATCTTGCACTGCATCGATGTGGAACAGTAAGTGTTGTACAGTCCCCATGGGGATTAGATTTGGTGATCGTAATGATGAACCTACCTACAAGAGCTCTTAAATTGGAAGGGATATTTTTTATAGGGTATGGGTTGGGTTGGGTACCTACCTACCTACAATTTTTTATCTAAATATCCACGGGAGCTGAGCTACGACACATAATCACAATTTTTTATATTCTGATACCAAAAATTTTAGCAATATTTAGTGTTTGTTGTACTTCTTCAAACCTTAGTCTTGATATCTTAGAGTAAAAAAGAAAATTTATATCATGGATAAATACTTTACAGACTAGATGCATCCACCTTGATATCCTCATTTCCGTTGCAAAACCAATGCATACATCCTCATTTGCTCTCATTCATCCGGACTTTGATAGCAAGAATAACTAAAAATACTTATTACCAATTATTTTTTAAATAGATGGGTTTGCTTTTGACCACAATATTGCCCGAGGACAGAGATGAGGTCTACGGTTATTTATTATTCTGTATTCTGAAAAAATTCTGACACTTAAAATCCTACTAAGTAAATGCAAAAGTTTGGAGGCGAGTTTGTGAGTATGATTGTACTCAAGCACGCAAAAACTAATGGTCGGATTTTAATAAAATTTAGCTCATAGATAGAAAATACCGGGATAGGAATAATACATGATACTTTATATCCCGAGATTAAAACGTGTGCGAAGCCCTGACTCATTGTACATTATTGACCGAGCGAGCGAAGCGAGCGAGGGCTATAATTCAAGTTGGAGCGAAAAACACATTGTTTGTATGTATGTATGTATGTATGTATGTTTGTTCCGCGATAACTCTCGAACCGTTGTTCCGATTTTGATGAAAGTTGGAATATATGTAGGGATGGTTAATAGAATTTTCAAGTTCGTTGGGCATCAAAATCGGTCCAGCCGTTTTTGAGATATTTAATTTTTTGTGAAAATAAATATTGTATTTTAATAGTCGCGAGGTCTACGTTCGCAGCGAACGACTAGTTTACTGTAAATCTTCTTGCAGTGTTAAAATATTTGTCAACAAGCTGTTTTCGAAAATTTTCGTCGTGAAAAAGCAAACTGTATTAAAAACTTGAGCAACAAATCACGTTTTCCCAAAGCATTGAAGTAGTCACGTCTTTTTGTGCCTCAATGATTTATTTGAACCTTTGCTCCTTTGCATTCGCCTTTATTCGGACTATCTCCAGCCCGTCCTTTTAGGCAGAGATTTCCTAAAGACGCGTTTACCATGCGTTCAAAAAATGTCGCTAGAACATTCGATCGATATTAGAAATAAGCAATGAGCTTATTATTATGGGTTTAACAGATACACAAATCGATGGTATATAGAAGAGAGGAATAAATGGAAAATATTCCATCGACAAGAAATAAGTTCTTAAATTAACTGATGACGAGACAGACCCACACACCACTTTTCTTATCATTAAAAAGTTATGTTCTTGTCGATAGTTATAGTAACATTGATGTAATACATAGAACGTCTTTCTTGGTAATTTTAATGGAGTGGTTATGTCATTTTCCTTCCCCATGTGAGAAGTGTGTGAATACTAGCGGATAAATCATCAACTATAGTACAGGTTTACTCATATTTTCCTTCACTGGAAACAAGTGATGGTCTTTGAAACCATACATGAGTCAGATTTGTACACAATTTCTAAGATTCATGTCGGACCGCGATTATCTAACCTTATAAATTTGTGTGACTTGTACCTTATATTTATTTATTGACCGAGCGAGCGAAGCGAGCGAAGGTCTCTAAATCGAGTTGGGGGCGAAACACATTGTTTGTATGTATGTATGTATGTATGCATGTATGTATGTATGTATGTATGTTTGTACCGCGATAACTGCCGAACCGATGGTCCGATTTTGATGAAATTTGGTAGGCATGTAGGAAATATCAATAGAATTTTCAAGTTCGTTGGGCATCAAAATCGGTTCAGTAGTTTTTGAAATATTAATAAAAACGTCCGCGATTATCTAGCAAACGAAACCATAGCGTGTTCTAACTTTGGATAACGCCATCTAGATTTTATTTAGGGAACTGAATTATGTTAGAAAAATCGAAATCAGAGTATATCAATAAAAACGCGAGTAATAATCGCGAGGTCTGAGTTCGCGGCGAACTACTAGTTTATTTAACTGAATACAATCTATTTATCCAAATCGTAGTACAGCTGACTAACTTCCCATGCTTATCTCTCTTGTACAAAAGATCAAAAGTAAGTTAAAACTGTTGACTTAATGAATACACCCTAACGCACCCGTCTTACTCCGTTGCCCCGGCTATATTTCTTGATCCCTGTCCGTGGCACAAAAGTGCCTGTTAATCTTTTTATGTCGACTGCATTATTTTAGGGTCCACTCACTGTATAAGCCGAATTTGCTATCTTTGCAAAGATATATATCTCTATCACTGCTTCAAAAAGATCAATGTATTTACCGTTTGATAAAATCTGTTTGATATTATTGTGTAACTGGTTTATGTCTAGTGAATAATTAAATATAGCGATGACCGGTAACGTAAAATTAAGAAAGTCTTAGCAATATGGATAAGTACACATGAATTATAATACAATGTAAATAATAGTGACCTAAGTATATTTAGAAATTGGGCAGCCCTGAATTTAGTACACAATTTATCAAATGCCCTAACTTTATTTATAATAGCTGAATGTCATATCTTCACTCTTGTGAGAATTTCGAAATTGCCTTCTTATTCACAAAGGACCAGTAGTTTCAGAAATTAGTACGTTCAATCAAACAACTAATCTCTTCAGCTACAATTAACATAGATTTCCTATTACTTATCCACAAATTTACTATTGTGATAATTTCTTATGACGTTCACATTATCGTTGTGTATTTATAGGAAAACCTAGTTAATTTTCATCAAACATTCATACCTAAACTAAATTGCTATCGTACCTAAGCTAAAATTATCCATTCTATATTAATCGGATGTCAAAGCCACACAAATATTTGCGACCTCTCCGTTCCAATATTCAATTAAAATTATTTAGTGTTCAATTTGTACCTATGTAAACATTTAGGTAGGTACTTCGGTTACATATTATTACATCATTATATAAGTTCGTTATCAGCCTATAGCAGTCATTGCTGGATTTCCCAGGGTGCCCCACTGTTTTCGATTTGGGTTTTACGTATCCTCAAAATCACTACACTATCTTTGGGTGCAGTCGTGTCAAAACTCAAAGGTATGAATGAGCTGGCTGCCATGTTTATCCTGCTGGGCTATAACTACAAGAGTTGTTCAAAAAGGGCGTCAAAAGATATATTTAGAGTCTGTAACGCGCGTCACAACCTAGGTGTTGCAGGCGTTCATTGCTTGCAGTGATCAAATACCATCAGGTGAGCAGCATGGGTTATGCCTGTTTACATTCTTTGTGGTATTAACTGAAAAAATCTGGTCAATCGTCCACAGGGAACGTGTTAAGCGTTGATCATCAAGCAACATACGATAAATCTTTAAAGCACCAACGTGTGACGTCATCCGAATTCTAATTAATGTTCCGAGATTCCAGGTAAGTCCTCCAATAAATAACCATCTAATTGGAAACGTCGCTTCAGGAGCCCCGAATCCTGGCTGACACACACAAGCGGTGACATCAATATTTTGTAGCCTAACATAGGTCTTGTCCACAGAATTTGGAATAATAAGGCAAATAGAAAACCCATTTGCTATATTTTATTGGAAAGTACTATCTGCTGCGCTCCGGCACTCTTCCTTATGCGATCTTCCAAGTTATCATCTACCCGTGTAGCTAATTCATCAAAATTCGCTTAGAATATTTTGCGTGATTGAGTAAATATCTACCCACACATACACCTAAGATGTCGCATTTATCATAATAGTGGGATGGTACGTCGCTAAAATTGTTAATCCAAGAGATGGTTTCACAAATACCAGCATCAACTGAAGTAATAAATAAATGCGACTTCTAATCTAGAATTAGCCAGGCTAGACAAACTAATTGCGGAGAAACTACGTCTAGACGGGGATAATATGTTAACTGTAAAAGTTAATTTAGATGACCTTATGTTTTAGTAAAAGGCTAATGTTTTATGCGTTTTCAATGCCTGAAATATATAGTACCCAGTGTCAAACGTAGTCAATGAGGACAGAACAAGAACTGAACAACACCAACAGAGTTCAGGAGAAAAAGCTAAGAATATTAAAACAAAACATCATCGCCTTGGGCAGCTGTTAGTGCAGTTGAGTTGTGAGTTGCTTATTATAAATAAATAAAGGAAATTAAGAAATAAAGGCTAAAATGACCACCAGGATCAGGGCTCCAGGAAATTCGTATAATACCGGAGTTGAGAGGAACAGCTACCAAATTATTAAGTGCAAGTGGTAGTAACAGACAAAAGTTATATAGCTTAATAATCAGTGACTATAAGTATCTTTTAATTCCCAACTAGATAGACCCAGATATTGGCACAAAATTATACGTATAGGCATAAGTACCTATAATATATAATGGGAATAGTCAAAGGTTGACCAATCCTTTGTCACGGATTCCAATATCGAGCGAGTTGTATAGGTCCAGTGACGTGGGGAGCCCTATTCAACTAAGTACAGTCGGGAAGATATAACTACTGATGCAAATAATATATGTAGATTTACATAATACTAAGATGGAGTTTTGAATATGATATAAATTAAAAATTATGAAATAGATTTTGTTGTTATAAATGCTTATACATACTGAAATTATTTTTTTCATAACGAGTGTATTATATCAATAAATAAACTAATGTCAAGTTGCTAGGCATCTGACATTATTCCTTCCAGGAGTTTTTTCCATCATACTATGGAGGTCATCACTAAAAAAACTGAATACGTGGCCAAATGTACCAGGCCTGAAAGAATTCGTTCCGTTTTATTGTAAGCGCGGAATAGATGACAATCAATTTGTCTCCATGAGCCATCTATCCCAGTGCTACCGATTAGCGGATTGAGTCAGAAACTAAAATCGAAGGGTTAATAAAAGCTGATTTGTATTTATTTTTTAAGTTGGCAAAAACAAGACATCCCATAGGTGGTACCGTAGTAGTTTAGTAGATGTTTGTTGTGTCTTCTTCTATTGTGAATAGTAAGCTGTGTTGTAGATGGTGTCAGATTTTTCTCAATGTCGCCTAATCTGACATGAATTGAAAACTATCGCCTGCTAGTGGAAATTATGTTACACTAGTAAACTTAACGTCAGCTAGTATATAGGTTTCCTCACGATGTTTTCCTTTACCGGAAGCAAGTGGTGGTCCATGAAAATTACCATACATGAGTCAGATTGGTATGAACACTCTAAAGGCACAAGTAGGATATGAACCTGGGTCCTTTCAACCACAGGCGGGTGTCTTAACCACTCGACCACTATCAAAGCTGTGCGGAACATTGTGCGGAATATTGAGAAATATATATATTTAAACTAAGATTTTTAAGGTATAGTTCCTTAAAAAATCTCAAGATTTCCCTTACGCTACGTAATAAACCACTAGTAATCGATACGAACACTCCAACGTTCGCTCATGCATTAAAAAAGCGAGATAGTGAACCCTAAACTGGCGAAACTTACAGCATATTGACTGCAAAAGCAACCCTCACTATCGTTCAAAGGGGGACCAGAAATCAATACCTTTGGAAATTTCAAACGCGTTTCTTTGAGGGGCACAAAATCGCCCATTCGTAAAAATAGAAAGATGAACTGATTTAATCGTGATTGAACTTGATTAGAAAGGGATCTTGTTGAGCAAGCAAATTAAAAATTTGACGTCTGCAGTTACGATTGGATGATTCAATTTAGAATAATCATCCTGATGGAATTAATTTGTTGACAAGCCTTCTTGTTGTTATGTTAAATTGCAATCTTAAAAAGAGATTTGAAAAAGTATATTTTTTCTAAAAGAAGGAGAACATACGTTGCCAAAAATTGTAGGAGTGCTAAATCATCGCGACGTAAGCATTTTCAACTTGGCACCCACTTCAAACCGATCAGTCTACGTACGATATAAATGTCAATTTCGCCAATGCATTGTCCTATTCGGATTTAAATCTGCTTATTTTGTTATTTCTAGCTTTTGAGTGAAGCACATTTTTTTAATTCTCAACTTATTTTTTTTTATTATTAGTTGAATAAGCCTTCATGTAAATTCGAAAAATATCGTAAGCTACCTTTAAATTACTGAATAATTCGACCAAATTTAATAAACTGTAGTTTTTCTTCGCCCTCAGACTAACATATGTCCCGCAAAGATAAAACTTTCAATCAAAATCTATGGGCAACTTTTATAGCTCGCCTAGCTTTATATCCCTATTTCCTTTGCTCTGAAATCAGGACAAAATCAACCGACACTAAAATGGCGATCGTGACATATCAACCAGCACTACAAATATCCATAATAAGTGTAATGGAGCGTACACAATGTCTGAGCACATTTTTTCGGGTTCGCCTTATCTGTATTCCGCGTGTGTGCCCCCCACTTGCCATCGGAATATTCAATCGCCTCGAATGTCAGATTCCATCACAGAATACTTAATAAAACCTTCGGTACAGAACGTTCAGTGTGGAATGTTTGAACGAAACAGAAAGGGTCAGACTTGATACGAGAGTTGGTTATTTTGTTACTTTGTCAATTTACATTAATAAAAAGACCTTTTTTGTACTTTTAATTTATCTATTTGTTTGTAATTAGCAACTCACTGCACTTACAGTTTAAATCAGCGTTAAAAGGCGTTAGTTAATTATTTATTTTTTAATGTATTACATAAAACTTTCAAGTATAACCTTGGATGATTTAGGATACGCGCGACACTAAGCGTCTAGTGTACGTATCGTTGTCCCGTGAATAATACACCTCGTTTGCTGGCCTATGTTATAAAAAAATCCTCCGAGGGGCCCAGCGGCTGATCGTACCTAAATGTCAAAAGAGCCCCTTCGAATGCCAGAATTCGAAAAGGGATCCCGTATCACCAATCAGTTTTCACTCGTTCGGTTTATTTGAATAAACAAATAACCACTCGCGTGAGATGCGTTGCTCTTTCGTTTAATGAGAGCACAAGCGTCGTGATTAAAACATGTTTCAATTAAATTATTTCCACTGAGTCGGATACAGCAGCAAAAGCAGTAGGTATTGAAATTATACAAGTTTTATTAACGTTTACATTTTTGGTACCTACAAATTTATTGATGTTATACAGGTTATGATTTGTAAGGTTCAATACGTCGAAAGCTTACAAACCACAGTTTGATAAAGGTGTGAATTTTTGAAGTAAGGGTGTGTAGAGTTGGAAGCTTGGTTTTACATAAGATCATTGAGAAGATTGCTTATCAACTAGAACTTCGCTGGATAAAGCAAATTAGAGCATATCGTGTACGATATGCTCTAATTTGCTTTGTAATGTAATGATATGTATATCATAATCCTAATGCTTTATATGCGGAACAGATAATAATAATTATAAATTTTAATTTGTGAGTGTATTATAATATTGTCAGTGAGTGATATTTTAAGTGAAAAATTCCTAAGGCGTGCTGAGTACAGACACATATAATAAATTTATGAGTGTATTTAATGGTACAGAGCAGAGGTGGACCGTTCTCCTATGTAACGGTCGATCGGGTAAAATTGGCTCAGGCCGACGAAGAGGCCTCGCCTTGATGAAGTCTGTCAGTCAGTCTTATGTAATAATTATCTGTTAATTAAAAATAAAAATTACATATTATTTTATAAGCGTATCGCCTTGTAAATGGTTATACAAAATTATAGATGCATCCACGATACGTTTAGTATTTTGGGATATTTTTGTTAATTTCCCGCTTGGCTTGCCGCGTTCGCTCCACGGGCCGCGTCGGCCGTGCGTATAGTTTTATGATACCGCGACTCTCCGGCGATAATGGGGGCGAAAAAGGTAGGCAGAAGGGGAGGGTCTGGCGTGTTCCTTTTGCTACCAAACGTAAGCCTTAATAGGTCATACTAGAATTAACTTAGCTATTAGATGCAACTTGAAATGGCAGGTAATCAGTAAGAATTCTTATCTCAATGAAATTAATATTTTTATAGGTAATCTATACATATAATAAAACAGTAAAAATATTTTGTCTGTACATTTAGTATTTTTGACTGAAATGGATAGAGGGACACTTAAAAAGAATAATAGAAAGCAAAAAACATTTTTTGGAATTTCTTGTCTGTCTGTCTGTCTGTCTGTATGTATGTACGCGTTTCACGGACTACTGGACGGATTTGAATGAAACTTTTTTTGTTGTATAGCTATTAAGCCTGGGCAACATATAGGCTATAATTGATTTTGAAAACTGGAACACCTGATGAAGAACCTTAACAGAACAGCTAAACTATAAGAAATATGGAAATGGTGCCTTAACAAAAGTCGTTCAACCTGATGAGCATTTTCTGATCACGTATAAAAATTGAAGATCTGGAACATCTGATGAAGAACTGCAAGAGACCAGCTACACTATAACATATATGGAAATGGCGCCTTATTAAAAGTCGTTCCACCTGATGAGCATTTTCTGCTGACGTATAAAAATTGAAGATCTGGAACATCTGATGAAAAGCTCCAAGAGAGATTTTTTATCTAAGCGAAACTCACGCGGGCGAAGCCGCGGGCGACAGCTAGTATTAAGTAATGCTTGACAGTTTATAATGGAGCTGTATGTTTGCATGCATTTATAAATCGGTTAAGAATGACACGAACGCAACGTTTTCAAGTTTGAGCTGATGAGAATGAGAAGCCGGATGAGAAATCTCATTGAGACTAATTGAACTCGATTAGTCTCAATGAGATTTCTCATCCGGTCGTGGGTATTCAGATCTTGTAATATTTATTATTTATTATTTTTATTTTACATTTAAGGAAGACTTACAGCATAAGAAGTTAGAACAGGTAGTGTAAATAAGAAACAGAAAGCCAATTACAAATCTTCACAGGTAGAAAAAAAGTAAGAAATAGAAAAACTCAAGCAAACAAAGTGTCACAAATTTGAATTCATTAAGCTAGATGAAGCGCGCCTCGACTTCTGCTCATTTTAGGTTTTATGCTTATATTTAGGGGAGATAAAAAAAAAGACATGTAAATAGAGCCAAGACGAGCACACCGGAGGATTTTGCGTGCGTACGCTCCGCTCGGTCGCGTGCCCCGATTGTTTTAAGTCGCGAAAAAAAGCTTCGTCCAAATTGAATTCGGAATTAACGTCGTTTGCGATCCGTCCCGTTCGCATAGCGATTTGCGGCAAATTGTCTTGTAATTTCCACGGATATTCGAGAAATTCTTTACAAAAGACAGAACGGAAAAGTTCTGATGGATTTTATGGAAAATTTATGTATAATCAAATAGGTATATTCAACATCGTATGATACAGAATCGGTAAATTATTTAATAGATTACTTTGGACGTAATTGACAAAATGAGAATTAAGTAGCTAATTTGGACAACACTGTTATTTGACATTACGTGTATTAAATACCGTCGAAAGTTTAAATGTTATGTAAGACAAATAGTTAGGAACACATAAAAACATATTATCATAATAAATAATAATATCGTTTATTTCTCTCTTACAAGGGCATACATTCACTTAATACAGTCTAGTTCACCCTTGGTTAGAGACTAGCTCCTGAAATAGGTTCCTATGGGAACCTGTGCTACAGGTAGCTAGGCCCCTCCCTCGGTTTACATTTGGTATTTTGATGCCATTTGGTGGACACAAAAGTTGGTAAAATCCTGTAAGACATTAATGAAGATAAAAATTAGTAAAAATAAAAACAAAAATCATTATAATACTTTTTAGAATTACGGAGTATATATTTTATGTAGAATTAAGACTGTATTAAGTGTAGTATTCTATAATCTGTGACTGTCCCTTTCGTAAATAAAAATAAAATAAATAAAATATAATTACCATTCTAAAGTAAAAATACGCGAATGATGCAATGGGCAATTAGTCCTTCATCTTATTATTCTAGTATTCTATAATCTGTGACTGTCCCTTTCGTAAATAAAAATAAAATAAATAAAATATAATTACCATTCTAAAGTAAAAATACGCGAATGATGCAATGGGCAATTAGTCCTTCATCTTATTATTCCTACTATCCTACTAATATTATAAATACGAAAGTGAGTATGTTTGTCTATTTGTTTGTTTGTTACCTCTTCACGCTTTATCTACTAAACCAATTTTTCTGAAATTTCGCATACACATAGTTGGAAGTACTGAGAAGGACATACGAGTCCTTTCATTCCGGGAAAAATCACTGTTCCCATAGGAAATTCACGGGGGCGAAGCCGCGCGCAAAAGCTAGTAAATTAAAATAGGATTTCATCAATTGGTTGGTAGATTTTAAGGAGCCATAAGTTTCAAAAATCGAGCGCCAGGTCATATTTTATTTGTGTGATGCCTATCCCCCACCAGAAATAGCTTTGTGTAAAAATTGTAAAATAGAGACCAAGTACAGACTAATTCTGCACCAACAATTATATTGTTAGTCCAATTACTTTAATTGTCAAAATAAACCATCTCGGCGGAATATCTTTCAAGTAGGTAGAAAGAAAAAGTTGTGTTGTGATGTTTCTTTAAAGGATCCTCGTTAGTTAATGAGATCCCCGTTTGTTTAATTAAGTAAGAGTCTCTGCGTTAACAAATATGGCACTGTTTTTGCATTATATTTTCCTATCTATAAAAAAACATATATATTTTTTGCAAGTTTGTAAAGTATATTCTTACTTTACTTTTACTATGCTCTGGTTAAAATTTTATTTAGTTAAAATGATTTAAACAGACATCACTTGAAAGAATTTCCTTGAAAACATTATTTAGTGTCTCTCGGCTACTTATTATTTTTTTACATTCATAAAGTATTTTGCCCGTAACAAAAAGTACCTTGTGTGCCGTTGTGCCACAATAAAGATTATTTGATTTGATTTGCTTTTTATACAAACTTTCACTCCCCATTGCAGCCTCTTGGGGGTTGAATTTTTTTAAATACCTTATATTTTACCATTGGTTACCAAATTTCATAAACATCGGTCTAGCGGTTTAGACGTGAAAGCGGAACAGATATGACATATTTTCGCGTTCATAATATTAGTATGAATTGTATGGATTATGGAAATGTATGGTTGGTTGAACTTGGTCGGTCACACGATCGTGCGTCCCGATCGGCCATATTGTATTGATTGGTCGGCGAGCGCGACCGCCAGCTATTTGTAATGGCACGCAGCCGACAACCCCCTATTGTTGTAGTAACGCAATGATATGTAGCTATTGCTTTGAACTTTAACTCTCTGAACAAAAGACAACAGTAAGATACTCCGTTAAAAAGGAATGCTCTCAAAAATTACAATGCCATTTTTAAGATAAGACTACATAACAAAAATGTATGTAAGGTGGATACATCAAATTTTTCTTGGCCTTTGTACAAGACACAATCAAAAAGAGGTAAATGCATTATTACAGTTACAATATTTAGCTATTTGATTTGATTCTTATTTATAGTTTTTTTAGGTACTACAATTATTAGAAAGTAATTAAATATTTGTAGCTTTCAGAGTTCTCTACTACTCTTTAATTATTAAAATATTATTCGGCTGAAAATTTTCATGCCTTCTATTTAGCGAACTATGCCGTAGTTCGTTTTAAAAGCAAGGGTAGATCATAAGGAAACCTTACAAGTACTAAACGGGGTGAAGCCTGACCACAGCGCGTTGCAATTATGTCTGTGTTATGCAGCTGATTGACTAGTTGTGTCCCTCGGTTCCGCTCCCGTGGGAATTGCAAGATTCTGTATAGCCATAGTCTTTCTCATGATTAGGGCTATAAACAAATCGCTCATAGTATACTTTTTATCCTGATATTTCCACGGCGGCAGCGTAGCTTTAGGGCGCGTCTATTTGCAAGTACAGGCAGCCTTATTTCCTTTTAACACATTTTTACGTATTACAAAAATATGCTAAAATTACATTACTCATGCATACTCCGGATCAACGTCGGCCTAGAGTTAATACAGAATTGTGACGTCACATGATTGATCACCATTTTTTTGTCTCCCGTCTTCATTTTATTGAAATTGATGGGTCGCTCGTGTACGGACAGATATTCGATAGGCAATCGACCGATTTCCAAGTGTTATTAATGACCCCTCATAACTTTATTTGGCGTTTGAGTGAAATTATAATGGCTATTGATTTAGGTGGAGGTTTTGTTTGTTTCCGAATGGTGTTTATTTTCTGTAACTAATTGTTTTCAATTATATTTTTTTCAATGAAAAATAAAGTTTAATACTGTTAAAAATAACGTCCTTTAGGGGTGCAAGTTTGTACCGAAAAACTTGCTAAAAATCTGGTAAAAAGACATTTTAATACACTCCAGGTGCCAACCTAATAATCACATTGCCGAGATAAAATTTGAAAAAGTTTCCGCCACTCCTGAACTTTTGAGAGTTGACAACGATGAAAGGCAGAGAGCGCGAATCATTTCACCCACCTTATTTTGGGAGTGCTCCAAAAAACTTTTGCAAAATAATCTAAACTTACACTCGAGCATCTGCGAAGTTTTCCAGCTAAGTGAAAAGTTAAGGAAATTTCATCTCGCGTTGGGAGAAAAAAATCTTTCATCAGTGATAGACTGAGTAGCCCGTAAGATATACTTACCTACCTAAATATTTATAATAACCAACTTTAAGAGGAGATTATTAATTTATGTAACATTATATTACAATTAAGGCAAGGGGTGCTCAATCCTGCTATCTGTCCGGTAGTAGATAATTGAGTGCACGGGCATGCGATCCCGCCTTCCCTGAGCTACTATGGACCACAATCCACTTTCCCGTGGCTATAGTATCCCGTCCTTTCCTATTCCTACCTTCCATCATGGTCCCATATTTCCTATCCCTACATGTGGTTCCCTCCCACTTATCATACAAAGTCTGACACGGCGAGAAAGGCAACACAACGCAGATATGCAACGTGATTTGGTGGACTCGGCGGGTCAGCGAGGCAAGGTGGATGGCCTAGGGCGGCGGTGGAGGGCGTATAGTCACCGTCGGCCAGACACATCATCCGACTTCTTCTCAGTCGTAGCGGTTCTCCGTTCCACTGATCCAAGGAGGAGAAGGACGAGTGTGTGCGTCTGCGTTAGCGCGAACGTTTGCGCACCTTAATATATCCTGCGTATCTGACCGCTTCCGTAAGAGACTCAGTTTGGCTTCCGGCCGGACCGAGGCACATGCGAAGCGATTTTCTCTGTGCGTCAACTGCAGGAGAAGAGTAGGGAACAGGGTCGCCAGTTGTACCTCTGCTTTGTTGACCTGGAGAAGGCTTTCGACAGCGTGCCTCGCGAAGCCTTGTGGTTGGTAAAAGTTTGTAAGACTTCTTAGACTCCTGCATGACGACATGCGATGCTGCGTCGCTGTAGATGGTGAACATACGGATTTCTTCCCGGTTACCTGTGGGGTGAAGCAAGGATGCGTTTTGGCACCTACTCTGTTCGCCTCATACTTTGCGGTGGTAGTTAGAGAGGTCTTGCAAACTGTTCCCCAAGGAATCCGCATCCGTTTCCGCACGAACGGCAGTCTTTTCAATTTGGCTCGACTTAAGGCTCGCACCAAAGTCTCACATGCACTGATCACTGAGATCATGTACGCTGATGATTTGTGCTTTTTAGCAGAATCCCCAGATGGCCTGCAACAATTGATGTCCGCATTCCATCAAGCCTGTTGTAAATTCGGCCTGAAGATCAGCGTCAATAAGACAGAAGTGATGTCCCTGGACATTCATGGTCATGAGACACTGACCATAAAGCTTGATGAGAATGTGCTAAAGCAGGTGGACAAATTTCGCTATCTGGGTAACACTGTAACATCCAAGTGTGACCTTGATGCCGAGATCAACAGCAGAGTTGGTGCTGCTGCTGCAGCGTTTGGCAAGCTGTGTTCCAAGGTCTTTTGCTCACATGACCTTAAGTTGACCACTAAAATTTCTGTGTATATGGCAATTGTCCTGCCCAACCTCCTATACTCCTCTGAGACGTGGTGTGTGTACCGCCGCCACATACGCACCCTAGATCGTTTCCACCTTAAATGCCTACGTTCCATTATGAAGATCAGATGGTCCGATAGAATACGAAATACCGAAGTCCTGCGACGAGCTAATGTTGGTGGCATCGAGGCCTATTTAATGCGTCGGCAGCTTCGGTGGTGCGGTCACGTGTCACGTATGGCGGAGGAGAGAGTGGCGAAGCGCATCTTTTATTGTGAACTGGAGGAAGGCAAGCGGAAGCATGGCGGACAGCTCCTCCGATACAAGGATGTCCTAAAGCGACACATGAAGAGATGCAACATTGAACCCTCTCAATGGGAGCGTTTGGCGGCACAGCGGCCAGAATGGCGTAGGGTGGTGACAAGCCAAGTATGCGAGTTCGAGGATCAGCGTAAAGCTGACCTAGATGCTAAACGCGACCAGCTAAAGGCCCGCCCACCTGCTGCCATGATATATAATTATGAGGACGGTGTACTTACGTGCCCTCATTGTGCGCGGAGTTTCGTCGCGAAAATCGGCTACGTAAGCCATTTTCGAGCGCACGAGCGCCAAAATAACGGCTAGGAGTAGAAGTGGTCGCCATGGCCGAAACCGGTCGGACACACACACACACATATTACAAGTAGGTATAAAAAATGCATCTGATTATGACATGTGTATGTATTATATATGTGTTATCTATTATATATGTGTTATCTATTACACAGTGAACAGTCAAGTGGTTATGTGCAGGTTACCTCACGATGTTTTCCATCACCGAAAGCAGAATAATGATGATGATATGACTCCTTGACTATGAAGCCACTTTCTACCACTTATCTGGTAGCAATATCTGTAACTGGTGTTGTTGCACAGAGAGACAGTAATGAAAACTTTAATTACACAAATCGAAGCTAGCGTCGCTGACACTATTTGGACAGGTCGGGAGAAACGGATATCGACGAAGTTTCATCTGAGGTTGATGGTGATTGCCGAACGTTTCACTTCTGTTTCAGTCTGCAAAGTTTTTGACTAAAATTGACACGGAAATATGAATAAGAGTGGAAGTGTTACTTGATAAAATTAGTAAGTGAACCGTGGTCGCCAAACTCACACATTTAAGTTATAAATCATACACTACACTACAGATGAACAATGAGCTTTATTGGTCATTTTTATTTTATCAAAGTGTATTAAGTCAATGCGACTATATCGGACAAACAAGTACCTTAAGTCTTCGACATATGGCCTAATTTGTACTGTACAAGAACGTACATAAGACGTTTTAAAGTCCAACGTCGACTGAAGAAAAAATTCCGCCACTCGACAATAGATGGCGTTTCAAAACTTTTGAGCAACTATGACCCATAAATCAAAGAGAATAGGGTTTAAATTAGCGTCAAATGAAAGTATTCCTAGTGCTACTCGATTAGTGCAGTAGCGGATTGATTATTGCAACACAATATCGATATCGATAGATCAAATTTTCATACAAACTCAGAATAATAAAATAGATTTTCTTTCTTCTATATTGTTTCGCGGATTTATAGTGTTATTATTTTAATCAAAAATTAACGTAATATTTTGTTATAAAAAAAAAAGTGTGTCGAAATCAAGAAATTATTTTCCTCGAAATGCTCGGAACATATAGTACTAAATTAGTTGTCATCCAAACAACTCTGCCAGTTGCATCTATCCATTTTTCTTTAAAATCAGGATCTTTGGGAAACCTTAAAATTAATATTTCATACAATGTAAACAAAATATATCGATAAAATCCAAAACATTACCTTACTAGGTACATCACTAATCGAGTAGCATAGACGTTTCGGGAAGAACAGAGGAGCACGCGTTAATGACAAAATCGACCTTATATAAATGACATTAAGGTAACTTTTAACAAATAATATTTTAAAGTTTTTATTATCATTATTGAACTTTTATTTTAAAGAAAACAAATGAAATATTACTCACCTGTGGTACGAAACACCTCCATTTTTAAGATTAATTTTGCTACTGTTATTTTTGCACTCTAAAATAGAACAAAATGGCATTTTGACGAGGGAATTTCGACGAGAATTCAATGTCACGAACAAACTACTCAGCGCGAAGTCAGAACACAACTAGAATGACGAGCCGTGTTTGTTAGCAATGCATTGCTTACTTGTGGCGACCGCGCCACGCCTACTTAACACTTCCACTCTTATTCATATTTCCGTGAAAATTGACGAGAAATTAGCTTCTATAGGAAGTAGTCTTATTTTTTTTTTATATAAATATATACGGACAAATCACACAGATTGAGTTAGCCCCAAAGTAAGTTCAAGACTTGTGTTATGGGATGCTAACTCAACGATACTAAACTCAACGAGGCCAATCTGAAAAAGATCATTTTCCATCTTGACCCGACCGGGGATCGAACCCGGAACCTCCAGTGTGGCAGTCCGGCGTGATGACCGTTGGGCCACGGAGGTCTTAAGATGACAATCCATTTTATTAAAAAATAAAATACGTTGCCCAGCCATTTTAATTAAAAATTGTGTTTTTTGATAGAATAATGATATTGTTATACTGTGTGTGTACTCGTTATAAGTGGAAAATATAACTTACTTATGTGCGCCAGTGTGCCGAAATTTGAAGATCTGAAAATAAGAATAATATCAAATTATGTCTAGGGAAGTAAATAACAAGCTGTCAAATTACAGAATGGACGACTAAAATAATTAAGCAAAATCAGCAAAAAGTAACAGATGAAAATTCGTACATTTATTTCACACCAAATGAACTGTCAAATTGTCAGCGTGATTTGTAGGGTTGGGCTAAGGACTTTATCGACATTTTTTATAATTGTAATTTTGATTCGGTGGTGGTCGGCTAACGGTTGCCTCTGATCGTAAGATCCCAGGTTCGAATCTTACGCGTGGCTCATGAGTTTGTATAGCTATCTGACTTATGTAAGTTTTCACGGACCACCACTTGCTTCCGATTGCTCCTGTCAGCTACCTGCCTCTACTAACCTGCTCTCTAGTTGATGAATTATCAGCTAGATTAAATGGAAAAGGCAACTGTCAAAATCATTCAAAATGCCATGATATCATCGGTTCGTCAGTCAGGGTTCAATTTTAATATACATGGAAAATTGTCCTCATCACTAGTGACTATTCTCTTGACAATTTAATTCCACCAATCGCTCTGAAAAGGTGCAAAGCGATGACAGATGCTCCTAAAATCGTGTAATGAAGAAAACCCCAAGATAAGGCGATTTCACCCCAGTGCTAACGAGAAAAGTTGGGTTTAGCTGATACGGTAAGCGTTTTACGCGGCGAGGATACGGTGGGACGATTCAGCGGTTTAGCAACAAAAATAAATAAAAATCGTTTGTTCTGAAACTAGTAGTCTAATCTAATGTATTATGTGTTATTAATATAGAATACTTATTCGAATTTATTTTGAGAATCTGATATTTTGAGATTATTATTATGCGAATAAATGCGCACAGATACTGATTAAATGTTTAAGTTTAAGTACCTACGTCATTATTAAATATTCTCTTTTGAAGCGACTTGGGAGAGGCTGACCATCGAGTATTCTATGCTCGATACAACAACAGCATCGAATAAAAGATATTATTCCAATTAGCGAAAACAGTGAAAAAAATCAATTTGATCAAAATCTCTTACTATAACATTTTTAAACTTTTGCGTTGCATAATTTAGAAGTACATAAATACCAATCAATCAATCAATTTATGTGGTGGTATAGGTGGTATAGTAGTACCTATACGAGTACACGTCTAGTCTACCGCTCCTCTTATGCCTGTGTTATTCCCTTACCCCGGATGGTTATACAAAGTGATTGTCGCCGCGACTGTCAGCATTCCCGGTCATCGTTAAATGCTGGATTAATACTGTCTACTCTGATACCTGGGTACCGATTCTATTAACTTTATCGTGTCTCAGTGGTGTTTCGATTGTAGTAATCTTTGAAATTATAAATTAAATTTGTTTTATTTAAATAGGTTTCAAAATAGCACTTTTAAATCGTCATATACTTAATCCTAACTAATATTATAAATGTGAGTTTGTTTATTTGTTTGTTTATTACCTCTTCACGAATCCAATAACCAATCTTCCTGAAATTTCGCATACACATAGTTAGAAGTACTGAGAAGGACATATGCTACCTTTCATCCCAAGAAAAGCACTGTTCCCGTGGAAAATTCACGCGGGCAAAGTCGCGGGTATGAGTTAGTAAGCTATATTAGTTGACGTCAGAAAATTACTTAAAGATTACTACCGCCTCCAAAGCGCAAGTGGAGAAGAGGCGTCGCAACAAACGCCACTGCTGCATTTTCTCCAAAGACGTTACTTAACAACAAAATATGTGTCAATTAAGGTACTTTTTACGCAGTAAACTGTAACAATCCTTCTAATACCGCAAATTCAAAAGTTTCCAGCTAAGTGAAAAGTCCACTATGCAAAAGTTCGGATGCGATTTTGTCAGATTCAATCACGCAAAATTTACTAGACTTATTTTGATTAAATTTGATACCACGGGAAGAATGTAACCTGGAATAATATATTGAGTAGTTTTCATCTCGAAATTCGTACGTGAGCGGGGTCGCAGATATTAATATTTTTAGTTCAAGCAAAGCTGTTTAGGATATTTCAGAAGGCCATTATAAAATCAATAATGTATAATAATACTCGAGTGGGACCCTCTCAAAGTTTCTGTGAAACAGTAAGCTGATTAAAACCTTCAAGTAAGTGAATATTACGCACCTATTTCTGCCGTGGTGTTTTACTATAAGCTGTGCATTTTTTTGTAAAAAGAATTGAAAATACAAATAGCTACCCTTTCGGTCCTTAAGGTTCTATTTTTCAGAATGACCAAAGTTAATAAAATGTCCAATTGTCTAAAATAACCAAAGTATCCAAACGTCCAGTTGCACATGTCAGATACCAGACATAACATCAAGTCAGATTTCAAAAGTTCTATTTGTGTACCTCACAAGCTATCTTGCAGTCCAAAAACCCACGGGAGCAAAGCCGAGGGGCGTAGCTAGTCTACAAAATATATAAAAAACAACGCACCTTCGTTCACCAAATAAAAACAGGACTCCCAACTCTTAGACTGAGTCACGGTACTCGACACGGATTTGTTATACTCACGATTTCTAACACTAAAAATTTCGCACAATAAAATAAAATGGAATCAAAAAGACTACATATAAATATATAAAAAACACACAACACAAAAATAAACTGAAATTTTAGTCACATCTCTCCGCCATTTCTTCTACTACTGAAAAAAGTCATCGCGACGTGTCATTGGATTCAAATGATGGAAAAATTAATAAAAATTATTAGTGGCCAGTGCTTGAAGAAATATTAGTTTAGTTTCTGATTCATTAAAAAAGTTCACAATATATCAATAAAATGCAAACAAATCCTACTTATCTTCGAACTAATTTAATAAAATGTGAAAATTTGGATGTATGTGAGTAGATGTTTGTTCAACGAGTGTACCAAGTTACATCGAAATCCATACAGTTAATTTTGGATAAATTGTTTCATATTTTTACTCTACTCATGTACCAGATTTCATCAAAATTTACTTAACGGTTCATGCGTGATTGAGAATAAACATACACATCCAAACTTTCGTATTTTTAATATGAGTAGGATAGGACTACAATTTTTTATTTCAAGAATGAAAACAGTTATGTATCTGACAAGTGGCAAAAGTAAATAGCGAACTAGAGTTTTTTGCGAGGCAGTGGGCCCTCCTTTCCCTATCAAGTGTGTTAAATAAACCGTGTTAGATGTTCTCAAGTCGCATTTGACATAACTTAACGACTACCATCATCTAGCAGCAATGGTACCTATTCACAATATGTAATAAATTCAACAACAGTCACGTGTTGTGTGCAGGTACCGCATGATGTATTCCATCACCGAAAACACATAGTGGTCAATCGTATAATCGTAAAATGACCAGACCATATATGTGTGCAAACTCTGAGTACAAGTCTTCTAGCCATGCCTGTGATTCGAACCTTTGCCTTTCGGAAGTAAGTTGGGCGTCTAGTCGTCTGAACTAATTGACAAACATAAATGATGTTTTACATTCAATGTAGACAATAAAGAATTCAATTTCATTTGGTGTTAAAACAAAATCAAGTTGTCATAGCATAAAACAGCGGAATCTTAGGCACCATTTGTGTACGGAACCCTATGAAAGCATTGTGAACTTCGTAATTTGCATTTCGCTCAAGAAAATTGTATTTCTTAGAAAGCCTTATTTGACCTGATTGCATCGCAAATTGTCCATGAATAAATAATATCGAATTTTACAACACTTAAGCATCCATATTGGAGTTAAAATGATGACTGAGATTTTTCAACGTCAACTTTTTTACAGCTTAAATATAAAATAAACAGATGAGAATTTTGGAATATTAGCGGATTGTTTCCAAAGACAACGTTAAGTTAGAAGCATTGTAGCTAATACAAAGGAAGCAAATTAACATGGACAAGTGACATGATCGATACGAGCTGGTCAATACTTGATGAGGCCATCAGTAACTTGGTAACGGTATACAAAACGTTGTGACCGAAACCGATGGAAGGAACTCATCAAATAAACATTACAGAGGGGACAGTGTTTCAACCATAAAGGTTTCCAACTATCAAACTTTTAAATGAAAATTGATGACGGTGTAAAGTCTTGTACATGGATTGTAAAACATAGAAATGTCCTTTTGGTTGAATGGAATCGGATAATCATTTGTTAAGGTGTTTTAAAAGGATTTGCTTAATTTGCATTGCAATATATTTGGAGCAAATGACTTGATTCAATTTACAAGACTTGACAATTGCCACGAAGATCTTTTATTTAGTTTTATCATGAGTAGGATTTGATCTTAGCCACTCGACCACCACCGCTTCCACACAAAGATTACATTTGCGCTTGTCCATTTTTAATTAAGCGTATAATTGTTTTTAATATAATAATGTCATGAACAAGTACTCCCCGCAATAGTTTCGAGTTGGCTCGCATCGGCCGCGTTAATTGTTTTGGACGCCCTCCAAGGCGCATACTTAGTGAAATTCATTGGAACGGCGTTAGAAATTCAAGCATCTCGTTTGAAACTTGTTCCCCAGTTCATTGTTTGTGAGTAATGCTCGTACTGACCAACCTTGGATTCTTTGTCTTAACGTGCTAATCTTTGGGCGCTAGAAACTGTAACTAACGACTGATTTTAGGTTGATCACTTTTTTTCAATTTGGCTTTTGGATGTTTTAATTGCATTGTTTGTTCCAAACTTAACCAAAATTCATTATGGTTACTTGATCACAAACATAACATGTTTTATTATTTTTTTTTTCTTATATTTTTTTTTTGACTATACACAATCTAGTGTATGTATAAGTTAATGAATAGCCCCTCTGGCTAGGCGACCAAGACTGTTTCATGAGTTTCTTTCGGCATTTCTTCTCAGCAGTGGTCGTTCCGAAATGCTAGTAGTTTGTAGCTTTGAGACATAATATATTATTATTAAATAATTAGTTATCGACGTGAAAAAGAGCCTTCTTTGAAGACCAAGTTTCAATAAAAAAAAATTACTTTGACTTTGACCAAATAGATATGCAGGTTTGCAAATAGATTGGCTGGAAGAAGCCAGCATCCACAATTTTGATCTTTTCTATCAGAGAAAAAAATCACTACGTTAAAGCTACGATCTTTACGTCAGACCACCTACTTAGTGAATATCCTATGCTTGAAGAAACGTGTCATGATCGCCATTTTAGAATATTTCTGCCCTAAAGAGCATTGGTCTACCTACTGCTACTGGTATTGGTACACCTATTGATCTCTCTATATATGCGCCAAAGTCAATTGCTTTATTTTTTTAATTGGTTTAAAAATAGCACTTTGAAATCGCTATTTTAAAGTGCTACCCAAGGCTAATCAGAGGGGGTGAGGGGCGGTACGTAAGCTCCGCCTTAAAGCAGACACAATAAGGTTACTTTTCGAATTTTCTATAATTTGTGTTTTTGCTAGCGAGTTTTCGTCAGGCTCTTAGGGTAATTATTTTAGAGGTTTTCTTTTAATTGTGATAAAACATTAAATATATTTTAAAAAATAAGCTGATATCGTTTTAAATAATTGAAGTCTTTATTTAATTCTTTAAAAAAATTCTACTGTTATCGCTTAAATTACGGTGATTTTCGACGATAAAGGAAAAAAAAACAGGATTATGTATTATTTTTTTATCTAGTCTTATTTATTTTATTTGTAATTTGATTCGATATAATTCTAGTTTAGTATTTTTCTCTTTACGGGATATTTTTCCTGCTTCAGTACTTCTAACCTATGACGTTTAAAGACAGTACGTTTTCGGAAAATCCTGATTGGCGCCCTGCACAAATGCACTGATTTTGATCAGTTTTTCTTGGCTTTCAGTTTGTTGTTGATTATTTTATCTATTTGCACAAAAAATACAAAACACACATGTAGAGGTGACTGCAATGGCGGACTTATCTTATTTGCGTATTTTCAGCTGAAAAACAAAACGTAAACAGGCAAAGCTCGGTCGTGGCCAGTTTCTATCTTTAAATCGTCCTATTTGTTTTATTGTCACAACAATAAAAAAACGCAATTACATAAAACACACCGTTTTGTTTTCACGCCGAGCCAAGTAGGTGAACCAAAATAGTGGCACAATAGGGATGTTGTCTTCGTTTGTAAAAGTTTATAAAAAAATGCATATTTTAAATGAAGATAACAATTTCGCACTTTTACGCTCCTTGTTGTTGTCACTTGACCGCAGTGACATCACGTGAAGCTAAATATTGATAGATAAAAAATGTTTTTTTGATTTAATAATAATTCTTTTTTGAATAAAAAATGTACACAGTACAATTACAAATAGAATAGGTAATTAAAATACCAGTAAACTTACCTGTACAAAGGAGCATTTATATGACCTTTGTGTAATTTGAATAGTTTTACTTAAATTTTTAATCTTATTTACAAACATTACTTACTATATGCTTACTTAAATAAACGAAATCCCTAAAAATTAAATAACTAATAACTAACTAAACTACCGTTTTCAAATTACTTATTTATATTGAAATAAACTTCAACTACAACTCCACGACAAAATTATAAATGTATTTTAATACAAGCAACATCCCTAACCTAAAAATTTGGAACAAAACTCTTCGTTGCACATTGCGGATGCGCGCGAAAAACAAAGTGATTCTGTAGAAAATATTGCAGCATTAACTCTTGCAGAAATAAAATTTGAGACGCGTAGGTGTGTGGGTGTGATGACCTCGGTGATATAATCGTGTGAATTCGCATCTCGACAGAGGAAATTTATTTTTACGCGCGCAAATTATTTGCATCTTTTAGCGAGACGGTTGATAGAAAGACTTGCACTTCGTGTAGTTTCTGAAATTTGAAACTTTTTCTAAAATCAAAGGTGTGTTAATTTAAATTGTTATTAATATTTTTAATAGGTTAGGATAGGTCAAATGGAACTACTTCGTCTTTTATTTTATTTTTTACTAGCTTTTACCCGCGGCTTCGCCCGCGTGACTTTCCCACGGGAACAGTGCTGTTTTCCGGATTGTTAACCCTACGTCCTTTTCAGAACTTATGCAAAATTTCAGGAATAATGGTTCAGTAGATAAAGCGTGAAGAGGTAACAAACAAACAAACTTACTTTCACTTTTATAATATTAGTTAGGATTAGGATACTATGGTCGAAAACGCCAATGCACTCCGAGAAGGATTTAGTGATATTAAGAACGAAATAAAAGAAATAAACTCAACGCATGAGAAAACTATAGCTTCTATTCAAGAGCTTAAAGATCACGTCCATGATGTCAAATCAACAATATCAAACGTAGCTTTGAAGCAAGGACATCTCGAGTTCCAAGTTACTGAGCTGGATAAAAAAATAACTTTAGGTGAAGAAGAAGTATCCAATATGAAAACCGAGCTAAATACAATTAAATCAACCTTATCATCTACATCATGTTCATCGAAGGAGTCTAAAATGAATTCTAATGAAGAAATACTCCGAGAAGTCCAGGAGCGTAATAATAGACAGAAAAATATAATAATTATTGGAGTTCCGGAACAGAAAATTAAAGACTCTAAGGAAAGATCGATAAAAGATGCAGCTGAAGCCCTGCGCATTCTTACTAATGCGACCACCGAATACGCTATTCCTGAACCCACTCGCGTTTTTCGCTTAGGAAAATACACTCCAACCAAAAATCGTAGAATGAAAATCTGCTTTGACAATAATGATACTCCCATTAGGCTCTTGCGAAGTAAACTTAACTTACCTGATGGCATCAAGATTTATTCAGATCAAACTCCCACACAACAAAAAATAATGCGCAATCTAAAGGACGAACTTATTCGGCGTCAAGATAATGGTGAGAAAGATTTGATAATAAAGTACATAAAAGGTATTCCTCGAATAATCAAACACGAGTCAAAAAACTGAACACAACCACTTATATACCTATCAATAACCACTCAGTCGTTAACAAGTACACTGATATCCTTACCTCCAAATCTGGCATAAATTTCTTTTACATGAATGCACGAAGTATAAGTTCTAAGGGAAGATTTGATGAATTACAATGCATACTGCGGCTATTGACTCATACAGTACATATCGTATTACTTACCGAAACCTGGTTTAAAAATGAAGAACATGCCCTTAGGTACCAGATTCCAAATTATACTCATCATTTCAATATAAGGACAGACAAAACCGGAGGTGGGGTCTCTGTTTTTATTCATAATGATTTAAAGCATTGCGTAACTGAATCGTTATACTCTGATGGAAACAACTTTTTGTGGATAAAATTAGAGAAACTTGCACTGGAGGTTGGTTTGGTGTACTATCCAGGTGATACTAATGTAAAAGCTTTCCTGGATACACTTGATATACAGTTACAATCACGGAAAAGAGGTCTACTCTTTGGAGACTTTAATATCAACTTATTGAAAGAAAGAACAGAAGAAATAGAAAAGACGACAAAAAAGAAACGAAAGCCATACGTTAATATCCTTAGAGAATCAGGCTACAAAATACTTAACAAAATTAACAACCAATACTGTACAAGAGAGTCGAAAACTAAACAGTCAATCATTGATCATATCAGTTCCAATCTCAAGAATAATATTTACAATTTTACTATCATAGAATCACCAATGACTGACCATAAACAGATACACTTTGAACTTAAAAGATACAAACCCCCTCCAAAGCAACGTGTTGTTTACAAAGGACTTAACTATGATAAACTATACAAATCCATGGAAAATGCTAATATACACGAAAACAACATAAATTTTACTCAACTTGAAGCAACGATAAAAGAAAATATAAACCAAAGTAAAGATACGAAAATAAAAATACTAAACCCACCTCAATGTGACTGGATACAACGTAGTATTTTACAGGGAATTAATGAAAGAAATGAGCTATGGGCAAAGTTAAAAAAGGATCCAAAGAACAAAATCCTGGAAGAAGCTTATAATGCAAAAAGGGATACTATAGCTGCTGAAATTAAAACCAAAAAGGTTGCCTATTACTACGAAGAATTTAAGAAGTGTGAGAAAAAGCCAAAGAAGACGTGGGAACTTATCAATAATCTTGCTAAAAATAACATGAAACAAAACTGTGCTCCCCCAAAACTTACTATCGATACTAAAACAATTATTGACCCAACAGAAATTTGTAACACTTTTAATGAATACTTCTCCACAATTGGTTCATTGTTGGCAAATCAAATTATTTCAACAAACTTACTCCAAAATCAACAAATTTTTCAGACACAATCTATGTCTTTACACATCAATGAGCTTGCAACTTTAGAACATTGTACTGTTGAAGAAATTTCTGAAATAATTGATAATTTAGACGCCAACACTAGCACCGGTATCGATGGAATCAGTACAAAAGCATTAAAATGTATTAAACCTCTTATAGTCAATAAACTAACCGATTGCCTTAATAATCTGTTAAACGTAGGGTATTTTCCAGAATCAATGAAGATAGCCAAGGTTACTCCGATACACAAAACCGGCCCTAAAGACGATCCTGGAAACTATCGACCGATCTCTGTCCTGCCAGTTTTATCAAAAATATTAGAAAAGTTCTTTACAAACGCCTATTAGAACATCTAGACTCATATGAAATAATTTCGGAACGTCAATTTGGCTTTAGACCTCAAAGTAACACGTTAGCAGCTACAGTGGATTTAGTCACTAAAATAAAACGCAATATAGATGAAAAAAATATTGTTCTGGGCGTCTTCATTGATCTGAAAAAGGCTTTTGACACCGTTAGCCACGACATCTTACTCAAAAAACTTAAACGGATCGGTATAAAAGGTACTGCCCTAAAAATGTTTGAGTCTTATCTTACAGATCGTTGTCAAATCGTTAAAATCAATGAATATGAAAGTACTCCACTTCCGGTCACGTATGGAATCCCTCAAGGATCAATATTGGGTCCATTGCTTTTTCTTATCTATGTCAATGATATACAGGATTTGGGGTTGCAGGGTCATCTTACGCTATACGCGGATGATACCTGCTTATTTTTCTTTGGTTCTTCTATCACCGAAATTATCCCACGGGTCCAACAAGATCTTAACACTCTTTTTAATTGGCTTCAGACTAATCTTCTTACGATAAATATATCTAAAACCTCTTTCATCATTTTTAAAGCTAAAAACAAAAAAGTTCCACCACACCACACATTAACAATTAATAATATTCCTATAAATGAAAAATCAAATGAAAAATATCTGGGACTGAGAATAGATAACCAATTGACTTGGAAATTTCAAATAGATTACGTAAAAAAAAAGCTATCGGCTTTAATGGCTTCACTGCGCGGAATTGTGTGTTGTTTACCCCGAAAATTACGTTTATCTATTTATAATACTATGGTTAAATCACATCTTATATATCTAATTGAGATCTGGGGTAGCGCGTCAAAAACCAGACTTTCCGAATTACAAGTTGCACAAAATAAAATCATAAAATTGTTATTTCACTATCCGTACCTTAGCTCCTGTACTACAATCTACAAAGAAACTAAACTAATGAACCTGCAACAATTGTATAGATACCACACATGCATACTCGTACGGAAAGTATTAAACAAAACCATTCACACCTCGATCATACTCACACAAACAAAACATGTTGTCAAGCGACTCACACGACGAGCTAGTTACCTTCTTTTGCCTAAAGTCCGCACACAAACTATGGTAAGCGAATGTTTACGTTTGAGGGAGCACAGATTTATAATAAACTACCCTCTGATATAAAAAACATAAAATCTATTGGTTCTTTTAAAGCGAAACTCGCTCAACATATTTTAAAGTTTTAACTACATACTTAGGTACTAATATTGATTTTGTTTTTTTTCTGGTTTTACTTGTTACAAAAAATATTGTACTGTTATTTATTGACATAAACATAAGTGATCTGTTCTTTATTAAGTGTATAACATTACTGTTTTAAAATTAAGTTCTCATGTAAGTGGCTTTGTGTCTTAATGAGAATAAAGTTCTTTAAACCCATGGTCTTATTTATCGTAGGAGCGCGTTTATATAAATGACCTATAAAGGCAATGCAATAGTTCGCTGCACATATAACATATGATATAATGGGCTCCGCACGATCAAGGAGATACAGATAGTGTAGTATGCAGAACGGTTGACCTGTCCCCAGCGATAACCCCGGCGTCCATTCTTAGGGTGCTTACAGACTATTATCTCTTACGCTTTTCATTAGGTCAAAAAGAAAGCAGGAGAGAGATTTAGGAGCTACGTCTTTGGTCTCCGGATCTACAGAGACCTAACCTGTGGAGACACAAGTATTCAGTTGGGTCCTAGTCAGAAGAGCACTCCATCATTGGTCATAAGATAATCTTTATTTTCATTGTCGCGATGTATTGTGAGGTAGGGCCCAAGCCGATGAAGTTGCTACAGGGCCCCGAAGGTTGTAGCTACGCAACTTTACTTTTTTAAATTTTGAACAATAAATCTTTAAATTTTGAAAAAAAAACTGATCCAAAACTAGCGAGCGTGTATGAAGAAAAAGTTGTGATGAGGTAGAGAAGGCGACATAGCTAAAATGATCGTAGCAACTGGAAATCTGAAGTCTGTACCCTCTATCTAGGGAAACAGTCGTTTAATAAGTACCTATGTAGTTTAGTATTCCATTTTAGGGTAATATAATAGATTGGTTGTATTAAAAAAAAGTAACTAGATACAGTCAGCTGAAGAGAAATCTGTATACATATCTCTGACTGTACGTATGTTACTTTGTTGAAAGTATCTATCAAATGTATTAAAGAGGTGTGTCATGTAAAAATAGACGTACTATAATTTATAGCATTTGTTGATGGAAATAGACATAGCAACGCGTTGGACAGTTGTCAGTGCATTTGTCAAGCTGACCGGATTAAATATTTAATTTATATTGCTTATAGAAATTATAGAGCGGTAGTGGTCGAGTGAGTAAAGACAGTTGCCTGTGGCGGCGACTGTGGACGAATGGTCCCAGTTTCGAATCCTACTCTGAGTTTGTATACCAATCTTACTCATTTACGGAAGTTTTCATGGACCACTACTTGCTTTCGGTGAAAGAAAATATCGTGGACAATCATGCACTGTTTGGTGATTATCAGATAGTGTGTGAAATGGAGAAGGCAAAAGCAAAATGCTAAGAAAGTCGTTGCATGTGTTACATTCCATGTAATGACACTGACAAGGACATAGGTACCTAGCTTTTAAATTGTACGAAGACCGTACTAATAAAATTATGTGAATTTATCTTTTGTTTACGCGCAACCTAATTGTGACATTCTTTACTTGTTAGTGCATCCTTTAAACAGTTTTTTTTTTTATTCTACGGTATTTTCTATTTTTATCTTCATGTTTGATCATGAACAATATATAATTTTAACTTAATAGACTTGGTATTATCGAAATGTAAATTCAAATTGTCACAAAAGATTGACATCTTTCTAAACTAACAAAGAATTGAGTGAAATGAAACTGGTAAAATGGATTGAAATTAGATTCAAACTTACAATTTTTTTTAATGTACGTATCTGCTAGATATTGCAAGAAATTCTAGCAAACAACACGAACTCTTACCCCAAATTAGTGTTAGCTAACGTTAACTGTCGTTAGTGTAAAAGTTCAAATGATCATGATGTTGAGTCATCATTTTTGATGCTACTGAGAACATCCAAACTTTGACAGTTTAATTAAGGTTCTTATTTCACAAGTCACTTATCCAACGACATATTTTCAATAGTTCGCTACATTGATTCAAGCGGTTCGAATCCAGTATCCAAATTAATTATTTAGGAACAAACTAATACATAACAAACTTACCCACAAAGAGAAAAACAAATCCTTTCGAAGCACAAACACTAACCGAATCACACACACAAACTGTAATCAAATAAAAGTTGGCTTATTAGCCAAATAGTTCACTAAAACCACGTGTTGCGCGAAAAACCCGAGTCCCGAAGCCGGTAATATAAAAACTCTATTATACTAACAGCACACGCGTATAACGCGCCCCTCTTTCCTACAATAACTGACTGACCACTGACATACGAAGCTATAGCATTAGCTATAAAACAAATAATTTTCTTGCAGTAGACTATAGACACATCGATACAAAATTACGCTGTTTAAAAAAAATATACCCGATTTCTTTGAGACACGATCGCGTTCTAAATTTGAATTTTTGCCAATACTGCGCTGATTGGCGGTTGTTTGTTTTTTTTATGACAACTTGTCCAAGATCAACAACCGTACATGCTTTATTGAGTATTTTTTGATTACATATTTATTATTTCATTCCTTCTTAATAAAAATAGATTGATAACAAAGAATAAAATTTTCGAATCTATGAATATCAAATGCATTTTATAATAGAAATGGAAACTACAGTGTTAGTTTAAAATATTTTTCCTTTATTATTGCAAGTGTACCAGGTCAATCGACTGGTATGCCCTAGTGTTACAGTTTCTAAACCGCCTGGTGGGTGACATGGATGTAACGACGTAAATACGTAAAGACTGTCCAGGCCTGGCGATATGGACCTACGAAGGTACATCCCAAAGCACAAAGATCATCTTTTTGACAGACAAACAGCTAGTAATTCAGCTTGTAATGTCTTCGAAATTATACTTCCCGTGGGTTTCGAACCCACGGGTCAATATAATAATATGGCGGACAGATGCAAACCACTGGACCAAAATTAATTGGTATTACGTTTATACTATATTCTTCAACATATAGGTATATATGAGCTTATGCATATCTTTAAGGCATAATCTCTTAAGATATTTTATATAGTTTAGTTACAGAAACCGAAACAAGTACAAAATATCATCTGCTGTATATACTAGCTTTAGCCCGCGACTTCGTCCACGGGTAATTTACCGATAATAGCCGATACGACGGACGCCAGGAGCAGGGTACAATCATAAAAAGTAATTTACCAATGAAATAGAACTGAACGCCACAAATTGTGCCTAATGACATTTCCATTAGAAAAATATGACCCAAACAAGTTGTGATAACATCGGTAGACCACAAAAGCTTTTAGATGGCATTGTCTGGATAAAAATACAACAAAAATGACCGACATTAAATATCTGACATCAATGTTTAAGGCAAGAGAAGTTTAAGGCACTAAAGTAGTTGTAAAAGGGACCCTTATAAGATCACTCTTGCGTCCTGTCTGTCCGTCCGTCTATCACATCCAATTTGCTCCGAATCTACTTGATAAAACACTAAATCAGGTGAAATTTTGGTAGGATAGTGTAATACTATGACCAAAACACAGATGTGCAAAGTAATTAAATATTTTGTTTTAAAATCGGGGTCATTTTTGGGGGCAAATTAAGAAAAATCGTTTTGCAAACCTTACTGCGTCATATATCAAATCAATGGGTTCCTTATGAGAATCTCAAGTATATTTTTTTTATCATTGTTAAATAAATAGTTTTGATTTTAATCATGAAAGAAGACTAAAATTGACGATTCCCCCCCCAAATCTTCAAAACTACTGAGCCTAAAAGTTTGAAAAAAAATTCAAAATATAGTTCATTGCTTGTACAACCACACGCGAGTTCAACTCGCACTTGGCCGGTTTTATTTTTACTCTACTTTACAAATTTCCCGTTCTGCTGATCAGAGTTAGTATGGGAGAGTTAAACAAATAGACATTTTTTGCACGTGCAGATACGTATTATACCCACAGATATTTTTTTTTTTGCAAATCTACCGATAAATCTTTCAATAGAGTTTATCTAAATGATAATGGAAACCGCATCAAAACCAGAAGATCTATGCATATTATGCTTGCTGACGCAGGAAGTGATTTTACACCTAAGAATATGTCCCAAAGCCTGAAAATAAATATTAACCTCAAAATTAAAATAGCCTAATGTATGATTCACCTTCAGTTTAAGGGACAGATAGGGCGGCCGGAATCAATATTGTTTAAATAATAGATGGACGCGGTCCTCACGGGCTGTACTTACGTTCATTTCATATCGATTTTATTTGCCTTTGCCGTACGCTGCTGACAACGACTCCTTGCTTTTACGCGACTGGTCCAAAAGAAGTGTGATGTTTAGAGGGTCTTCACTGGCTGTATACTTACAGGTTCATTTCATATAGATCTAACTCATTCAATAGGCGAAGGAATCTTCCTTTCTGAATAGACAGTCAGTAATGGAAGAATATTATATATATTGATGAAATATATAGTATCAATCATTAACGTTATACTTATAGCAAAAGTTTACCACCCCATCTCTAACAATATAAACTACTAGCATTTGCCCGCGGCTTCGCTCGCGTTAATCCTTTCTTAGCGGATGCCTACTTCATAACATCTACTTGCATGCCAAATTTCAGCCCGATCCTTTTGGGCTGTGCGTTGATAGATGACTATGTCAGTCAGTTAGTCACCTTTGAGTTATATATATATAAATTTGTTTATATAAGTGTAGTTAGAATCTCATGGATGGATGCGGGCAGCGCTGGACCGTAGGGTGGATCGCTTTAGTATGGGAATTTTTTTTTTTTCGAATTTCGATTTCGCGGTTTTTGCAAAAGATGCCTTTTGGTCGTACAATAATACATGTTCAATATTATTTACATAAAATATTAAGAAGTACTGCCGCAATGCTAGCAAAGTTTTAAAAAAAGACCAAAATAAGACACTTATAGGACCTGCTCCAAAAAATATTTTTAAGCTATTGTGTTACTTAAATATTATTTTATTTGTTTAGTTACGTACATTATAGTAGAATTGCGTAACAATTAATTTTATTTATCTTATTTTCGGACGTTTTATTAGCGCGCGAAATGCACTTAAAAAATTGCAAATTCGCGCGTACAAAGTTTGGCGAAAGAGTCAGGTTTACAATATATTGAAATGCATCCCAATTAAAAAAGGGTAATGCCTAGACTATTTCCAGTAAGACATACCTCTATTTATCGGCTTCATGCAATCTGACCCGTATTATAGCTATTGGATGTGATGTGGCAGCAGTGAATACTTGAAATAAGTTAGGCATTATAAGTCTACTTGAAAAAAAAATTCAACGGCCACTTTAATGGTTCATATTATGTCAGCTGCATGCCAATGAACTATCACTATCATTTAAGCATTTCCACATGATCTCCACGGTACCACCACAGATCCTAGCAGTTTCACAGGAGTTATAAGGAAAACTATGAAATATTGCGAGTGTCTTCCCGTCACAAACTTCTATGCGATAACGCATGTGAGTTACCCGATATTACTAAATCGTTCAGTGATCTTAGTACAGTACAGATCAACTATATTTATTCGAAATCTGTAATGCAATATGATTATAACTTAGAAAAGCAAAACCCTGGAAAAAATGTTTATTCTCCATGGCTTACCACCGCTAAGCTAACAGGATCCTTACTCTACGTGCCCACCACCAGTATCCATTGACAAATTTGCTAATATTGACTGAATTTGTCATAAAAGTATATGCTTCAATGTGGTTTACAATTATTAAAATGCAACCTCAACGTCGTAAAAAATTTGATAGCCCATGGAACTCTCAAAATAATCTCACTTAAAATTTGAGACATATCTTGGACTTATATCATTCAGCACAATGGATATTTTAGTCACTGCGAGAATATTTTGATTGGAATGCTGGCTGATAAACGAATCCATATAAAAGAATAAGCGCTCAGACGCATAATAAAAATTAGAGAACAAACTTCAGGCTTAGCTCCAATAAGAGTGTTCGAATTGCCAAAATTTGATTGCAATGCCCCCGAAAATTTATTTTAATTGACAGGAACCACGTCTAAGAGCCACCTCTACTAAAGAAAATAGTCAATGATTAGATTTTTGAAGCTAGTAAAAACCCAGAGTTGGTGGAAACTTTAATTTTACCGTAATTTCTCCATAATCCATGTTACACTCAAGCTACTGAAAAGTGTATTAAATTAGTCACTGAATTCGTTTTTCTGGTCAGCAGACAGAAGTGTTCTGCTGTTTGTGGACCAGAAAGACGGAAAGGATTTATCAGAAATATATTGGAGTCTTGTCGCATCATACCAATCAATCAAGTTATAAGGCGCTTTGAAACAAATTTTATCATAGTTTTTAACAAACTATAAATAAAAAGATTGTTTTAATTTGCGATTTTCATGTTTCCTTCTATATAGGCTGCTATGTAAAAAGTGATATTATCACAGAAAACACACATTTTTTGTATGTTATAGTACTTTTATTAATTGTGACCCGAACGCTATATTTAAGATATTTTTGGTATATTACATGGGGTGGCGGCAGTAGTTGCAATAATATTTTCACATTGCCGTCATAGTATCATTTAATTGTGATCCTATTTGGCACCTTTCCCGCACCCCGCCATTTTAAAAATTAAAAAAATTAAAAAACGATCCACCCTACTGGACCGGTCGTTGTGGAAATCCTTGGGGGAGGCCTTTGTCCAGCAGTGGACGTCTTTCGGCTGAGAGAGAGAGAGTTAGAATCTCAGATACCTGCTGTAGAATGGCTGCGCGAAAGGGGGCGCGCGCTTTCTACTTTTATGCCTATTTATACAAGTATCACAAATAAAAAGCAGATTGTTAGCAAGACTATTCAACAACAATACTGGCCAGTTGACTTTTTATTCGAGAACATTTCGTGGGATTACCCCAAATCCCCGGGCGTGGGGTGGAGTTTTCCAACTTTTTTCATGTCCGAATGTCACCAAGTTAGTTATGAAACTTGCAAACTGTTGCCTAAGAGGATTGCAGGTAGCTCCTTTATTTTTACGATCAAGTCTTATATTATTAGGATCTTCTATTTATATAAAATCGGACGCTTTTACTGACAGATTGATATAGGTATCAAGACAGAGACGAAATAACTGAATGTAAAAACTTAAAATTTTGCAGGGTGCTTCTTTATGTGTAGCGTAAGTGAGCACTAATGCTTTCTTTTCTTTGACTTTCGGTCTTGGGCAATATCGCGCCACCCTTTGTTAGGTTTTGTTTATCACACCACGCCCATCCTTGGCCCACCCAGTCGTCTGTTACAAATAGATGGAATCCAGTCTTTACTCGTTGGTCCAGTCCAGTCTTTACTGGTCTGGAAGCCCTTTAGAAAGCGAAATGGGTAAAAAATTAAATTCACCCGTTAAGATTTAGATTTCTAAATCTTAAATCTAATCTTGGATTGCTAGTGTCTATGGGCTAAGGTGTTTGCTTACCATATCGCACTGTTAGTTCACGACATTAGCGCAATAAACAGGCACTTAATGAAAATGTTCAGCTTTTGTATTAGTATTGATTATTCATCGCTGATATTCATATAGCATTTTATTTAACAACTTGAATGCCAGTATAAATATCAAAATAGGTCATCAATATAATACAAAGGGTGTCTATTCATAGAGCACTACGGAGGCTTCACACAATAATGCCAGTAAATAGGACGTGTGCGCCGCTGATATAGAAAGCCTACGCTGATAAGCTAAATGAGATTTTATTTGAAACTAGCTTTTGCTCGCGACTTCTTCCGTGAAAGAAAACATCGTTAGAAATCATCTGTATCTAAATTATCGAATAGAAGGCTGGCTACTCTATTAGATATAGGAGAAGAGAAACAGTTGGCATATACTATGTTTATACTATGGTTTCGGGTTCCTTACCTCAAAATGCAAAAACGAAATCCTTATAAGATTACTTTGTTGTCCGTCTGTCTGTCAAACATTTTTTCTCAGAAATGCTTAAAAGTATCAAATTGAAATTATAATAATAATAATAAAATTCAATTGAAGCGGGATCTCTACCAGCTTTTATGACTACTGGTATTACCTTTCTGCTCTATAAAAATGGTAGTACCACGGAAGCTAAGAACTACCGACCTATAACATGCTTGCCAACGCTGTATAAGCTCCTTACATCCATTCTAACATCAAAAATAAATCAACATGTTGATAATAATAATATCATGGCCATAGTTCAGAATGGATGTAGGGCTGGGTCCCGTGGTACTAAAGAGCTTCTCCTCATTGACAAGACCATTTGCCAACAGGTTCGTCGAAACAGAAAGAACCTATCCGTCGCCTGGATTGATTATAAGAAGGCCTATGATTCGGTGCCTCATTCATGGCTGAGACGGGTGCTGGAGTTATATAAATTGGATACAACTTTATGCACCTTTCTCAACACATGTATGGGGCGGTGGACCACAGTCCTTTGCAGACCGGGTGGCGGCGTTTCTTCCTGTTTAACGGATCCTATAAGGATACAGCGAGGGATATTCCAGGGCGATAGTTTGAGTCCGTTGTGGTTTTGCCTAGCTCTGAATCCACTTAGTACTTTGCTAAAAGATTCAGGGCTAGGTATACGACTTCGAAGAGGGGGTGAGATCATATCTCATCTATTATACATGGATGACCTCAAATTATTTGCACCAAAAAAACCGGACCTATTGAGGATGTTAAAAATCACTGAGAATTTTAGCACCTCAATAGGTATGGAGTTTGGTGTAGATAAGTGTGCGGTCATGCATGTGGAAAGAGGCAGAGTTGTAAACTCTGATGGTTTACAACTCTCTGAGATGATGACTCTCAGATCCCTCTCCGAAGTTGAAACCTACAAATACCTTGGTATGCCAGAGTCTTTGGGTATATCAGATGGGGACATAAAACAATCAGTGAGGGAGCGTTTCTTTGGCCGACTGAAAAAAGTACTGAAAAGTGTTTTATCATAAAGAGGCAACAAGGTGCGCGCCTTCAATGGTTGGGTTATGCCTTTGTTGATATACACCTTTGGCATACTAAAGTGGACTCAGACCGAGCTTGACGCCTTGGATGTTAAAGTCAGAAAACTGTTAACGACGTACCGCATGTATCATCCACGATCATCGGTCATGAGATTGTATATCCCTCGGAAGTGTGGGGGTCGTGGATTTTTAAACGCCAAGAACCTACACAACCGAGAGGTATGCAATCTCAGGGAATACTTTCTCAGCCGTGAAAGTGGCTTACACCGCGACGTCGTAACAGTTGACAATGGCTTTACACCGCTATCCATGGCAAACAGGAATTGGCGCAAACCGCAGGTGCTTACTACCCAGAGCCGCATTGACGTTTGGAAGAGCAAGGAGCTTCACGGGCGGTTCTACAGGGTCCTTCATGGTCCTGATGTGGACCTGCTCGCGTCGGTGGCCTGGTTACGTTTCGGTGACCTTTTTGGGGAAACCGAAGGTTTTGCCTGTGCAATTATGGACGAAGTTATCAAGACGAATAACTATCGGAAATATATCCTGAAGGATGGTACGGTTGACATTTGTCGAGCATGCCACCATCCCGGAGAGTCACTCAGGCATATAGTTTCCGGTTGTTCTCATCTTGCTAACGGCGAGTATTTGCACAGACACAACCAAGTAGCCAGGATTATACACCAGCAACTTGCCCTTAAATACGGCCTTGTAGGCTCTGAGGTACCGTACTATAAATATGCACCAGCGCCAGTTCTTGAAAATGGTCATGTCACGCTCTATTGGGACCGGTCAATTATAACAGACAGGACTATTGTTGCCAATAGGCCTGATATTGTGATAATTGATCGGGAGACGAGCCGTGCAATCCTCGTTGATGTCACCATTCCTCATGATGAGAACCTCGTAAAGGCCGAGAAAGAGAAACTTTCAAAGTACTTGGACTTGGCTCACGAGGTTACCGCCATGTGGCGTGTTGGCTCAACGATTATTGTTCCGATAGTCGTTAGTGTGAACGGACTTATAGCGAAGAGTCTCGATCGTCATCTAGAGAGACTCTCGCTCGGCAGTTGGGTCAAGAGTCAGATTCAGAAGGCGGTACTCTTGGACACGGCCCGCATTGTGAGGAGATTCCTCTCGCTGGAGCCCTGACCACCGGTAGCTTGAGTCTTTGCTCCGCTACCGATGGGTTCCCCTTTTTTTATATTTTTAAATGTTTTTTATTTTTTTGAATATTTTATATTTAAAAATGTAAAAAAAGAGAATATAAATAAATAATAATAATAAATCTTTATTCATCAAAAAGGATTTAAGTATGCAGTAACAGTAACAAGCGATCCCACACTAGGCTAAGCCTGTATCGTGGGCATCAAGTACTAATTCTAGTTTAATCAGTAAAAACAATTAAAACAGCGCGACGATTACATTAAAACATACAATAAATTCATACTAAGTATTAATAAATTATCTAAAAATTAACATTCCATCAAATACATTCAATAAATATTTCATAACAATTCATTATCAACAATTCATTACGCATTATATAGATATAATTTGATTTAAAATAGTAATAAAAAATAATTTAATTAAAAACAGTGTATTATAACTAAGACATGCATCGAACCTGTAAGAACTAAGCGATTGTTAGTAATACATTTTCCGTTTCATCATATGTCCAAGACATTAACAGACTTAATATACGTTTTTTGGCTTCAATCAGGGGACTTGATCTAATATTACATGCTCTGACTATCTTATTATATATATAGGGGAACAGAAACCCTGAAAAGCGATGTGCAAACGCTGTATGAACTAGAGGAACTGGGAGTTTGAAAATTCGTCTGTTTACTAATTCATTGTAATTTGGAAGGTGTAGGGCGAATTTATGCATAAACATGCTAGCCCGCAGCATAAAAAGCTTTCGCACGCTAAGTACTTGGGCATCCGCATACAAAGTTGTAGTATCATAACGTTTAGGCCTTCGAAGGGACACTTTTAAAACCGCTCTTTGAGCTCTCTCCAGCTTAATCATATTTGATTTATTAGCACCGCCCCACGCAAGCAAGCAATAGTTTATTACACTCTGACATAGTGCTAGGTAGACAGTTTTTAATAAAGGACCATCAGTCACATCACCAAATTAATATCGAATACTCGGATTCACGGTTTCTTTCCGCAAAAAATAATCAAAATAATACTTCAACGTGATCAGGAGTTATTACCGTAAATGTTTCGAATTTTTGCATACCTATTACGCGATTTCAGGCAGCAATCAAAACCCATGGGGTACTTCCTGTTAAACTAAAATTATGAACATTTGGCAAAAGCAAGGTCTAACAGTACTTATCCATACTAATATTATAAATGCGAAAGTTTGGATGTGAGTTTGTGAGTTTGTGAGTTTGTGAATTTGTGAGTTTGTGAGTTTGTGAGGATGTTTGTTACTCAATCACGCAAAATCTACTGGACGGATTTCGATGAAATTTGGTACAGAGGTAGATAATGACCTGGAATAGCACATAGGCTACTTTTTATCCCGGGAAAAAGCACTGTTCCCGTGGGAAATTCACGCGGGCGAAGCCGCGGGCAAAAGCTAGTATAGGAATAAATCTGAAAATTGTAAATATATTGTTGGAAGTCTAAAAAAAAGTGTAACAAACTTATTTTTGCGCTAGACGCAGTATTAATCCTAGGGATAGAACTGCAAAGGTAAGTTTGTTTTTGAAATTAGTCTTTTAGTTAGAGCTATAATGTGAGATGATTTTCCTGTACGTAACCCTCGGTGCGCGAGCTTGACTCGCACTTGGCCGGTTTTTAATTCTCTGCCAGACCAAGATGGAAGTAGTAAGAACTACCCAACTAGTATGTAAATTGACATGTGTGTGATTACGTTATATCGATTATTTCACCCATATTTCTATTTTAACTTTATCTTCCACACATCCACAAGGCCTTGAACACATTTATTACAGGATAGCAGTCGTTAGGACAGTCTAGATGGATGCGTCTCATAATATGACCATGCAACAACACCAACTTGGCACGGCGCCATGACTGAGCCGCATGAATGGATTGGATGGATTATTTCAGCCGTGATCGTTTATTATTATGGTGGCAAATATTAAGATTAAAGGCTTTAAATCTTCGTCTTGTCATTATCCATAAGAAGTTTACTGCTGGACATAATAAGCCCCTCTTATAAATTACCAATAAAGTGTTTTTTACAAACTATAGGTTTTACGGATATTGAAATTGGTGTTTGATTATTGCACCCGAGCGCGAGCTCGAAGTGCTTTGCTCTCACTTTTTGACAGTTCCCCCAGTTTCCGAAACTCTCTCTCTCTCAGCCGAAAGACGTCCACTGCTGGACAAAGGCCTAAGTTTCAGAAACTACATTGTCTTTATTATATTCATATTGCACTTATAGTTTAAAAATTCATTTTCTTTTAAAGAATATATATTGTATTGTATTGGGAACTGATTGAATATAAAATTCTCGTAAAACTGTGCAAGAGTTTGAAGTAATTTATCTATTGTAGATTGTGTAGTAAAACATGAAATGTACACCCGAAGACAGAAAAATGTGGCGAATACTCCTTAGTGTATTGAGCTCAAAAGATTGTAATTATGTTTGTTAGTTTGTTACGCATAAACTACTTGAGTTTTGTTAATGACTCATTTAAATCTTAGTTAGTTAGATTTTATTAAAATTAAGGAGTATTTTTATTCGGAAATTCTGAACAGAGTTTAGCCTTCGATTGAAGTAGTTTTCAATATTCTATAATATCTGATACTATCTGTGGAAATTTTGGGGTACAAAGTGCTGTTCTCTTTCTTTCTACTGGAATTTTCAATATTTTTTAAAATAACTGCTTCAAAATCAAGCAAAAACAAAAAAGCTCGACACTATATCAAAGCTTATTACGAGTAGGCTATTTTCGCTAAATTTCCCGATATTCGCTTGGAACGGCAAATAAATCACTCCCGCTCAACACATGAAGAGTTATATTTTTTGCTTGTAAGGGAAACTTTAAAAAGCGATCGATCGGAAACAAACATCCTGTTGGCTGCCGGCCAGATAAATAAACGGTCAAGTGCGAGTCGCACGCACACATGAAGAGTTTGGAACTACGAAATAATTAGCTGCGTTTCGGTCCCGTGGGATTTTCAGGATAAAAATGAGCCTATGTGTTATTCCAGATTTACTACCAGTGTGACAAATTTCATCAAAATACTCTTAGAGGTGCAGGCGTGGTTGAGAAACAAACATACTATTTCACACGCATCCAAACTTTCGCATTTAAAATTTGTAGAGAATATTGGAGCAAAAACTATTTAGAGTTTATATAGTATTTGATTGGACTTACTGCAAATTTTTAACAATAACACACCACAGTTAACACTCTAATTAGATATATGTATATTAGATGTGAAGAAATCTAAATAAATAAATAAATAAAAATGTTTTTAAACAAATAAATAAAATATATAAATATTTTTTTTATATCAAAATTCCTACGTGTATGGAGACTCGGGGCTCACCTAGTCAATAATTCCATCATTCAGCTTAAGCACTCCTTAAATGCCGTGCCGTTAAGTACTGGGAATGCAGCGGCCATTGCCAGCTTCTTGACGTGAGAGGATAATGGCTGCGCGGAAACGTCATCAAGACCATTGAAAATGGGATAATTATAAATAAGTATTTTTCTTTTACTACGAGTACATACTAGATTTAGCCCCTAACATACTCGCGGAATCTGCTCTTGTTAATTTGTCACATTTGAAGCGGCATATCAAGAGGAAATCTACGATTTTTTAAGTTAGATTTTCGAAATGCAACTGTGAAAACTACATTAAATTTTATTTAGTAGTTTTTGCGTGCGTTGATAGACAAAAAAATATTGATTTTCATTGGCCCTATATAAACCCTTTTTAAATTTTTTCATAAGTAGGTATCCAGTAGGACATATCCTATATATAGACGTAGAGTAGCAAATATAAATTTGAACACCCAAACTACCATCTTTTTTCAGCGATGGCAACACCGGTCTAACCACCCTTTATTACATGTAAATTTAAAGTTATTCCATAGAGGGGGACCTACATTTATTACGTCTATAAATTCAGGGAACATTATTTACACAAAGCCAGGGACGGGGGCCATTTCCAAAGGCACTGCGATCTACTTCAATAAATTTCAGTTTTCCACGAATATAAGGGATAAATGGTTTTCTTCGGCATGTTCATATGGTTTTATTGTATTTAAGTGACATCATTAGTCCAACACTATCATGGGCCCTGGACTTTGTACCCGTTAGAATTTTGGGAAATACTCAAATTGGAATAAACCTCTCTTAGTGCTCCCCTACACTCTGCTCTCTAAGGAACCCACATGCCAAATTTCAGCTTCCGACGCCCAGTAGTTTTTGCTGTGCGTTGTCTGTCAGTAATGGAAGATTTTTTTTTTTTTAATACGGACAAATCACACAGATTGAGTTAGCCCCAAAGTAAGTCCGGAACTTGTGTTATGGGATACTAACTATATTTTATAACAAATACATATATAGATAAACATCCAAGACCCAGGCCAATCTGGAAAAGATCATTTTCCATCTTGACCCAACCGAGGATCGAACCCGGGACCTCCAGTGTGACAGTCCGGCGTGATGACCGTTGGGCCACGGAGGTCGAACAAATTGTTATATATTGTAAATGAATTCAAAACTAAGACTTGGTTGTATATTTGTAACTCAAGAAGCAGGAACGTGAGATATAAGGATAGATACATGTATAACTAGATTGGTGAAAACAAAGTACCTACCAGATAATTTGGAATTAGAAGTGCCGTCTGCTGGCTTTTCGACCCCTGGGGTTGAAATGGAAAACGAAAGTCACGCGGGCGAAGCTGAGGGCAAAAAAGGAAAAGTAAAACTTAAGTACTCATATTCATTTATTTGCCAACTAAGTGTACATTTTGGTCTTATATTAATATTGGTACTTACAACTTAGTAACCTTTTACAGAAGGTATTACATACCCACACACACCTCATAACGGTTCTTATTAAACATGTAAATTGACGCAGCTTCTGAACTTTAATCGTTCGATCATCATGTTGAGTTCTGAACACAAGCAAAACTTCTTGTGTGATTTTATTTGATATGCTCCCTCTGCTGCCGTTTTGGAAAACTCCTGAAAATCTTTGCATGACTGTTAAAGGAGAGTGTTATGATTTTGATGCTCAATAAGTAATTACTAGTGTGAAATAAATAAATAATAATAATATGTTGCATTGTATGTATTTTTCTTTATTCCACCACATCACCATAATTTCTAAATGCCCTCACACATCGAAACCTGGCAAGGCATTTACGAATGGCAAAATAAAGAAAGCACATACATACATGAAAACTTATTTACCCTTTTTATTTCATTCAAATATACCTTTCAAACACTTGGTTGACTGGAAGAAATCCCTTTTTGGGATAAGTCCGCCATTGTACGCCTCTCTTTTTGTTTCACTATCTTTTGTATTTTTCTTGTGTGTATGTGCAATAAAGAGTTTACAAACAAACAAACTTAAAATATACACTCCTTTTTTGGGCAGTCGTGTAAGAAATACAAAGAGGGACTAATTAAACGGACAAAAATGGATCACTCAATTAAAATCGAAACTGTATCAAGTTTTGCAACAGATCGTAATTAAAAGTTTGTTTCGTAAATATTTGAAACATCAAATCCTTTGATCGGCTCTCTCGTTTCTTTACGGAAACTATTTGAATTTAGTTGGCATGTCGGGTATAAATAACAGGAAGCTACTGGAATGGGAATATTTAGGAGTTACCGTGCAGGGTAAAGGGAAGTTTTCATGACTTTTATGGCCAAATACGTAAACATCAGGAAGGCACAAAATCCTATCCTAACTAATATTAGAAATGCGAAAGTGAGTTTGTTTATTATTTATTTGTTTGTTTGTTACCTATTCAAGCTTTATCTACTGAACCAATCTTCCTGAAATTTCGTATAAACATAGATAGAAGCACCGAGAAGAACATAGGGTACCTTTTATCCCGGGAAAAATCACTGTTCCAGTGGGAAATTCACGCGGGCGAAGCCGCGGGCAAAAGCTAGTGTTATATAATTTTTGCAGACTTCATTATGATTTTTATTTTTTTTTATTTTATCGCCCGAGGTTTGGCGAGAATAATTATGTAAACGTAGTTTAATACACTGTTTATTTTAAAACAGTTACAGTTTATTATATGTTTTGATTCTTACGGAATCGGAGTCCCTTTTCTCAGCTAAGTAATATACTAAACGACATAGTTATCCACTCAGAGCTACCTTTGTATTCTAACAATAAATCAGTCTGCGGTCAATCCAAGATTGATGGATGTTCAATCTGCTAATAGCGACCGCCGTCAGATGGACAGTAACCCTTATAATGGAGATGGGAGTTAGTCGGTCGATTATCGTCAAAGGAGAGTTTTAAAGGTCATTAGTTCCATTGTTAATCACAGTTCAAAATTGTGATACAAAATACAGTATTGCCATGTCTAAAATTAATAATTTTACTGACCAAACCGAAAGCCAAGGTAAATAAATAAGAGATTATACCTTTTTAGCTTTTTGCAATTTCGCACCAGCATAATCAATACATATAATAAAACTGTAACTGATCTGTGTCTGTACGTAGAAGATTTAAAAAAAAAAAAAAAAAACTATGAGGGGTTTTCATGGGGCTAAAACCAAAACCATTTTTTTTAGAATTTTTGTCTATCTGTTTGTCTGTATGTGTCGCTGTCTTTATGATACGTCGCTTAAAACCTGAGATACGCGCGGACGAAGTCGCGGGCACAGGCTAGTAAAAAAATTAAATAAGTAGACAACACTTATTTGCTCATATAATGGATAATTAAATGAATTTAGGTTATTTTGATTTTTAATCTGGATACTCACGTGTTTAATTAAATTATTGAATTTAGGTTATGATTTAGCCGGAAGTTGGTCACAGGATACTATAAAACAACTCAAGATTCGTTTGGTTCGACTTGAAAGGGACTTACAAAATTTCTATAAAAGCTTGCATTAAAAAATAATGGTATACCACATGTTTTGCATCCTTACACTTAGGTAATTACTTTAAGTTTTATCATCTAAGTTTCCAAATCTCTCGAATCGTGCGCAAACTAATCCAAGCTATTTCTGTTTGATTTATTATTGTTCTTCGCCGATAAATCAGACACAATAGGGCTCCGGGGCGAAGTTCTATTAATTCTGGTTAGAACCCGGAGTTCCCACAAAGGGAGGAGACAATACGCTGATGTTATCCCGGACGTGTGGTAGCGGATCTTGGATGATCACCTATTACAGAATTAAAATGCCTACGGCATTAACGTATTGATTTTTCCTACAAGGAGGCTTTAGTTTAATAATGTGGTTGCAATTCTAATTTTGTAAATAAAATCAAAATTAATGTATTCAGACAACAAGATCCATGTGTTAGTAAAACTTATTCTCACTTACTTACTACTGCGGCGCAGCGACCCGAAGTGGATCTTGACCTCCGACACAAGATGACGCCATTTTTGCGGTCTTGCACCAATTCTCGCCAGTTTTCCGCTCTGAGGCTCTCTAGGTCTTTCAGAAGCTCATCGCTCCAGCGGTACCTAGGCCCCTCGGTCGACCCTCGTATGCTCTTTCGATCCTCTCCCATTGTCTCCACATGTCCGAGCCAGCGGAGTCTGGCTTCTTTGACCTTTCCGATAATCTTTGGTTTGGACACTATATAGATCTTAAATTTCAAGGTTCTTCCTAGCTCTAAAACTTATTCCATGTTAGTGTATATACTTAACTAGAGACAGAGTGGTCGTTATGAGGTAGCATCATTGGACACCCCAAATTCGTAGCAATGACCTTAAGGCTGTTGGAGCTGCCACGAATGCTGCTGAGTAGGAACGCTGACTTTTCTCGCAAAAATAAAGAAAAGCTGTCCACTCGTGCCTCCGTAAAAGTGTAACCTTATTGGCTAAGATAGCTTTGACCAGGCTTGTGTTTAGATGAAGAGAATCGAAGTATTCTTATAAGAGCACCAAATTGCACCGACTCCAACAGCACAGAAAAAATATTACCCAGTATTTCTTTCAGTGTACCGTAATAAGATTTTCTGCTCGTAATTCAGGGGAAAATTTAGGGAAAATGTAAACCCGGAAGGAGAAAAACCTAAAACCTTGGCTGAAGAACCTAAGAGACTGGTTTCATTCGAGTACCCGGACGCTTTTTCGTGCAGCAGCTTCAAAAGTCCGGATAGCCATGATGGTCGCCAATCTTCGATGAGAGGCGGCACTATAAGAAAAAGAATAAGATTTTAAATGCTAGAAGAAAATTGAACAAAGAGCGATGTAGATGGGAAAGTCGTTAGAGCCGAGACGAAATCAATGCGAAAAAGAGACGGCAAGACAATCATCCGCCAAAGATTTTACTTTTGAAGGTAAAACTGTCGATGAAATCCCCCGTCCTCTTTTTACCCCTCGATCTCAGACACCGATCACGTTCGTACTTCTTTCTGAACGGAATTGGCCCCAATAAGCTCACAAAGCAATTCAATTCAAACCTTTTTACAACGTAACAGGTTTCATTTTCGAACGGTTTTGATTCAGCTCGGAAATCTGAAATCTTTCACTGTTTGTTCAATTTGTATGGACGACGCCGCGTTGTAGGAGTGATGTGGCCAAACCTTTTACATCAATTTTCGAATTACCGATGGATTTAATCTAAGGGTTAGAAGTGCAGGGCTGTAGAGATGACATGAAATTTGTATTCACCCGGTGACGCTAGTTTTACTGAGATCGGATTGATAATGGAACTAGCTGCTTTTTTGTCCAATGGATCAGCAAAGTTATTATAGTTCTTTGGTCGTTTCACACTACAAACGATTCAAACCTCGGCGCGCGGTCCGAATCGCCCAATAGCCCCTTTTGAATGTGTTCTTTCGCACCGCAGTGGTTGTTGGCTGCTGCTGCAGCCACTGCGGTGCTGCAGTATTCTTCGGGTAATGGATATATCCATACAGCGCGAATGCTGCCACTACCCATGGAGATGTTAATTTATTAATAAAATTTATGAAGTCAATTATACAGGCGCAAGTCATAAGATGGGGTTTTACGTAGATATATCCTACAAAATTTTCACCATAACTAGAAAGATTTTAGCCCTAACTTTCACCCCTTCTATATAATACTCTTAGGGACCAAATTTCCAAAAAAAAACTTAGTTTAAAGTTCACCTGTCATTGGCATTCTCTTTTATCTTAATTATTATAGATAGGAATTATAAATTCTCCTTAATTAAAAATATTCACCGAATAAAAAAATTATAAACACAAATATCCAACTTAAAGGTGACATATTAGCACTTAATTCTTAGAATTTAAACCAACATATACATATTTATATACATTGTAACATATAGGTAGGTGTTGTTAATCTGTCGACTTAACAAAGGTTGCTAAGACTGGCATTATGAGACAAAAAGCGTTCGTGTGTGGGGCTTATCTGAGCAGAGCATTCGCCTCCCCACTCTCACCCTTATTGTAATTTGGAAGACACTTGGCAGAAGAGGTCCCTAGAATGGGGATTAAGTTTTGAAATATAACGCTAGGTAAAAGTTGTCACTTAGAGTAAGAATTTAGCGCTAGAGCGCGCTAGTGGCTCTTTCGTCGGATTAAAACAACAATCCTATAAAGTGACGGCAAAAGCTAGTACTTAGTACTAGCTTCGCCCGCGTGAATTTAGTTTTTTACCCACTTCAGCCACTTAGGGGATGAATTTCCAAAATTCCTTTCTTAGTGCCCTCTTACGTACGCTATATGAGTGAGTATTCAAGTTTCTACGTTCAACGGCGCTTATTAAGGCCCTTCCTGCTAAATTTTAAGTTTCGTCTCTGCGTTGATAAACCAATGAGTCCCGTGACATACTATAGCGCATTTAATCAAACAATAAAACTCTGCAGCTTATATTAAACTTATTGACTAATTAATGTGTTAAAAGTGTCAAAGCTAATGAATGAGCTAAGGCACCCCACACGCAGTTGACATCTCTCTACTTAATATCGCCACTTTGCAAGCCGTTAAGCCGAGGAATCCTGCAATTATTATTGATTTGGGACTACCCAGGATTTATGAAGCCTGTGGGAGGCGAAGGCGTTAAATTATGCGGATATTTTAATGAAATAATTCATTAGCTGTCTTAACTAATTTTCAACCGGTCGGAGTTTGTAGACAAAGGCAGTCATATAATGTAATAATGATTTCTTCTTCTTCTATACAGAAAGAAAGAAGAATATTGACTTGCTTGTTCCACATCAGTACGAAACTAAAGGCAGGGATTTGCTCTATTAATATGGTGACGCTTTGTAACATTGCTCTTTAATTATGTCAGGCGTCCGTCTTTGGCTGCTTATGTAAACAAAATGTAGGTAAATATTATTCTATACTAGCGACCCGCCCCGGCTTCGCACGGGATATAAACCTTCCTCTTGAATCACTCTATCTATTAAAAAAAACCGCATCAAAATCCGTTGCGTAGTTTCAAAGATTTAAGCATACAAAGGGACATAGGGACAGAGAAAGCGACTTTGTTTTATACTATGTAGTGAAGCTGCTTTCCGAAGCTTCGCTTCGGTTTCAGGATGCAAAGATTTTGTGCTATTCCTAGTGTGACTCTACTAGTGTAATTACCAAATTTCATCAATATTCGCTTAGTGGATAAGGCGTTAATGACTAACAAACTTACTCACACACATAAAAACTTTCGCGTTTATATATTAGTAGAAGGAATGGGATTGTGACTACAGAGAAAAAGTTTCAGTTCGTGAAGTAAATTCCGTCCAAGCGGTGTGCCCCAAACAAGCTTTCCAACAGGTAGATACGAAAGCTCTTATTAAGTCCAACCAATTTAAGACACTTAATGGGATGAAATCAAAACTTTTAATTCCTTCCGCAAAGTTTAATGGAAATGTGCACTGACACATTACTTCGTTTTAGACTAGCTTTCGCGTTCCGTTTCACTTATATGAGAATTTTTGATGTAATCTTTTCTAAGTAATAAATGCTAAATAAACGTAGTGTTGGCAGGCCTCCCACTCGGTGGACCGACGACCTGGTGAAGGTCGCGGGATGCGCATGGATGCGGGCAGCGCAGGACCGGTCGTTATGGAAATCCTTGGGGGAGGCCTTTGTCCAGCAGTGGACGTCTTTCGGCTGAGAGAGGAGAGGGAATAAATGCTTATTTTTTACCTGTTCTTGATTTTCGGCTCTTTGAATTAGTACATTGGAACCACACAGACGGGACTAGAGTAATTTGTAGAGTTAAAATGTTAAATAGGTTAAAAAAGAATGGAACTCCCTGCCTGCGTCTGTATTCCCGAGCACATACAACCTGACTCTCTTCAAAACCAGAGTGAATAGGCTGCTTTTGGGTAACCTCCCTGTTCTCGGGCAAGATTGGGATCATGAGCAAACCCATCTATTATAAAAAAAATATATTTTCATGGTTTCTTAGGGTTCCGTACCTCAAAAGGCAAGAACGGAACCCTTATAAGATCACTTTGTTGTCCGTCTGTCAATCAATCAGTCAATATTTATATGTCCGTCTGTCTGTCAAACTTTTTTTCTCAGAACGCTTAAAGGTATCAAGTTGATGTTAATATCGAATATTCGGATCCACGGTCTCTTTCTGGAAAAAAAAGCATCAAAATTATATACGTCAACGCGATCAAGAGATATTACCATAAATGTTGCTAATTTTCGCATATGTTGAGATTTCAGGAAGCAATCAAAACCTACCTGAAATTATGAAATTTTGCAAAACGCAAGGTCTAACAGTACTTATACAGGATACATAAATCTGAAAATTGTAAATAATTATGTTGTTGGAAGTCTGAAAAAAAGTGTTACAAACTCTTTTTTGCGCTGGATTAAGTATGAATCTTAGGGATCGAACTGCAAAGTTTGTTTTTGAAACTAGTTGATCTTTTAGTTAGCGCTGTAATGTGAGATGCTTTGCGTGTACGGAACCCTCAGTGCGCGAGTTTGACTCGCACTTGGCCGGTTTTTTTTTATTATTATATTATTTTAGTTATTTTAAGACAATATTTATTTCCAAAAGTAAATTTATAAAAATTGCTTGCATTTTCAGCTTCACGACATAGTATAGTGTATGATAAATGTAACATAATATACTTAGATTACTCGTAAATCCTTAAACATCTTTAAAATACAACCAGTCTATATTATACTAACAGAATGTAATGATACCAGCGTGACATCAAAAGTACTACTATAAATCAGCTATATTTGCACAGGTGATTAGCGCCGAACCGACACAACTTTACAGAGTTATATTAGTGAGTCACGTTAACTTCCTAGCCCTAGTTTATGAATTGACATTGTAAATATTTTGACTGCGATGCTGTCAGTTTTATAATATTTGTAGTATTACTAGCTTAAGCACGCGACATTGTTTAGTGGACTTCATAACATTAGAATCGTTATGAAGTTCATTAGAACTATCAGAACTATTTGAATCAAATACGAAACACTATAAATGCTATGGTTATGAATGCATCAAAGCTTCTCTCTCATAGAAATTATGGATAAAACTTTTAATCCTTACTTGAAAGTATTACTCTTCGTGCATTTTTTCATTAAATTAAATCAAAATCCGTCTATTAGATTTTGCAAGAGTGGTAGAAAACATTTTTAAACAGTTTTGCAAACAGTTAATTCGGTGTCATTTTAAAATTAGTGGTCATTTGATAATTGATTTAAACTTAATTAGACAACTTTTAGTCAATATTGTGAAAAACTTTCTGTTGTACTGTCATCTGCAGAGAAACCTGACCCCCCTGAGATAGAATTCGGTGAGGTAGGAGGGTCAGTTTTATTTGCCCACGACTGTACATAACTATTCTATTTTCCTCCATATTAAATAACTGCTACTCTACGTTTGCTGACTTCCGTAAAATTTAATGAATACTTAGAAAGTTATCGCCATCTTGTAAGCCAGGAAATCTCAAAATCTCGGTCCCTTCCGATGGAGACCACTGACCATAGCGGTGGTAATTATTCTGTTTTTATTTTACTTACGTTCATTACCATAACAGAGTGGTGGCCGCTGTACCGTGGCGCGCGCCTGCGCTCTAGTGGTGCACGCTGTCGATAAAAACTGATTCTGTGATTCGATGAAATGTCTCGTCGATAAAATGAATCGTCATTAAATAAATCTTAAACTAGTGCGTTATATATCTGTTTATAACCTACTTTTGAAGTGCAGTGAGACACTCAGGGTGATAGTAATTATATTTGTATTGATAAAATGTAAGAATAAGACATAAAACAAATTTAAAGAACAATTAGAAAAAGATAACACATTGTACACTATAAATTTAAAAATCCCTTTCCAAGACGTTAAGAAACCAACTAGTTATGTTAAGTTAATGATAAGTTAAAAATTTATAAAATATGTTAAAAAAAAGTCTATCACTTTAAACAATTTTATTGATTAGGTACTGACAAAATTTTATTTAACTCTAACTCTTGCCATTTAAGCCAGTCTATCTGAAAAATCTATAAAAAACAGCAGCAGTGAACCTCTAGTGGATGAAATATTCCATCAATATTCTATAAAAATAACACCTACATATATGATTGTTTAAAAGAAAACAGTAAATTAAAGTCACTACACCAACTCTACACGTACGTTTAAAACAAGAATTCTTTTTTCATCGATATGATACTTAGCGCGTCACTATTTTCCACTTCAACCTGCCTTCCTTGACAGTGTTCAGTGTTAGCTCCACGGCGCCTGCGCGCTATCGCCTAGTCCAGCGTTAACAGTATTTATGGCAGTGGTGACAAAAACGTGTGGTGACTTCCATTGTACGAGGAACAGAGGATGCTCGCGGTCTACGCAACATGGCTGGGTAATACTGACCTTGTTATGAGGTTTCTTTGCTATTTGTTTTCCTTATTCTGCATTTACGATTAACATCTGATGATTTGATTGAGAAAATCTAAGCATTGATGTATTTTTTTTCGACTTGCATTTTCTTGAGGCTTCGTCCGCTTCGATTATTCCAAAATCTTCCCCGTAAATCAATATGTAAGTCTATTGGTGAAAATTACATGAAAATTTGTTTAGTGATTGTATTTATCGCGATCAGACAGACGGGACGATGGACTATGTTTTATAATTACATATTTCTTAAAAAGACTACTTACTAAAAAGTTATTTTAAAAATGAATCTTATAGAACATTACATAGTTTTCAAGTTTATCAATTGTGTTTCACTCATAGATAGAAAAAACATTGTTTAAGTTTAACTATAATCAAATCAAGTCAAAGTCAAAGTCAAAGTCAAATTTTTTTATTGAAACTTGGCCTTCAAAGAAGGCTCTTTTTCACGTCGATAACTAATTATTTAATCATAATATATTATGTCTCAAAGCTACAAACTACTAGCAATTCGGAACGACCACTGTTGAGAAGAAATGCCGAAAGAAACTCATGAAACAGTCTTGGTCGCCTAATATGCCAGAGGGGCTATTTATTAACTTTATACATACACTAGATTGTGTACAGTCAAAAATAAAATATAAGAAAATAAATAAAATAATATAATAAAACATGTTATGTTTGTGAGAGAACAGCTCTCCTCTGTCCTCGGTATAAGGCGAACTATGGCCCTTGTTGTGGGTTCAAAAACTAAGGGAAGCACTTTTCGCTTTCATTAGAACTTTGATGATTTGAGTCATGTGACTGTTTGATCATCGCTTTCATAGGAGAAAAGGGATTACTTCATCATCGTCTTCTTCATCTTAAAAGAATGATATAGGTAGCCGAAAACGGATTTTTTAAATATAAATTATACTATTATAATTATGGCTATAACACATTCTGTCGATGACTCATCAAAAAGACACATGTTTTACCTTGTATTGTCTTCATTCTTTAGCGGAAACTATTTCTTATCTATGTTCACTTGTCATTAATCATTAAAACCTGCGTCACTATCATTAAGATCGTCATTAAAAAAATAGAGTAATACAACAACATTATTCTACAGTATTTACGATCTAAAACTATCTTGAATTTCGCTTTCTTGCAGTAGTAACTTTCTCAATACAACGCACGCGGCTTGATTCCAAAGCTGTTTGATAATAATGAGTTTTAATTAATTTTTGCAATACTTTATTATTACTCCGAGTTTTAAATAAGATTGAAAGAAAGAAAGAAATAAAATAAATTTATTGACTAACACAAACTGCGACAAGATAGATACAAAACAAAACTTATTAATAACCTTTTATATAGTAGGTGTCGCAGTGGTTGCCAATAGGACCTTGCTCAGCATAAAGCTGCAGCGCAATGCACTGCAGCGCTGATAATTCCGCAAGTCCCTATAGATTTTGGATGACATTTGGAACCACATATATAATCGATTGTAATAGTAGGTATACTCACCAAAACTTTTGAAAGGTCCCACGCTGTAACCCTAATGCCTCAAGAGTTTGTATAGCAAAATGTCTAATTTTCATATACCACTACTTGCTTCAGAAAAATAGCGTGAGAAAACTACTCTGATCTTTCAACTAGCGTGTGAAGTGGAGAAGGTAAACTGCAAAACCAGTCTATTAACATTGCCAAAAAAGTTGTGGCGTGAGTTGTATCTCTCTTAAAATACAATGCTCTTAAATAGAAGAAGAAGACAATATATGTAATAGGTAAAATAAAAGTTGAACGTCTATGTGGACGATACAGAATTTTTTTAATGAAGTGGTAATGAATTAGGCTAATTCTATGTGCTGTTGACCGTACATTGTGGATCACAGAGTTCAACCATTTAATTTTAATTGTTTAGTCCTTGCGTTTATTTTATAGTCACAAAGTAACAATTACACTAATACCTAATTAGGACACCGTAATTGTTGGATCAAATTTAGCTCAAGGAATATTAGAAAATACAATTCGTTTTGAAATGTTTTATCCAAATAAAGGAACTTATAAAATCTAATGAATAATTTGTTGGCATTGGCATTACACGGAATCGCACCTATTCTAGACTTCTCTGACATTTGCTTGAATTGACTTCGATTTAAACTCCCAAATCATTCGAGTATATATAGTATATCAAGGAAATCCTTGAAATTTTGTCATTATTAGTATTTTCATCATATTTTTGGCCCTCATCACCTAAATAGTTAGTCCGTTGTTTACGTCCTACTATCGAACAAGGCCTTGATTCCCTCTAGTTTCTAAAAATGAGAGTTTAAACTCTAATTTTTTTCGACAGTTGCTTTTTCTACAGACTGAAAACAAATTAATAAAATATTGGTTCCATTTTTTCCTTTTGAAGTACCTACGGTAATATGAAAATTAAATAAATTCAGGCTAAATAATTTGATAAATGCATTAACAGTGATTGTGGAATGAAGAGGAAATGAAAAGTAAACTACTTACGCTTATTTGGCATCGGCATGGCATGTTCGATGAAAGTATTTGTTGATTGTTATGTTTCGGCGAATGCTTCGCGTTTACGCGTGTTGTATTTTGATGCATAGTTATGTATACAAATATTTACAAAATTTAACACTATTTTGGTATTTAATGTAACATTTATCCATTTCACCCATTTAGTAATGAAATTTCCAAAATTCTTTTCTTTTATAATCTATTACACAATTTCTCTGCAAAATATTAAATTTCTACGTTCAGCGTTTTCGTCTCTGCGTTGATACGTCTAATTTTATAATAAATTGTATTACTTACTAAATTTCTATATAATTATATATAAAAGACACTGATTGACTGATTGACATTTCTTCAAATCCTAATCATAATAATGATGTAGTACAAAAAAATTTTGTGATGTAATGTAATCTGATATCTGGTGCGCGTATGCAAATTTTCAGGTAAATCGGAAAAGAGGAATAATTTTAATATAATAAGTAAGATTTGATTGCACTCGGCATCCGGTGATCGGGGTCAGGTGAAACTAAGAATGTAACGACCAAATTAAAAAAAAAAGTATAAAACACGACTTCAGTCGGCACATATAGATACCTATTATGTGGTATAATGTTTATTAGCTCTTCAATATGAGAGCGAATGCACTTAGTAGGCACGAATAGTGAACCAGAGGTAAGGCCTTTGGCCAGCATTGGGCCACTATAGGCTATTTAAAAAAAAAAATATTACGACTTCAGTCGGCACATAGATATCAGTCCCAAAAATGAAATTTTTGGATAAACTTATTCTCTTCTCTCTTCTGTCTCAGCCGAAAGACGTCCACTGCTGGACAAAGGCCTCCCCCAAGGATTTCCATAACGACCGGTCCTGCGCTGCCCGCATCCATGCGCATCCCGCGACCTTCACCAGGTCGTCGGTCCACCGAGTGGGAGGCCTGCCAACACTACGTTTTCCGGTTCGTGGTCGCCACTCGAGAACTTTTCTGCCCCAACGGCTATCTGTTCTACGAGCTATGTGCCCCGCCCACTGCCACTTAAGTTTCGCGATTCTGCGGGCTATGTCGGTTACTTTAGTTCTCCTACGGATCTCCTCATTTCTGATTCGATCACGCAGAGAAACTCCGAGCATAGCGCGCTCCATCGCCCTTTGGGTGACCTTGAGCCTTCTTATGAGGCCCATAGTAAGCGACCACGTCTCTGTTCCGTATGTCATTACTGGCAACACACACTGGTCAAAGACCTTAGTCTTGAGACACTGCGGTATTTTGGACGAGAAGATATCGCGAAGCTTCCCGAACGCTGCCCAGCCGAGTTGGATTCGACGGTTGACCTCTTTCTCGAAGTTGGACTTACCTAACTGAACTGTTTGTCCCAAGTATAGATAATTGTCAGCAACTTCGAGTGTAGAGTCTCCAACCTTCAGAGGAGTGGGTGCGACACGGATATTAAACATAATTTTCGTCTTGTCCATGTTCATTTTTAGACCCACTTGTTGAGAGGCTCTACAGAGGCCATCGAGCATTGTGCCTAGGTCTTCCAAGGTCTCAGCCATGACTACGATATCGTCAGCGAATCGAAGGTGAGTGAGGTACTCGCCGTTGATATTGATGCCGAGTCCGCTCCAGTCCAGAAGCTTGAAAACATCTTCCAGGGCGGCGGTGAACAGTTTCGGAGATATCACGTCTCCCTGTCTCACCCTCGCTGCAACTGGATAGGTTTGGAGCCTTGATCCTGGAGACGGACCGACATGGTGGCGTTTTCGTACAAACACTTCAGCGCTTCGATATATCGATAGTCAATTTGGCACCGTTGGAGAGACTGTAGCACAGCCCAGGTCTCGATCGAATCGAAGGCTTTCTCGTAGTCCACAAACGCCAAGCATAATGGCTGATTATACTCCTCAGTCTTCTGTATAATCTGCCGCAGCGTATGTATGTGGTCTACGGTACTAAAGCCTTTTCGGAAACCGGCTTGTTCGGGAGGCTGGAAGTCGTCAAACCTGTGAGCGAGACGATTCGTAATGACTCTCGAAAACAGTTTGTAGACATGGCTCAGAAGTGAGATAGGCCTATAATTCTTCAATAGGGTTTTGTCACCTTTTTTGAAGAAAAGTATCACCACACTTCTGTGCCATGCCGTAGGCGTTTGTCCCTCGAGTATGACGGAATCAAATAGCTTCTGAAGAGCTCTTAATACCGGCGTTCCACCTGCTTTCAGAAGCTCAGCCGTGATTCCATCATCACCCGGTGCCTTATTGTTTTTTAACTGTTTGAGAGCCATTCTAATCTCATAAAGGCTGACGTCCGGGATATCTTCGGTGTAGTGTCGGGTCAATCTGGCTCTTGGATCTTTGGCCAGATTACTGACAGGTGTGCGTACGCTGGTGTATAATTGTCCGTAGAACTTCTCAACCTCTTCCAACAGCTCTGGCTTCGACGAAATGATTCTGCCATCCTCAGTCTTCAGCTTGGTCAGTTGGCTTTGACCAACAGACAGATCCCTTGCAAACACTTTTGAGCCCTTATTTCGCTTGATCGCCTCTTCAATACGGTCAGTATTGAATTGGCGTAAATCACGAGTCAAGGACTTGGAGATCTGTCTGTTTAGACGCCGATACTGAGCAGCATCGTCAGAGGACTGCAGAACCAAGTTTCGTCTTTCTTCCATGAGTTTGTTGGTGAGGTCCGAGATCTTTTTGGTTCCTTTTGAACGGCGGGTTTTGAAAGCCTTAGACCCAGCTGTTTGGACAATTTGCACAAACCTGTCATTATAATCGTCCAGATTTTCGCAGTCTCCCAGGCATTCGAAGCGATTCTGCAATTCGAGCTGAAAGCTCTCGGGGTTTTGGAGCTGGATAGGCGCTGGTCGGAGCGTAGACTTCATCAGTCGACACCTTTCGAGTTTTATTCTAAGATTCAATGTGCCTCTTACCAATCGGTGATCGCTTCCTGTTTTTACGGCATTGATCACAGAGACATCATTGAATATGTGCCTCTTCGTCGACAAGATGAAGTCAATCTCATTTTTTGTAACGCCATTAGGATGCAACCATGTCCACTTTCGCTGTTTTGGCTTTTTGAAGAAGGAGTTCATCATAAAGAGGCCCTCCTTCTCCATAAAGCCGGCCAGCAGATGACCACGTGCATTCCTCCTTCCATATCCAAAATTCCCCACCCTCAGCTCATCATCGCTTCGTTTGCCCAGTTTCGCGTTAAAGTCCCCCATCACAACGGTATAGTGGGCCTGGGAGCTATGTATGGCTCTAGAAATATCCTCATACATAGTCTCTACCTCGTCGTCGGAGCGATATGAGGGCGGTGCGTATACTTGTATTACCTTCAACGAATACCGTTTGGTAATTCTGAGTACAAGGTACGCTACCCTCGCCGAAACACTCTCGACCTGGACCACGTTGTTGACGAGGGACCTGTGGACGATAAACCCGACACCACCCTGGGACAGTTGGTCGCCCTCCCGGAAATAGAGCAGGTTTCCGGACTTGAGGATCATGGTGTCCTCCCCCTCTCTTCGGACTTCACATAATCCTACAATATCCCATCGTAACCTGCTCAATTCTTCCTCCAGTTCAGCGAGCTTCTCGTCGGTCCGCAGTGTGCACGTGTTATAAGTTGCCAGGGCCAAAGGTCGTCGGGGTTGGTAGCCTGGCATCTGCCGGGGATTCTTAGCACCCCCTGCCCCGCCGTTACCGTGACCGCTACCAGAGTCCGGGATAGCGGGGCCGCCGGGGACTAGGGGCCGTGTTATGGGTGTAACAACCATAGGGGGGTTTTGCCGTAATCGCCACGCTTGGCAGGCGGGTTGGCGATCGCAGTGTGATGTCATAGTACGCGGAAAGATGCTGCTGCCCATCCTCCGGTGTTTTAGATCCCTTAGTCGCCTCTTACGACACCCACGGGAAGAGATGGGTTGGTGCTATTCTAGGGCCACACCACAGGCCACAGGATAAACTTATTACTAACAGATAATATACTAATTTGCTTCTAATACCTTACATTTTTTTCTGATAAACGCAAGGATTCCTTGGAAGACATAATAACGCAATGGAACAATGGTTGTTGTCAATGGAATATTTTGATTACATGAGGAGCTCCGACTGACTCGCGTTGACTGGATAAGTTTTCAAAATATGTGTAATTTTTTGCTGAGTTTACATTTTGAAATACAATTGGTGCAATTTATATGTATAGGTCGTTAACCAAAATAACGGTGATACATATTTTGCCTGCATGATGGGCTCCTTGCCAAGGGCACCAAATTTAGAATTATATTTTTTATTTATAGATTTATAGAATTTATTTATAGTAGGTATTAGTAGTATCAAATCTAAATAATTGTTTTTAATCATATTACATTATTAACAATTCAACATATTTAACAAAATAAATAAATATTTTTTTAATTATTAAACAAGAGTAGTGCATGTAAAATTATTGTGATTGCAGCACCTACCGCCAAAGAATGCAAATTATGCAGAAATGTGTTTTTATGTAATTCCATTTCAAAAGGAATAAAAAAAATAGATAAGTAGTTGGAAAATCCGACTCATGCAATAAGGTACTAATTGAACCTAATGATTATGTATCTGTCACTACACCTTGACCGTAAAAATAATCGCTTCTATTATAACAAGGCATGGATAAAAACATGGCGAGAGTAAAAACTTTACAGGGCAACACAGTTTTTTTTTACACGACTGACCAAAAAAGGAGTGTTATGTTTTCAGGATTCATGTATGTATGTAAGTATGTATGTATGTAAGTTTCTTTATTCCACCATAAGTCCTGAACGGCTTAACAGATTTTGATGTGAGAGGTATTTTTAGATTCCTTGCATTCCTCCGAGTGACATAGGCTATATGACGTCATCATAAAAACAAAATGGCGTATTATATATGCGTTAAATAGCAGACCAAAAAAATAAAATTTGATCAATCTTATCGACTGGGGTATCAAATTGAAGGGCTTTAAAAGGCGATTTGAAAAATGTATATAACTTATTTGTATGTACTTTTTGAGTAAAAACTTGTCAGTCGTGTTTTTTATTTTTAATAATTAGCTTGTTAACTAACCTGGTTAGTATCCCACTGTGGGGCAAAGGCGTCCCCTTTGTTCTTCCACAACTTTCGGTTGATCGAGTTTTATGACGCTTAACGTACTTGTACTCTGCTCAATGTAATAGTGTACAGTAATAATAACAATTTAAATTAAAATAAAAACTCTATTCGATTACATAAGTGTGTAAGTGGGCTAAGAAGTGGATGCTTTACGTATATTATATTTTTGTGCATCGACAAAATAACATAACTATCTTCTTCTTGTCGAGTGGGAATGGCTACTCAAATCAATTTGGACCAGTACTTGGCCACGCTGATCGCCCTGTCGTAGGCCTCGTTCAAGTCCTCCACTGTGCAGTAAGTCGGGCATTTGAGACATGACAACAGGTGTAGTGGGCCATAGTTTGAACATCGCCGCAGTCATACAGGTTAACATAACTATGCCACTTCTATATACAAATTCTTGTGAAATAAACGATTGTCTCATATTTCCGCATATATACTAATATGAATTCACGATTCCGTATTGAACGAAGACAAATCACTATGTTTTCAATAGGTTGTTGTTGTGGTAAATAATTGCGATGTCAAGACGTGATGACGTAAGAATCCGACCACTTGGTTGGAAAATGGGTAGAGAATATCATTTTGACATTATAATAAATATGTAGAGTTTGAGTCCCGTGCGCATAGAGCGACACGGAGTTCACAAATTTTCCGTTACGCGCGGAAGTCCCTGTTGCTCGAAGCCCGAACGGTTTGCCGAAAGCCTCTTTACCAACTGACAGTTCATATATATATTTTTAAAATTATAAGCAGTTTTGAAATTCATATTTATTAAAGTTTTTGTTAACTTAATTTTAAATAATAAACACAGTAGGATTGTAAGAAATTCTTTAAAAAAAAACGTTTTTTGATTTTGTATACTATTCATTCTCTCTTCACCTTTAAGCAACTTATAATGTAAGATTATTTGAATTTTTACTCTGCCATACTACTCGATGTATACAGAGAATAACATATTCACTTTTAACTCGAAAAATACCTGACGTTCCCAAGGAAAAGCAATTTTTCAGCCCTGAGCAAAAGCAACAAGATATATTTGTTGGAAAGTCATTTTTACCTCAAAATTCCTCACAGATTGAAATGTTCAGACTCTATACTAACTTTTGCCTTCGGCTTCGCTCACATGAATTTCATTTTTTACTAATTTCACTATATAAAGAACTAAAAACCTCTATGCAAAACTTCTACGTACAGGTTTCTTCTCTGCGTTGATATCCCAATTAGTTATTCAGCGTCCAATTTTATATCCGTCTCCTTTAGTCGTATTCCTCATGACTAAGGGTCGTGGTCATTATATGTCAAAGTCAAAGTCAATTTTTTTTATTGAAACTTGGCCTTCAAAGAAGGCTCTTTTTCACGTCGATAACTAATTATTAAATCATAATATATTATGTCTCAAAGCTACAAACTACTAGCATTTCGGAACGACCACTGCTGAGAAGAAATGCCGAAAGAAACTCATGAAACAGTCTTGGTCGCCTAATATGCCAGAGGGGCTATTTATTAACTTTATACATACACTAAATTGTGTACAGTCAAAAATAAAATATAAGAAAAAAAAAATAAAACATGTTATGATTGTGATCAAGTAACCACAATAAATTGGTTAAGAACAAAAAATAAAAATAAAATTCGAATCAGGATCGAAGCAGGATCCCCCTGGCAACACCCGTTCACGAGTTGACGCGAGGGTCAGCCATCGCAAAGCTCAACCATAATAGAGGGAACCTTACGACCCGGCCCACGACGCCGTCAACAGTTTAAACATTTTAGAAAAATAAATACTTTCAGTCACTTGAAGATCACAATACACGTTTATGGAATACATGTTTATGGAATGAAAGACACACAACGACTATCTTGGCAATGTTAGTGGAGTGGTTTGCCATTGCCTTCTCCTTTCACACACTAGCTGATAAATCATCAATGGTATTCAAACTCATATAGCACGCGCAGGATTGGAATCGACCTTCGCGGCCACAGGCCACTTGGCCACCACCGCTTCTAATTTTATATACCTAGATAGATAGATAAGTAACTTTATTTGAAGCCACAACAACACATACCTCTACATAAATTAAATAATATTTCAGGTAAAATCAACATATGACTGCATCAAGACCCAACTATGCACATTGGCAGTGTCGCTGACTTTGTTCAACACCGCGCGGCTGCCTCGCGAGGCGTTCAAGTATGGAGGGGTTCCGTACCTGGTGGTGTACACCTTCTGGCTGCTGCTGGCTGGGCTCCCGACCATCCTGCTGCAGCTGGCCATGGGGCAGCTCAGCCAGCAGGATCCTGTAGGGGTTTGGAGAGCTGTTCCTATTCTGAGAGGTGTGTACATTTTTATATTTCTGGAAAATATTTCTGAGTGGCCACTTGCAATAGAGAGAGACGAGTAGAAGAAAAAGGTGGAGGCCTTTGCCCAGCAGTGGGACCCAACACCTACAGGCTAGTTAAAAAAATACTTTAAATGTTTGTTGTGTAAGGATCGTAGTAAATTTATATACTAGTATCAGTCTATCATTGCTGGAAACAGGCGTGATAATTCTAATTTATTATGGGAGTTAAATCCCGCACCTCATCAGAGATGGAACTATATAAATTAGTATAATATATGGTTATAGCTAATGATTATATGGAAAAGTAATATCCAGACATAGTTAATAAGAATAGTTAGCAGCGACGTCAGAGCAATGGAATGGAGTGGTGATAATAATAATTATCATTACGTAAAACCCATTCATCAGATGAAATATTGTAAACAAATACCTATTTCTACATTTTCATATATTCTACTAGCTTTTACCCTCAGCTTCGCCCGCGTGAATTTTATTTTACACCAATTTCACCCAGTGGTAGAATTTCCAAAAAATAGCTCTGCAAAATTTCAAGTTTCAGCTAGACAGCAAACTGTATCATACCCATTTCAATAGCTTGGCTTGTAATATAAACTAATGTAGCAACATTTACTAACAATTTTAAACAGTAGGTTTGCCAGTTATAGCCGGATTCACAGACTACATCAAAGAAACCGCCCCGGATATCACAACTGCATATTATGCACACCAGAATACACTGATTAGCAGACATTGTTGTTGTACATCGACTGCCTAAGTTACCTTGCAAAGATAGATAGATCAACTCTTTATTTAACCATTTACAGAAAAAAAAATACAAAAATGTGCGCAATGGCGGACTTATCGGGTCGGAACATCGCTATTTCTTCCAGCCAACCGTTGGGTGGAAAGTGAAAGAAGTAAAAAGAATTAAGTGCAATAAACATTATTAATAATAGTAAGTAGAAATAAACGAAAATAAATTAAAGGGTCACAAAGACCTCTATGCAACGGTAATAGAGGTCAATTTTCAATGGATGTGGTTAAATGATTTGCTGTTAACTTTACTTTTTAATATAGTACTGTGTATTTAAGAACCACTCTGTTGGAATCATTGTGTAATCGATTATATCATCATTTCGACAAAACACAAAATAGAGTCAAATGACGGACTGCCCCAGAAAATGAGTGTATGCTTTCAGTCATCATAGTTAATAATTTTAGAGCTATTTATTAGCCATTTTGAATAAAAAAAAAAGACTTTGACTTTGTAGGATGATGTTAGAACCCTTACCTACAAAATGGGTATGCCATGTCCTGAAATAAATATTTAGCAGTATGACAGTCAATTTTTGAAGTAGGTATTACTCGCTTTCCTACAGTCTGTGAAAGTGATTTCATAAAAAGGGTTGAAAATGTGCAGGAGGCCTAGGGAACCGGTCCTATTTAATTTAAAAAGTGAGCATACATCAGAAGTTTCATCATATGCGTATTAAGTTAAGCTGTTAATTCAGTTTTAGTTAATTGTTCAGTTTAAAGTTAATTTCGTTGTCTATTTAGTTTTTTTTTCTGTTCCAGGCGTAGGACACCTGAAAGTGCTGACGTCATACCTGTGCTGTGTGTACAACATCATGTATATAGCCCTGTCCTTAGCCTTCTTCATATGGCTAGCGAAGGGCTCGCTACCTCTGAGAGATTGCACGAAGTTACATATAACTCCTGTAAGATATATTTTACACTAGCCGCGCCCCGGGGTCTCGCTCCCGTGGGAATTCCGGGAAGTATATGCTATTCCCGGCATTTTTTTACTCATATACCAAATTTCATCGAAATCCGTTCAGTAGATTTTGCGTGATGTAATAAACATCCTTACAAATTCACAAACACATCCAAATGGACCAACATTCAATGGATAGTAGGATTATTATACTAATTTTTGTATTAACTTCTTTCGTTCCTGTGTTTGTTACCTTCAAGTCTACGATACAATCAATTCATTATTTTCAAAAATAAATTTATATAGAAATCACTAATTTTATTACTATTATAACTGGTTTTTTCAACTTAGGTGTTTTGAGGCGAATTTTCTCTTATTTCATTAAATATTTTTATTACCTATTTTCAGCACGGATATGAGAACAAAATGAATGCAGCAGAATGTTTCAAGTAAGTTCAATTTGTAATTTCATTTTCATTTAATTATTTAAATTAACAAGATCATTAAATGACTAAAGTTGGTCGTTCAAACCTTTATTTGAATGCATCATTTTAATGTCGCAGAAGAAGGGTTAAAAAACGTTATTTGCTAAATTTGTGCCCGCCATTATTTTCTTTGATTGTGATTTAATTTTTCTCTATGATCTTAAAGTAACAACTTGTACTATACCTACTACATTTATACATATTTTTATTCAGTGAATAATATTTAGATGATAATATAATAAAACTAAGGATTTTGTTGAATATGCTAATCTCTAAAACTATGAATCTTATTGAAAAAAAATTCTGAGTAAGGCTGATATACTTAGACTATTTTTTTATAGAATCCCAATACTAGGGCTTTGTTAACAGCAGCAGCAGTTAACAAGTATGTTATACTAGCTGTCGCCCGCGGCTTCGCCCGCGTGACTTTGGCTTGGATGAAAATTCTTTTTGTGTTCCAAACTGTTTCCTGTGTTCCAATCTTCGATTTTTATACGTCTACAGAAAATGCTCATCAGATTAACCAAGTTTTGCTAAGGCGCCATTTCCGTAAATGTTATAGTGTAACTGGTCTCTTGAAGTTATTTATCAGATGTTCCAGATCTTCAATTTTTATACGTCAGCAGGAAATGCTCATCAGGTTGAACGATTTTTGCTAAGGCGCCATTTCCATATATGTTATAGTGTAGCTGGTCTCTTGGAGCTTTGCATCAGATGTTCCAGATCTTCAATTTTTATACGTCAGCAGAAAATGCTCATCAGGTTGAACGATTTTTGTTAAGGCACCATTTCCATATAACTTATAGTTCAGCTGTTCTGTTATGGTTCTTCATCAGGTGTTCCAGTTTTCAAAATGAATTATAGCCTATATGTTGCCCAGGCTTAATAGCTATACAACAAAAAAGAATTCATTCAAATCCGTCCAGTAGTTTTTGCGTGAAACGCGTACATACATACAGACAGACAGACAGACAGACAGACAGACAGACAAGAAATTCCAAAAAATTTTTTTTGCTTTCTATTGTTCTTTTTAGGTCTCCCTCTATCCATTTCAGTCAAAAATACTAAATGTACAGACAAAATATTTTTACTGTTTTATTATATGTATAGATAATACGATAAATGTTCCTTTCCAGTTCAACCTTTTTGTCGTCATTCACGGATAACCCTCAATACTTCGGAATCATGTCTATTTTAATGTTCATTTTATGGTTCTTCGTGCCACTTTTGTAAGTAGTCATATGATTATGGTTTATTATGTAACTTTACACATTGCTATGCTGACAGATACCGCAGCAAATCTCTTTTGATTTTTGCCCGTACATTAAGTTTGTTATATATTTCCCGTTATATATTTTTTTACTTTTTAAAGTTAATTTGTGCATTTTTTTTTTAAACTTTATTGCACAAAATTTTAGGAATTATGTACAAATGGTGGACTAAACGCCATATATCAATTCTATTCTCTACTAGTCAACCTTTAGTCCAAACAGAGAGTAGTAAGGTGGTGCTATAAAGTGTAATGAGATAACATTGATGTAGGAATATTTGTACAGAACTTTGCATCATATTTGAGTTTTACATTATTTCCTTATTCCAGATTATACCGCTTACAGAAGTCTTTGCGAGCGTCACTAGCAATATTAGCGCCAATAGTTGTAATTCTAGCCATCGTGTTATGCGTATTTCTATCAGAACTACAATCCCTGAGGTCACTGTTCGAATCGTGTATGAAGTGGGGACCTATAACCCATCCTAGGATATGGCATAGCGCGTTGATACAAGCGTTGCTGTCGACGCATATAGCTGGTGGGTTCCTTGTGAGCGCTGGAGGAAAGATTTATAGGAATTCTGATGTGAGATGGTAAGTGATATACGAGTAAGTAATGCTTATAGTTTTAAACCAAAGAAAAGATGGTCTGATGACATAGAGGAAATAGCAGGATAAAATTGGATGACACTTGCCTCAGACAAGCAAAAGTGGAAAAAGATAGAGGAGGCTTTTACCCACAAGTGACCACGCATCAGCAAATAATATAAATTTTAAATAATATATAAATGAAGAAATTAGATGAGTGGAAATAAAGCTAATAATAATAGTAATTTGAAACCTTAGACGTAAAATAACGCGGATTAAAAGAAACGTGGAGTAATCAAAAGTATGGGCTTGTAAGAGTATTTTTTTTTTCGGAAGTAGTTGGTTCTTATAGGAAGTTGAATAATTATCATAATTACGATTAAGATGTTATTCAGCTAGATATATTGACCCACATTTTTGATTCCGATACAGCAGTTATTGAATGCATAATAATGCATTATTGGTATGAAAATATAACGACAAATATTTTGTTATGATATGATGCTGTAAAAAGCTGAAGAGTTCGTTTGATTCATCTTGACAAAAACTCTCATTATCAATCATCATTTCGAGTTGGAATGGCAAAAATTAGGTGTTTCTTCCATTATTTGGCCACTTCCACCTATCTATCGTTGGCTTCATTCAGGTCCTCCAAGGTACAGGAGGAAGGGCAGTTGAGGCAGGTTAAAAGATGAGCCATGAATTGGACGGCTCCACAATATAATATCAATAGCTCCACAGTATATTTCAATATAAAATGCCAATAAAAGCTACAATCAAAATCTTGATGTTTAAAAAATAAAAATGAACGGCAATTTATTTGTTTTTCAGGACATGTACATCAGTAACAATAGCAAATATTTTGTCCGGCTGGGTCTGGGTTCTGATCTGGGAGTCCATTTTAGGAGAAGCGAAGACAGACGCGAGCTTCATATCGATACTAGTCTTAATATATCAAACGAGTGTGGGGAGGAGGCTGAAGGAATGGCCGATGCTCGCTTTTGGATTAATCGTGGTGTCTGGGATGATTACTGTGGTATGTACCTATTTCATTAGTACATCGTGATAAGAATTTTTGGTCTATAGACCCCACAATTTGAGTGCGCGCCTAAAATCGCTATTTGTGAAGCTTTCCTTCCAACGGAAAATTTATATAATACTAGCTACGCCCCGGGGCTTCGATCCCGTGGGAATTTCGGGATAAAAATACCTTATGTACTATTCCCGATATTTTTCTACCCGTATACCAAATTTCATCTGAATCCGTCCAGTAAGTAGATTTTGCGTGATTGAGTAACAAACATCCTCACAAAGTCTCAAACTCACATCCAAACTTTTGCATATTAGTAGGATGAAACAAATTTTGCTCACTTTTAGTTTAATAAATTCCTCCCTTTACCAAAATAATTATGTCAATTATTCAATCATAATGAGTGTCATTTATGTAGGGACTAGAAAATAAAATACTAAATTAAATAAAACCAAATTCTTCTTGCAGCTGACCTTACTATTCCCCGTGTACGACAAAATCCAAAGGATTAGCAGCATCAACTGGAGACTGTTCGCGGCTGCGTCGTCAGCCATTGGAACTGTGCTGAGTGTGGCTGTACTGGCGAGAGGACTAGAAGTAGCTACGGTGTTAGATGACTTGGTGGTTCCTGTGTTAGCTGTGTTTACCACTGCTGTGGAGATTGTTGGTTTCGTCTTTATTTATGGTAAGCTGCCATTGCTTTCTTTCTCATCTTCACAAATTATGTGAAGAATATTCCCAGATACATCATCAGTTATTAAAAAAGCATCTGCAAAGAATCTAGAAATAGCCACAGCGTTTGATGACCTGGCAATTCCTGTGTTGGCTATTACCTACCTCTACCTATGTTTGTTGGATTCGTCTTCACTTATGGTGGTTATCAAGGTAAGAAGAGAGAAGACAAGCAATTTCAAACAAAACAAACGATTTTAAACTCTGAGCGTCTTAATTAAAAGTCATCATAATAAAGATTTTTCAACCAAAATATTGTCAAGCAAAATGACAGCTCAATGAAGACTGGTTTTGAGTCTTCCAAGATTTAATTACAGATAGACAAAGGCATAGGAGAAACTATAAACAGTAGCTTTATCTTTCAGGATGGTGCAACCTCTCAGTGGACATAGAATTCCTGACAGGCACTAAACTCCCATGCATCTGGATTGGCATCTGGTGGACAGTTCCTGTGTTCCTTCTGGGTGTGACGGGCTGGTGGCTGCGGGCCGTGCTGCGAGCCAGCTGGGGCCAACACCAGGCGCTGTGGCCGCTGCTGGCTGTTCTCATTGTCATTATAGTCGTGATGGTTGTGGCGGCAGCTATTGCTGTGGCGAAGGAAGAGCAGTATAATTTTATAGCGGTGCGTATAGTAAAGATAATTAATCTAAAATACATGTTTTTTTTTATCAATAGTTTTTTGGAGAGATTGCGTAGATTGCTTTATGCCACTATTCGTCATATAAGCTGTGCCACTCAGTTTTGCTCCCATGAAATATTCTGGATTCTGAATAGCCTTCCTCATGAATATAGCTAACATAAACACAAAGGACTTTTCAAATCTGACCGGTTGTTCCAGAGATTTGCGCGTTAAAACAAACAAAAAACTTTTCTTTCTTTCTTTCAGCAGTATTGATTGCTATCCCTTTTAATTGAATATTCGATGATTTGATAAGATTTATTTCAAGTACATACTGATTACACAATAAGATTTTTTTTTATTTATGATAGAATTACATTTAAATTAGTTTTAAGACTAATTTGTTAAGTTTACTAGGTACTTCGCAAACCGTACTACAAAAATTAAAAGTCATACCTATCTATTTAGTAATTACTCTACTATATCAAGAATGAATTTTGTTAGCGGGTGTCTGTGTGGTGGGTTGGTGTGAGTGTAGTGTAATTATTTTTTCATATTTTACTTTTTCAGAAATTGGCCTCAGCGTTCAGATCATCCAGGCTTTGGGGTCCCGAAGAACCGATGTCTAGATATATTTGGATGTCTAAGAGATTTTCCACTGACGTACAATATTCCGAATACAATAGCAATTCCGAACCAACAAACTATTCGCAAATGATTTACAATAGAGACAACGAAAAACGATATGATGACGAATGGATGAAGATCAGTAACGCATACCAAAAAAACTATATTTATACTACCAATAATGATTTTAAAGATATGAGATACAAGGAACCCGGCATATACACAACATATTCTATACAGAAAGGCAAAAGAAAGAAAAAAGACTTAGAAAAGTTTCGATCACCAAATATATGCGTAGCCAAAGATCAGTTAGGAGGTTCAATAAAATGTAATTGTAATAGACATTTCCAATTAAATGTACCAGATTTGAGAAAAACGGAGGTTACTACTAGTCTGTAAATTGGAATGAATTAGGTATAGTGCCACTAATATTAAAAATACGAATATTTGGATGTGTGTGATACTCAATCGCTCAAAATTTCTTGGGCAGATTTGGTACAAAAGATGAAATTTGGTACATTTTTATCCCAAAATTCCCGCAGGTGCACAGCCCCGAGAGTTGTGCAGGTGCACCCGTGGGAACTTCAGGAAGTGCACAGCTAGATAATTAGGTATCAAATTATAATGATATTACTATCAGTATAATATAAAGTATTGTAATGAAAATGAAAATGTTATACGTACAACGAAGTGTTTTGCACTTTTGCCTAGTCGCCTTACTTATGTTATTATATTATTTAAACGTGATAAAATATAGCATTCATTCGTGTTACCTGGTTTTATTTAAAAACATTTAAGTATGTTTATGTCAGTACAGATGGTTTGAAAAACATCTAGAAAAAATCATAATGTTTTTTGTAGGAAAGTAAAAAACGTGGGTCAAAGTACCAACATATGCATAAACATTATCCAAATATTATACAAACAAAACACCGACAAATACAGACGTCAGTATAGAATATTTTTTATAATAATCCTAACTAATGTTTTAAATGCGAAAGTGAGTTTGTTTGTTTGTTACCTCTTGACGCTTTATCTACTAAACCAATCTTCCTGAAATTTCGCATACACATAGTTCAAAGTGCTGAGAAGGACATAGGGTACTTTTAATCCTGGAAAAAAGCACTGTTTCCGTGGGAAATTGACGCGGGCGAAGCCTCGGGCGAAAGCTAGTATCTATCTATATATATAACTCAAAGGTGACTGACTGACTGACATATAATAGTGATCTATCAACGCACAGCCCAAACCACTGGACGGATCGGGCTGAAATTTGGCATGCAGGTAGATGTTATGACGTAGGCATCCGCTAAGAAAGGATTAACGCGAGCTAAGCCGCGGGCGCCAGCTAGTATAATATATTGATATGGGTGGGTCATTACATTGACCAACTGAATTGACATATTTTTTGATGACTGAGGAATCTCCTCTTTATGCCTCACTACAAAATCACCATCAACAGATATTCCTTACAACACCATAAGGTGATCTGTATAAACTATCATACCTGTATCTAGACCATACTAAAATTATTTGTTGTTTGTATGTGTGAAGGTACTTCTTTCACGTCAAAACGAGTATTGGATCGATGTGATTTTTTGTGTGAAAGTTGTTGGAGAGCTGAAGTGCATAGGTTTTTTTTGCCACGGGCAAAGCTATGGCAACGTCTAGTAAAACATAAATCCACATTATTATATGCAACTTACCAGGGAAGTTAATATCCTGCCCCACAAATTCTAATAAGAATGTAGCAGCAACCTCGCAGGAACAGGAATTTGAGCTAAATCCTGAAACGCTTAGCTCGTCTATTCATCATTTAGAACTTAAGCTATCTACATGAAAATATTACCTAGCTATTTTCGTGCTCTTTCGGAAATTATGTGGGAACTTTATACTTTATGGAGATTTACTTTAAACATCAGTTTTTGATTTAGTAGACTAGTAGATAGATATGAGTGAGTGGCTCTTGTGGAAATTTTGGGATAAAAAGTAAACGGGATCCCTTTATTTCTCATAAGTTTAATAATCATAATATGGTTTGTCATAAGGCCTTTCTCATAATTTTTTTATCATAATATTTTATTCAAATAATGTTCATTGTAATAATATTTGTGTAGGCATAATCATAGATTGTCATACTGAATTTTTTTATAAAATGGTTTATCATAATGGATTTGTCGTAATTGTTATGGTCATAAACATAGTTTATTTTTTATTTTTTTGATGGTTTCCTGAATCTGAAAAAAAATTAGACATGTACAATTTGATATTTGATTATACCTACTTCACATTAAGTTGGCATCCGTACATTATGAGTTCTCTTTTCTCTGTACATTATGAGTACATTACTATAATGATTAAATTATATTATGATTATTTATGTTTATGACAATTTGTATTTATTACAAAACAATTGTGTTAAAAAAATTATGTAAAAAAAATATTTTAATTTTAATTTATATTAATTATGATTATGTGAAAAAACATTATTTCTAACTATATTATTACAAATATTTTTATAAGAATCATTAGAAACCCAAAGTAAACATAGGTATGTTTTGCCAATATTATGATCTACATCTGTACACTCATCAAAATGTGTTTATGTATTTTCGTGAAAAAGTTATAAACACTTTTTTTTCATTTTTTTACCATACGTCATCATCATTACCAAACACTAAAAATTATCTTCGAATTATATTTTTATCTATATGTATATGCCCTCCTATTACTATAATGTATACACACAGATACAGAAAAGACTGTAAATAACTTATCTCTTGCGTCGTAGAATTCCATACATACCAACCTTCAACGGTCTACGCGAACACAACGATATAAGCAGAATTTTTTAGAAATATTGATAGAAATACGTTAAAAGTAACTCACAAAGTTAAGTCGGCATACCATACCTACTGGGAAAATACGAAAATGATATAATCGTTCACACAGAGCAAGCAAGCGGCTGCAAGGAAAAAAATGAAAAATGGTCGAAGTTTTTAACATAAATCTTGGGAAACTCTAAAAGTATTACTTGCAAGAACCCTCCACTTTCTAGGGTATACTAACTTATTTTGAAAGGTTCAACTTCTGGTATAGATTGTTGTTATTTATAGAAATTGTTACTTGCATTCTTAAACAGGAAATGAGCGTTTTTTTGTTGCTTTTTATGTAAAAAGTGGAAAGTTCTCCATGAGGCAAACTAAGTGTGAAAACGAATACTTTTGCTTTGTATTTTTACTCTTAAACTTAACTTTACCTACCTACTTCGTTGTCTTCAGTCATAAAGAAAAGGATATTAGCACCTTTTTATGTAGGAAAAAACCTTTACTTAACTTTTTTAAACGATTTTCTGACAACTAAATTAAGTTATAATATAAAATGTCTCAACAGATAGCGTTTTATGAAAGCAGAGTCGTAATAATGGCTGAATCTATATGCGCTTTTTCTTGTCAACCAGAGACAGAAAATAAATCACCTAACTGTTTGACTAATCACAATATTAATACTTTTTAGATGTTTTTTTTACTAAGTTTTATTTTAAAAAAATGCCAATTCCGTGAATTTTTGCTTTTTGTATGGAACTATTTCTCTCGCCTTTACTTAATGCGCCATCTATGAAGTCAGCTGGGACAATTTTTTGTTTTTAATTTGGGTCTCGGAAAATCATAGAGCAACACGGACTTCCGGGCCGCGCGCGGAAGTCCTAGTTGCTCGAAGCGGAAAATCGCTCAAATCTGCTATAATAAATGGAAAACAAACAGTGTTCACGCACATACTTCATTTTACATTACGTTACTAGGAACGTACGCGCACTGACAGACGTCGTCAGTGCGATGATTTACAATTTTTAAATATTCACTCACACATACCCATATTCACAAATTATACTTGCCTAGATAAAGTAGCAATGCTAAGCGAAGTGAGGCATTTACGCGGCCATAGACAGTCAACTTACAAAACGCCTGATGAATTATAATAGCAAACAAAGACAGACAGACAACGTATTCCTATAAGTAAAGATTATATATTTTTTATTTATTAAATAAAGGCGGAAGATTCACTTAGGTAGATAAATGTACAAATTATGTTTATCGAAAGCAAAGGAAGTCCTCTAAGTCAATCGCGAAGTGTAAAAGCCGATAAAAAGTTGGGAGCGAAATAAATTGAATGATAATTTGTTCAACGTCAGGACATAAGGAAAAATTGCCTTCTGAGACCTGAACACAAGATAGATATCGCCAGATCGAACGGAGCCTTTCAATTGGAAATATCGGGATTGGTATCGAGGTAATTTGTGTAGAAATGATACTACGAACGATTCCTTTAGATTCATATAATGTAAGAAAGTTATTATGCTGGTTATGTTAGATGTCTGTTTGTAATATACAAGTAGTATCACCACGATTAACTTAAGTACTCTCATATAGAAATTAGATATGGTGAAAAAATAAACATCTAAAACTATAACTGCATCTGAGATGCAAAAAAAAAATCCAAAATAAGTACGATTTATTTAAATTTGTGCCTCTATTACTTGAATCAATAAATACCTAAATTAAACACAAATTCCTGAAAATGTAGACACACATAATAAGAGTGAGATGGCGGGCAATATAATTAAAGTCCTATGACTTTACCTACTTTACCTACTTTTAGGACCTATGTCCTACATGAGTAAAGCACAAATCACAGTAGAATCCTAACTAATATTATAAAAGCGAAAGTTTGTTTGTTTATTTATTTATTTGTTTGTTTGTGACCTCTTCACGCTTAATCTACTGAACCAATTTTACTGAAATTTTGCATACACATAGTTAGAAGTACGGAGAAGGACATAGGGTACCTTTCATCCCGGGAAAACCACTGTTCCCGTGGGAAATTCACGCGGACGAAGCCGCGGGCAAAAGCTAGTAGCGTATAAAAAAAGGCCTGTGATCATCAATAAGCAGATAATAGGGCAAACCGACGACAGGATAAATAACTCTATGGTGCAAACACGATAAAAAATCTTGTCTATTGTCGACTCTTGGAAAAAAAACGCAATAGCAAAGCCGACACGATTAGAATTACGAATATCTTTGAATCCCAGAGCGCGCGCCCTCGCCCGGTCAAATATTGTTTCGATGACATTTTGATATCATCTTCGAAAGTGATTCTATTTATATATTCATCCGCTTAGGAATTTTCGACTCTATGCATTTGTTATTAGACTTTATCTCTCTGAATCTATAAGTTATTTTTATAGACCACTACCTAACCTACTAAACCTGCATAGGTACTGGCTTGTCTCTTCAATTTACTAGTGTATACGACTTTGGTGGTGGTCATAGTAAAGTCATGTCAGATGTCCTTTGGTTTTGGAATAAATCTGAAAAAAGTCTTTCCCTGTCTGCAACTCTCGATTTTGCGGTTCACCGCCATTCACTCACGAAGCGCCACCTCGTTCTTGATCTGTCTACGCCGATGACTTTCTGGTACTCACAACATCCTTGCCCATCTTTTCAGTCTTCTGCATACAGGTTTAGCCCAGTCAGCCCAATATAGGTTCATAATGGCGAATTGCCTTTAAAAAAATGCATTAAAGGCTGGACATTTTGACAATTCGCCATTATGAACCTAAACAGAACCTACCAGGCGCACATAACGTGGGGTAGGTAGGTACTTAAAGTAATCACCGGTATAAGAAATCTCCGGGGGCCGGTAAGTTACGAGCACATTTGTCCCCGACACGCTATCTGATTGTACGACACGGGGGGACGCTAAAATGCTGCTGACGTTTAATGACTCACTATAGGACATCTTCGGGAAATTATATAGCGTATTGTATTTTTTTTTTCTACTTATTGATGTTCTTGTAGCAATTAAAAATAAATTTATTTTAATACGATTGAAAGCAAGTTGATTGGCTAGATAATATTCTTAAAAAATCTAAACTGAATCATATCATAGACTAGTAATAATTTTGTAAATTGGGGAAACTAGCACATTAGGTACTTTTCTAGCTTTTCTAGTGTGTATGGGACAGCTACAGCTAGATGGCTATAGTCATAAACACATAACAGATGCCTTTAGGAGAATAGAAAATATCTGACACCAGTATTAGAGAAGAAAAAGTCACACATCATAAGTGCGGCAGCAATGAACTACTCGCCCATCTTTCACGCACATAACTTGTGTATTAGTCTCAGAGAACACTAGTTTCGAAAAGATATCTCGCAGCATTTTAGGCACCCAACGTTTTAGAAGAGGCCGATATTAGTTGCTATTAATTTGAGGCGATCCGCCCTTTGAGGCCGCGGCTTTTTGTCGCGTGGACGTATGCCTTTTTGCCTTTGACCCTTGCAATATTTTTGGTCCATTTAGGTTAATTTGCTTATCTGGAAATAAATACTTAAATACTTCTCAAACCTCATAAAATAACTGTATATTCGCTGAAAAATGGATAGGTAAATTATTTTCAAAAATACTGGGGTACTGCAGTCTTTTAAAAATAATTTACCTGAGAACTTCAACCCACTGTTGGTCAATTCTTAGGCTTACTATACTCTGAAATTTAAAGTATATCTAAACCATAAGCTCTGGGACTTATGATGAAACATAAACTCTAATAGCCACATACATTTTCTTTTTTGGCTGTCGCGTAAAGGAACGGAAGTTCTCAAGACCTTCGGATGAAAGAAACGGAAATAACTCGACGCTTCCGTTATGAAATCTTGTTCGAGGAAGCCAAAGTTCTTAATTTTGTGAAGTTTTTGATGAAAATTCTGTGAGAAATGTAATCTTAAAATTCTAAAAGTATAAACCAGTAAAAAAATATTATCATATGATTATTTTTTGTTCCAACTTTATGCATGTACTAGTTGGCGCCCGCAGCTCCGCTCGCGTTAATCCTTTCTTAGCGGATGCCTACGTCTACCTGCATACATACATCTACCTGCTTGCTAAATTTCAGCCCGATTCGTCCAGTGGTTTGGGCTGTGCGTTGATAGATCACTATGTCAGTCAGTCAGTCAATCAGTCAGTCAGTCAGTCACCTTTCGGTTATATATATATATATAGATTACAGCCGATATGAAATATTAGTTTGTTTCTCAAAATTCCCAAGGGTAGCAGATCTACATCTAAATTCTAAAAGCTTGCTTACTTCAATCCGCACTCAGTAATTATATTCTAGCAAAGTGTGGATCGTGTATTAAAACAGAACCTCACTTCGGAGTGAGTTGGGAGGTAATTACGTGGGAACCTGCAGTAAGCAGGTGGCGTCTTATTAAAGTTTGCGAGTTTAGAGCTCGATGGTATTAGTCTATATATAATAACTAGCTTTTGCCCGCGGCTTCGCCCGCGTGAATTTCCCACGGGAACAGTGCTTTTTCCCAGGATAAAAAGTAGCCTATGTGCTATTCCAGGTCATTATCTACCTCTGTACCAAATTTCATCGAAATCCGTCCAGTAGATTTTGCGTGATTGAGTAACAAACATCCTCACAAACTCACAAATTTACAAACTCACAAACTCACATCCAAACTTTCGCATTTATAATATTAGTATGGATCACTGGCTGCGCCCTGAGGCTTCGTTCCCGTGGTCATTTCGGGATAAATAGTACCCTATGCGCTATTCCCGGTATTTTTCTACCCGTGTACCAAATTTCATCGTAATCTGTCCAGTATATTTTGCGTTATTGACTAACAAACTTCCTCACAAACTTACATTCAAACTTTCATATTTATAGTATTAGTAGGATTTAATACTAGCATTAGCCCGCAACTTCGTATATGCGGAATTTACTTTTCTTAATTGCGTTTCAAGATTAAATCTGAGCCACATTTTAAGTAGGTTTCATAGCTATCAAAATTTGGGTAATGTTCACAAAACTACAAACTTTTAAAACACTCGCAATTTAGAAGACGAAACACAAAAGCTTGTATCAATGGAAAACATTCGGCTTAATTTTTTTATGAGTTTTCTACAAGAGATAAAAAAAAAGTTATTTGCAGTACCAGTTTACAGTTTTACTTATAATGTATGGAGCCTCCTTTTAGACATCAAAGAGCCCGCTCCTCCTTAACTAGAAGTCACTTTTTACGCAGATTTAAAATCAATGATATAATAATGAACACTTTGTAGAAATCAAAGTTATGGGACTATCGCACTCTGAACAAGACACAATGGACAACTCCTCCTTGTCTACTCAGATAATCCAGCCAGTAACATGTACATTATCAAAGTTTCTGGCGAGAACCAAATGCACTCCCTCGAGGTTATATCCAAATTCCCAGATACACGATACAGAGTTCGGCTGGCTCTGTCTTGTGACGAAATTATGTAACTTTATTAGCGATTACAACTTCGTCTTTGAATAACTTTCGCAGGACAAGGACCTGTGTATTATAATTAACTGGTAACTGTAGAAATTTCGGTGTAACATGTACTTTATGAACTATTTTGGCGTTTACTTACCTATGTAATTAATTTCAATTAAATACGTAAAGATATTTAGCATGATATGCAATGAAAGTAATAGAGAGAAGTGGAGAGCCATTGCAAAAGCAGCAACCTTCGACCAGGGGACGGGCAGTACAGAAGATCCCAGGCCAGCACCACCTGCACAACCACGACCACTCTGACAAGAGTGTTACTGTACGACTTAGAAAAAGAAGACTTAGCATGAAAGGGTAAAAAACCATGCACCGTTGTCATATTCAGATGGCTCTGGTTTTGTTGATTTTTTTGTTAAATAGTCACTGAAAAAAGACCTAAGATAACATAAATGATACTTTTTACCCCAAATTGTTCGTTGTAGCAAAGCCGTGGGTTTTCCCGGGCCGCAGCTAGAATTAGATTTATTCAATACATGAGTAAAACCTGAAATAAGACATAGAGTACTTTTTAGTGCAGCTAGTGATTTATAAATGAAACCGGTAAGTGGATAACCTACCCGGTGCTAGCTGGAACGTGGTTGCTATTTCTGAACTGTGCTATCCTTCGCCATCTGCACGTTACGTGCTCCAACCGACGGAAAAACACTTGATAAGTATATGATATACCGAATTTCAGCTTTTCCTATGAACTATTTTATGAAAAGTATTTTCAAAATCGTTTATTGTATAGTCTGCTAAAGTCCTTGTCAATATAAAACAAAAGAGCTCTTAACGATAACGTATCAATATATAAGTAGAATCAAAACCTGTAAAATAAAATTGATTTGCGAAATATAAAATTGTCGCTTTTATTACGTGAAATCTAATGACAGCGATAAGAGTACCTAGTAAGCTCGAATTATTACCACAATTTATGATAATAATTCAAATTACTAATACATATATTGTGATTCAAAGGATAATATGGTCTGTGTTTAATTTGCATCTAGGAATTTTACACGTACCTTAATTCATAACAATCAAATGTCACAACTTCAAAAATAATTCAACCCGTGCAGGTTTATTCTCGGCGGCATCATGAACTAAGCAGGAACACTCGTATAGCAAAGTTAACGAACCACGAATGGGTGCGCGGGAATAACCCGAAATGGTGAATTGCAACAATCGTGCAAAACGCAGTAAATTCAAAACCCGCGCAAATTTTAGGCGACGAGCGGGATACATTTATACCAAATCTATTGACAATTAAGTTTTGTGTATACTATTAATTAAAGTATTTTTTAATTGTATTGTATTACGAACTTCCCGTGGAAATTTCTAAATAAAAATGTGTCCTATGTGCTATTCCAGGTTATCATGTACTAAATTTTATCGAAATATACACTACAGAATTTCTTTTACTTCTCATTATTTTAAGAGCTATATGGTAATATTAACGTCATTACGTGGAATAAAATACAAAGACTTTCTTAGCAAGATTAATGGAGTGGTTTACCATTGTTTTTTTATTTCACTAGCTGTTAATCTAATAGAATATACGTTTCCAATAGATGTACTATTTCCTAAAGACGGGTTCCCTCAAGATGTCTCACTTCACTATAGTCTTACTATCTCGTAAATATATCCAAAACCGCATCTCAAAAGGCGAAACTGCAATTAGAGTCCGCTAATCTGTCATTGCCTGCGTCGGAGAGACCGCGCCATTTGTATAAAGTTAGTCGGAACTTGCTATTATTCATTGCCAGACTATGACGCGAACTGTGCACGTCTATTTTTATTTTAACTCCATGTTTGTAGTTTTGGACATACTTTACAATCTTTTATTTTGATTTTCCTGGGTATCACAATTGTGTCTTATTGGTTTTCCAATAGTAGTGTTTTCATACGAATTGTCCACGTCTACTTTTGTTTTCTCTAAGTTTATAGTTTTGGACGTATTTAACGATTTTATTTATATTCACTAGGGAGTCGATTTTGCTAACTTTAGATAAATAGATAGATCAACACTTTATTGCACCATTTACAGATTTACTTAGTTAAGAAACAATTTGTAATTTATCTAGTAAACTTTGAAAATCGCAGTCACCTCCACAAATTAAAACTTGTCAACAGCCCTCTGTGCAGGGCCTGTGCAGAAGCAGAGGAGTCCATGAAACACATTTTGTGTTATTGTGACTCGTTGGCAAACAAGCGACTGGACCTCCTAGGATCAGCATATCCGGCCCTGGAGGACTATAGGCACTTCGCAACAGGTGATATTCTGAAGGTAATGCAGTCCTTCTTCAGAATTCCCGATGCGGGTAAGTAAGGCATTGGGGTAAGTACAAAAAAACCCAAGGTTTGAAGTACTTCCGGACCTCGGACCCCGCGTTTTAAGATAAGATAAGATAAGATAAGATAAGATAAGATAAGATAAGATAAGATAAGATAAGATAAGATAAGATAAGATAAGATAAGATAAGATAAGATAAGATAAGATAAGATAAGATAAGATAAGATAAGATCTAGTAAATACTTAAGCCGTTCTTGGCTTATATAGACCAAATAAATAATAATAATGAATAATAAATTATTTACAGAAAATAACATACAAAGTAGCCTTACCTCATAATTTGTCTTAATGGTTTTCCAATAATAGTACCTATTTTTAATGATAACACGTATCTGTTTATAATTTTATGCTAAAATTTAAATCTTTTCAGACTTTTGCATTTATACCTAGAGTATAGATGAATGTATTTTTTTTATGTTATGTGTGTGTATAATTAGTTATCGACGTGGAAAAGAGCCTTCTTTGAAGGCCAAGTTTCAATAAAAAAATTTGACTTTGACTATGATCACACGACAGAAGTAAAAACTTAATTAAGGCGAGGTCTTCCAGAGGTACTGTGGCTCTAAAAGGTCTTCATCGCATCTCACCAGCATTTAACCTCTTCTTCTTTCTTCTTCTTCTCTCAGCCGAAAGACGTCCACTGCTGGACAAAGGCCTCCCCGAAGGATTTCCACCATTTAACCTCACTCTCATTTAATCCATAAATAAAAATCAAGCATCTGTTTTTCATACATCTAATATTCTGCCTCTTTCCTGTGACAAGAAAATTGGTTAATCTTGCGTACGTCTGTGCATTTAAGTTCAGCGATATATTTCCAATGATACGCGGATCCGTTGTATGATTTACTCCCCGCAATATATCACAGCTACCTGTCACACACAACTACTGGGAATGGGATCGCAATATAAATTTTCATTTATCTGAAGTAGATATATTTATTTACTAGTTTCAGTAGGATTAAAATCTTGAGATAGATTCGATACTGATACGATAAAGCTGAAGAGTATGTTGATTTGTTTGGAAGCGCTTATCTCTAGAATTAACAGTCTGATTTGAAAAATTAATTCACATTCATGGGGAAGGATAATCAAAATCCCGAAATTTTGTCTCAATCCGTCCTGTAGTTTTGGCGTAAAAGAGTGAATTCATCCATCCACCAAGACATCCATCCATACCTAAAATTTTCACGTCTATTATTAGGGCACGCCATATTTTATCAAAACATATATTTCTAATACAATTTCAAACATAATTCTTCTTGTGTTAAACCGAGTTACCTCTAACGAGCATAAGCCCATTTTTTCCACACTTAAGCCAGACTTAATTAGGAGTATTTTATCTTTAGCACTCGCAGTCTACACTCGACTTAGTCCAGAGCATAAGTCTACTATTGGATGTCTAATGATTTCAGATTAACTAGCGAATATAGAGAAAATAGCAGTGTGGAGACTGAAATATTAATGCCAAGATGCGTTCTATGGTGCCGTACCCTTTTCTAAATCCTGCCTGTTCGATTGGCTGATAGAAGTCAAGTTTCGTGGTAATCCTTTGTTTACAAAATGACTTTAAGTTAGCGGGATCGATACTCAGATAATGAATCATTTAGTGACATTGATACCAGCCCAGAATAGGCAGCGTAGAAAATAAAAAACTCAGCTTCAACTTTAAGAGCTCGTGTGTTTTTTTTTCGATAAAATATTCATAATCATTCAGTGGTATTAAAGTATTAATTGTCTTTCAATGCGAATATAGTTGCATTGCATTATATCGTTGTTCCTCTGGAAAATAACTACATATTTAATTGAAAAATACCGTTCGGTATTTATGACATTAAGCCAAACTAAAATTTTCTAATCTGAATATTAGTTTTAGAGATTTGCTCATCTTATACTAGGTTCATTAATGATAATCCTTAACAAACAACCGAACCTTAACCGCTGGATCAAATAAAAGCTAACACTGATCCAAACCGCGTTAGCATCGTGAGAACACAGCATTGATCCGGATAACATTAAGTTAATTGAATGAGCATCTATCTGACTGAGAAAAGGTTTGGTTACGGAGAGTGGGGTGGGCCGTAGAATAAGCGAAATTAATAAATTATTTTTTATTTAATTTATTTTGAGAAAATTGAAGTTGAGAGAAAGCTTCAATTTTATTTTCTCTCTTGTCTCGTAACTATAAGCTATTTAATGAATTTTGTAACAAATATTTCGTGGAAAGCTATGATTGCACTGTCAGCTGACGCACATTTCCGTAAAAATGATTTGTAAGATAGTGGAAATTAGCGGGCCACATTATAAAGTGATAGGCTGGAAGATGCTTCAGGAAGATTTACCGATGGAGACTATAAGCTATAAGGTCACGGCTAGGCCAGTAAAACGAGGTGGAGAACTTTAAATACTATATTTAGGCACACAATGCAAGAAAATATATATTTAGCGAAAGTACAGAGAAAATAATAATGAGACACGTTCGCTCTCTGTTGCCGATATAAAGGCGAACTACCCGAAATCATAACATAAAATTTACCGAAAGTACAAATATTTTTAAAATGTTGCATCGTGGATGCTACACATATTTACTAGGTTAAAATTACAATTTATCAAAACATATGGAGGAAACTGTGAGCGCGTCGCTAACGGAGACCTAGGTAGGGCCGTAGAAAAGAACCTACTAATCATTGGGATTTTTAATACGGATTATGTTACGGATAGTAACCGTATTAAATATCACAATAGCTATTTCTCACGTTAGTTTGAATCAAACCTACAAACAGTTGTTTTAGTGGGCTTCAGAAAAAAAGAACACCACTGCCTTAAAAAACCAAAATTTATTCGTGAAGCAATCGCCACTCCTCTAGCCGCACGAGAGCAAACGCTGACTAACACCGATTCGCTGTGGGTAACTCGATGCTCACCTGTTTTCGTGGATTCCAGCTTTGATTTTCTTACATTATACTATTCCTAGCTAATGAGGGATTTTCCGAGACCCAAATTTAAAAAAAAAATAGTTTCAGATTAATTCATAGGTGGCGCTTAGTAAAAGCGAGACCATTCAAAAAGCAAAAATGCACGGGATTGGCATTTATAAAAAAAATAAAACCTAATAAAAAACATCTAAAAAGTATCAATATTTTGATTTGTGCAACTGTCAAACTGTTAAGTGATTTTTTCTGCCTCTGGCTGACAATAAAAAGCACACAGTATAGGTACAGCCATTATTACAACTCGGCTTTCAATAAAACGCCTTCTGTTGAGACTTTTTTATACTGATTTTTTTTTCTTAATTTAGCTGTCAGAAAAATCGCTCATTATCTCACAAGCTTTATCTAATCAGACACGTTCCTCTACGCAAAAATGTTAAGTCTTAGCACCAAGGAGGTAGTGTACTTAACAGTAGGATTTTAGTATATTGCATTGTGTTCCTCATACCTAAATGTATTATAAGATTGTTACACTAAAGATTTTAATTATATTATACTAGCTTTTGCCCGCGGCTTCGCCCGCGTGAATTTCCCACGGGAACAGTGCTTTTTCCCGGGATAAAAAGTAGCCTATGTGTTATTCCAGGTCATTATCTACCTCTGTACCAAATTTCATCGAAATCCGTCCAGTAGATTTTGCGTGATTGAGTAACAAACATCCTCACAAACTCACAAATTCACAAACTCACATCCAAACTTTCGCATTTAGAATATTAGTATGGATACTAGCTGTCGCCCGCGGCTTCGCCCGCGGCTTCGCCCGCGTGAGTTTGGCTTAGATGAAAAATCTTTTTGTGTTCCAAACTGTTTCAGATGTTTCGGATTTTCGATTTTTATACATCTACAGAAAATGTTCATCAGATTAATCAAGTTTTGCTAAGGCGCCATTTCCATATAATATGTTATAGTGTAGCTAGTCTCTTGGAGTTATTGATCAGATGTTCCAGATCTTCAATTCTTATACGTCAGCAGAAAATGCTCATCAGGTTGAACAACTTTTGTTAAGGCACCATTTCCATATTTCTTATAGTTTAACTGTTCTGTTTTGGTTCTTCATCAGGTGTTCCAGTTTTCAAAATCAATTATAGCCTAAATTTTGCCTAGGCTTAATAGCTACACAACAAAAAAAGTTTCATTCAAATCGGTTCAGTACTTTCGGAGATTAGCGTGATCATACATACAGACAGACAGACAGACGGACAGACAGACAGACAGACAAGAAATAAAAAAAAAATTTTTTGCTTTCTATTATTCTTTTTAAGTGTCCCTTTATCCATTTCAGTCAAAAATACTAAATGTACAGACAAAATATTTTTACTGTTTTATTATATGTATAGATTTTTATTTTTTATAAAACATTCACACAACTTTCCATATAAAACTAAATAAATACGGACAAATATACCTTCTACAGTTTATTTAGTATTTGATTAAATCAAAGAAAAAAATACACTGCTGAATTTCATTGAAGTTTTAATAGAAAAAAATAGTCTTGAACAATAAGTAATAAACAAAACAAACCTTATAAATAGGAACAATTGGTCCTATATTATTCCCATTTCTGTGTTATAGCAAAGTCTACGAGTATACCGTCGAACGAAGGAGTAACCACACTATTGGAAAATTAATTGGCGAATGATTGCGACTCACAACGCCGTCTGGAGGAGCTGCTATTGACTGCTGGTAATTAAAGCTATCGCTCAGAAATATTGCCTTTTGCACTTAAACTAATTACAGAATAATAAGCCATAATTGTGGTCATGGTTGAGTACTCAAGAGGTTCCCTTGTTGTCGGAAGGTCCCAGGATCGAAATCTAGTCGTGCCTCGAAAAATGACACGACGATTCATAATTATATAATAAATTGTAAAATTGTTAACAATCCGCTTGCCGTTCCACCCTAATTTAATTGCAATGCCCGACAGGGTCACTGTACCTAAATTCGTAGTGACATGTTACCTTTATGTACTGTACAATGTTAAAAGCAATAAATTCATCATTGTTCACAAAATAAATGATTTGACTTTGAAAATTATTTGAATTGAATAGACCAATCAGTACTCTAGTAATTTTCATTGATCACTTGCTTCTGGTGAAGGAAAACCTCGTGAGGAAAACGATGATTTATCAGCTAGTGCAATAGAGAAGGAAAATAGCAAAACCACTCCATGAATATAGCTCATAGCCAAGAAAGTTGTTGCGTATTTCATCCCACCTAACCTAAACCCTGTTGTTTTTCAGATCAAAGTAACTACCAAACAATGGAACATTTAACAAAGTCTGTTTTTGACGTAAAACTATAACTGAGAGCTATGAGGCTCTGTTATGGCACCTGTGACTAACAGTCACTACATAAAATCAAATAAATGGCCGTCCCGGGCCATTTGATATACTAAATAATAGAATAATAACGAAAGTTTTGTTTGTGTGTCCAATAGGTTAGTCCATATAGTTGCATTATATTTGAAACTTCCATTTGATTTGTTGTACAATTTTTTTTTAAACGGACGAACGAGTTATGAAAAATGACATATTTATTTATTTTCTGCGTGGTTGGGTAGTTGTTGAATTAGTCAAATCGGATAGATGCGGCGGCGGCGTAAGTTTTTTAGAACTTTATCTATAGGTTGTTTGGAATTTAAATTGAATTTATTGAACCCTATTTTTTCAATATAAAAAGAAACTCTTAGGAGGATTTTAACATGTAAATCAAGCACCACTCTTGAAAAATAAACACAAATTAAATTAAAACTTTTGGGTTAAACTCCCGAATAGTTGGTTAAACTAGCTATTAAATTATTATGGGTGAATGAACACAACGCACTTTAAATCATAACATGGGCCGCGCTTGTAGTTTTCAAACATATATTCGAAAATTACAAGTAAAATATTCTATACTGATACAATAAGCAAACATAATAATAATCTTCAACATGATTTTGCTTTAAATTTAAATTAGATAAAGTCCCATATTCACTTTAAAAGAAAGCAGATACAACTGTGTCGCCTCCCCATGTTGCTCTTATTTTCATTAGGCCAACCTAACCTAATAAAAAGGTCTCTTCTCACAAAGAGTTACGTATTTCATTAAAAAAATCATATTTCCTCAGAAAGCTTTGAGTTGGGTTTTCTTTATTTGAAGCCATTAAAGCGAGGTTATTTATTTAAGCTTCTCCACTGTTAGCTAGTATACTTATTAATATATCCTACTCCTGTTTTCCAACACAATTTTACGAAGTCTGACTGGTATTTCAAAGGATTCGAGCATAGTTACAGATAGGCTCACCTAATGGTGCAAGGTCACCGCAACCTATGACCGCCTGCAAAATCTTGTCACATGCGCAACGCCAAACCTAAATAATTATTTTCTCTATATAACTCCAAATTGTAGCCTATATATAGGCTAATAGAGAAAGCCATGGCAAAGACCTCAATGCTATTTAAAATTTACGCTATGTCGGATAAGCGCTCTTTTTGAGTCAATTTAAACTCAATATAAAAGCTTTGGTTGTCGTAAGTCATGGAGCATGCTTTAATACACTCGAGTGAAAGTTGAGAAGTTTGTATCACCCCCTAACAGTTCCGCAACTATGCTTAAGGGACGTCACCTTCTTTATAAAAGTTTTATGGTCTGGAAAAAAGGTTTATTCTCATTAACTACTTTGTAAAAACAATATTGAAGTTAACTTTAACCATCCTATAAGTTGCGTGGTTAGAGAAATTGCTCTGACCATGGAAATTTTTGAAAAATCATACGAATGTATCTATTCCATCCATCGCTCTGACAGAGAAGTTTGAGAAAATAATTAAGTTTTATCAAAAATTCAAGGGTCATATGACGTCACTACGACACATGGCATCATGTGATTATGTCCATTTATTTGTTTCAATCTGTAACATAAAATTTCAACCATTGTCCTTTTATCTCGTACTTATTTAGAGAGCAAAAGGGAATAAATCCAAGAAAGGAGTCTGCTGTTAACCTATCACAAACTAACTCCAACTTTTTACACAAACTTTTTTTGTTTATTCTAAAGCTTTTTTGCAAGCAATATCTGTGCTATGCAAATATACAAATAACTAGCTGTTTCCTGCAGCCAATAATACTCCACCCCCAAAATGCCCCAAAAGCCTCTTGAGGGTTGTTTATTTTTAAAAAAGGCAACTATGTATGTATATCCATACCAAATTTCGTCAAAATCGGTCCAGCAGTTAAGTCGTGAACGGGTGAGACTTTCGCATTTATTCATATTAGTATGGAAGCCTGAATATGGATTATTGAACTAATAGTATTTTAATGGAATGTTACAGATTTACTTGTTAAACCCCTAGCTTTCGCCCGCGGCTTCGCCCGCGTGAATTTCCCACGGAAACCGTGCCTTTTCCCGGGATGAAAGGTACGTCCTTCTCCGTACTTCTAACTATGTGTATGCGAAATTTCAGGAAGATTGGTTCAGTAGATGAAGCGTGAAGAGGTAACAAACAAATAAACAAACCAACAAACCAACAAATAAACTCACTTTCACATTTATAATATTAGTTAGGATTAGGATTAGGATAGGATTAGCTGTGACCCGGGACTCCGCTCCCGAGGGAATTACCTGTGTATTATAATTGGTTACATATTACTTACTACCGTTATTAGCTCGTTCAAACAATAAAACTCTTCAGCTTTTTTATATTAGCGTAGATTTTTCCATAATTAACCCTAACCCAATCTAGTTTTTGGGTTAGAATTTATTTCTGAAAAAAATACGCAAATACGTAACAAAATCTCAATCACTCAGGTACTTAGATAACAAAGTAGAACTGCCAACTTTTTTTCTTACTTTTATTGAACTTTGCTCTTCGGATAATGGAATAAAAAGTTGTTTGGGTCGTAGAAGCCGCTTTACGATGGGAACTCCCGCACCTGGACCACAGAAATCAAAATAATACCAGTTATAGAGAAATGCCACTTGCTGTCTTTTAATACGACAATGTGATAGATACAGTACAGCTATATAACGTTAATGAGGATTAAAAAGCAGATCGAATTTTCATAGATGGGATGAAGAAAGCAGGGCAAACCAGATGTCCGTTGGAGTGACGACATCGCCAAAATTGTATTCTCATTACGGAGAAGAATTGCAAAGAACTGAGGAGTTTAGCGTGCATTAGAGGAGGCTTTTTTCTGCAGGGGTCGAAGTGAGGTGCAAAAGAAGAAATATGAGAATGAACTAGTATGCGTGCTGGGTCATAGGAGCTGTGACAAAATCAGGCATGTTTGATTCTTCTATGTTTTTATTCGTAGTTCTATGGCCTGGATGCTTTTAGGTAGTAAATCAGGGTGAAATGTCGCTATTGGTCAGTTTGGAGTGTTTTACTTACCCCCTTGTTCCTCACAGTGTTTTTGAAACGTTTTCTGATTTTTCTTTGTATTGATTAATCTTAAATTCCAACTACAATTAATACTAGTCGTTCGATGCTGGTCAGAAAGTGAAAAAAAATCATAACGCCATCTCCATTGCCATGTTTTTTGTACAAGAGTTAAATATGTCGGAGCGTTTACATTAATTAAATTAACAGTGGTTAATTTTGTTAGTTAATCAATGGTCTAAAACAGTTTTCAAGACGGTACTTGTAGGAAATGTATCAAAGTGACAATGTCACTTGTGTCACCCCCTCTTTGTAATAAATCCAACGTGCGATCGTTATGACATTATAACAAGGCAGTTTGATTTGTGGCGCGGTGCGGTGCGGACGTGTCGTCCGGTTGTGTTGAATTCTCTGTAGCTATGTAGTCAGTGTCAGAATAGTGTCGTGTTACTTAGTGCGTCAACGATGTGACTATGTGTGATGGTGTTATCAGCGCGATATTGGAGATCTTAGATAGCACGGAAGACCATTCAGTAGAACTCACTGGTTGAAATGGATTGATCCGTGCGTGGTGGGGCACGTAGCCGTGCCCTAGCCGTGACACGAGGACCAAATGAGAGGTTAGTGCTAGATGATTTCTTAATCCGTTAATATCCGATGTATCCCTGGATGCTTTGGGCTGTAACTTGAGATATGAGTTGTTTACCCTGTCTAGAGCTGTGCATGATATTTTGGAAATACCCTCATCCTGACAGTTAATATTCGAACTGATTTTAGTACCCACATGTGTTTTCACGTGAACCTATTGTTAAAGTACCTGTACTGTTGTATCTACCGCTCTGGTGATCCATTTGTGAGCTCGGCCCCCCCTGAACTGATGATCTAATTCTGATGATGACGTGTTATTCCGACAAATAAATAAATAAAAAAAAATTGTAGATTATACCAGCTGCTTTATTTACCCTGAAATTGTAAAAGTTAATGAAGGTATTGGGTTTTAAGCTGGGGATTCTTGTCATAGGCTAGCAAATTGTCACTTTAGTTATCTGAATCTCCATTTCACCAATAAGCTAAGTGAGCCCTTCGAATCTCACAACCTTTGGCTCTGTCTACCTCGTGAGAAATAACGATGTGATACTGTATTTGTATTTAAGTCACAAGTAATTAAATATTTTAGGCGCCGTATTAAGATGAAACACTTTCAGAAATACAAACATAAAAACTGGCTTCTGTTTACCTGCAGGTAACTAACAGCTCATCGTCTTCGTACAGTTTAAAAAAAATTGATACAACTGACGTTATATCCTATCTTAACAATGGACAGTAAAATATTTACTACAATAAGTTTTCGACATACATTTTCTAAAAAGCTGTTAACTTGAGTCGTAGGTACTTCAAGTGAATAAATAATTGAAATTCAGCTGTAGAACACAAAGAAAGCCAATAAGAGAAAACTTATTGTTGAAGAAAATGCAACTCACAACACAAATTCAAAATTAAATTTCATTTTACGTCGAAACACGTATATTTGTGCGTTCCTAGTTGCACTATTTACTTGGCCCCTTTCAGTTAGTTACTTTAGTTTTTATCACAACATATGACACGTATAATTAAATTCACTGTCTAGCTGCTAGAAGAGCATAGTGCTTTGTGTAGAAATGGCAAATTGACTCGTTTTCAATTAATTCAAAAAGAGATGGAAGGTTCTTTAAAGATACTACCCGCGACTCCACCCGCGGCAAAAAAATCTTGTGTGTCTTTCATACAAACTTTCACCTCAGATTTCAGCTATATACTTCATTTGCTGGTACTTAAATAAATATAATTTCTTTTCTATTGAAATAAAGAAATTGCGTGTTACAAATTTTAATAGGGTATTTTACACTATGTAAGAAAAAATATAAAAATGTTTGTTCATAATAGATTTCGAAAAAAGTAAACAAGAAACGTCGATATTTATTCATAAAATTGCAATTTTAATTTTATAATTCCATTTTAAAAATCGTCTTTTCTAATCTGTTTTTCAAATGTCTAAAACGCCATTCGCCATGTTGGATCCCGCCGTGACGTCATTCCGATAGTAAACAATCTACTGAAAATAAGTTGTGCGCTGTTATTTTGATAAATTTACGAGTTATTAACACGTTTGTAGACTTCTAGCCTTTATTTCACTATGGAAGACGGTTTTGTGAAAGCAGAAAGTACAAATCTGCCAATGGTTAATACTTTTACATCATTAATTTTTACATCACTTGGCACTTGAATCCATAATTTTTGTGGCGTTTTTACACTTGTATTTTTGCATTCAGGCACAAGACACCAATGATAACTCATTATTTTCATGAATCTTATTACTTGGTCTTTCGCAGTCGTATTGTTTACTAACCGAGTGACGTCACGAGATGAAAAAGCATGGCGGCTAGCGTTTCCGCGCGAAAATTCAAAATCATAAATAAAAAACAGATTTTAAGGCGATTTTCGGTTTTAAAAAAATTAACAAAATTTCTACTAGTTCATTACGATCTCAGGATTAATTTAAAACAGTTTTTAAAAAATGGTGTAATACCCTATTAATGATAATAGAGCTAAATTGTAATGTGCAAAGATATTGATTTATAAAGTGTATATTACAATAAAAAGACATGTCAAGATTGTTTACATTTATTTTAGTGCCTAAACAATCACAGTTATGGGGTTTTTTAGGTAGCCTTAGATATTGAACTGCCTCCATGTTTTCTATGTCAGTACCAAAGGGAACGAACCAGTCTTTTACCAGTTTCAATAGTTTCCCTATAAAAGTTCGATTCAAAGCGAGGGCTTTGTTCAAAATGTGCCGTTTTTATGGAATATTGCTGCATTGTACTCAAAATATACGTGTTAAATAATTGATTTTTATTCTGTGCGCGATGAAAATAGGATTCGCTAAATGGAGATAAATTTTTTTAGGTACGAATTGGTATGAAATTTTGCATAGAAACTTACAATGTGCTTAGTTCTAGCGATATGGGAGAGCGGGGTTATTGTTTCGTCTTCAAGCAATTGAAGACAAAACATAGTTGTGGAAGACTGTCAAATAGGCTTATTTATTAGACCTATCTAATTAAGTAATCATATAATTTAAAAAATTGTACGTGTATTTTTTTATTGGGAATCTAATAACGTATGCAAAAATCAAAACAAATGTCAAATGAACTCTCGAATCGCTGTAACGGTCCACCGCCCAGCGCTGTCCCTGGCGCTTGCGCATAGCATTGCCTCACACTTTCCTCACCTACAGCTGTTTGTACTATAAATACTGTACTGGGGTTGGTCTCAGTACAACACAACCATGAAGTGTCTTGTCGTGTTCGCTCTGGTGTGCCTCGCGGCGACGTCCGCGAGGGAGTTAGCTGAAGATGAGAAGGATCTAGTCGCAGCTGCCAGCGGGAAGTCCCATCACCATGAAGAAGGCGGCGGCCATCACCACCACGCTGATCACCATCATGAACACGGTGAAAAAGGACACAAAGGTCACAAAGGTCATCATCATCATCACAAAGGTGATCACGAACATCACGGAAAGCATCATCACGAGGGACACCACAAAGAACACGGTGGCGGCCATAAGAAGCACTGGGATGAACATGATCATCACGGTCATCATCACGAACACGGTCATCATCACAAAGGCGGGAAACACGGCCATCACAAGCATCACGATAAGGGAGAGAAAACTGACGGATATCACAAGAAATACCACAAGGATCACTTCCACAAGGATCATCACTTTTATGATGACCATCATGACGAAGGCAAGCATCACAAGCACGGTCATCATCACGGTCATCATGAAGATCATGGCGGTCATCACAAGAAGGGAGGTCACGGTCATCACGGGCACCACGAACACCATCACGGCAAGCACGGCCATCACGACAAGCATCATCATGACGAACACCACAAAGGTCACAAAGGTCATCACGGACATGAGGAGCATCATCATCATCACCACGACCATGGCAAGAAGGGCGGTCATGACGACCACAAGGACTGGGGTTTCCATCATGGAAAACATTAAGCCAAAGTACAGCTGTGATATTTTTAACTTTTTTACGGGTTTTTTGTTAATTTTTGTAAATTATACATATAGTTAGTGAATAAGTGTTATTATGAAAATTAAAACGATATGTTTTTATTTTTGTTTCTTATTTTATTTTTTGACCCAAAACTTATGAATTAATACAAACCAGTTACAATTTTACTATATGTATAGATGTCGCAAATATTATGTTGTGTGTACTTGTGGAATTATGAGTCATACAGTAATATTTTGCGGCGGAAAATATGTACAGTTGTGGTCGAACACAAACCGCTGCGCCCGTGGACTAAAACTGTATGAAACATGGTGGTAAATACATAAATATACTGGTAGCTGGTATAATTTGACCTAGCACGATTTATTTGTTCGCTTATATAAGCTAACGTGGCAATATAGTTCCATTCATAGTGATACAAGTAGACTGATACAGATACAGTATCACGTTTTTATCCTTTACGGGGTAGTCAGAGCCTAGACAGTCAGAGTGCTTACGGTGAAATGGAGATTCAGATATCTACGAGTATAAATCAACCAACTGAATGACAAATAATAAGATTTTAAACTACTGAACTGTTATAATAATAAAAATAATTGTTTTTTTTGCATACTAAATATGGGAATAATATATGAATGTGGCTATAGAAGGGGCAAACTAAACGGCTTTGTCACGGACCCGCACTTCGCATCCATTTTTTGCAAGTTTTTTGTCAGTATCACTTGTCAGTGCTAGCGTCAGAGCGTTATTCATTGTTTTGTAGTTGCATTTCGATTTATACTTATTTTATTTCTGTGTCATTTATCCGTATATATTTCTATAAGAGATCCTTCAAATACAATAGAAATTTACTATGCATGTTCTATAACTGTTATTAAATCAAATGCAAAAATCTTTATCTTAGTGAGGAACCCTCCGAGTTTGAATCGCATTTTCCGGTATTACCTTCAAAGCCAATCTAATCTTCGATACCCTAGCGAGTAACTAAACACGCTTACCTGTAGTCAATAGTGCATACAAAGAGTGCATTGGGGAGTTCGCTGCAGTTTTATAACTAAACCAATTTGTATTCCAAATCCCCGGGCTATACAGACGCTAACGGTTTCTGTACACGGTGCGAGTAGGGAGCGAATATTACTGTCTTACTATAAAACGATATCTGAAGTAAAACACGAAATAACTGGACAACACTCAATGGCCCAAACTACGCACTCGGCTTGTATCGTGGGTCCGACACATAAACAGAAACGAGGACAACAATACCCAGAGTTACTGTAATAATTATCAATTCATTTCATTTTATTGTTTCCATGGTATTTAGACAGGTCACATAATAAATACAGTACAACATGGAACCCTGGTAACCATAAAGAAAATAAAATAGAATGTCACATGAAAAACAGGTAAAACTAACCATAACTTAGATGTAAGAATGTAATTTAAATGAACAACATAGACAGCACACAGTTTATCATAATGAAGTATTGAAATCTTTTTTCTGCCAGTGACTTGAATCATGTAAAATCACCTTTAGTACCCAGTAACGGGGTATCTTAAATAGCGAGGTTGGTTCCGTTATCCGTAAGTGTTAGTGTATTCAAACTTAAAAAATATTTATTTGCTTTAGACTTTTTTAGGTACTGGAGATTCAAACACAGATTTTTGTTCATTGAAAAATTATTTTCAACGTTCCTACGTTAGCGAAGCCGCATGGCACAGCAATCATCTTATTTTCAAGAATAATCCTTATCCTTACTAATATTATAAATGCGAAAGTGAGTTTGTTAGTTTATTTATTTGTTTGTTACCTCTTCACGCTTTATCTACTGAACCAACCTGAAATTTTGCATACACATAGTTAGAGGTACAGAGGGTACCTTTTATCCCGGGAAAAAACACTGTTCTCGTGGGAAATTCACGCGGGCGAAGCCGCAGGCAAAAGTTAGAATTGAAACAAATGGAATATTATTTAAACAAGTATGATAACAAGCTAATTATTAAAAATAAAAAACACGACTGACAAGTTTTTACTAAAAAAGTAAGTACATACAAAAATATAAGTTATATACATTTTTGAAATCGCCTTTTAAAGCCCTTCAATTTGATACCCCACTCGATAAGATTGATCAAATTTTATTTTTTTGGTCTGCTATTTATCACATATATAATCCGCCATTTTGTTTTTATGATGACGTCATATAGCCTATGTCACTCGGAGGAATGCAAGGAATCTAAAAATACCTCTCACATCAAAATCTGTTAAGCCGTTCAGGACTTATGGTGGAATAAAGAAACTTACATACATACATACATACATACATACATACATGAACCCTGAAAACATAACACTCCTTTTTTGGTCAGTCGTGTAAAAAAGGCTTATCTAACATAATACGTACCAATTTCCATTGATTTATTAAGAAGTTTTGTTTGAAAATTTTATGTTAGCTTATTTTTTCACACTTTATACACCTATATTCGCTCATCAATTAGTAGTTGTCGATTAATAGTTGTCGACCAATAATAGGCCACAGAAACCCTGTCGGTTGGCTCTGTTGGTTGGTATCCTCTTAGTATCTCTCTTAGTATGTAGTAGGGGGATTACTGCTACATACAAGTTACTTTTTATTTAAAAAAATCAACAATGCTTCTTGAGGGTCGAATGCACTCACAAAACTGGGAAGTCCCTGGATTAGTTCAGTTAATACCGAAACAGAAACACCAATCGGAACAAACAAACAAACAGTAGAAGTAGTTAACGGAACGCAGTTCGCCACTTGTGTATATTGTTACTTCTTTACTTCGATATGAGTTTTACCGAAATAAATAAAGTTATCGTTATAACGATCAATTTATGCATAGGGTAAAGTAGTCGGTTTTCGGCCATTTTAGCAATTTCATAACTTCAGGATGATTCTTTAAATGACATGTAAAGCATACACGAGTAAATTAAATAGTAATATACTCGATAGATTGTGTAGTTTTGAAAAAAATATCTTTTTTTCTTGGCAATTTCATTATATAAAATACATAAAATAAAATAATAGAAATCAGCGATTTAGCCCTTTTTCGGCCACATTTCTTAGTTTCCGGTCTATAATTTAATTAGTTTTCGTCCACCATATATCAAGTAGTAAAATTAATTTTGTTATATGTCCAGTAAGGTCTAGTATCGAATAAAAAAGAAATCAATAGAAATTTCAAAAAATCAATAGAATTATTTCTCGGCCGTATCATAATTATTTGCCGAGAACTGAATACAAATGTACTACTTTTTTGGCCGGTGGCCGAAAATTCAATGTGCGCAAGTTAATTTTCGTCCGCTATTTAAATTACAAAATTTAACACTATTCCGATGAAAACAGATTCCAAAAATAATTTAAATGATCTCAAAATAAAATGAAAATTAATTTAAATTTTAAATTTATATAAGTGTTTTATTTTGAAATCTTTAGTGGCCCAAAACAAAAAAAAACATTCTGATTTTCGACCAGCCTAGGCCCAAAAATAAAGAAAAGTACGTCACATTTCGGCCGTCAAAAATTGATAGTTAAATAGCATATTTCTTCGAATATTTGTATACAAGCATGCGGCCGCCACTTAACAAGGTTAATCAGGTCACATAGTTATATGTGTTCAGTTAATTTGTTTTGAAAGAAGTTTGCAATAAATGTGCAATGCAATCAATATCAATTAATATGTTATAATTCAGCTTTCGTCCGGCCGGCCGAGAATCAAACGACTCGTCATTTGTTATTTAGTTATCCGACCACCCCATTATTATATTTTATATCAATTATCGCAACCATTTTAATTAAAATTATATTAAATTAACTCATATTCAATACACAGAAATAAAGATTGCACTGAATAAACAGTAAATGTGGCCGTCACATAACTTGCAAAAAGATCGCACGCAATATTTTTTTTGCTAATTATCTAAACCGTGTCCACTGCTCAACTTTCGCCTCCGCACTGACAAGACGATTGAAGCGTTATTATGCTCTTAATTTAAAGAGGTTTAGATCATTATTTATAAATTCTAAATAAAAAATATAATTTCAACTTCCATAATTTAATATTCAAGAAATTACTATGACAATACAAATATGTTGGATGCATTGTTTTTTTAAATACCTAGGCGTGTTATAGTTTTCTTATTATTTGCGTATGTGTGCGTAACGGCCGAAAACCAAAGAAGGCCGACGAACTAATGAAATTACCCTACCTACTTTTTTCTATATAAGGACAGGTGATATGAGGTATTAGAATTCTTATGTTGTCCGGGAGGTCAAAAAACACATTTTTTGTTTTTTAATTAAAATAGCGCTCAAAAGATTTTAAATGGGTATGGCTCTGGTAATGAATTGTGCAAAATATTATTTATAATATACTGGTATACACAATGTATAAATAAACCAGTTACAGTTTTATTATACGTACTTATAAAATATTTGGGAAACTAAATCCACGTCAGGTTGGTATAGTTTATCATAATGAGTGCAGGTGCAATGAAACAAAGTGCATCTGCGATGCGATACGTGCTGTCTGTCGCCAGCGCAGGATATACGAGCACGGCGGGCTTTTTACCTGCCGACGTATTGTAGGGTTGGCAGACACATGAATTTCACTAATAAGAATTTCGGGATTAAACGCAGAGTACGTTTGAACATTATTCTACCGCTTCCGGTGAAGGCAAACATCATGAGAAAACCTGCACATTGGCTGACTGTTTAGTTTACTTGTGTGTATATAGTACTGCCTTTAGGCGACTTGAATAAAATCTGACACCAGTGTTATAATGGTAACCTCTAGTATTGATGTATTGTTGTGAGAAATAAAGAAATTTTGATTTTGATTTTTTGATTTGATTAATAACACACTCGATAAGAAAGAAATCATTATTCTACATTAATCTACAAAGAATATGTTTTCAAAATATCTGGCCTATTTTACAGTCAATTGCAAATTGAGTAACTCTACACAGATCTCTATGCCATGGTAAAAAAGTGACTTTGCAAAATTTTGAGTAGGTTAATTTGCAGTTGCCTTTACAAATGATTCAACGAACTGATGAGGAAACAAACAAGCAATCAAAATAATAAAGAAACAATGTCTTCCAGCTTTATTAGCATAGCTTTATTTATCATGAAAAAGCTTAAGTTTTTTTACACTTTAAACAGACGTCAAAAGTTACAGATACAATCCATGATACGTTGTGTCAACCCTATGAATTTGCTTTGGTTATTTCCGTGTGTATGTTTGTTCGCACCTTTTATTTCCGTTCGTGTTTGTACACAACGTGATGGATAACGGAAAGGATATTACGATTCCAATGAAATTTTCATTTATTTAGTGTAGGAAGCGAGTATATAACAAATCTATGGACATTTTGTTTTCCAGTTCGACTTCGATATCAAACAAAAAATTTTTGTAAAAAAAATTATATCATGATATTCCTAACGTACTGGCATGATGGTATGCACTTCATATTAAATTTCTAAGTATAACAAATCCGATTTATTTTAACTACAAGTATAATACAATAATATATTATTAATAAAAATGAAGCTGGAGAGTTTGATTATTTGTGTTTCTAAATGCATTAATCTCTGAACAAATTTATGAGGAACACTATTTTAAGTCCCGAATTTTCCACGGGAGGAAAGCCACGGGGTACAGCTAGTATTCATTAATTTTCATCATTTCAGATCACAAATCTCTTCAAAAAATAGATATGAAAAGGGGTTGTGTTTTAATTTATTTTGATGGCCTATAAAAACGCACAAATTATAATCTCTTGAGAAATAAAGGGTTTTCTGGTAAACCTAAATAAGTAATGAAAAATAAGAAGGTACAGGACACATTAAAAACTTCGTTTATTATACATACTATAAAACTGTAACTACTGGGTAAAAATATATAACAATACTACTGGGTAAAAAGATATTAACAATACTAAATTCCGGGCGTCTTTGGCAAAAGCTAGTTGATAAATAAGATAGTAGCAATTAGAAGGAGCACTTTGACACACTTTTGCAAAGTGATGTTGATTCTGCTTCCTTATCCAAATGATGTACACGGGCGAATTAGATCCCATAGGATTAGGGCACAAGCTGAAAGAAGTAGCGGAGCTCTCACTGGGATGTTATTTTGGCGCTCTCACTGGAATGTTACTTTCTTCTTTCTTTGAGTGTATGTTAACCACAGCTAAAAAAAAAGACCAAAACTCTACCATATATTGGAATGGATTTTTTGTCATATTTTTTATATACTTAGATAGAATCACGTCTTTATCGTACGGGGTGGATAGAGCCAAGAGTCGTGAGACTCGAAGGCAACGCTTCGCTTAATATTTTTTATATTAATATTTTTATCTTATTACCGGTTCCGAAATAATTTGTCAAATTTATAAACTTGATATGATGTGGAAAGATTTATTCAGGGTCAGCAAAAGCATGTCATCCCTGATGTTGTAGGCGTCTGTAGGCTGCAGTGACCGCTTTCCATCAGGAGGGCCGCATACCTGTTTGCCTACTTGCTACGAAAATCGCAACAATTTCATATTTTACACCGCATCCTAATTCACCTCTGCAAAGAGGCCGCTCGTAAAAAGGCGTTGATCATAAAAATATTTGATTAGGCGCGCTCTCGGCTCCGTACCAATCCTCCATCTTGAAACTTTTATTAGTACACGCCCGGTTGAATTATTTAGTAATGCGAAAGCCATTTGGCTGGAGTGTGTCAACTGTATTGAAATTAAAATTGCAATTTTCGAACTCGCAAAATTGGCTTTACAAAGAAAAATGACGACACTCAATTAATAAAAGTTGATAAAAGCAATAGAGATATAATAGTTTTTTTTTTTCGAACAACAACGTTTCAGCCAGTTTTTGTCAAATACTCTCCACTATTGTTTTTTGTAATTTATACAACGACATTGTCCTAGATTTTGTTTTTATTTTATTTTTTATTTTTTTAGATGTTTTATCGTAATTTATTAAAAATGTTCAACTAATAATATTTAAAAAACATATTTACAAATTAATTAAAAAAATAAATAATAATAAAACTAAAACTAAAATTAAATATATTTACAAAAATGCCAGCCCCGACAGGTCGTTGCCCTGAGGTAAAGTGCCCAGAAGGCTGGCAGCATTGCCACGTTGAATGGCAATGCTTAATCTCTGTGCGAGATAAATACCAGCCCTCTGGTCACGAGAAACCTCAATTAATTTTTGGGAGATGGCGGTATAAAGTTTGTGGGCTGAAGGTCCCCACGGTCCTAATGTCTCGACCCCAAACGGCTCAAAAATGTAGAAATCACCGATTCCTGCATATTTGCGCCGTTTGAGGCTTTCGGCAGCAGCCGCTGCAGCGCCGGCCTTGGACCCCGTAGCCGGGAGGTGGGACAGCGCCAAGGTATCTACCACAGAACATATAAAAGAGGTTAGAATGGCTATAATGCACCGTTTCTATGAGAACCAGTGTCGCCTAATCCGCCCCACCTTTCACCGTTACCACACATTTGCCATAATGAGTACGAAGCTTCGCACACTCTTGCAATTTCCAATCTAGCCAATCATAGCGCCACGTCATCACGTAATTTCAAACTGAACCAATCATACGCAAGCACGCAATCGATGTACAATTAGTGTGATTGTGTTTGTAAACTACGCTAGTGCTTGACTAAACTTTAAATGACTTAATTATCGATATTGAATTTTGTTATTAAACAATAATATAATTCAAACAACAATACTGTTACATACAAAAGTGATATAATAAAATGGAAAATAAAACAAATTACATTTCTTACAATATTATATTTATTGACCTTGGAACAAGATATATTTATTAAGAAGTTGTCGCTTGGTGTGTTTTTCTAAAGAATTTTTTAGTAAAAAGTGTAAGCGAATGTTTAAATATTTCTCAATAACGACTTTAGTTAGATCCGTTACATGGTTCGATGTTGGGAATTCACCAAATTGATGAAATGATATATCATCAAACAATGTACTGCCAACAAAATGCCGTAATATTTTCGCGACTAAAATATTTTTTTTTAAATCTTTCAATCTATTCGTGTACTGACGTATAATAGTTTCAAAAGATAACTGGTTTTTAAAATTCAGTTGCAAGATTCCACCCGGACAAACATACATACATACATATATTGCAAGTTAAATAAAAGCTTGTTATAATAATAATTATTCGCATTACTTAATTTAGTCTTTCCACATTAACATTAATTTATAACATTTATAAATATATGACTTTGAAAGACGATATCGATAAATATCGTCTCTCACTACGCCCAGCACTAGAGCTAATGCCACGTTGTTGCCGCGCACTCCACTACGCGGTACGTTTGACGTTGCAAAAATAACGAACACATGCAGACAGCAATGTATATTTTTTGGAGAAAAAATAATATTTTAATGACCTTTGAAGGATTTTGACTAAAATATCGTATTTACTAGAGGTTTTTTTACTTACCGATGATAAGAAGCGCATCCTTTGTTTATATTAAGCTCTTGGCTTCTCGCTGGACAAGTAATTACCGCACATGAAGGCATTTTCCTACAATTTTGTAGCAGCGCTTCGCAATACTTACTCCGCTAGAGTTCGCGAGCGACTAAACGGCGCGGTCACGTGTTTTTGTAAAGATACGAGCGGTCGCTCGCATGCTTGGCGCGCCGGCCCCGCCCACAACTCCTTTCTAACCTCTTTTATATGTTCTGTGGTATCTACACATGTGGCATCCCATACTAGCCCGCGAGCACTCGCGCTATGAGCATTTCCCTCACGCTGATTTTAAAATTCGCGATATTTCGTCAAAATTGTGCATACGCGCCTCGTTTTCGCTATAGCTGAGTTTTGTTAGTCCCCCGACCCCCTCGTAACAGTTACACCCATGCAGTGCGTCCCAGTCCATCTAGGGAGGGGGTTTGTCCGGCCAGGTCGCCGAACGCGGCATTTTGCTCATCGCGCGATTATCGGCGTAAGTACATATTTATTTATTATTTTTTCCCTTGAATGTTATAAATTAAATAATATAATAGTTTTTTGTTATTATTTTGTTAAATAATCATCAGTAATTATTGTGGTTAGCAGTTTATTTATAAAACTGAACATTTTTCCAGATGGATAAGCAACAACAAATTATTTCGTGGCTCGAGGAAGACTTTTATTTTACTATACTAAAATTAGACCTAAACCTAGCAGTATGTTCTGTTTCAACTAAAATAAGGTTTGGGTGTCTTATGTACCAAACAAGAAAAAAACAAAAAAATGTCGTGATGATAAATAAGTACATCACATAATGATGACCGAATTGATCCAGATAGCGGAGATAGGTCAAAACTAAAAATAACACATTTTATAATAAAACTAAAGTGGTGGATGTGGTTGACAGGCTAAAAGAAGAGTATTCCGTGGTTCGAGTGTCTTGCAGATAGCCGCTGAGGTTATTTTTTTTCTATATTAAATATAGCTAGCCAAATTATAAAGAAAATACAAATATTTTGATCACCAGGCAGGAGACAATATCTAAAAAGCTAGCTCTTGAGCTTACTTAACCCCTAATACAGCGGAGATCCACCATGCAGAACCTCTCACATCCTCTTCAGCAAATTATAAACAGATTTACAAAGGAACCTGGGGTTTCAGGGTTACAGAAACCCGATGGAATTTGCCCGATTTGTCCGAGACGAAAAAATTGCAAAACAAAAAAGACATGTTTTAACTTCAATTTTTTTTTATGTCCAGAATATGTTATTACTTTGTGCAGTATATGCAAAATTAGTGCATATGATGAAGATTAATGTCAATCTATCTTCTATGTTTTTTTTAAAGAAGTTTTTTTTTATTATTTTTTTTCCATAAGTTCGTTCAACTATTAATTAATTTAGTTCCTATGTTTATTATTAAAAAAAATAAGTTTAAAAAATGTTAGAAACTTTAAATAAATATATTATTTGATTCTATATGATTGTTTTATTATAATATGGTCATTAAATGATACATAACTTATGTCCTATATACAAATATCCTGTTTAGAAAACGTGAGCGAAATACTCTATGCGCGAGTACTCGTGTAACTTTTAAGGGCGCGTGTTCTCCCGGGCTAGGGGCCGTCCCAACCTCCAGGGCACAAGGGTCATTCCATCCGGTCTCTAGCCATCGTCTCTAGCCAGCCCGCTTGGTTCTAAAACAGCAGGCATATGGACGGAGGCAAGAGCCCGGTGAATTATATTATTTAGGGCAGCATGGCGCCCTAATCGGCCAGCGCTTCTACGGCATGAAAGGCCGTGATGACCTAGTCCATCGACGCCATCACCACAAGGGCAACGATGTGGGACTGTGCATATGGCACCTAAACGAAGTGATGCCGCCAGACGGAAGGTCTCGTCATCGAGGAACGTGCCGAGGTTCAAAGAAGGCAGCGCCTGTAACCAAAGTCCGGATTCCCACTCCGCGACGGCTAGGAGGCGAGCGCGCTCCGCAGTTGCCAGATGATTCTAACAAATTAATCTGTGCTAGTCTGCAAAGCGGCCCATCCCAGAGCTTCTGCGATGCCGGAAAACTAGGAATTTGTGAATTTAGACATTGGCCCAGCCATTCATTTTTGGCCTCTGAAACATAGCTGATATCATATGATGGGTTTTTCAAAATTTTTTTAGGCAGATTTTCAATACTATTTACAGAGGACAAGAAATGCAAGGCGACACTAGAAATTTTGCGAATACCCAAACCTCCGAACTTAATGGGCAAGGAGGCTTGACCAAAAGAGCGATCATCAAAACTTATATTCAAGATGGTCGAAAGGGAATTTTTGATAGAAACGTCTAAATTTTGAAGCAAAAAAGGGTACATCCAAAAATGGCTGCATCTAAGGTTATATGTAAAATTGGGAACAAATAGACAGAAACGTAGTATAGAAAAAGCGAAGTGAGTGTGAATTTGGACAGGCGTTCCAAAGCAAAGTCAAAATTTTTAATTTTTGCCTGTACAAAATTTGAAAAAGAATCTGCAAAAATAGGTGACCCTAGAAGGCGAAGAGATGAACGGTCTAAAATTTTAATATTAGGAGCAAAAGTATTGAATTTAGATAAGATTTCTTCGCGTTTTTATTTAGTTAAAGCTACTTTGAGGGTCCACCTGACACACTCAAACCGACAATTACCGTCCGTAGATTTTTTTTTTGGGGCAACAGATGAGTTCATGTGGTCCGATCGGTAGGACAAAGCGGATTACAGTTCCTGGTAATTGTGGTAATTCGATTATCAAACCAACCGAACAATAAAGTTCACGTGGTCCGATTGGTAAGACAAAGGCAGTAGGACCACGAGGCCAGAGCGAGTGAAATAAGAGATAAAATATACTTACTGGCCCTGTTTTTCTTAAGATTGACGATTTATTCACCTATTAGAACTCTTCATCTATAAAACAAAGCCGTTAATTTCATGAAAAACAGGCGTTGAGAAAAACCCGGTAATCCAGTAATTTATGGTCAAAGCAAGCACTTGTGATTTATGGCGACCTCAGGCACGGGTCACTGGGCAGGGAAATTTCTACCAAGACGAATGAAAAATACTTTTATAGAGGAAAAATATATATTTATAACTCGTCAATAGCGAAGCCCTGCGTGCTAAAACCCTGGAAACAGCTTCCCTATTCTTCATCATTATCCTTACCTTATCTCATCATCTGCGGTCGGCGCCATATGTCTTACATTGCATTACTATAATATAGCTTCCGTCTCTCTCTCTCTTAGCCTAAAGACGTCCACTACTGGACAAGGGCCTCCCCCAAGGATTTTATCCGTGGGGGGTTTTGCCGTAATCGCCACGCTTGGCAGGCGGGTTGGCGATCGCAGTGTGATGGCATAGTACGCGGAAAGATGCTGCTGCCCATCCTCCGGTGTTTTTAATCCCTTAGTCGCCTCTTACGACACCCACGGGAAGAGATGGGTTGGTGCTATTCTAGGGCCACACCACAGGCCATAGCTTCCGTATTTAATCCTAATCCTAACTAATATTATACTTAAATGCGAAATTGAGTTTGTTTGTTTGTTACCTTTTCACGCTTTATCTACTGAACCAATCTTCCTGGAATTTCGCATACACATTGCTGGAAGTACGGATAAGGACATAGGGTACCTTTCATTCCGGGAAAAAGCACTGATCCCGTGGGAAATTCACGCGGGCGAAGCCGCGGGCGAAAGCTAGTATTTTATAAAAATCGGAATTAAAAGTACTCTATGTGAAATTTAAAATTTAACTCTTCCATATTACGTTTTGAGATTTTGCGTGAAAGATTAACAAATATATCCAAATAACTTTACTAACTTATCGTAGTCTACGTACATAGGTTGGGTTTAAATACGGGGTTTGTAGATCAATCTGAATCATGTTTCAATAAATCTGCTCATGATTTTCATCGACCACAACCTGCAAGTTTGGCGCATGCACATTAGTTCGTGTATCAAATTTTGTCGAAATGCGTCTAGTAGATTTTGCGTGATTTAGAAAAAAACATACATTCTCACACACATTTAAACTTTCTCACTGATAAATATCAGTGTATATATTTTTTGTATATGTGTGTACTGCTATGCGAACCCTTATTCCCTGTATTATGTGATCCATTAAGAAAATGTCGCTACGTGTCAAGAAAAACCCTCAATTTTTACCCTTTTATGGATGTGTATATTTCTCCCAGTCCGTGACATTCCATTATCAAAAATCAGGGTGTATGGGTTATATTTCCCTTTCATCCCCACTCGACCCTTAAAGGGCCGGTTTTTTTCGATACCCTTCCTGTTATTGTCGCTTGTATTGATTTTTTAAGGTTTTGACAGCTCAATGATTTGTATGAAAGGTCCTATTAGGCTGACCTCTTTAGCCAGTGAAGTAGTATATTTTGATTGAACTTATATATGACGTCGTTTTACTTTCAAACTTTAAAAGATGACTTTAAAAATATTGGCCTAGAATTTAATTTCCAAAAATGTGAAATATTCTTTTCAGACACCTTATCTTCTACTCAACGTAAAGAAATCTTATCTAAATTTAATACTTTTGCTCCAAATATCAAAATTTTAGATAGATCATCTCTTCGCCTTCTAGGGTCACCTATTTTTGAAGATTCTTTTTCGAACTTTATACAGGAAAAAATTAAAAATTTTGACTTTGCTTTAGAACGCCTGTCCAAAATTCATACTCATTTCGCTTTTACAATACTACGATTCTGTCTTTTCGTTCCAAATTTTACGTATAACCTTAGGTGCAGCCATTTTTGGAAGTACCCAATTTTGCTTCAAAATTTAGACGTTTCTATCAGAAATTCCCTTTCGACCATTTTGAACATAAGTTTCGATGATCGCTCCTTTGCCCAGGCTTCCTTACCAATTAAGTTTGGAGGTTTGGGTATTCGCAAAATTTCTAGTGTTGCCTTGCCGGCTTTTTTGTCCTCTGTGCATAGTATAGACTATCTGTTTAAAAAAATTCTTAAGAACCCATCTTACGACATTAGTTATGTTTCAGAGGCCAAGTTTGAATGGCAGGGCAAATGTCAAATTTCACAAATTCCTAGTTTCCCGGCATCGCAGAAGCTCTGGGATGAGCCGCTTTGTAGATTAGCACAGTTTAATTTGATTGAATCATCTGGCAATTCTGCAGAGCGCGCTCGCCTCCTAGCCGTCGCGGAGTGGGAATCCGGACTTTGGTTGCAAGCGCTGCCTTCTTTGAACCTCGGCACGTTCCTCGATGACGAGACCTTCCGTCTGGCGGCATCTCTTCGCTTAGGTGCCACATGCACAGTCCCACATCGTTGCCCCTGTGGTGATGGCGTCGATGGACTGGGTCATCACGGCCTTTCATGCCGTAAAAGCGCCGGCCGTTTAGGGCGCCATGCTGCCCTAAATAACATAATTCACAGGGCTCTTGCCACCGTCCATTTACCAGCTGTTTTAGAACCAAGCGGGCTGGCGAGGGACGATGGTAAGAGACCGGATGGAATGACCCTTGTGCCCTGGAGGCTGGGACGGCCCCTTGTATGGGATGCCACTTGCGTAGACACCCTGGCACCGTCCCACCTCCCGGCCACCGGGTCCAAGGCCGGCGCAGCAGCGGCTGCTGCAGAAAACCTCAAACGGCGCAAATATGTAGGCATCGGTGATTACTACATTTTTGAGCCGTTTGGGGTTGAGACCTTGGGGCCGTGGGGACCTTCAGCCCATAAATTATATAGCGCCATTGCCCAGAAATTGGTTGAGGTTTCTCGTGACCAGAGGGCTGGCATTTATCTCGCTCAGAGATTAAGCATTGCCATCCAACGTGGCAATGCTGTCAGCCTTCTGGGCACGTTACCTCATGGCAACGAATTGTCGGGACTGGCATTTTTGTAAATATTTAATTTTAGTTTTATTTAGTTTATTCTTAGTTTCCTTATAGTTTTTATTTTAGGTTAATTTAGTTTATATTAATTAGTTTTTAGGTTTTTATTCTACCTGTATTAATTCCACTTATATATGTCATTATGTTGTACTAGCCGCGCCCCGGGGCTTCGCTCAAGTGGGAATTTCGGGATAATAAGTACTCTATGTGCTATTCCTGGTATTTTTCTACCCATATACCAAATTTCATCAGAATCCGTCCAGTAGATTTTGTGTACGATAGCCGTTGGGGCAGAAAAGTTCTCGAGTGGCGACCACGAACCGAAAACGTAGTGTTGGCAGGCCTCCCACTCGGTGGACCGACGACCTGGTGAAGGTCGCGGGATGCGCATGGATGCGGGCAGCGCAGGACCGGTCGTTGTGGAAATCCTTGGGGGAGGCCATTTTCCAGCAGTGGACGTCTTTCGGCTGAGAGAGAGATTTTGTGTGATTGAGTAACAAACATCCTCACAAATTCGGGTTATTCCCAAAGTACTCCAAAAAATGTTCCCAAACTACTCCATGAAAAAAATAATATTTTATATTAAGTTTCATTCTACTCCGCGGTAATATTAAAATGTTCTCAAAGTACTCCACGCGATTTTGATATTAAAAAACATTAATTAGAATAAAAAGTGTAGCTGACGTATAGTACAGTCAGGCTCAAAAGCTTACAATATTTTTATGTATAGACAATTTTAAATAAAAAACTTTACAATTCAATAATCAACATTTATATATTCCCTATAATTCTACAATTAAACATGTTCAAAAATTAACAATTAAAAACATATTCATAAATGAGCTTTTTTTATATATTTTCCACCAAAGAGATTCATAATTATTATGTAAATGTAGGAATTCGGCTTGAGGGAAACTCAAGAAGTAACTGATAAAATTATTGTATAACTATAATTATTATTTTTGAAAAAACTTAAAAATATATTTACATTACAGGTTGCGACTCATATTCGTTGTGTATCCATTTTAACAATCTAACATGTAAGACACATTTTCAATTCAAACTTGCTGTCAACTTTTTCTCCTTAATTTAGAATCTTATTCAGAACTTTAATAATCACGAAATTGTTTGAACGATTTTGTGACTGACTGTACATAGTGAAATATTTTGTAATTATTTAGATGGAGAAGTTTGAGAATTGATATCAAATAATCTGCGGAGTACATTGAGAATAAATTAAAATACCTATGGAGTAGAATGGGAACAAAATAATATGTATTTTTAAATAATAATAATTTCGTGGAGTAACTTGGGAACACATGTATGAGATTCTTATCTTTTTAGAACAAAAGAATGGAGTACTTTGGGAACAACCCACAAATTCACAAACTCACATCCAAACTTTCGCATTTAGGTATAATATTAGTAGGATTAGTCGATGGACCATAGCAGTGACGGAGTGGTGGGCAAGATAGGGACAGCGAACAGTAGGTAAACCACCAACTCGCTGGTCAGATGACATTGTTTGGATAGCGGGAAAGCGATGGATGAGACTGGCACAGGACCGTAAGAAGTGGCGCGAAAAAAGGGAGGCCTATACCCAGGGTTGGTGATGGCTGGGCCACGGAGATCGTCAAAATATGTATTAGAAATGAAAACCAATCTTTAGTAATATTTTAATTTATTTCAATGCCCTATTACAATTTATTTGTTATTTTTTAGAGTTATGAAATATTAAATATAAAATTATTTTAAGAAAAAAATATATAAAAATTTAGTTATTCATAAATATTTCATTAGAAACGACACATTAAATTTAAATATTAAAATAATCAAAGTTCTTATACACTAAACTAAATGTAATAAATGTAATAAATGCAAGTCGTATGTAAGATAAAGTCAGGAGGTAAGTACACCTTTGATGAAATAAGAGAGCGCAATATTTGATTTCTTCATGATATAAATCTGAAAGAAAATAATTAAATAATTATCTTTTGATGACAAGCCTTCACTGAAGGATAAATATTTTGGACGATCATTTTAATTGATCATTTTTATTTATGCATGATTTCCTCTTTTATTAAAGCATGTAGTTATACATAAGTTATTATTAGATTTGCTCCTGGGCCAGTGACGTTACCCATTATAACTGTCATGCAAATCCTTATTTAGAAAATCTGATTTTATTTCTCGGCCTTACCTACCCTCTTTAATTTCAATCCAAAAATGATTTGGGTTTAATAAACTAAATAACTACACATAATATACTCTAGTAAGATAGAAGCAGTTACCTGAAGCCTTTATCTTAAGAAATGGGCTTGAACCGTAGCCAAATGTCCTGCGCGACGACGCGGGAGAAGTTGAAGTCTGCCACGGACAGAGATTTAGGAGTCTTATCACACGGGGAGATCTCGTACTTCCTCACGAGGCTCCGAGCTACGGCTTTCATTATCTGGTGGGATAGTTTCTCGCCTGAAACAAAATAATATTATTCTTTAGTTTATGGCTCTATCCATAGTAAGGTCTCGCCACGACCAATTATAAACGATGGTTTTGCCAGTGTCAAGGTTGATAAAGACGGTGATATTAAACAATACTATATAGGCTATATGTTTTGGCTGCGGCTTCATCCTTTTAAGTTTGTTTTAGGATTTATTAATTTTTCCTTAAGAGCACTAAATATTTTAAAGTTAAACCTAATGCATTTGTTACTTTGTAACTTTTTAAGCCACTTTTGTAACTTCATTTTGAATTTTAGCCGTTTCAAAGATTACCCTGGACAGACAGACGGATATTGATTATTAGGCGGGGCATTTAAATTTTTTTTACCGACAAATTCCTACAACCATGATTCTTATACTTAACATTATTTTGATGTTTTTAGACATCCTTATATAAAAAAAAAGAATTTTGATGATCCGTTATGAAATGGGAGGGGTAAATAAACTATACTGAATTGCTCGTAAACAAAAAAGTTTACAATAGAGATTACTGTTCACAATTAATTAATAAGACTTCATTTACCTGTAAATAAAAGTTGGCCGGTTTATAATAAGGCTTTCTATTCTTAAAATGTATTTTTAACGTTATAAATGTCAATATGGTTTTTATTTAATTAAAGGAAATCGGGTTCATAAACATAAGTCGTTTTTTAAAATTAAGATTGAATAATTCATATTACGTACGAATATGCAATTTTCTCGACTGTAGAATTTAAAAAAAAAAATTAAAAAGTTAATAAAAAAAAAACTGTTGTAGTCACCCTTATAAAAAATGAGGATATGGTTCATTACAATAGTATACGAATAATATATAAAAGTCACCATTGCTGGGTTTTTTGTTTATCGACCGAGCGAGCGCAGCGAGCGAAGCGTCTCAGTTTCCACTAGCCGAAAATTCTTTTGTCTGTCCGGATGTTATCGCCTACAGGTCGCATTTCTGAACCGATTCTCATGAAATTTTGTAAGCAGGTTCGGTAATTTTATAGAATTTTTTAGTCGAGCCAGTTTTTCGAAATTTTAAAAAATGGCCGAAATATATAAAAAAAACCTCATATATCAGCTATTTAAAAAATAATTCAAAAATGTCATTAGACATTTTTGTTATTCTTATTAAGACGCATTTTTTTTGTTTGAACAACATAGTAAAATTCAATAAAACCGCTATAAATCCATATGTTATAGATTCTCATACGATAGTTCAATAGATGGCGCACCAAAGCTTTTAATACTCGCAAAATCGCTAATACGTTTACAAGAGTGACTTGATTTATTTATTAAATAAAATTAAATGGTTCTTAAAAATCATATGACTTTTTTTGTCTTGCTTGGCTTTGAATTGTGTGTATTTATTTGGTTAATGGTATTGTATTGTGGATTGCTTTGCATGGTAGAATTATCTTGAACACTTGAAACAATTCTGATATCAAAAAACTTCATTGTATGATTAGAATCCTATTATAAAAAAGTAATATATATAATACCTACATACTTACTAATCAGAGAGATTCGATTTCAAATTGAACTTTCTTTTTTGAACTTTAATTTTGTTGCACAAATAACATATACATACATACATATAACCAATAGGTACCATGCATTTCTGACGACTGACGACCTCCGTGGCCTAACGGTCATCACGCCCCGGACGGCTACACCAGAGGTCCCGGGTTCGATCCCCGGTCGGGTCAAGATGGAAAATAATCTTTTTCAGATTGACGTGGGTTTTGGATATTTATCTATATGTATTTGTTATAAAATATAGTATTGTTAAATTAGCATCCCGTAAAGTCTTGAACTTACGTTGGGGCTAACTCAATCTGTGTGATTTGTCCGTCTATATTTATTTTTATATTATTTTTTATATTATTTGAGGCAAAAAAGGCAGGTTTCAGTAATTTTTTTAGTGGTATTGACCAACCACAAGAACATGTTTCGGCTTATGGGTAAAATATGAGAACTTTTTACTTTCTTTCCAGCATTGGTAGGTTGGTTTCAAAACTCTTTTTAGCCAGGGACACGGTAAAATATCGGTTATTTCGTGGAAGGGCTCGCGAGGTCTACTCTTCTGACAGAACCACTAGTGTACAGGATGTTTTTAAAGTATAAAAATTACAACTCATTAAAAAATCCATTTCGGATTGTTATTTATTGGTGATTTTTTAAATCAAGCTTTTATTATTCGTAAGGAAACATGTAACAAAAAATCACCCTGGTAGGATTTTTTGTTTGAGAGTTATAACAATATGAGTCTTATAATAGCGTTTAAAAAAAAACGGCGGTGGTGATTTTTTTTTACACTTAAATTTGCAGTTGTAATATCATAATCTATGTAGTTTATAAAAATCACCATCGTAGGATTTAATGTGACCACCTCCATACAACTGAAAATTCACAGCCCCGACTATATGATAAAATTGACTGTGTGTGCTCCTCTAATGTCAAGTGTAAAGATGCATCTACAACAATAACAACATTGTGTAACACTATAACATTTCGGAACATTGCTCTACCTCATCTCTTCCTGTGCTCTACCTGTTGTCTGCATTTCTTTTTATATATCTTCTAATGAGTCGGATATAAGTTAGTTCATTTAGAATAAGCAGCAATGTAATTGAGTTTTTTTAATTACAAATAATTTCCGGATTTTAATCCGAGTAGATAAATTGATAATAACTTTTCTTTTTACAATCCTAGATACTTAGAAGATATGAACGAAAGCATTGTAATAAAATATTGGCCAATAAAATAGAGAAAGCACAGCACAGAACTGTTACTTTAACACAAAGTAAACCAAGCCACCTAGTGACAGGTAAAAATGGCTGAGCACTTTATATATCAAGTTTGTACCGTTAGATTGATAAATTTAAACCTGCTTCAAGCCGTCAAGTGTATCTATATATAGTTAAACACTCAAAAGATTCTCGAAAGTGTTGGCAAGTTTTTTTTCGTTTCCGTTTGACATATAAAATAAATATACTCAAGTATTTATTTTTTTAAGTATTGCTTTGCGCAGAGGCTATGAGGAAAAATCTCTTATCTATTTAGTTTCATTCTAGCTAACCGAATATCTTTTTTATCCGTTTAGAACTTATAGAACTGAACGTTAGACCTCTTCCATAACAGGTTTCATCCATACCATCTGGATAACTGGCTGTCTACCACCGTACGTTTAAAAAGACACTTCTTGTCACGTGCGATCAATCTGTGGTGTTTTCGAACCGATATGACTAGTCTAAGCGGTCACGGGAATTTTCGTAACGATCAGGGAAACGGATAGACTTGCTTTTATGGGTTGTAGAGTAGTCCCCTAATGTGAATGATGTCGGTCTGCCGGCTCTCAGTGGTAGCTTCTTCGAGCTATAGGGCCTGGAAGGTGCTTCATTGTTGCGAAAAAAACGATCTGAGAAATGGTTAGTTTTAGTACATATTCAAAGTATGGCATCTCCGCATGTGAAACAAGTTGGTCTGCCGGCTGTCAGTGGTTGCATTTCAGAGCTATGAGGCGCGCAAGTCACTGCATAGTTACGAAAAAAAAACGATAAGAGAAATGGTTAGTTTTAGTACCAATTGGAAGAATGGTGTATCCACAGATGAAACGAGTTGGTCTGCCGGCTGTCAGTGGTTGTATTTCAGAGCTATCATCGTTCACGTAAGTCGCTTATTTAAGGAAAAAGTCTAAAAAAACATTGAAAAGCGGAAAAATAGGCGAATTTTTCTAGTTCATGCCAGCCGCTGTCGTATCTGTGTATGTTTGACCCAACCTCAAACTTGCGCCGCGCACCACCGCACTGTGGGGAAAAAAATCGCCTCTAGAGAAAAAAAGGTTTTCTTCAGAAAATCTACGTCGATTTTGGTAAAAACTGATTATGTATTTCATTTTTGATCTTAATAAGAAGACTTTTTATTAATACTATTTTTGCTAACATTGCATTCTTTTAATAGGTACTAAAACTGACCATTTCTCTTACCGTTTTTTTTCGTAACTAAGCAGTGACTTTCGCGCCTCATAGCTCTGAAATGCAACCACTGACAGCCAGCAGACCAACTTGTTTCACATGCGGAGATGCCATACTTTGAATATGTACTAAAACTAACCATTCCCCAGATCGTTTTCTATTTTTTGCAACAATGAAGCTCCTTCTAGCCTTAATAGCTCAAAGTGGCAACCACTGATAGCCGGCAGACCAACTTGTTTCACATGAGGAGATGCCATATTTTGAATATGTACTAAAACTAACCATTTCTCTGATAATTTTTTTTTCAACAATGAAGCCCCTTTCCAGGCCCTAGGTATAGCTCGAAGTGGCAACCACTGAAGGCTGGCAGACCAATTTGTTTCACCTGTGGAGACACCATTCTTTCAATAAGAGCTAAAACTGACCATTTCTTTTACCGTTTTATTTCGTAACTATGCAGTGACTTTCGCGCCTCATAGCTCTGAAATGCAACCACTGACAGCCGGCAGACCAACTCGTTTCATATGCGGAGATACCATACTTTGAATATGTACTAAAACTAACCATTCCTCGGATCGTTTTCTATTTTTTGCAACAATGAAGCTTCTTCTAGCCTTTATAGCTCAAAGTGGCAACCACTGACAGCCGGCAGACCAACTTTTTCACATACGGAGATGCCATACTTTGAATATATACTAAAACTAACTATTTCTCTGATCGTTTTTTTCGCTACAATGAAGCCCCTTTCAGCCCCTATAGCTCAAAGTGGCAACTACTGACAGCCGGAAGACCAACTTGTTTCACATACGGAGAAGCCATACTTTGAATATATACTAAAACTAACCATTCCTCGGATCGTTTTCTATTTTTTGCAACAATGAAGTTTCTTCTAGCCTTTATACTTCAAAGTGGCAACCGCTGACAGCCGGCACACCAACTTGTTTCACATACGGAGATGCCATACTTTGAATATATACTAAAACTAACCATTCCTCGGATCGTTTTCTATTTTTTGCAACAATGAAGCTCCTACTAGCCTTTATAGCTCAAAGTGGCAACTACTGACAGCCGGCAGACCAACTTGTTTCACATACGGAGATGCCATACTTTGAATATATATACTAAAACTAACCATTCCTCGGATCGTTTTCTATTTTTTGCAACAATGAAGCTTCTTCTAGCCTTTATAGCTCAAAGTGGCAACCACTGACAGCCGGCAGACCAACTTTTTTCACATACGGAGATGCCATACTTTGAATATATACTAAAACTAACCATTTCTCTGATCGTTTTTTCGCTACAATGAAGCCCCTTTCAGCCCCTATAGCTCAAAGTGGCAACTACTGACAGCCGGCAGACCAACTTGTTTCACATACGGAGAAGCCATACTTTGAATATATACTAAAACTAACCATTCCTCGGATCGTTTTCTATTTTTTGCAACAATGAAGCTTTTTCTAGCCTTTATACTTCAAAGTGGCAACCGCTGACAGCCGGCACACCAACTTGTTTCACATACGGAGATGCCATACTTTGAATATATACTAAAACTAACCATTTCTCTGATCGTTTTTTTTTTCGCTACAATGAAGCCCCTTTCAGCCCCTATAGCTCAAAGTGGCAACCACTGACAGCCGGCAGACCAACTTGTTTCACATGCGGAGATGCTATATTTTGAATATATGTTTTAAACCTAACCATTTCTCTGATAATTTTTTTTGCAACAATGAAGGCCATTTTCCTCAAGGCAATTTTCCAGGCCCTAGGTATAGCTCGAAGTGGCAAACACTGAAGGCCGGCAGACCAACTTGTTTCACCTGTGGAGACACCATTCTTTCAATAGGTACTAAAACTGACCATTTCTTTTACCGTTTTATTTCGTATCTATGCAGTGACTTTCGCGCATCATCGCTCTGAAATGCGACCACTGACAGCCGGCAGACCAACTTGTTTCACATGCGGAGATGCCATACTTTGAACATGTAATAAATCTAACAATTTCTCTGATCATTTTTTTTTTTCGCAACAAGCTCGAAGTGGCAACCACTGAGAGCCGGCAGACCAACTCGTTTAACCTTTACTTATTCAAAGTATGGCATCTCCGCATGTGAAACGAGTTGGTCTGCCGGCTGTTAGTGGTTGCCACTTTGTTAGTGGTTGCCACTTTGTTAGTGGTTGCCACTTTGAGCTATAGGGGCTGGAAGGGGCTTCATTGTTGCGAAAAAAAAAACGATAGAGAAATGGTTAGTTTTAGTATATATTCAAAGTATGGCATCTCCGCATGTGAAACAAGTTGGTCTGCTGGCTGTCAGTGGTTGCATTTCAGAGCTATGAGGCGAGAAAGTCACTGCATAGTTACGAAAAAAAAAACGGTAAGAGAAATGGTCAGTTTTAGTACCTATTGGAAAAATGGTGTCTCCACAGGTTAACGAGTCTGTCTGCCGGCTTTCAGTGGTTACCACTTCGAGCTCTAGAGCCTGGAATCATTGTTGCGAAAAAAAATGCTCAGAGAAATGGTTAGTTTTAGTACATATTCAAAGTATGGCATCTCCGCATGTGAAACAAGTTGGTCTGCCGGCTGTCAGTGGTTGCCACCTTGAGCTATAAAGGCTAGAAGGAGCTTCATTGTTGCAAAAAATAGAAAACGATCCCAAGAATGGTTAGTTTTTAGTATACAAGGTGTAACGGAAAGGGTATTACTATACAAAGTGGAAAGATCCCTTATGTGAAGTTTCAGATTATTTTCAGCACTTTTAAAAAGGAGTGTTAAAAAAATAAATGATAAAACGAAATCTTTTCCATGTAAACAAACACTGCACATCACTATTCAGGATATTTCAATGTCAAGGTTGCCTCTGCACTGCTCACACACATATCACAACACAAATTATTTCACCTTCTTGGTTACTATGAAAACCTGGTACTTTGAGCAGTATCCGCTTTCGTCACCTTTTGACAGTTTATACCAATGTTTTCACAAAGAAACTGCCTACACGTGCAGAGCGGCGCAGCACAGCAGCGGCGGGAATTTTTCAATTTTACTTTACTTTAAATTGATTAATCATTGTAAAAAAAACCATTCGCAAGTCGCTTTTCAGTGTTTTCATCATGTTTTTAATTAGAAATCAAATAACTCGCATAAATATTTTTCACTTTGACAAGTCAACAACTCAGGCTAATATTGACAGTTACTTTTTAATATTGGTGCTGTCCTGCCAGGTACATTTTCGGAAAAAGTCCAGTCCCGTCTTTTATTAGCCAAACTCACACCACCTTTTTGATTATGCCGTCCTAGTACAAAATAAATAAATATCCTACTTAGAGCAACACGGACCTCCACGAAGTCGGTGTTGCTGATAATTAAGATATTTTTCCAAATGAACCTCCCATTGTTCCATGGATTCCTTGTATTAAACCAATATTACCTTTAATTTTATTGTTATGTTCCATGAAGACGATATTTTTTAAATTTAGTTTTTGACCTTACTAGGATCACATATCAGCCTAACAAGGTAGAAGCGACGCCTTATTCAGAGTTCATTTGAAAATTTGGTCAAACCCTTTTTTTATCTTGTCAGAATGTCAAATCTTCAGACATACAGACATTTGCAAATAAGAGTGCGGAACCTTTTTTGCAAATTCTAATTTATTACAATACCAGGCGCCGAATCAAGGAGGTGTGATTTAATTTTGATAGTTGTAGATGATTGACCTTGAATTCAACAGCTGTTTACTGTCATAGTGGTGAATAGTGTTGTGCCAATTCAAATTGGAAAAATGTGTGCCTGTATGGTTTTCTTAAAATTAAAAATTAAATCATAAACATACAAGACTAAAAATATCTGGAACTAGTTTAAAACCATTATCACAGTTAGCACAATCGATATGGATATAGGTATTCCGTTACACCTTGTATATTCAAAGTATGGCATCTCCGTATGTGAAACAAGTTGGTCTGCCGGCTGTCAGCGGTTGCCACTTTGAGCTATAAAGGCTAGAAGGAGCTTCATTGTTGCAAAAAATAGAAAACGATCTGAGGAATGGTAAGTTTTAGTACATATTCAAAGTATGGTATCTCCGCATGTGAAACAAGTTGGTCTGCCGGCTGTCGGTGGTTGCATTTCAGAGCTGTGAGGCGCGAAAGTCACTGCATAGTTACGAAATAAAACGGTAAAAGAAATGGTCAGTTTTAGCTCTTATTGAAAGAATGGTGTCTCCTCAGGTGAAACAAGTAGGTCTGCCGGCCTTCAGTGGTTGCCACTTCGAGCTATACCTAGTGCCTGGAAGGGGCTTCATTGTTGAAAAAAAAAAAATATCAGAGAAATGGTTAGTTTTAGTACATATTCAAAATATGGCATCTCCTCATGTGAAACAAGTTGGTCTGCCGGCTATCAGTGGTTGCCACTTTGAGCTATTAAGGCTAGAATGAGCTTTATTGTTGCAAAAAATAGAAAACGATCTGAGGAATGGTTAGTTTTAGTACATATTCAAAGTATGGCATCTCCGCATGTGAAACAAGTTGGTCTGCCGGCTGTCAGTGGTTGCATTTCAGAGCTATGAGGCGCGAAAGTCACTGCTTAGTTACAAAAAAAAAACGGTAAGAGAAATGGTCAGTTTTAGTACCTATTAAAAGAATGCAATGTTAGCAAAAATAGTATTAATAAAAAGTCTTCTTATTAAGATCAAAAATGAAATACATAATCAGTTTTTACCAAAATCGACGTAGATTTTCTGAAGAAAACCTTTTTTTCTCTAGAGGCGATTTTTTCCCCACAGTGCGGTGGTGCGCGGCGCAAGTTTGAGGTTGGGTCAAACATACGTAGATACGACAGCGGCTGGCATGAACTAGAAAAATTCGCCTATTTTCCCGCTTTTTAATGTTTTTTTAGACTTTTTCCTTAAATAAGCGACTTACGTGAACGATGATAGCTCTGAAATACAACCACTGACAGCCGGCAGACCAACTCGTTTCATCTGTGGATACACCATTCTTCCAATAGGTACTAAAACTAACCATTTCTCTTATCGTTTTTTTTTCGTAACTATGCAGTGACTTGCGCGCCTCATAGCTCTGAAATGCAACCACTGACAGCCGGCAGACCAACTTGTTTCACATGCGGAGATGCCATACTTTGAATATGTACTAAAACTAACCATTTCCCAGATCGTTTTTTTTTCGCAACAATGAAGCAACTTCCAGGCCCTATAGCTCGAAGGAGCTACCACTGAGAGCCGGCAGACCGACATCATTCACATTAGGGGACTACTCTACAACCCATAAAAGCAAGTCTATCCGTTTCCCTGATCGTTACGAAAATTCCCGTGACCTCTCGGTCTAGACATTGGAACCTTCAAAAAACGAGTCTACATCTTCTTGAAAGGCCGGCAACACTCTTGTGATACCCCTGGTGTTGCAGTAGTCCATGGGCAGCGGTAATCGCTTACCATCAGGTGACCCGCTTGCTCGTTTGCCGCCCTATGTTACTAAAAAAACAGTCTAAAAGAGCGTTCACAGCGTTCCTGTGTGTCTGAAAGCCATTAATTTTTAATGAATAAAGAAGCTTTAGTGTACTATATGTGGGCAATAAATATTTTATTTATTTATTTATTTAAACTTTATTGTTCACACAAAAGTAAAGTACAAAAGGTGGACTTAATGCTAAAAGCATTGTCTGACAGTCAAACCTTAGGGTTGAGCAGAGAGTTCATGTGGGTGTGAATTAATTCATTATTGTTAATTACAAATTAATTATTGTTAAATTAAATATATGCAAATAAAGATACAAAAGTAAATAAAATTAATTAATATACATTTAATACATACAAAATACAAATAATTATACTTATATATAAACACAAAAATATAAATATACATTTTACTTTCTTTATGCGGTAATCTTGGGAACTACCAACCGGATTTGAATATTATTTTGTTTGAAGGTATATCTAGCTGACTATCGCGAATTCCCGAGAGAGCAAAGTCACGCGTTGCAACTAGTAGTACAATAGAGAAACTTACACACCTGTATGCTAATAGTGAGTATAATACTAGGTGTTATCACCGGGTGCAGTGCGTGGCCGCGTCAATTAGAAATCAAACAACGGTTTTTTTTAATTGGAGCCGGATTTCAGCCGTGAAATTTGTTACTCACACTGTATTTTTAATTTGACATTGATAATGTCTTATTTGGTACTTAATCAAAATAGTTGTAAATTTTGGCATCGTGTTTTTTAATTTTTATAAAAATAGTATTTTTTTATTGACAAAATTTGTTTATTTGGATGAGTATGTTTGTCAATCACGCAAAATCTACTGGACAGATTTCGATGAAATTTGGTGCACGGATAGAAAAATACCGACATAATAAAACTGGATACTTTTTATCCCGAAATTTCAACGGAAACGAAGCCCTGGGGCGCAGCTAGTAGAGACAGAGTTGCTTAATGATTGCTTTCTCTAAAAGTCTAGTCTACTCAGAAACTTTCTCAAAATCAGGTCATCTTTATCATGAACCTGTTCTTGTCAATAATATTAGTCTTAAGAGTAGTTTAGAATTACTTTTACTGAGATAAAGAAGCTTTACCATAAATTAATTTTAGAGAGAGTATAAGTAGTTATTAAGAGCAATATAAATTTATCATACTTGAATGAATTTTTTTTATGTTTTATCTATTTGATAAAACAATTATTTAGAAGCTAAAAAGAAATCTTTGAAAAAATAGTACGTTCAGTTGCCATTACAAATTTTATACTTATAGGTACTTTGATTCATAAAACAACAACCCGACCAAACATTTTCATTGGTTCAATAAAATCGAACAAAAACATTCCGAGTCCAGACGCAACAAACAAATAAAAAGTATAAGTATAAGGGTGCCGTTCCACTAGGGATATGAGAGGTAATCTATATTAGTGACCAATCTATGACAATGTTATGCTCGTCCAATGAACAAAATGTTCCTTTAAGGCGTTAGATTCCCTTTATTCTTTTGTTTTTGCGGGCAAAGCATGACGCGGGCACCCCGCACCCCCGCTGTATAATCACGCGCTCTCAGAGACAACGCCAATACACCCGAGCGCTCGAGTAATCTATAACATTTTATTCACAGTAAAAATAGTAGGTATGTCTGTAGGTATGGTGAATATATATTAAACAAAAAAAAAGTTGTGTGATGAAGAAAATAATTTTAAGAATTTTATCAGTTCGTTTGTCGTTGTCTGTATGTTTGTTCATTTATTTTAACATGCTAATTATTAGAACTACTGAATTAATTTGAATGAAACTTTTTATAGGTAGCTGTTGCCCGCGACTTCGTCCGCGTAACTCATGCCTTGACTTCATTAAAATCACGATAACTTTTTTTTAATTGAACCGATTTTGATGAAACAAACTGTAAATGTTTTCCTGATACAAAGCAATTGGTGAAAGTTTTAAGTAAATCGGTTCAGTGCTTTCGGAGATTAGCGTGATCATACATGAAGACAGACAGACAAAAAAATTAAAAAAAAAATTTTTTCTTTCTTTTATTCTTTATAGGTGTCCCTCTATCCATTTCAGTCAAAGTACTAAATGTACAGACAAAAAATTTTACTGTTTTATTATACGTATATAGATGTTTTATTATATGTATAGATTAATGATTTTGTAAATACAAAACTGACTTTCAATGGTAAGTAGATACCATTAAGATTTTTTTTTCTTTATTAATGAGAAAGTGAGTTTGTTTGTTTATTTGTTCGTTTGTTTGTTACCTCTTTACTAATTTACACACACACATATACATAGTTAGAGGTACTGAGAAGGACAAAGGGTACCTTTCATCCTGGGAAAAAGCACTATTCTCATGGGAAATTCACGCGGGCGAAGCCGCGGGCAAAAACTAGTTAGAAGATACATTTGTGCATAAAATTTTCTTCCTTTATCCTTATTCCTCATGACTAAGGATCGGGATGATTATGTGGAATGAAACACTCATAACGACTACCTATTTTGATAATTTTAATGGAGTGATTTGCCACGGCGATCTCCATTTCACACGCGAACTAAGTCGCGGGCACTAGCTAAGAAAAATATTATCTTATAAACAATTCAGTAATATTTCACAAAAAAACCTTTCACAAATGATCATTAAATATCGCATTCTACTAACCTATCATTTTAAAAATGGTAGTATGACACACAAAAATTTTACAAATAATTTTCACTATAATTGGATTACATGTACATACATACCCACATAAATATTGTCACCCCCTTTTTCCCGTGGGGGTAGGCAGAGACTACTATAGGTAGGATTACTAAAATAGGTATACTATCAATAAACTGTCAGCTACACCACGATTTTAGCGCGCGCTAACGCTTGCCCCACTCGGCAGCGGCGGCGAGGCGTGGTGAATGAAACGAACGACCAACCAAACAAAGACGGCACTTTGTTACGAGCAGCGGAACGCGACGACGGTCGCAAGGAATGTGCTTGCTCATGCGCATCCGCAGATATTTTTGTGGTTTCATAGCTAATATCACATTAATTGGGCAGATAAATATTTAAATAATAATATTATTTATTTATTTCACCTGTAGTTTACAAAACTTTTCTTTCACCAAAATAATCTCTTGACAGAGTCATGGTTTTACAAATATGGTCACAGCTAAAATAGTTTTTTTTACAATGGTATGAAATGCTAGTCCCCCGATTCATAAAAATAAATGGCCAAGTACGAATCAAACTCCCGCAGCGAGGGTTTCGTGTATGCAAAGACACTTGCAAACCACATTTGAAAGACTTAAATATACTGACTTTACCCTCAATTTATATTCTGGAGGCATGTAAATTCATTCGAAAATATCCCGAATTTTACACAAGAATCGAAGACTTACCGCGACGATATCCTACAAGAAGGAAAAATATGCTAGTGGTGCCCTTCTCCAATTTAGGTCCGGCCCACTATGCATGACTATAAAAATCCACAACACTTTACCCGACCACCTACGAAATGAAAAAAAGATACCATATTTCTAAGAAAATTGAAACTTCTACTTACAGAAAAAAGCTATTATTCATTGGACGAGTTTTTTAACGATAAAAGCATTGACATTCCCAAATAAATTGTACTCGGACATTCATTATACTATTTTATCTTGTACTATAAATTCTTTGACTATTACAATTATCGTATCAAATTTCTATTAAATTATCTATTTGACTTCATTATAAATTGTAATACTTAATTTAAATTAACACCTAATCACAAATTTCTTATTATAAATCCGCCTGCCGTTCCATCTTTCTACATTTGCTAATACCCGACAGGGTTCATATTGTACCTACTCCAACCAGTTACTGTACTAGTAGTTATAACTGAATGTATGATATGAAACGCAATAAATGAATTGAATTGAATTGAAAAGCATCTCACATTATAGCTCTAACTGAAAGACCAACTAGTTTCAAAAAGAAACTTTGCAGTTTTGATCCCTACATATATATATATATATTGATAGAAGTTTTAGACTTCTAACAATATATTTACAGTTTTCAGATTTATTGCTGTACAAGTACTATAAGACCTTTTTGGTAACCAAATTTCATAATTTTAGGTCAACGGGAAGTACGATAGGTTTTTGTGGTCTTCTGAATTTGCATAATTTGCGAAAATTTGCTATAATTATTCACGGTTATATTTGTTGATTGAGTCGACATATAAGTTTTATTATTTTACAGCTGAAAGAGACCATAAACCCAAGTAGAGTTGAAAATGACCAAGGTGACTGAATTTGACTGACAAAATCGGTCATTTATGGTCATTTTCATCGAAAGTGTTTTCACCGATTGCAAAGGAAGGGTAAGGTTTTTCACGCGTATTCTGTAAGTTTTTTCCGCGGCTTTGCCGGTTGATATTTGAGATAAAAGAATCTATTAGTCTCTTATATATGTACCTTAACAATTGAATTTAATAAAAGAAGTAAAAAAATAAATAGCTAAATTTGACAACAGTTGATCGGTCATTTATCGTTTTCAACTTTTTTTAATTATGACCGGTCAGATTCGGTCATTTTACATCTCTAACCCAAGAATTAGATATGAATTTCAATTATATACCTTCATGAGTTCTTGAGTAAATAAGTGAGCTAATGTAGACGTAAATCAGTTTTATAATTCTTTCTGTGAAGCAGTAATAGAAACAACCAAGAAACACGTTGATATCAAAAATTCAAAAACTAAAAGCAGTAAATTAACTACAGAAACAATAGCACTTCTAGAAGAACGAAAAACCATGAAAAATAGCTCAACAAATGAATATAAAGAAATAGTTAATATAAACAAAAAAGTACATAAAGCAATTCGGAAAGATATTCGACAACACGATACAAAAAATAATAACTGATACCATAGAAAAATACAGAGGCCCTCACAGACATATAATAATAGTAAGCAGACTGAACATGTCATTTGAAATTGCATGGCAAAAACACACACTAAGATTATTATTCACACAACGACAGAATACAGGGTCGGATCTAAGATAATTAATTATATTCGGTACAGTGTAGCAAAACCAAAAATTTTGAGACGCTGAAACTTAAGCCGTGCGCGGTATGCGGACGGATCTGCATCAGCTTTTTACGATGGGAAATTCTATCCCTTTTGGGAAAAAATACTAGTCATTAAATCAATAAAATTTATTTTAAATTATTAAAAATCACGTGCAATGAAACATTGCAATGATGTTAATGGTTGCTGGCGTCCATTCACTGTCCTGGTACTCGTAGTACGTAAGAGAAATACTCCCCATAACAGTTCTCTTTCTTGAGGTATTATTTTCTGGCATATTTTCCTTGTCCTGAAATAAAATTCACTGTCAGTATTTTTATAAAATGTGCATTTTAATCTTCAAGAAAGAATTCCTGAGATTTTTATAGAATAGGTACTAAATTCGTATATTTGCCTTGATTCGGCCCAGCCATAGTAAACAAAACTGGATCCGTCAAATGATCTATGCTATTTACGAAATTATTAAATTACTTGTAGTATTTCTTATGAAATGGTTATAATTAATACACTACTATATAAAATAAATAATGATATTGCTGATAAATAGCATTCAAAAGTCTAATAATGGTTATTGTTTCAAAACTAACACGAAATTGTATATTATCATTGGGCACGTCAAAAAAACATGTATTGCTTACCGAAGGAACGATATTCCACGAATATTTTTTTATGAAACACTTCCACATATTGTACACGTTGCATTTTATCATTTCTATTGAGTTTAAAAGCACAAAACAGTAAAAAATAATTTTAAATATTTATGACAACTGTGACAACACAACAAATATGACAGTTAAGGATCATTTCGCATGAAAAATCCGGCTTGGATGATAAATCTTTCAGTGTAGTGGTTCGTGTTGCAATACATTGCAATGCTAAGGACGGAAAGGGACAGAGTTATGTGACAGTCCTTATCATGAACAGGATGCAAATATTGTCAAATATCATCAGTGTGTGTGTGAAATTTGTGTTCCTTCTGCTTATATTTAAAAAAATTTTACTTCTGTGGAGGCCCTAAAATCTTTCGGAAAAAAAAATCATCTCATAAAGAGCTAATAATTAAACTCAAAGATAAGAATGGCGACGTGGTGACTAACCGTGAACAACTTTTAAGAATAGTTGAAGAGTTTTATCAGGACCTATATTCATCAAAAACATCCGCACCAAACTCTTATGTAGATGACTTAAGATCACCACCATATGAACACAAAAGCGAAGATGCTATACCACCAATAGTGATATCAGAAGTTAGACATGCTCTCTCACAAATGAAAAAAGATAAATCTCCAGGTGAAGATGGGATCATAACAGAATTATTATTGGCAGGCGATGTAGTAGTTCTGAAGGTTTTGGTAAAACTTTTCAATAAAGTCCTATCCACATGTAAGATACCCGATGCATGGAAAAATGCGATAATAATAATGATCCATAAAAAAGGAGATACCACCCAATTATCAAACTATCGACCTATAAGCCTCCTTTCTCAAGTTTACAAGCTTTATTCGAAGGTGATCTGCAACCGTCTTACCCGACTACTAGATGAATGTCAGCCCATAGAACAAGCTGGTTTCCGAAGCGGATTTTCCACAATAGACCATATCCATACTGTGAAACAGCTGATGGAGAAGAGTTCAGAATATAACCAACCCTTGTGCTTTGCCTTCGTTGATTACGAAAAAGCCTTCGACAGCGTCGAACATTGGGCCGTGTTTAACTCTCTCCATCGCTGTCAGGTAGACGCACGCTATGTGGATCTGCTGAAGGAAATTTATAGTTTGGCTACAATGCAGGTTCGTCAGCGTTCTAACACTGATCCCATTCCCATAAAGAGAGGGGTGCGGCAGGGTGATACCATCTCACCCAAATTATTTACCGCCGCTCTAGATGATAGTCTTAAAACTTTAGAATGGGACTCCGCAGGTATTAACATCAATGGAGTATATTTGTCCCATCTGCGATTTGCAGACGACCTGATATTGTTTGCCAAAACTCCAAACGACCTCCAGAATATGTTGACAGATCTCCACGACGCATCTTTAAGAGTAGGTCTTAGGATGAACATGACCTAGACAAAGGTTATGTCGGCCACATCTGGCCTCTCAAGTATATCTGTACACGGTGAGAGGATAGATGTGGTTGACAAATATACTTACCTTGGTCATTGTTTATCTTTTGACAAGGAACTTAGATCAAAAGAAATTGATAGACGTATTCAGCTAGGATGGGTGGCATTTGGTAAGCTGGCAGATATCTTTAAAAACAAAGAAATTCCGCAAAGCCTAAAAACCCGCCTCTTCAACCAGTGTGTTCTGCCCACGATCACATACGGTACTGAGACATGGACTCTTACAAAAGGTACCATGCACAAGATTGCGGTGGCGCAAAGAGCTATGGAACGAGTCATGCTCGGCATCAAATTACAAGATCCGCCGTCGAACGAAAGTTCACGACGTACTCTCTAGAGTAGCAACTCTAAAATGGAACTGGGCGGGACACCTGGCAAGAAGGAACGATGAAAGGTGGAGTAAGGCTGTGACCGAGTGGTATCCAAGAGACGGAAAGCGAAGCGTAGGACATCCGGCTGCTAGGTGGGTCGACGACGTAAGGAATATTGCTGGCAACAACTGGATTGGGATGGCCCAGAATAGAGAAGCTTGGCGTAGACAGAGGGAAGCTTATACCCAGCAGTGGGTAGCAGAAAGCTGACGATGATGATAATGATGATGAGTTCCTGAGTAAAATAATCTTGACAGACGGACGGACACGTGATCTTGTTAAGGTTTTGTTTTTGCCTTTTGAGGTAAGGAACCCTAAACACACGACTGAAGAGAATACCAAATACTACTAAATTTAAGTCTTGGCAACGTATCCATTGTAAAAAAAAAAATACAATAATCATTTAGGTATAAGATAATGTGTTTGTAAAATTGTATTTTAACAATTGTGTAGTATTGAAGACTGTTTTAAAAATAGAATTTTTGAATCGTATTTTATGAAATGACTGTGAAACAATATTTTCATACTAATGTGAATAAAATGCTATCAGAGTTTGGGCTAATGTCATTTTGACTTTTTATACGGTGTGCAAAAAATATTTCAGAGAAAATTAATAATAATATGACTAAAATTTTTACCAATTATTCTTTATAGTATTTTGTTTTCTACTAAATTAATTAAATAAAAAGAAGTTATACACATACATACATACATACATACACACAGACGAACATATTTTTTAAATAAAGAAATAGATTCTTCAAATTTCGGTATTTAATGTAAATGCCACCAACCAACGCACCATGATCAAAGTTGAGTAATTTAGACATTCTTTATATCGGAAAAAACTTACTTAGTTTTTACCGGATTGGTTGGTTTGTTGAAGATAGATAAAATATAAATAATATTTTTATTGCATCTATTTTTTTGCAGACCATACTTGCGTCTATGAGACCGAGTGACATGTTTTCTTAGTTTATTAAATTTGTACATCGATTATCAAATTACTAATCAAATTACTGATTATACATATTTAATAGGTATCTAAAAACTAGCTTTAGCCCGCGGCTTCGCCCGCGTAATTTGTTTTAGGATTTTTACTTACTGCTGCGGCGCAGCGATTCGAATTGAATCTTGATCACCGATCATAGCTGACGTCATTTCTTGTGGTCTTGTTTAGGATTTTCTAGTTTTCGTTTGTAGTCACGAACTATTCCTATATCAGAACTGACAAATCACACAAATTGAGTTAGCCCCAAAGTTAGTTCGAGGCTTGTGTTATGGGATACTAATTCAAAAAATACTATATTTTATAACAAAGCTTTTACCCGCGGTTTCGTCCGCGTGAATTTCCCACAAGGACCTTGCTTTTTCCCGGGATGAAATGTGCGTACCCTATGTCCTTTTCACTACTTCTATGTGTATACGAAATTTCAGGAAGATTGGTTCAGTAGATAAAGCGTGAAGATGTAACAAACAAATAAATCAATAAACAAATATATATTAGTTAGAATTGCGATAGTTATGATACATTCAAGACCCAAGCCAATCTGAAAAAGATCATTTTCTATCTTGACCCGACCAGGGATTGAACCCTAGACCTCCGGTGTATGGTGTCCGGTGTACTAGTACGGCGTGATGGCCATTGGGCCACGGAGATCGTCAAATGGAGGAAAATGATTTCTATGGATATGTATGGATATATTTTTTGACTTTCTGCAATCCTCTTAAAATAATAAAATTGCCTTTAAATAAAATAAAATTTATATCAATTTACATCTACAAAAAAATCCTTATCTAATAGTGAAACTGGCATAAAAATCCATAGCGTGGTTTAGGAGGAGTAAAAGTTTAACAGACGGAGGTAAAGTGACCTTCAATTATTCTTGTAATGTACAAAAGCACAGGTACAGCCGGCTGATTACTGTATGTTTTTCTCTATGCTACATGGTAAACAAAGCGGCAGGAATATTGACAGATGCGGAAACGAGCGACACGACCTCCTCGTCTGAAAGCCAGTGGCAGACTGCCGCCCGTCGCCCGCACAGAGCCCCGCTATGAAAAATGGGCGAATGATTTTTGTTTTATAAACATTAGTATGAAAAATGTTGCTCGATTTGAACGAAAATCTAAGCGATTGAAGTATAATAAATGGTGTCTCTTTTGATGAAAAAATTTTCCCGAACGTCATTGCCATTTCGGAACAGTAAGGAAATTATAAAAATGCATGTCTTTCCGTTTTTATTTTTTTTCATATAGTAGTTTTTATCTTATAATAAAAATAATCTAAACAAATGTTCTTAAAGAGTTGATAGTACACATATATTTTTTTCAGATTTTTCTGGCTAACCACAGCTGAGCTTTAGTCCTTACAAAAACACCATTTCACAGAACAACGGCAATCCAAGCGCCTTAAATATTTTGTTTTTACTTTTTGAGGCACGAAACCCTAAAAATTTCTTCGTTTTGTTCAAATTTAAAATTAGTTTACTGAAAATAAATCTTTACAGGAACCTTATTACGTTAAATTAATTACAGAATTGTATTAAGTATATTATGAATAATATACATAAAGCTTAAGCTACTAGCAGTTGTAATCTGTTTCACTAGAGCTTTGCTAATAAGCTTTCTAAATAAATCCTATTGATGTAACTGACACATCATAAGAATAGTACTCGTAGCTTAGCTTGAATAGGAATCGCAGGCTAACAAGTATTTGTGGGTCAATTAATTGAGTCCACGGGTGACTGACTGTAACGAATGGTCTGGGGCAATGTCACTTGGCAATAATGTGCTAATCGTTTCTCGTTTGATGCTGTATTTATCAAATAAGCAAGGTCAAACATCATTGTTGTGGCTGAGTTTCTAAACCGTCTGATTCTGACTGATTCGTGTAATGACTGCAAGATAGCGATCGGAACTGACGTGTCATCAGCACGAGGAGCCTCTCTTTCAGATGTTCTAATGACACCTCACACAGGTATATTGAACTCACATTCTGCGATATACTTTATTTATACGATAAAATGATTTGACTGTTGAAAACTGACGTTTAGTATTTGACTGTGCATGATTTTATATCTTTTTCCATTTTAACAAATATGTAAGTACATCAGTACCTATTAGTTCCATGTCTTTTTCATCTTAACTATTTTATTTTATATGCCAAATGGCGCAGCATAGAACAATATTTTTTCGATATACCCACATACTCTATAAGTGTGTAGTGTAGCTACATGCTATGTCGAGAAAATATGTTATAGAGTTATATGTATTGTTAGACGGAAGATAGAAGACTGCCCATCCCTATAAACGCGGCACGTCACTAGTGATGCGCTGTGATTGGGGCAGCGATAGGACGAGCTGTCATGGAGGAGCCAGCTAAATTTTCATGATCCGACATGCTTTGTTTTAGACAATATCTTATGTATCTTTTGTTTTGTGTTATGTTAATGTTTAAAGTAGAATATTAAATGATAAATGTACAAGTGTCATCCTAGGCTTTTAATTTCAGCGTATTTAATATCTCAGAAGTGAGATCCAAGGACCTACCGACCTACTAACCACTACTTGTATGTTTTAGCTGGAAAATTGAGAAGAATACTATACACTATACTATACTACTATAGTAACAATGTGATAATATAGTTGAATATAGTTGCCATCAAGGCAAAATGTACATATAACATAGGTAACATAAGTCCTAAACAAGGAAATCCATTTTGGAGAAAAATGTACGTAATGGCGGATATTTGGTAAGTTTAATTAAATATTATCAAGGACGGGTATATCTAAATGCTGTTATTATCCACGAATAGTAACATAAAAATCACGTATGGATTAATTTAGGTACCACACAAAGTAATGTTACGAAACGAATAAACAATAAACTTATTTGTTTTATTACAAACACGCGAGGCTTTTCTTATTAAAATGTATGATGAATCTTATCTATTTCGTCCTTGAAAGAGGTCAAATCAAAAGTTCGTAAACAAAACGAAAGAAATACCTATGTGTGAGCACGACAAAAGTGCCTAACCAAGTTAGTACTTGTAAAGTATCCTATGATAAGTAGGTTTTGGTTAAAGTCACTACAGTGGAGTACATTGTGTGATAATGATGAAGCTGTAGTGGTCGAGTGATTGAAACAGTCACTTGTGTTGAGGGATCCCAGGTTCGAACCTTGCTTGTGTCATATGAGGTTGTGTACCAATCTGACTCAGGGAGTACCTACCACTTCTAGTGATCTATAACTATAACATATTTAATAATAGGAAAGAATTGATTATGATATTATGATTATGAGAGAATTATTAATAATATGCAGAAATATTAAAATGGTCAAGTTGTTTGAGAATTGACTAAACCTAGGTACACCAAAATACAATTTTCTTTCATATTATGAATTCCAATAAGAATTAATTTAGAGATACACTATGTTGACTATTTAGTTTTACTATGTGTCAAACTTGTGTTAATCAAGATGTCAAATATTAAATTAACCTTAGACCAAGTACCTATCTCTATACTTGACATACAATGCATACAATCAATAATGCCATGAAAGAATCTCAGAAAGATTGACCCACTTGAATGAGAACTTAAAATCTATTTTATTATCAAAAGTTGACATTCTATTTTCATTATTATAATTTGGTTGGAAGTGATTTTATGTTTATAACCCAAAATTGCACAACGAGCTGTCAAGTTTGAAGTGCATTACTCTCGCTTCGTGACAGTTTCACCAGTTTTGGAACATAAATTGTCTCTATATTTAAAATATGAGGACTGTGCTAGATAATTTTAGAAATATGCTATAATATGCAAGAACATACTAGCAGGAGTACTTAGCGTTTTATTGTATTTTAAATAAAGAAGGGTAATTTCTAAAACTAAGTAATACATTTATTAAATCAACAAGATTGCTAAGTTGTGTGGTCAATACTCAATATTTTATTGCATCCATAAAGCTGACATGGTGACATATAAATGAAAAAACATTTATGGACCCTGCCGGGCACAGCAACTTGGATAGAAAAGAGGAGGTGTCATCATCTCATTTTATTATCAACATATAGGTAAATCTTAATGTCATGTAAGTAAATGGTACAGAATTGATTCTTGGTTGGGGTCTTTCCTATTACCAAATTACAGAATAAGTCATACTTCAAATATGATTGATGACTGATGTTTGATGTTCTTAAAGAAATTAGAAAGAGCCAAGTAATGGTAATAATGAATAATAAATAATTTTACATGAGTTGCAGACAAAGTAATGGCTCTCTTGTCTATTTGCTAATGGCTCTCTGGTCTTGTTGGTGTAATGGCTAAACAAAATAAATTTAAAATGCAGATAACTTGAATGAAAACTTGAACAGAACTTAAAATTAGATCTTAAGTTAAATGGGTACTCTTATGAGAGCTGTTAATTCACAAGTTTATTAAGATTTCATGAAAATATTTTGACAAGTTCATTTGTGACCATGTTGGTTGGTTTTAGATAGTGGTAATTCCAACTATTGGTTATTTTCATTATCACAAAGTAAATTACTTAAATGTATATGTGTTAAGGCAAAATTAAGGTGTCTATGCTAAAGGATTAAATAAAATAAAGGTTCATATAAGAATAGTATCCCTGAAATGTGGTGAAAGAAAATTATGATGTACAGAACTATTTATATAATGTCATTGTGGAACTGGATAATACTTTAATGTGTTGTGTTCTATCTGTTAACATAGTCTATTGCAGAAATTCATAGGCGACAGACAATGGTTTATTTGGAGTCATGAGGAAAATATTATGATGATTACTCTGTTTTGCCTATGGGATATTCACTGGAATGGTTAAGCTGTTGATTACTTATAAATTAATCCCTTGCGCATGAATGGCTATAACATGGTGGTATACTGACAGACATAATTTTCTAGTAAGCCTATACAACGACTATGGTAAGATCTTTTCTTTTTCTAATAAGAAAAAAAAATATGAAAAGGTTATCTAAGAGAAGTAGTAAGAAACTGACTAATGGTAGTCTGATTAGTTATTTAATGAAGAATAGCAGATTTCTGACATTACTATAATGAGTACTTATTGTCTACAAAACATAATTATACTTTACTTTGGAAAAGAGTTATAATTTTCATTATGAGTGAAATGTTGGGAATACTGTATTTACTTTTCTCAAATGATAATTGGTTGGGTTGTAATAACAACTTTATAATCTCTAAAATTACTAGATTGATAACCAAGCCTAATCAGAGTTACCAGTTGTCTGATCTGTTTATAATATCATTTCATAATCAGTACATAAGTATGATTTTCTAATTCTGACAATGTTTGTTGCTTCAAGTGCAAATGTGTAAGGAATTGGCAGCTACGAATACGTAAATATTTGTTGGGTATGCTTAAACATGATTCTATTAAATCCTGCATAAATGAAAATTTTATGGCGTATTTGGCATGGAGCTATAGAGACAATGGCCCAGGGCGAAAGGCACAAGGGGCAGCTCAAGCCAACTCGTTATGTTTATGTGATTCTGCTTTCCAGACTAAATGAATATATAGTGCTGTGTATTTTTCATTACTGTATTTCAGATTACCATAATTTTGATTATGATGGAAAATAAAAGTACCTGACATGATTCTGTACTTTCATAATATTTTTGTGCAGAACTATAGACACATCACAATATTAGCGCACCTTGAATAAGTGAATTAAGGGGCCATGAATTTAAATGCCCAGAACAATCAACACAATTGTACAAGAAATTCTAAAAGGTGTCACAGAGGTACTTTGGATTAATGGTTACTAATCTGGTGACGAAATTATAAGTGAAGCATTTCGTCACATTAATGTTCAGTCAGCTGATTGCTATGATACTAGCACTCTAAAAAAAAAAAAGTGTTAGTTTATTTGGATGCACAAATATTGTTCAAATGAAATAAGAATAATGATAATGAAAAAGAGATAGATAATTCTGTGTATTGGAAGATTTGGCGACTTGGTGAGAATAAATAATTTATATAACATGTTTTATACATATATGCAAATAAAGAATTGATTGATTAAAATAAAATAAAAACTGCACTAAGAACTAATTATGTCTTAACCATACATATTACAAGTATTTTCTGGAGATGCTTATTGGGGAAGATCTTTAAGGAGCCCCCAGGGGCACAGTAATTAAGAAATAATTGGCATTCTGGAGTAACAAAACAAGCCCAGAGTGATAGAATTAAAGTATAAGTTTAATATTATAGTTATGCCACTGTGAGAGTGAAATATATAATTACCTGGTACGGGGGTGGCGATGATTAACAAATGTATTCGAGTAAGGCAAGTGTGAAAGACATATTATGCCAAAGGGAGACAACTAGTGTGCTGCCTTAGATGCTAAAGCAATAGTAATATTTTGGCATTAAGAAAAAGGAAAAGCTTGACATAAAGGGCTGTGTATAAGGAAATGCTGGCCGCAAGGAGCCGAGCATAAGAAAATGCTGGTCGTAAGGAGCCGAGCAGAAGGAAATGCTGGTCATAAAGAGCCGAGCATAAGAAGATGCTGGTGGTAAAGAGCCGAGCAGAAGGAAATGCTGGTCATAGAGAGCCGAGCATAATAAGATGCTGGTCGTAAAGAACCGAGCATAAGGAAATGCTTGCCGTAAGGGGCTGTGCATAAGGAAGTGCTTGCCGCAAGGGGCCGTGCACAAGAAAATGTTTACCTTAAATGGTTTATACATTGTGATAATATGCTGCCGTAAGGGGCCTTGCTTAAGAAAATGCTTGCCTTAAATGGCTTATGCATTGTGGTATAGATAATATATTATGCTGCTGTAAGGGGCCTTGCATAAGAAAATGCTTGCCTTAAATGGCTTATGCATTGTGGAATCGATAATATGCTGCCGTAAGGGGCCTTGCATAAGAAAATGCTTGCCTTAAATGGCTTATGCATTGTGGAATCGATAATATGCTGCCGTAAGGGGCCTTGCATAAGAAAATGCTTGCCTTAAATGGCTTATGCATTGTGGTATCGATACTATCGATGATATGCTGCCGTAAGGGGCCTTGCATAAGAAAATGCTTGCCTTAAATGGCTTATGCATTGTGGTATGAGTACTCTTGCCTGCGGGGCTGTATGATGGATATTCTTGCCTACGGGGCTGTATGATGGATATCCTTGCCTGCGGGGCTGTATGGTGGATATCCTTGCCTGCGGGGCTATATGATGGATATCCTTGCCTGCGGGGCTTTGAACAATAAAATAAATGAAAATAATAAATAAATAAAACAAAACAAAAATAATACAAAAAAAAAGAAAGATGAATCACTTGCTTATCGGTGCCTCGGTGAAAACTAACTGACTAACTAACTAACGAACTAAAGCGCAAACAATCTTACTATACTTTTATGGCAAAGACTTCCACAAAAGGACTAAAAGGTTTGATGGAAATGTTCTGGTTGTGGTTGCTAGCATATTGAGGTTTGCTTTGGTTTGGTTCTCCAGGTCATTTAGTTGATTTATTATTGAGTCGGATGTTTCTTACGTTTAGTTGGTTTTCGCAAATTTTGAGTATGTTTAGATTGGGCTATTGGGTACGTTTCTTTCGCACTCCATTTCTGTGTTGTGAAATTAGTTGTGGAACTCGACAGGGCGTTCTTTGTATGTCTTAGTTGAAAATCTGACTTCATCTTTGAGAAGGCTTATTATAGGTCGTTTGATGTTGTCTAAATGTTCATAGAATCACTCGCTAAATTTTGGTGAAGACAATATGATTTTGTGGTAGTCTTGTTTGCTATGCTTACTACGTGTTTCTCTACTTAAAGACTAGACTAAGTGTTTAATGACTTATGACGAGACTATAAAACTAAATCAATGTCTGCTTTCGGGGCCTTGACATTGAGAACAATTTGCTCCCATTTGGGGCAAAACAAGAAAGAAGAATGAAGGGTCTTCTTCACCAAGATCTCTCGGGCGCCGGGCGTTCGGGTACTTCGGGGACCGAAGTATCTGCAGGATGGCCGAGCTGTTAGACGGAAGATAGAAGACTGCCCATCCCTATAAACGCGGCACGTCACTAGTGATGCGCTGTGATTGGGGCAGCGATAGGACGAGCTGTCATGGAGGAGCCAGCTAAATTTTCATGATCCGACATGCTTTGTTTTAGACAATATCTTATGTATCTTTTGTTTTGTGTTATGTTAATGTTTAAAGTAGAATATTAAATGATAAATGTACAAGTGTCATCCTAGGCTTTTAATTTCAGCGTATTTAATAGTATAATGAAATAAATTAATGCCTTTCTAGCTTTTCCATGTTATAAATATGTAAGGGAATATGTACATACATACATATATACATATTACCACGCCCTCTCCCCGTGAAGGTAGGCAGAGACCAGCGAATATGTAATGTGAGTTCTTATTATAACCTCTAAATACCAATATTAATAAAAAACATCACTTACCTACTCATCAAGAAACTACATTAGTGACCAATTAATTAATGTAAATGGGATACTTACCAACACATTTTCTTGGCCCGAGTCCAAAAGGTAAATAGGTGTTTTCGTCGTAATGACTCATGAACCTTTCAGGCTTGAAAACACTTGGCTTCTCGTAATATTTCTCATCTCTGTGCATCGCTTCCACTGGAACATTAATAGTGACCTTTTTGTCGATAACCAGCTTGTTTTCTGGGTATTGGTACATCTTCACACACTGTCTACTTATTACTGAGTACGCTGGATGTAGTCTCAATGACTCTTTTACAACAGCATCTAAATAATCATCATTATCTTCAAATACTGATTGTCTAATTTTGTTTTGTACTTCAGGGTATTTTGCCAAATTATACATCATCGAAGTCAGTACGTACAAACAGGGCAAATATCCTTCATTTACGAACATTGCCAGAGAAGAAAATGCAAAGTCAGCCTCGTTAGTGCTCCTTCTGTCTTTTTCCTTTATCCCTATTTGAAAAACAGATCCTTGCTGTATTTTCTCGAGTAGTTTAGATCCTTGTAACGCTGTCTGAGTTTCTTTAGACGGCTCCCCGGGCAACGTTTGCAACCCAAACAGCTCGTATAATGATGGAAACACATTTTTCAAGTACGTTTTCAATTTGTTCGACAGTGAAAAGTTTTGTGCTGATCTAAGCTTCTTTACGACCGATGCATCGGAACTGTCTAGTAACAAATCGTTGAATATTAAATCCAGTACCTCTGACAACAAATGTTGGACGATAACGTCTCCATTTGTTCCCGGCAAACATTCATTTAAATCTCTCTGCGTCCACTCCATGTTTTGGATTAACGTTTCTATGCCGCGTCGTAATAAGGTCCACTTTTCTCCTTCAGCGTAAAACAAATTGTTTCGTAAACAAACATCTTGAGATTTGTCCAAACCAAGGCCTCTGCTGTGGAAATTTGCAAAATCCGTTGAAAACATCCTTTTTACAGCTTCCGGGTCTCGGACAATGAGGTCTGGTATTCTGCTCTTGACTGCTCCGGCGAACTTTTCCTTCGGGTAGTTTTCGTAGAAATTGTTTACTTCATCCGTGTTGTTTCTGATTCCGAGGACCCTGTGGTAGTCGGAGCCGAAGAAGGGTATACATGTTTTGTAGGGAATGTGGCGGATGTACCAATAGCTGAAGAATTTGGTGATGTAGTCGAAGATGAGGGCACCGAGGAGGACGAGGATGACGGAGAGGTTGATGAGGAAGCTTTCGAAGAACATGTTGTCGTTCGTTCGGCGCGGGCGAGCGCGTGAGACTGCGTGCGGCGCACGCGCAGTGGGTCAGTAACGGTAACGGCTCTCGTTTGTTGATGAATGCTGGCGCATGTTACCTCTTGCAAGATTTTTCCGCTTTGATCTTATTTTTTTTTATTAAAATTTAAAATTAAACAAATAAGAAAAATAATAACTTTTACACGAAAACATAAAAGGTTTTTAAATACTTTTTAAAACAAATAAAAATAAAAAGTGTAAAAATTAGTTAGGCATTACATTTTTAAATAATTAATACATACAGTAACACCAAATAATAATATCCCATTGGGTACTGATAAATAATTAATATGTACCTGATCTGCGTGAGCTGGGAGCGGATAACTGGAGATCCACCGCGCAGAATAGGAGTATATGGCGCTCTCTCGTTTCGGAGGCCAAGATCCACATTGGGGTCACTGAGCCAGAGGAGTAAGTAGTACTTACTACTGATTTTTTTTATATACCTTCTTCTTCTTCTTCTCTCAGCCGAAAGACGTCCACTGTTGGACAAAGGCCTCCCCCAAGGATATACCTACATAAACTGAATTTTTTTTCAGAAAACCTTTACTGCTTTTTCTAGACCTACCAATTTTAACCTTAGTCTTTATTTTATTTATTTTTGCCACCACCTCAAACATCATAAACCATACAGTGATCAAGTAAAGAAAAGTTAATAACCAAAAGAAATTTGCAGGTTTTATAATGAATTTAGCTGAAAATCAGGGTTATTGTAAATTCCCCTTGAGTTAATTCGGTAGGTACCTAAAAACTTTGTAACCTATTTCTTCCTGCGACGACGGGGGCCGAAACCGAAGGACCAACGAAGCGCAAATTATTTTGTATAATGGCATTGAACTTGAGATGTGGAATTTTAGGAGGTGGCTTTATTCATAACAGTTTATATACTGTTGCAAAAACTATACTGACTAGACTTGTAATTTTATATTTTAAAAGCTTCTAGTGAGTTCCTTGACCCGCTGTTATCCGTCTCCAAATATTGCAATTTAAACATTAAATTGCATTTGTATTTGTACCTAAATATATACTATAACATAATTATATTATATTAAATTAAGTTAGGATGTGAGTTTGTGAATATGTTAGTTCTCACTCACGCAAAATTTACTGGATGGATTTTAATCTTTGGTACACACGTAAAACATCATATTGGGTAGGTACTTTTTATCCAGATATTCTCACACGAGCGAAGCTCCGCTGCGCAGGTAGTCGTGAAAGTTGACTTAATTTTCATAACCATGCGGTCATGAAACTTTAAATCATATCAAATCATTTATTTGCAATAAACAGGGTTACAAAAGGGTGGTTTAGTCGTAGAAGTTTTATTAACCAAGATACTTATAATAAATATATACCTAATAAAGATACGTATTTTTTATTGGTAGAGTCAAACTTCTCGCCCACTCTAGTCCTTACAGCACAAACTTTAAACGTTAGTGAAAATTTGTGGCTAGGTCATTTCGTTAAGGTCACGTGGGCGTAAGGTCCAAAATTTATTTTCTGTTTATTACTTTTTATGTAAGTACAATAGTTTTTTTCCGAAATCAGTATATTTCTTCTCCCTAAGCAACTAAATGTCATCTTTGGTACATTTTTCGAACTTTCTACTATCTTGTCAAAGTCTTAACTTAAGCAAGTCACTTTCTCTATAATACCAAATGTAGTCAAGAGATGGCAGAGTGAATGTAAAAGTTATTCCGCAGTTTCAGAAGCGAGTGGTAGATAGCGTTGTACAAATTGTAAGTTGGTCAGCTGAGTATGAATTTTAGTACAGCGCGTAGCTGTAAGATGGCGTTAGCTGCCAGCTGCCTCAAGGGAGAGTTTTGCCCTGTTACTTCGCCTCTTTGCTCAAATAGACGCAAAAAAAAATTGTCATTCATAATGAAAATCCAAAAATATTTCCATTTTTAATACTTACAAAAATATATTAGCGACTACGGCTGTAAATATAGCATGAACATTGAAAATAAACATTTCACGCTTATGTAGAGTTACGTAGAGTCTATATGTATCTTTATTTATTTAACTAGTTAGCCAATGTATTTCTTAATAGTTAAAAGTATTATAAATGAGCAGTATTTAACATACAACATTGTTTTTTTATTTTTTATGATGATGCACATTGTGAGCATACGGGGCCTGTGCAGCGGCTTTTGTAAAGGGACCTAGGGCATGACATTCGCTCTGGATGGTACCTCATTTTTGAATCAGTATCCTTTGGGATATCCCTAGCTATCCAGAGAGGAAACTGCCAGCATAATGGGTACCTTTGAACCAGATACTGTCCAGGGTGGTATGTTTGATTAAATTAACTTAAATGGGTATTAGTTAATCATATCATCTAATTTATTTATTTTTAATTTAGTTTAGTTTTAATTTAATTGTATAAATTAGATTGATTATTGTTAAATAAACAATTGTTGCATCTACTTACTTACAAATTTCAAAATTTCAAAATAAAACAAATATTGTTAAAATTTGTACAGACAATAACGTAAGTATGCAGGGCTTCTACTAAGGTTATTTAATTGCAATACCACCTAAGGTACCCTAAGGTGGTTTGGAGATAACGAACCATCCATACGTGTGATTATGCATTTGAAAAGAAGATATCAAGAGTACCTTTATCGGCAAGTGTTGTAGGTACTTATAATGAAGAAATTGATCCAAACACAATAGTAAAAAGTAAAAAAATCTATGGAAATGACCATGGAGCTTATAGTCTACATAATTCCAGATGATTTTGAACTGCATGCACAGCAGTAATAGATGCCATTAAAATTTTAAAACAGGATTTTTTTGCAACGATGGATGTGATAGACCGAGGCAATCATCAAAATTGATACCCTTTTGAAAAATGATATATTTTTTGTCTCCCTTCGACACAAAGTGCACTGTGCATCATTATAACCACAAAGGAATTTAAGAGGCGAGTTCAAATCGATAAAAAAATCCAATCAAACACTTATTGACCCACGGCACGACATTCAGCCGATCGCTGGTATCGATTCATTCGCGTAATCAAACTTGAGATCGATTCCGACCAACAAAAGATCTATAGATCACTGATCGAGCTCACACTGTGATCGCGAAAGTGATCTTTTTGAACTCTTTATTGATTTTAAATCGGGCGCAACGTTCCAACAAAGGGTAGTATTCGTGATAATAGCTGCCGCAACCCCGCGAAGCAATCTTCTTCGATTCTCAATCTACTTTTGCTCAATTACATTAATATGATTTGCTTTTAAACTTGGGCTTTAAAGTATTTTATAATTTCATTTAAATCTGGGTGTCAATAATTCATTTTTTGTGAAGTAAAAGTGCATTTTTACTATCAATAAAATTTTCGAATAAATTTCGTGACCAGTCGTGCGTTTATTTGAAATTCTTTTTGGCAAATTTTGCTACGTTTATCAATTATAAACGCTGCATTTTCAATAGCAAAACTTTTTTTTTAAAGTCTTATGAATCATTACAAATTTTATTTGCAAACTAATTTTAAGCACGGGTATCAGCAACTATCGCAAGAAGACCATGCACTTTAATGTAAATTGTATTGCAATGCGTTTGTCCCTGGATCATGTCCCATCTTCCTTCCTCCCTATCCATCCACATGGAAGGACACTGCCTCAACACTGGAGATGATAAAATATCTTATTTTAATTAAACTTTTCTATTATATTGTGTATCTTGAAAATCTCATAGGTTTTTATAGAAATAAAATTTTCTTTTTTTAAAATCTGTTAAAAAACTGAGACTAATCACATCTAATATAATAATCCGAGTGGCGACACAAGGGTCCCCGGGCGATCCTGCCTAACGACCAGTCTATAATGGCACCTGACCATATACTCACATTTATTAGGGATGATTACCTTAACGAGCTTTTTATACCCCACATTTGTGAATGAAAAACTGCCATCAAATTATAAGCTAGCTCTTTTTATCTGGATGGATTATAGCCAAAAATGGAGGGTTATGATTAAATTGCTAGCACAAAATTTAGACTAGTTCCCTCAAACTCAAACTCAAAATACTTTATTTGCTTAAATGTGGGTGACATAAGATGTTATACAGTTTTTTAGTACCAATTATATTTAACTTTAAAAGCATGCAAAAGATAACATTATATAAAAAAATAATAAAATTGAATTACAATTAGTAGGTATTCTCGTATTCCTAGTTATTCAAAAGTGATGAGTATGAAATTGTGTTACATTAAATATTACGCGAAACCCAGTAAGAGTTTAATAAAAAAAAAATAGGTATATCTTTGTATTTTTCAAAACCTCTATGCAATACGTACGATGCATGTGTTTAATTTTAAAAATATAAACCACTAAATAATTAAGTCTAGATATTACAATAGGTATTTTTATAACAATTAAGTTTATTCATACATAACTAAGTTCAGTATAGAGAATTAAAAAGGTTTTATTAATAAATAATAAAATATACCTAATTTGGAGAATGTAAATAAAATTGTCGAGTAAGTTTCACGCGTGTTCTTTTTTTCGTGTTTGTGGTTGAACTAAGCCGCCATGCTCACGCGCATCGCTAGCTGATCACAAATTACGAGTTACGTCAATCAGTCATATCGAGATGTATCTATTTGGGGCGAATATCGGTTGTCCCATGTTAATTTCTACTTGAGGCGTGGTCTCACCTGCTCAAAGTACTATTTAATAGATATTTTTAAATACATCCTTTAAGATCAGAGTGTTGTATTTTGATAAAGTTGTAATCCCAAAAGGAAAAATTTTGCTCTTTTATAGTTTAGCAAAATGTTGAATTCTTTTATGTAGGCACATCATTTTCGTAGGTATCGTAATAGTTCGCTATTAAAGTCAATTAGAGTGCAGGTTACTTTAGAACGCTTTTTTGCCGAAAATGGGTGAATTTGTTTTTTTTTTTTTTATATTTGTTTGCATTATTAAACTTTATCATAGGTGTTGTGTACAATCTTTATCAGGATTTCAGAATCAAAAAGTTCTGTAGAATTATGTGTAAGTTACTTATGTTCTGTTATCTATGATTGTACCTTTTTAAATAAAATAAAATAAATAAATCTCTGAAATGACTGTACATTATGTAACATTGATCTATTTAGGCTAATTTGAGCATTACCTAAGATTCCAACCTACGCCCTCTCGGATATAAGTCGAGCGCCAAGCCGGCTGAATCACCACCGCTTGGTAATAATTTAGGATATACATTTGTTTCCAATATAGTTAAGACATTTAGACTGACCCGACTGTCCATAAAAAGATGAGTATGAAAGTAAGACAAAATACTTCTTACACGTATACAATTTCTCAGAAGTCGCAACGTGTAATCACGAGCATTCATTCAGTAGTGCCACTAATACTTGCCTAATAATAAGGTGGAGTGTGTCTGTACCTTTATAATAACTGGTTCGCATGTGTAGTCAGATTACTGGTTAATTAGTGAGCTCGACGACGGCGCCCGACGATGACCGACGCGGCCCGAGCCATCGGACGGGTATGATAAGTCACGTATAGTACCGAGACATATCATACATTTTAATGTTTTAATTTTCATGAAATAAGTAACTAATTTCACAAAAAAAATACGACTGCAGTTATTTCATATGGTCATCATAGACATTACTATGTTACTCGGGATAATGACATCTGTCAATGCATTTGGGAATTTTGGCGGAATAAAGAAACTCACGCGCAGACATGAACCCTGAAAATGCCCTTTTTTGGGGCAGTTGCGTAAAAATTTGCTGCCCTATGATTCCAAAGAAGAAGGTCCAAGAAGCGGTGGTGGTCGACTGGTAGGGCGCCCGCCTGTGGATGCAAAATCCCAGGTTCGAATCCTGCCCGGACTACATGAGTTTGTATACCAATCTGACTCATGTTAGTTTTCATCGACCACCACTTGCTTCCGGTGAAGGAAAACTTCGTAAGGAAACCTGCACTCTGATTGATGATTATCAGCTAGTGTGTGAAATGGAGAAGGCAATGGTAAACCACTCCATTGAAATTGCCAAGAGAGTCGTTGTGTGTGTTTCATTCCATATAATGACCACGACCCTCAGTCATGAGGAAATACGACTAAAGAGAGAGATTCCAAAGATACCTTAATTTTATCCTATTTCTAACCGCATTGATGCCTATCTATTAAAATATGTTTTTTTTAAACCTATAAGTGAAAGTTAGTCAAAACAAAAAAGCACCAGTTTTCTTTTGTACGTCAAAAAGACAGTCCCCTGTCTCCTCACCCCACCGAAGCTAATAAAGAAACAAACAAAGAAATCATTAGTCCTGCTGACCTTGCGCCGGTACCGTTATCGGGATTTTTTGAAAAAAGAACGCGCTGCTATTCCTCTGATCTCGTGAACCGCAAAAGGAACGGACTGATTCGATTTTAAGCTGCGTTTACACAGGGCAAGGGACCGCCTATTTGTGACTTCTAATGTTATAAATAGTGATGAATTAAGAAAATGGCATGTACCTCTATGTATTAACACCTCTGACCACTACCACATAGTCAAGTGTTGATATGAAAGTACATAGAACATAGATAAATAGAATCTTATCTTATAAATATTATAAATGTAAATAGTTTGAATGTATGAGTGTGACCGTTACTCAACCACGCAGAATCCACTAAACGATTTTTGCTGATATTTACTGAACCTAAAAACCTGCATTTTCCTTGAGAGCATAATCTGCGCTGCCAGTAAATAATTATATTTCTGTTCGCATCAGGAAGAATTGAGTTCGCATCAAATAGTTGTGCTGCAGGTCGTAAAACATCAGTGTCGGTAAAACAGTTCATATCGCCATACGCGTCGGTACAATAGTACAAATATCTTACTGCTGATGTCGACATTTATCAAGCTAGTCCGTTCAGTAGCAGTGTGTGCACCTCTTAAGAATTGCAGCCAGGACGCTATGGCGCGGACAGTTTTGACTATAAATAAGTGTTGTATTGTATTCAATGTATGCCGCTACTGTCCGGCGGCGGCGGCGCACAAAAGAATTCGGAATCTCTTACCTTCACTAGTGCGCCCGCGCCGCGCGGCCCTTGATTTTTGTTTGTTAGCTTGAGGACCTATCAGAGAATGATATTTACACTAATTTTACCATTTTTATTAGATTGTACACCGCTGTATGATTATCTAATATTTTTTTATCTATTCGAGATGTTATACCAAAGAAATTTTAAATCTTATATAGTACAAAAAAGAAACAAATAAACAAAAACCTGTTTTAATACTCACGGTTTTTAAGATTAGACTAACAAGACAATCGGTAGCAGATAAATGAAATAGCAGAAACCAATAAATCCACTTCCTCAGACAGATGAATGGAGATGGCAAGACCCCTTCTCAGTCAATAAATTAATACTTCGTGATACAATTATTATTGTGGGTAATGATAATGGTTCTCGGTTTCAATGCTTACTTAATTTAGAAATTGTAAGGGTAATCACTGTATCAAATCAATGAATTGATCACTATTGAGCAATCTTGATCAAATTTCAATTACAATGAATATATTTAATCACATCAGCCTGGCTTTTACCTTTTTATTATTTTCATATGTGTTTGGAATACTAAGTTTATTGTTAGGAGGTCCGCCTTCAGTATTATCCTCTATTGTGTTCTATCACTTGTCAATCTTTCTTTATACGATCTTTTTATTACTTCTTAGTCACTTTTATTCCATACTAGCTTTTGCCCGCGGCTTCGCCCGCGTGAATTTCCCACGGGAACAGTGCTTTTTCCCGGGATAAAAAGTAGCCTATGTGCTATTCCAGGTCATTATCTACCTCTGTACCAAATTTCATCGAAATCCGTCCGGTAGATTTTGCGTGATTGAGTAACAAACATCCTCACAAACTCACAAACTCACAAATTCACAAACTCACAAACTCACAAACTCACAAAGTCACATCACATCCAAACTTTCGCATTTATAATATTAGTATGGATTTGTGGCCCCTCCTGTGATGTTATTTAAGTACCTATCTTACTTTGCTATTAATTTATAACTAGGTAAGATATGTAACAATGATTTTAAAAGAAACCCGTTAACACACGAACCGGCTACTACATTAACTTTTACACCTACAAGTAACGAGTACAAATCGAATAGCCGCTGATTATTCATTCGATTACAGCTCGTACGTTACCCTAACAATCAAGTGCATTAAAATATCCCATGCGTAATTACGCCTAGTTGATACGACGTAATAAAAATAAAGAATATGAACAAAAACCCATCCGGCGAGCGATCCATCATTGACTAGATTTATTATTAAAATCGGTGGCGATATAATGAAATCGATACTGACGTAATGTGGATCAAATAAGCACGTATGGCTCGATCTGAAATTACTATAATCGAGTCGGCTACCGGCTATCGAAATTCCGATATCTCGATTAGAAACTCGCTATTTCGCAACGGGATGAGGGTTAATGATTGCTGTAGGTGTTATAAAGTACATGATAGGTTTGTATGTGCGATATATACTTTATCGTTTCGTTATAGTATGAGTAATTTTCCAAATGTGACCCTTTTTTATATACAAAAAATGTGGAGATAAAGAATTACTTAGTTATCCTGGAGAGTCTGTTTCATAAGCATTAGCTGTCACTAGCTAGGTAGATATAGAAGCGGCAGTAGAGTTTTATAAAACGACTAGCTTTTGCCGGCGGCTTCGCTCATGTTAATCCTTTCTTAGCGGATGCCTACGTCATACACATCTACCTGCATGCCAAATTTCAGCCCGATCCGTTCAGTGGTTTGGGCTGTGCGTTGATAGATCACTATGTCAGTCAGTCACCTTTGAGTTATATATATAAAGATACGTAATTCTATTTTAGACTACTAACACTCAAGTTCTTGAATGATTCCGCCATGTTAGCAATATTGTCGGCAATCGAAGGTGGGTGGGCTATATACTTGCCATTGACATTGATGTCAAGTGATTTTAGGAGCTTGAAGGCATCTTCCAGAGCAGCGGTGAACAGTTTCTTTGATTATCCTGAAACATGGAATTTCTATAAGTTGTAGGTAATTTGATATACTTCAATCTTAAATCTTTACAAAACATAGAAATCAGTTAAGTATCTTAAAATATTTGAGCAAAATAACTAAGTTTAAATCATTTTACCGTTTCACAGCTACAAAATTGATGCCATGAACTTAACACTCTTTTAGCATCAGTAGTTAAAAGCCAGATGCTTAACGCAAGCAATATGCTTGAATCAAAGCTGTGAATTAGACAGCGAGGCAGGAAACGGCTTCTTAGCCCGTCACTGTGATTAGCTATCACGAGCATCGACCGTCACTTCTGTGATCGCTTGATCATTGACGTGTAATGTGATGAGGCAAAAAGTGGGGCAAAGACTAAGCGGGAAAGAATAGAAAGAAAATAACTTAAGAAAACAAAACAACTACAACCCTTTGTAAAAGTTTATATAAAAGAATATGAACTTGTACATGTGTACGAATACAATTTGGAAAGAAAAGTTACAGATACAGAATCACGTCTTTATCCTTTACGAGGTAGACAAGAAAGACAAGTTAAATTACGGTAATTATCATGGTTCTGAGAAATTAAAAAAATTGAAATAAATCATGTTATCGCCGTACTAAGTATACATATTTCAAAGCGTACTTTTAGCCCTTTAGATTGAAAACCATCTGAAACAGGACTATTTGAAAGAGTCCAGTTTTTGCCTAGCACATTCCCATCTCTATGATTCATATCACCTCTGTTACTCAACTAATCTTTGGAAACCAGTAAGAAGTGGCCGTGTGTTTAAGTAAGGCACGCTAATTGAAGATACGCTGCTATATGGCTGCTATCAATTGGCAGTCCACTTCCACTCAGATACGTTAAGAGCTTTAGAGTCCGAATGATTTGCGAATCCGCCCCTGTTACCACCGCTTAGAGGCCTCTCCTGGATAACTAGATATGCTGTTGACTGTACAGAAAGATAGATTTTAAAGGTTTTATTGACTCGCATGCTGCGCTAGAGTCTCGGCTTCAATGATATTTTACTGAAACAACACACATAATGATTTTTTAACAATAAATTACTGAGCTGATAAGAGTTAAGTATATAAAAAGTCTATAATATAACCCTATCAGTTCTCATTGGACTCATCAATGAGGATTCTGGTCCAAGATAAACGGTGTCCGCCATTATTAATCAACCAGAGCCTCAAAATCAAAATTAAAATTCTTTATTGATTTGAAAGGCACTTTTTCAAGTCGATTCCTAATCTATACATATAATAAAAAACAGTAAAAATATTTTGTCTGTACATTTAGTATCGTTGACTGAAATGGATAGAGGGACACTTAAAAAGAATAGTAGAAAGCAAAAAAAAAATTTAATTTTTTGTCTGTCTGTCTGTCTATCTGTATGAATGTACGCGTTTCACGCAAAAACTACTGGACGGATTTGAATGAAACTTTTTTTGTTGTATAGCTATTAGGCCTAGACAACATATAGGCTATAATTGGTTTTGAAAACTGAAACACCTGATGAAGAACCTTAACAGAACAGCTAAACTACAAAATATATGGAAATGGTACCTTTGCAAAAGTTTATCAATCTCACGAGCATTTTCTGTTGACGTATAAAAATCGAAGATCAGGATCATCTGATGAAGAATTCCAAGAGACCAGCAGCTACACTATTACATATAAGGATATGGCGCCTTAGCAAAAGTCGTTCAACCTGATGAACATTTTCTGCTGACGTATAAAAATTGAAGATTATGGAACATCTGATGAAGAACTCGAAGGACCAGCTACCTACTCTATAAAATAAATGGAAATGGGGCCTTAGCAAAAGTCGTTCTACCTAATAAGCATTTTCTACTGAGGTATAAATAGACAGGACACGGGATAGGACAAAGAGGGACTCGGGGTGGTACACGGGAAATTGTAGATAATGAGCAGACGAAGATCGTTTATTAAATGAAATATCGCTTTTGATTCATTTTAACACCGCGACTGTACTACGAGTACCTAATATATTCCCGCGGGACACAGGATAACACGGGATAGGTTACTACAGTTTGGAACACAAAAATATTTTTCATCTAAGCGAAACTCACGCATGTGAAGCCGCGGGCAATAGCTAGTAAATAATAAACCTCACGGCTCAATCGGGTTTGTCCATAAATGTAGGCACTGTCGTATAGTCTCGGTAATGGTAGCGATCGGCGTCTGAGATCGTAAAGTTGTTTCCATAAACCACCAACTTATGAAGGAAACATCGTAAGTAAAATCTGCTCTCTTATTGATGATTTTTCAGCTACTAGCTTTCGCTCGTGGCTCCACCCGTGCTTGTGTTGATCCCTCAGGAACCGTACTTATTCCGAGATAAATGTTAGCTAATGTCTTTCTCTGGACCCCTGACTTTGTGTATGCAAAATTTTATGACGATCGGTTCAATAGATAAAGCTTGAAGAGGTCACAAACAAATTAATAAACAAACAAACTTAGGATAGGATTGTGTGAAATGGAAAAAAAAATTCATTGTCAAAAAAGATGTTGCGTGTGTTACATTCCACGCAATGATACCGAAAGGAGCTCTTAAATAAGAAGAAGAAGCGTTTGTAACTTACTATTCTTACTTGTGTCCATAGGCTACTGAACCAATTACCATCAAACATTTTGATGGCTCAGTTGTCCAAAAAGAGGTACACGTAAGGACTTTGCTTAAGGCGGTACTGCACCGAAACCGAAAGAAACTTGTTTACGGGGTGATTGCAAGGGACCCGGCAAAAAAGCTATTATTGGATACAGTAGCCAGCCCAAGGGAGCACGCTTCGTGCGACTACTGCCTTTTTGTACAGGCGACGATGAAAGTGTTATAATATGATTTTAATTTAGAGAAAAAATTAAAGAAAAATATGGTTCGATTTTAAGATAAGTGTATGGTTTCAGGTGTCAATTAGAACATTTGATCAGTCCTGGAAGAATTTCAATGCTGAATTTCAGATACCTTTGTTCAAACTGTCAACCGCCAACTTTCTTCTTTAGTTATATCCAACAGCCTAATAAGTAGCTTTCAATCTGGTTTTCGTCCTGGTCACAGCACAAGTTCTGCTCTGCTGAAAGTGACTGAGGATATAAGAAATGGTATGGAGGCTGGTAAGGTGACTGTACTTGTCCTCATTGACTTGTCTAATGCTTTCAATACCGTAGATCATGACGTTCTTCTGGCCCTGTTGTCTCGTTTCAACCTTTCACCTACTGTTATGGATTGGTTTTCGTCTTACCTCAGTGATCGTCAGCAAGCAGTTCGCGTTGATCAGGACTCCTCCGGCTGGTGTCATCTCCACTCAGGAGTTCCTCAAGGTGGAATTTTGTCTCCCCTTCTTTTCTCAATTTTTATCAATTCTCTTACTTTTCTCCTTTCTTCCTCCTATCACCTTTATGCTGACGATCTACAACTTTACCATTCTTGTGATGCTGAGGACATCGAGTCATCGATTGCCATCCTTAACCACGATCTCGCTTGCATCACTGACTGGTCGACTAAGTATGGAGTCGCTGTTAATCCTATTAAATGCCAGGCTATTGTTGTTGGAAGCTCTCGTCAACTCTGTAAGATTGACTTCAATTCCGTTGTTCCAGTGCAGTTCAATGACACCCCCATTCCGTTCAGCTCTAGCGTTAAAGACCTTGGTCTTATTATTGACTCAACTTTCAGCTGGTTGCCACATATCACTGAGGTGAGCCGAAAGATCATAGCCACTCTACGCTCTCTCTATAGATTAAAAAAATTTCTCCATCCTAAAACTAAAATCTCCCTAATTCAATCATTAGTTATCCCCATTTTAGACTATGCGGATGTTTGTTATTGCGATTTAAATGTGGACCTTCTCCTTAAGTTAAATAGATTAGCCAATAACGGCATCCGTTTCATTTTCAATATTCGTAAATATGACCACGTATCGCCGTTTCGATCTCAGCTAGAGTGGCTACCAATACCTGAGCGTCGTATATGTAGAATTCTCTGTTTTCTCTACTCTATTCTTAACAATCCTTTTTCTCCCCTCTATCTCAAATCCAAATTCAGTTTTCTCAGCTCCACCCACTCCCGCCCTCTTCGCTCGTCCAATAATCTTTCCTTTGCAATGCCTCTTCATCGTTCGAGTTTCATGGACAAGTCGTTTCAAGTGCAGGCTATTAGGTTTTGGAACGCCCTTCCAGAACTGATTCGTAGAGCTCCCAGCCGTTTCGCTTTTAAGCAGGCAGTTAAAAAACACTTTTTACAGCAAATCGCTGAATCTAAGTCATCCTGATATATGTATTTATTTATATTTATGTTTTTTATATATAAATATATATATTTAGCTACACATATATATTTAGTTATATATATATATATATAATATTATTATTAGTATGTATGTATTTATAGTCATTATAAGTATATTCTTATTATTATTACGTCTATATTTTATGAGTTAATTATTTATCGCGTTGCACTTTATCGCACCACCATACTACTCTCTGTTTGGTCTAATGGTTGACTGGTAGAGAATGCCTTATGGCGTTAAGTCCACCATTTGTACATAATTTTTTTTTTTAATTTTGTGCAATAAAGTTTTAAATAAAAAAAATAATAATAAACTGAAATAAAACTACTTACTAAAAAGTATTTTTTTCAAGCCTATTTAGTACAGCTGTACTTACTTTAATATTGCTGTATTTAAAATCGATAGATTCGTAATATACATAATAAATATAATAAAGTTGAGTATTTCTTCTATCAGATTACCTTAAAAATCCTTTTGAGAATATTATTGACGGACGATATCTACGGACTGTACAGTTTCATTATAATCGAATTGTTACACATAAAGAAAGTACTTGCGTGCTTGTATACCCCTCGATGTACTGTGATTACTTCCAGTTTTTGTGCTCTGCGTCCTCGGACACGTGGAGATGGAATTATGGTAATCATGGCGGTTTCATTGCTGCTCTCGCGAACAGGGGTCCGTGGGCTGGTGGTGGAGCCTAGCAAGCCGGTGGAAGGTGGAAGACTTAGAATTCCTTTTATCTACGTATAAACATAGATACATTATAAGTACATTGTCTGTATCCTTTTCTTATTTGCTACGTACATACACATGCTCGCCAAATCTCGAAAAATAGATAGATAGATATAAGATTTATTTACAACTATTTACATTTTGTAAAAATAGCATAATATAAAATATAACACAACAGTAATATTATAAATGTGAAAGTAGGTATAAAACAAAATCTATAAGTTTGTCGGATGTAAATCAATTTAGATTTTTTAAAAGAAGCACTTTTATGCTATTTATGCTTTTATTGTAAATAGCAAATCGAAGAAATATAATATTACTGATTTACACACAATACACTGATACAAATTTATTGTAGTCTAAAAACCTCTTTTAGCCGCTAAATGATATTGTGATATTTCTGTAACTAAAATTAACTAAACTAAATTATAATAGTTTGTAGCTTATAGAATTATAAATTATTTTTTCTGAAAGTTATGAGAAAGCGTGAAAAAATAATTTGGTACAGACTGAAAACTAAATAATCAGTACGCGCATGTTGAAAAGCGTTACGAAACTATAAAGAAATATTATTTTTTTAAATTACTAATTGTAAATCTTTAACAATATAAATGCTAAACTGAATAAAAGTTACTTTTAGTTAATATAGTAGGTACCTCCAAAAAAATAAAATACAAAATTCGTTTGTAAATCTTCCCAAATTTGCATAAAATACGGAACCCTATCTATTTCGAACCAACGTGCATGTAACATTTTTTTAATAATAACGACTGGCCACATTCATGCACAGATGTTCTATTTGTCCCACCACACCAGCACGCGTTTCAGTAATTATGAATGTAACTACTGGTGGCAGTGGTCGGTGGGTAAACGTTTGAGTTCATTCATGGGAGAGAGCGATTTGTGGCGATCGCAACCTCAGCTTGCTAATCCTATCCTAACTAATATTATTAATGCGAAAGTGAGTTTGTTTGTTACTTCTTTACGCTTTATCTACTGAACCAATCATCTGAAATTAGCATACACATAGTTAGAAGTACTGAGATGGACAATATGGACATAGGGTACCTTTCATACTAGGAAAAAGCGCTGTTCCCGTGGGAAATTCACGCGGGCAGCAATAGCTAGTATTTCATACTATTGCGCCCCGGGGTTACGCACCCATGAGAAATATTGGATTAAAGTACCCTATGTGACATTAAAGGTTTCATTGTACACATGTACCAAATATCATCGAAATCTTTCTTCTTTCATAGTTCTATATTATTTTCAGCCCTGAATCACCCATTGTCAAGCATAGACCTCTACTCGGATTCTTCACTCAACCTCTAGCAGAATGCATCCAGGTCTAGCCCATAGCTTTATATCAGAGACCGAGCACATTATTGGTTTCCCTGCTTTCTTTTGCAACTCTGCGCGTCCAACGACCGACCTCTCGTTCTCATGTAACCAAATCCTTCAAACAATATAGATTTCCGTGTGCAACGTCGAGGTCCGTGTTCCTGCATCCGTGTCCATAGTTACTCTATGGACCTATATCTGTCACTACAGTGTGCTTTTTTATCTATCACCGTATTACAGATACGGTTTAAGACTAACTAGCTTTTTCCCACGACTTCGCTCGCGTGAATTCCCACGGGAACGGCGCTTTATCTCGGGATGAAAGGTACCCTATGTCCTTCTCAGTACCTCTAAATATGTTTATGTGAAATTTCAGGAAGATTGGTTTAGTAAATAAATAAAACGTGAGAAGGTAATAAATAATAAAACAAACACACTTTCGGATTTATAATAATTAGGGTTAGTGGCCCGTCTGCGCTGATACGGCCACGTCATGAGACATAAGGAGGACCATATAACAAGAACAGTGCTCGCCTTAGAGGATGGAAAGCGTGGCCCCGGTCGACCTCCAACGACCTGGACACAAACAATCAAAAAGTATTTAAAAGCAGCCAACACAGACGAAGTGGCAACCCACAACCGTACGGCGTGGCGTAAATTGACTAGGAGAGCTGACCCCAAATTAATTGGGACCAAAGCAAGGAAGAAGAAGAGTTAGAATTAGGACAATCCGAGAATTGCTCGTCCATGTCTCGGCCATTATGACTTATATTTGTTATTTTATTTACCCACGCTATTCTAGTCACTAAAGACAAACCTCCATTTTTGGTCTAAATAACGCGATCTTCATTCATATAATTATAATAAGAAATGGACGGTGCTTGTGCTAAATGGCAATGAAAATAGTTTGTTCTCCAAATTGTTTCGACAAAGATGAGAATTTCGAGAAAATTGGCCTGTGGACATGTGAAAGCTTTATTGTTATAACAGGATTCTGTGATTGTTTCATTTTTGCTATTTTTATAAGCTACTAGCTTTTACCTGCGGCTTCGCTCGATTTAATCCTTTCTTAGCGGATGCCTATGTCATAACATCTACTTGTATGCCAAATTTCAGCCCGATCCGTCCAGTGGTTTGGGCTCTGCGTTGATAGATCACTATGTCAGTCAGTCAGTCAGTCACCTTTGAGTTATATATAGATTTCGGCCCACTATTGGGCAAAGGTCTCCCCATCTCCTTCTGTTTTGGTAATTTTGTATTTATTTTAAAAAAAAGTTTAAATCTATAACTACAGCGACTGAGAGAGGTAATTCGAGATAATTGCATTTTACCATCAAGTATTTAGTTTTAGAAATACCTATTTAAGAATTTCAAGAAGCCAGAAAGTTGCGTTAAATAGAAGAATAATTTTTCTTTGATGGTTTAATTTGACTTAAATTTTTTCATAATCTCCATTTCGGATTTCTAAAACTAAAGGTATGAGATCGAAGTTAAACCTCTCCTCTCCGGTTTGATGGAAACGGGCCTTCAATCTAATTCAATTTAATTCATTTATTAATAATAGTTGATACCTGGACCACTTATTTTAAATTAGTTTTCAACTAAGATTTTCGCTATAATAAGCCGCCAATAAATCTTATATATGATTCACCTAAATCCAGACTTCCCGTACCAAATTCTCAGTCAATGTACGCACAACTAACATCACTAATGTTTTATTCATAATTCATCAATTCGGGAGCATTATAGTAATGACGTAATAATGTGCAGCCGATTTGGTGAAGCTTGTCTGCGCTTGTCCAATTTCTCGGAGGTTATATTAATAATGGTAAAATAATTCCTTCTAAGAATATTAGAAAGTTAACAGCCTTATTTTCTGGAATATCTGGTAAATTAAAAGTTTTTATATGACAAAAATAAGTTTTGGGGATGTTTAAATATAAAGTTTATTGTGTTTGTATGTTATTGCAAAAATAAAATCCACATATAGACCAGCAATATGACAAATTTGTTAAACCAAAGATTTACGTTTGCTTTTTTTTATTACAATTATTTTTTCTACATAATGACTTTTATATCCATAAGTCATCCTCTCCATATAATTACATAATTTAATGAGTTTTTACCAAAATTTGTGAAATATCATAAATTACTTAAAAATATTATTTACTGATGCATCGTCAATAAGCCTTTTCCAAATTTTACGCTATCTGTAAACCAAATTCCTCCCAAAATGATTAAGTAACAACCCATCTAAACGTTGGCATTCATTTATAATATTAGTGAGTTAGTAATAAGTAAGATTAATTGATATATATTTATTATTTATATAACACCAATAAAACCCATTTGAGATTTAACTAGAAACGAGAGTACTTGCAAGTTCATATATTTTAATTACCACTATAAGAGAAATGGCGTTCGGTTGTAAAAGGCAGTTATAAAACCAATCTAATTCAGCTGATTGGCGTTTAAATTAATAATGATTAGTACAAAAAGTCTCAAGAGCATTTGAATTCCCAATTAGACCATAAATGGCCTTATCATGCAGCTATTACCCGACAACGAACGTGAAGGGAGGTTTATGAGATTTACTACACAAAATCGTTCGGCCATTTTGAATTATCTGCCCCCGATTTACAACCAATTAGTTTTATAAATACTGGTGCTTACCTGTTCGTGGCTCTTTTGTGGGGCCAGTAAAGATTAATCTCATCATTTGTTTTTTTTTCGATCAAGAAGTAACAACATTATTCCGGTGAAGGAGTAATAATAAGCAGTCGGCAGAGTTAGTCAACTAGTTTTCTCATGCTATTTTTCTGTACGGGAAGCAAAGAGTGGTCCATGTAGATGGAAATTCTATATATTAAGATTTGGAATTTTACATAGATACCGCTATGCCGGCCCAGATACCGCTGGAGAGATGAGGTCCTAAGAGATCTGGAGGCCCTCCAAAGAGGCGACAGGCAGGAAATGGCGCAGAACAGGAAGAAGTGGAAGCTTCTCATATCGGAGGCCAAGAAACGTTGGGTCGTCGAGCCATCGAAGTAAGTAAGTACAAATTGCGAGCAAATATTTTAGATCTTACAAAATAATAAAAATTACAACTGCAGAAAGACCTCTGCTGGATATAGGTAGGCCTTCCACATGGTTGTATCTTGTGTTCTAAATAAATCGACCCCATCTCTAGTGTATCTCGTGGCCACACTTTATGAAAAGGCAGTAAAACGAATCAAAAGTGAACCGAATTGACGAAAGCTGGTTTATGAGGACGTTGAGACAAAACAGTGTCTAATTGCGCATAAAATATTATTGAACACCGAACGGTAGCTCTGTCATATACATGATGATTTTTATATCACATACTAGCTTTTGTCCGCGGCTTCGCCCGTGTAAGTGACCCACAGGAATTGTACTTTTTCCCGGGACGAAAGGTACTTTAGGTTCTTTTCAGTATTTCTTACTATGTGTTTGCGAAATTTCAGGAAGATTGGTTCAGTAGATATAGCGTAAAGAGGTAACAAATAAACAAACAAACTCACTTCTGCACTTTTTTTTTTTTTTTTGTGAATAAATGAAGATTTTATTTTCACTTTTTCTATAAATTTTCACATGATGTACACATTTTAAACATTAATGAATTAAATACTACTATACTAATATTACCTATAAATATATATTAAAAATCTAACTCTAAATTTGGTGTCGTTGGCAAGGTGCCCATCACACAGGCAGCATTCACACTGCACTTTTATAATATTAGTTAGGATAGGATTAGTTAAATAAGTTACAATAACTTTTACTATATTCTTTTTGATTCTGTCCTTAGTTTTTATGGTATTTTTTTTTTATAAAATGCCCAAAATAATTAGAACATGAGCTCGTTGATGTCTTTTTTATACAAGAAAGTTTAACATTTTACTAAACGATAAAAACTTTATTATTAAGAAAATCTTCATGTACTTCTTTTACTTCTTCCTAATTGGATTGATATTGTGTCTACTGTATTAAAAGAAATGTTATAAAAAAGGTTTTTTGATTTTAAATTGTTATAGAAGCGAATATTAAATTTGTATAATTTCACGCAAAAACCAGAAAAACCGATGCTTTAACTACTCAACCATCGCTGTAATATCAAAACAAAAGCAATGGAAAAATAATACACTAATTGGTTATTATTTAAAGTATTAGTTATGACCAGTACAAGGGCTTAGGCTAGCATACATGCAATATTATTGACAATATACTGCATACAAAATATTAACAATACCCTTTTCTCCATTGAAATTTATGAAAATATAATATGCACAATATTGACAATAATATTCCGTGTGTGCGGCTAGCCTTACGAAGTAAAAGAAAATATTCTTGTGGGTAATTTTTGTGCAACTGTCAAATTGGTAGGTGATTCTGAGCCTTTATTACCGCTCGGCTTTCATAAAATGCCATCTTTTGAGATTTTTTTACATCGATTTGTTTTTCCTAATTTAAACTGTCAGAAAACCGCCCATTGTAAAAACAAGTTCTACACATCCTGTACAACAAACGAACTATTAAAACTAAAAGGTGTACTTCGATTTTATGTGTTCCTCCAATTTCAGATAGAGTCATGACATAAGAAATACGTTAATTTACTATTGATGTGGTAATATAAATCTCCAGTTTTGTAATAAATCAAAATGACTTTAGTGGCCTGTTTCAAATGATTCTGGTTACTATATCTATACAAAGTAATTAGGTCTAAATTGGCTAAATAAAATTAATATTCATAATATACTTTGTTTCCAAATCAAAGTTATCTAGTATAGAAAGATAACCGCATTATAATCATATTTAAATAAAAATAAAAAAAATACATCCAACATAAGAACCTCCTCTTTTTTGTTTTTAAAGTCGGTTGAAAATAAGCATTTTTTTATTTTTTATTTAGCCTAGATGCTATGGCCCACTTCTTGGTAAAGGTTCTTTATTCACACGTTTCTATCCACGGCTAGTATTGGCCATTCAGGTAAGAAAAACATATAGATAGGTGAAGAACTAATATATTATAACAGATAGGTGTAAAACTAATATTTTATAAAAATTAATAACAGATATCTGTTGACGAAAATCTTTATCTAGCACGAGTCTTTTGAAAATTAATCTAATAGATTAAACTCAATAAGGATGCATCATTTTGTTGCAATAGATATCTACTTACAACGATCAGCTTTACGTTAAAATATTATTTCATTGTAATCTTATTTACTTATGCACTCGCCATTTCCTCTTCGGACCTTTTCGTAGCTGGCAACGAAACGGGAAGTCCCATTTCACAGCCAGCTTCGAAGTGGGAATAATTCATCAGCACAGTTGTAAATAGAAAATTGAAAGAAATTAATCCTACAAGATTTGATTTCAGGCAGTCTAGAACTGCCTGAAATCAATCATGGTGAGAATAAATAAAATCTTTTAAAAAAATATATTTCTTATAGTCGAACTCCAAATAGCTATGGAAATATGTGGAATGAAATACACAAAATGTCTTTCTTAGCAATGAAGTAACTGGCTTGCTATTGTCAAATAATAATGGCAAACCATTTCACATACATTTTGTGTCAAGTAGAAATCATTATCTTGAATGCAGGTTTCCTCACTATATTTTCCATCACCGGAAGCAAATAGTGGCCTATGAATAATTATTATACATTGGTATACAAATGGCATAAGCAGAGGTATTTAAAAAAAAACTGCATAACGGCTTATAAATGCTCAAACAGATTAAAAATAAACAAAAGAACGAAATTATCCAATTAAATAAAACGTAAAATATTGATAGAATGTAGATCTAAAACCCATCAAGAAAATCAAAGGAAGTACCGATCAGTGCTTCCAACATCGCTCTAGGCGAAACAGTTATTGCAGCCAGATCGTTACCCGTCCAATATCGCCTTAATTTTTGGTCATTGAATTTGAGAATGCAAATTAAGAACCTTTCAACACAAAAACAACTTTATGTTAAAAGCTTTTGAGTATAATTTCGAATGGGTTTTTACTCAGTGGTACCATATCCGGCCAGTAGGTAGCCTGAGGCGGTTATTTATTAATGTACTTCTACCCACGTCTTGATAGATCAAATTAGACAAAGCTTGGTCGAATTTTCTCCAAAGAATGAAGTCTTCATCGTGGTTTGAATTATGAGAGTCTTGGATTGAGATATGTTGGTGTATGGTACTTATTTGTCTCAATACAACTATAATTTCGTTATTCCACAGATGTTCTAAAGGTGTGTCAGTTTATTATCTCACCGAGCTGATCGTAGAGCAGAATAAGAGGAATCTATCCCATAGTGATGACAAAAAAACTAGGTATCAGCAGTTTTAGTCATACGGAATAAGTGGTTTGGAAGAATAGAAAAGTCAGAACAAATTTTCTTTATCTTCTGTTCTTAAAAATAAATAAATAAATATTCATACTTTTTCAAATTTATTTATTTAATACTAGCTGTTGCCCGCGGCTTCGCCCGCGTGAGTTTCGCTTAGATAAAAAATCTTTTTGTGTTCCAAACTGTAGTAGTAACCTAATCTCCAGTACTCAAAATTTCAGCCATTTGGTAATCTGTTAAGGAATATATGAGGTACCTACTCGTAGTACAGTCGGGGTGTTAAAATGAATCAAAAGTGATATTTCATTCAATAAACAATCTTCGTCTGCTCGTTATCTACAATTTCCCGTGTACCACAACTCCCACCCCGAGTCCCTCTTTGTGCTATCCCGTGTCCTGTCTATTTATACGTCAGTAGGAAATGCTCATCAGGTTGAACGACTTTTGCTAAAGCGCCATGTCCATTTATTTTATAGAGAAGCTGGTCTCTTGGAGTTCTTCATCAGATGTTCCATAATCTTAAATTTTTATACGTCAACAGAAAATGCTCATCTGGTTGAACGACTTTTGCTAAGGCGCCATTTCCATATATGTAATAGTGTAGCTGGTCTCTTGGAATTCTTCATCAGATGATCCTGATCTTCGATTTTTATACGTCAACAGAAAATGCTCGTCAGATTGATAAACTTTTGCAAAGGTACCATTTCCATATTTCTTATAGTTTAGCTGTTCTGTTGAGGTTCTTCATCAGGTGTTCCAGTTTTCAAAACCAATTATAGCCGATGTGTTGCCCAGGCTTAACAGCTATATAACAAAAAAAGTTTCATTCAAATCCGTCCAGTAGTTTTTGCGTGAAACGCGTATATACATAAAGACAGACAGACAAGAAATTAAAAAAAAAAATATTTTTGCTTTCTATTATTCTTTTAAGTGTACCTCTATCCATTTCAGTCAAAAATACTAAATGTACAGACAAAATATTTTTACTGTTTTATTATATGTATAGATTTATTTATTTATTATTTATTTTAACCTTTATTGTACAAAAATACAGAGTAAACGTACAATAGGAGGGCTTAATGCTAAAGCATAATCTACCAGCCAACCTTTGGGTTATACAGAAAATTTTATTTTAGTTGGGTGTAAAATAAAGATATTATTACTAAGTACATATACTTAAGTAAATAATAATATCATACATAAATAATAATAATCATAATCATATTTATTTGCTGTAAAAACCTCATTTTAACTGTGACTTTCTCTTCAAATAGTACAAATTAAATTATTAGGAGGAGATACAATTGTATTCATTCAAGATACTAAATTAACTTGATGTAGATACAAGTATAAAAATACATTGTAATAAAAATACAATAAAAATTGGTACCGTTGCAAACTATTAATGTAATAACACAAATGAATAAACTAATAATTCGCGAAATGAATACAAATTGATCCATTGACCAAAATTGAGAATAATATCGAACTAAAAGTTTAACGACGAGTGTTATTGCTAGTTATTAGAATATTGGACTCTGATTCAACCATACAGTTTAGACTAAACAATTACATCTGGGGGATTATTACCTCATAATTAAAACTTACTGTGTATAATTATGTACATGTGTGCTTGTTACAAATTTTAGTGAATAAATAAATATGAAATATTCCTAAAGTACTCAAAAAAAGTTCCCAAACTTTCCCATAGAAAAAAAAAACACATATTATATAAATACGTATTATTGCGTGTTTCTCTTAATACAATCTCGTCCTTATGGGTGCTCCTAAAATACATATAATTTTTTATTCTAGAATCTTCGGCCACACATAGCCCGAGAACAATCACTCGACCAAATAGTAGCAGCTTCTGCTGTTATGAACAGAATTGTTCAAGTATGTTGTCTGTATTTTATTCTACTCCTAAATATGACAACGACTCTAGGCAATTAGGAATACGACTAGAAAGAAATTAATTTAAAAAATGAATTAGTCGTATTCCAACGAAAAAAATCACATCACATTATATATAAATGCGAAAGTTTGGGTGTGAGTACGTTTGTTACTCAATCACGCAAAACCTTCTTGGATGGATTTCGATGAAATTACTATGGAAACGAAGCACTGAGGCGAAAGCTAGTGTATGATAAAAATTCATTGTTATTAATAGAATCCTATAGTATAAAGTGTGCGCGTATCAAAGTGATAGCATCTGGCAGTCGCATTCTTTTCTAATTCTAATGTTCATAGATCGGCGCGTGCGATCCGCGCTCATCTGGTAATAACAGGTCATATATAATAAAAATTCGTATCTTCTAGTTTACCGTAATAGCTCCCAGCTAATTGAGGCTTTTTATTAAAAGAAAATATCCAGATGGTAGTTCGTTTTGTTTTGTGGCTCTGTCGATATTGATTTTCGATATTGTGTTTTTAATGTTAGTAATTGTGCGGCGGCGGTCATCGCTCATTCACCGGCACGGCACTGCCTCGGCATTTTTAGGCAATTTTAAACCTTATTTATATAAGGATAAAATAAGTACCAAATATGACAGTTATGTGAATTAGGTTATTAAAATATATATAATCAAAATGGCATGCGCTTTGTGATACCAATGCTTTGTGATGCCAGTCGACGCAAACCCTTAAACGACCGACTATCTTTAACCTCACCACAGTATTCTATGATGATGTGACCATACATACAATCGGCCCTACTAAAATTATTTTTACAAGAGCAAATTTCTTGTCATCAATCAGTCAGTTTACGATTCACGCAGTATATTCAAATATACTTTTACCTCAGCAGCATCTAACATTTATCTAATCTATTCCAACAACTAACGTAGTCATGTTGTCTAAGATGTTAGTAAAACATCAAGAGTGAAGGTTTCCTCACGATGATTTCCTTACCTAAATTCGGCGGGAATCGACACACAAGAGTCCCTACTCTATTTGTTTATGGTTCGGCAGTCTGTCGGGAGTTCCCGTGAACTACATTATTTATTTTATTTATTTATTTAGCCAAAAACAAAAAACAATACAATATGATACGCTATGGCGCCTAAAACCATGTCATGTACATACGTTTATAAGATCATTAATATAGTCTTCTATTCTAAGGACTTTCGGTCTAACATTCGGAGATCTTGGTATTCAGGAGACTTTTCACTTGATCGGACCATTGTACAGGGCGACGTCCCCTGGATCTTTTACCGTCTAACTTTCCGGTAACAAAAGTTTCTTAAAATTATCACGTAGATTCCAGGCTATACGAGTATATTCACATATTCATATTCATTTACTTGCTGTGAAAGTGGTAAAATAATAATGCACATACGCATATTTTTTGACATAAACAATCTAGTGCAATTTGAAACAACCTCCAGTTAACTACACCCGTCAATTCTGGCTCCACGAAATGACTAGTATGCTTGTATTATTGACCGAGCGAGCGAAGCGAGCGAGGGCTATAATTCAAGTTGGGGCGAAAACAACATTGTTTGTATGTATGTATGTATGTAAGTATGTATGTATGTATGTATGTTTGTTCCGCGATAACTCTCGAACCGATGAATTAATTTCGATGATATTAAGAATACGTGTAGCAACTATCCATAGAATTTTTAAGTTCGTTGCGCAACAAAATCGGTTCAGCCGTTTTTGAGATATTTTAAAATAATAATCGCGAGGTCTAAGTTCGCGGCGAACAACTAGTTTAAAGTAAAACATTTGTATGATTCGGCCCACGGTACCGTTGCGCTATAGATCAGGCCAAGTGTTGCTGCCTGCGGGCTTACGCGCGGTCCAAGGTTCGAGCTGAAGCGGGAAACCAATTAGGAACCAAATATAGTTAATATAAGACTAGTAGTTCGCCGCGAACTTAGACCTCGCGATTATTACTCGCGTTTTTATTGATATACTCTGATTTCGACTTTTCTAACATAATTCAGTTCCCTAAATAAAATCTAGATGGCGTTATCCAAAGTTAGAACACGCTATGGTTTCGTTTGCTAGATAATCGCGGACGTTTTTATTAATATTTCAAAAACTACTGAACCGATTTTGATGCCCAACGAACTTGAAAATTCTATTGATATTTCCTACATGCCTACCAAATTTCATCAAAATCGGACCATCGGTTCGGCAGTTATCGCGGTACAAACATACATACATACATACATACATACATACAAACATTGCGTTTCGCCCCCAACTCGATTTAGAGACCTTCGCTCGCTTCGCTCGCTCGGTCAATTATTGACGGGAACCCACGTAGGCCAGCCCAAGGCCAGTCTTCAGGTTCATAAACAGTTCGCGTACCTGTGCGAGTGTGGTGCCTCTCTCCAAACTTATAGCACTTATTTATCTTTCCCTCTGTGCCCTAACCAACAAAGCTGAGTTCCTAGCGCTATGTTCATTTTTTATTTTTTTTAGCCTATACTGTCCCACTGCTGGACAAAGGCCTCCCCTTTGGTTCACCATTTTCGTTCACAGTCAGAGAAAATTTAAAGCTGTTGGATATCATCCACACGTAAAGAAGAAAACATTGACGGGAAGTGTTTATGAAGGAATAAAGTTGTCAAGTATCAAGACGAATCGAATGAAACCGAAGGTCAATACAATAGGATTGCTTATTGCAGCGTTCTTATTGCTACTTCCAGGCTCTGTAATTAGATAAACTTTGTGTCAAACTCATTGCCTGCAAAATTGTCTTGCAATTTTATTCCGGGACATGACTCAACAAATTCCAAGATTAAACTGTTTATTACTTAAAATAAAACAAGGGTCAATTTCTTTTATGTAATTACTGAAAGTTCTAGTAAAGTTTCTAAGTACAAAACAACTTGTGTACATAAATGTAATTTTAATCAATACAACATTGCAAATCTGATCAAGAAAATTTGATGGCGACACTTTTGATTGTGCAAATTAGTATTTTAGACAAGTACAGGGGTCATCTTGTATATTTTCCCTTTACTCGTTGTATGCCTAAAACAGTGTATCTAAATCGCCCTAAGCCTATTTTAAAGCCAATTTGTCCCACTGTGTCAATGTCCCACGGCTGGGCAAAGACACACAATTCCCGACCAAACGGTCTCCTGGTCCCAAAACCGCTTGAGCTTATATGTTAAGCTGCATAACTATCGAATGGCAGGTGAGGTGCTATGTTATTGTAGCCAACACACCCGTCCACATGGGCGAATACATTCGAACTGGTAAAATATCCCCCCGTATTTCACGATACCACTGTCATCGGATTTGTACTGAATAACAATATTTATGTACACTCAACTCCATGTCAACTTAACCTGTGCACTCCATGTGCCGGTAATAAGGGTCATTTTGCAATGAATTCTTGTTGTGGTGATGGTTTGTAAGAATAACAATATTTATACCGCCGGATAGCGACCGCTTCATTATTTGCGTTGTGTCCGTTCTGAGCACTGAATTTGGATTAATAAAGGCGAATAGAAGTGCCATCTGCTGTTAATTACAATGTATATGAAAATAAAATTATGTCTTCGTCGGTCACCTAATGGTAAGCTATTACCGCTGCCCATGGACTACTGCAACACCAGGGGTATCACAAGAGTGTTGCCGGCCTTTCAAGAAGACGTAGACTCGTTTTTGAAGGTTACAATGTCAAGTCACTAAAGCTAAGGATACACGAGGACACTGACACTCGACACAAATGTCGACACTAGTGTCGGTTGCGTCCACACGGTAAGCAATTTTTTGTGTTGACATTTGTGTATACATCTAGTGTCCCGGTTCAAGTGTCTTGGCTGTCTACACGAATCGCGATATGCTACACATACTACTGCAATTCAGTGTGGTACATTCCATCGCTATGAATCGACGTGCTGCTGCCGTGATTGTCGCCATATATTTTTCAATTAAAATGCGTCGACGTCAAAGATGGATGGGTTAAAGACTGGGTTAAAAGAAGAGCACAGCTAGGGGCGTATAATCAATTGTTATCTGAACTGAAAAAGGAACATCCAGAATGCTACAAAAACTTTCTTCGTATGAAACACGAAGACTTTCAATATTTAGCTAACAAGATTGCACCTGTCATAATAATTTTCTTTTTTTTTTAGTTTTCTTAGTTAATTATTAAATTGCATTTGTCAGATATTGAAATTTTTATTATAATTTTGGTTACCTCATTTATATTTATTTTAATACAGATACTCTAATAATTATTATTTGTAATTAGTGTCGGTTGTTTTGGCACCGTAGGTAGTGCCACGGATATATTGAGGTGAATGACAATGTAACTTCCTGTTTAATTCAAATTAAAAAATAATGTCCAATATATTTACTTATATAAAGCATTTCTATTTACATTAAATTCTTAAATATTAAATTAACAATTAAGTGTATTTTATAAACTGTATTAATTAGACTAAAGTATAAAAAGTAATTTTGTTGAATTTGACACAAACAGTTTTTGTATTGACTGTGCAGTAGTCGAAATGAGACGTGGCCATTGATTTCTGGCTCAGTCTTCATTTGGAGCTTGAGGTGTTCAGACTTAAAGATAAGTACTAGATATAATTTGATTTTATATTATGTTGTTATTGTTATGCTGTAACTTTGTCATTTGAATATTTCTATATGTTTTTGATGATGTTTCATAGATTATGTTCTGAGAAATTTAATGAAATACTGGCAGCCCATCCCGGCTTCTTACGGGAGTGTCTAGTAATGAATACAGCCTATGTTATTTCGAGATAATGTAGCATTTTAATGATGAAAGTATTTTTGATATAAGTCCATTACTCAGATATTATTTCTGGCTGTTCATAATTTGTATATAGTTGTTGTGTGATAAAAAGATGAAATATGATTATAAAAATATATTAATATATTAAAGACCCCTCTGGCATTAAAGGGACCAATACTGTTCAAATGAGTTTCTTTCGGGATTTCTTCTCAGCAGTGGTCGTTACGAAGTCCTAGTAGTCTGTAGCTTTTAAACCCTATGAAATCAAGGTTCAGTTTTATAAAATAAACATTTGAACCTGATTGTATTGTTTCTTTTTATATGACCTAACCTACCTACGTTATGAATAATTTTTGGGATAAAGTAAAAGTACAAAATATTTATTTATTAAATAACATAAAAATATATAACTATATACACTTTCCTTTTTTTTAGTTTTCTAACACATTCGTAAATTATGCAATTTTCTATTTATTTCTATAGCAGTAGTATGGAATTGTTCTGCCAAACTTTCTTCCGCTGCTGACTTCTTTACTCGATTTTTATAATCGGGGTTTGATATTTGCCGTAGTTTTGGCAGCGCTTCATAATATAAAATCAAAGATTTTATTTCTTCCGCAATCCACGAGCGTGACGTCATTAGTGTCGCTAGAAATTTCGCACAGGTTCGAAATTAGAGACACTTATATCGGACACTGCGCACGCTCTGTCTCCACGGTGGCAACACGGACACTGAGCGACAGCGACACTACATCTGCAACTCGGTGTCGCGGCAGTGGACACACGCATGACACACGTAGACAGTCAATGTATACACTGAGTGTCTAGTGTCTGGTGTCGTCGTATATCCTTAGCTTAAAAAAATGTACGTGTGTAGTGTAGAATTTTAAATTCGAATGAAAATTCGATGATTGAGGTTGTGAGTGAGCTAAGTAACTTCAGAGTTCTATGCGACTTATATCAGGTAGCGACGAAATATCGCGTCTAAGATACTTCTACTATATAAGTATTCCGAATTCTGTGGTTGCGAAGTTGTATATGGAGCTCTGTTTCAGAAGATGAATGGATCTTTTGAAATGTTATTTGTAACGTGTCATCTGGAGTGCATTTGTTTATCAAATAACGTATGCGACAACAAACAGCGTGGCGGACAATTGATGTATATATCTAATATCATTGCTTTAGTTTTGATGAGAGGCAATGTACTCGATGATCGGCTAAATTAATCATAATCCTAACTTATATTTTAGATGCGAAAGTGAGTTTGTTTGTTACCTCTTCACTCTTTATTTACTTAATCAATCTTTCTAAAATTTCGCGTACACATAGTCAGAAGTACTGAGAACGACATAGGATAGCTTTCATCACTGGAAAAACACTTTGGGAAATTCACGCGGGCGAAGCCGCGAGCACAAGATAGACTTCCATAAATTGATTATCATTTGCAAAATTTAATTATAACAATAAGTGTAAGTAGAATTAACAAATATAAAAACTTCTAATTTTATCCATTAGTAAATTTAGTAAGAATTGTAGAAAACATTCCCACGACAAACCGACAAATCGCCTCCAGGGATTGGAACCAGAAAACTATTATTTATATACATCAAGCATGTCGATTTTTTAAATTATTTGCATTTCTAAGTGCTAAAATTATTTATTTGTTACTAGTTCTGCCTGCGGCACTGTCCGTTAAGAAAACACCTTACTTGGGATATAATGTTATAAAAGATACATGTACATTTCAGTAATTAGATTTACATAATATAATAAAAATAATTATCATAGATCAATATACTTAGTTACTCGTAAAATTTATAGCAAAAAAGGAAAGTATTTAAATTTATTTTTTTCTAATATTGATTTTTAGTTACAAATATTTCTCTGACTTTGACATGTATCGAAATAAACTATAACGGCAATCACGGGGAAAAACACTAAAAATATGTCACACCAAAAATAGTTTGCGGTGGACGTTTGGGTTAAAATCGGTTGTCACGTTCAAAATTCAAGTTCCAAAAGAAAGCGGCAAGTTTCCGCTAAACTAGTATTGGAGTAATGCGGTAATGTGAGATCATAAATCATTGGCGGCCACTGATAAGTTACTTCAGGCGTAGGCGCACGTAATTAAAGCAGCGTTACTTATTATCGATCACGCTAAGTACTTTCGTTCAAGTTCGATATTAGCGTTAGAAAAATGACGAAATTTTATGTTAAAAAAATATTTTAATATTTTTTGTTTTTATTAAAAAAGTGTGTTTCTATCTCAGGCAATCAATTCAATTGAACTTGAAAATCAATTGAAACAATCAGATCACTTGGACTAATAAAATATTCTCTAATTGAGTGAGGATTCATTATTACTAATATAATGAAGCAAAAAAGTTTGTATGTTTGCTTGTTTAAACTCGCTAATCTCGGGAACTGCCAGTCCTGTTTGAAAAAATATTTCTTTATTTGATAGGGAAATTCATTAAAAAGGCTTTAGCCTTATCTGAAATCCCTAAATTACCACGGAAGCGAAACCGCGTGACTAGTAGTAGTTATAAAATAAAATTCTAAAGCTCGTTGATGTCTTTTATACTGAGAAGCTTGTAGTGTATTCATGTTTATTTTACTTTTATTCTTGTCTATTTTACTATTATGATTACTTATTTAGCTCAAAATGTTCTTTTTTACACTTTCTATTGTAAAATTTCTACGTTGCTAAGGAATATTTCTTTAAACTTACCGTTATATCTTCATTTTTGGTTGTTTTATAGTATATATGTTTTTCCAACATATTTAATGTACTTTTCTACACTTTTCGATGATCACTTCTTTAAATTTTATTAAAATTATTTATGTCTTTCCTTATTATAAACAATTTTGATTGTCAAGGATTGTGACAAGTCAGATTTTATTTTTCTAAAATTCTATAAATTTCTATGCGAACCTCTTCACAAATGTTCTAATTTCGTATTTTATTTGAAAATTATGAAGCAATACGAAATTCTAAATCGAGGCCTATATAAAGACACTGAATGTCAGTCCGGGTCAGTCTTGATCTTCTGAGAAACAGAACGGTACGAACTATAAAGGTCTTGTCTCGGGGCCTGCTGACCCCGGGACCCTGCAAGCCTTCGCGTCGTTAATCAATATCTAACACGAAGAAGTTGCTGTGACCTGTGGATTGAAGTCTGGAATAAAGGCACACACTATCGCCTGCCACCCCTGCTGTGCTGCTGTGACCTGTGGCCGAAGCCTGGATTAAAGGTACTCACTTTCGCCTGCCATCCCTACTGTGCCGCCAGTACATCTTCAACCCTATTGTGCCGCCGGACAAACTTTACCCCCTGTCGGGATTTCCCCGACTATCCTGTCCGTGCCGTATCCGTAATTTTATTTGGAACTCTATCCGTGTCTTTGCCGTATCCGTGATTTCTTTGGAACTCTGTCCGTGCCCGTGCGGTGTATTTTTATATTTTAAATTGTATTTTTTATTAATTTAAATTAAATATTAATTTCTCTTAAAAATCTGTTATTATTATATTACAGTTGGCGCCCATCGCATCTTTTGGCTCTGTCTCTCCTCTAAATTCTAAAAAACACACCTACACGTTCTCTTTATTTTGGCTTAGATTCTCGACCTTAAACACTAAATTAACTTCACACTGGTCTCTTTTTCACATTGAACTCATTAATACTCAATATTTATTCAATAAATATTTATTTTATTGACTAACTTGACTTGGACTTAGACTCTATAACTTGACTTTAACTCTTTACTAAACTAAGGTACTATACTTAGGTAGGTACTTTACTTTGTACAACTACTCCTAAACTTCTACTAAAATGTCTCGTCCAATTGCATATAGTCTGCTCAATAAAGCCGAGTTAGAATACGAAGTCAAGGTTAGACTGGAGGAACCAGCTGATAAGCTCCCTCAATTAAAAAAACAAGTCGTTTCGCTTACGCAATCTATATTGAGTGATGACATTATAGATTCTCCTTTGCCAGTTGAGGATGATCTCAACGGGATTGAAGCTACATTAACTTACACTGAATTAAAATTAGTCTCACTTGAGTCGGGTAACTCAAAAATTCTTCCTAAAATAGAGACTTATTTAAATCATCTACACTATCGCTTAGATAGAATTGATTTAGATTTACACAGTGATAAAAAAGAAGAATTTGATGTCCTCAAAGATAAATTTGTCGAACTTGAAAAACGATTTGAACCTTTTACTTTTCTGAACGCAGAGCAAAATGTTTCCACGCCCACTCCACCCCTTCCTCAAATTACAACTTCACCTCTTCCTCAATCTTCTTCTTCTGTTCTCAGTAGTTTCAATCCTGAAATCCTACAAAATTTGGTACTTCCTTCTTCCTTAAACGACCTAAAAAAGATTTGCTATGATGGTAAAACCTGTCCGAAATCTTTTCTTCAAAAAATAGAAGAATTTCGTATTTCTCGAAATATTTCGAAAGAGAAACTTCTAAACAAAGCTTTCGAAATTTTTACTGACAATGCTTTACATTGGTTTAGATTTCAAAAGAACTAAATTCTAACTTAACTTGGGACGAAGTTACTAATCTTTTGATAAGAGACTTCGGTGAACCTGACTACGACTATAAACTACTAAATGCCATCAGGAATCGAACCCAAGGTGACAATGAATCCATTGTAATTTATGTCTCACTTATGTTCGGTATGTTCTCACGTCTTACCAAAAAACTTTCCGAGTCTGAGAAACTCGAAATTTTACTAAGGAACATAAGACCTTGTTATTCGATGTTCGTAGCCTTAAAAGATGTTGACTCTGTCGTTTCTTTGATCAATACCTGTCAAAGTTATGAGAAAATTCTAGATAGAGATAAAAACTTTAAGGAACCTGATAATGTAAATAATTCTTTTAGCTCAGAATTTAATTATAAATTACCTTCCCCTTCTACTTCTAATGCTAAACAATTCTTCAACAAAAATAATTTTCAGTCTCAGTTTCAAAAACATACTTACTTTAATAAAAATAACTCTCAGCCTCAATCGAAGCAATCTGTAAATACAATTAATAAGTCTGCTAGTGTATCTCCTAATCCTAATATCTATTGCGTACGCTGTCGTACCAATGGTCATTCTCTTAACGAATGCCCTCAACCTAGATTTTTAATATGTTTTAAATGTGGTACAAAAGATGTTAAAACTCCTGATTGCCCTAAATGCAATGCACGCAAATCTTCAACTAATTCAAAAAAACTAAAATGTGACTTGGATAATAAATTTAATCAAAAAGATTGGAATGATTGGTTATTAACAATAAAAAACTTTTTCCTCTGTTATAGAACTTCTTCTGTTCTCTATGAGAATGAAAAGGATTTTAATCGTCCTTTTATCAATGTATCAATTGATAATGTTTCATTATCAGGACTTTTAGATAGTGGCAGTTCTTTAACTATTTTAGGAAAAAATTCACATCTTGAAATTCTGAAATTGGGTTTTTCGTTATCCAAGTCTAAGTCGGTTGTTGTGTCTACTGCTAATAATCATAAACTCAAATCTTTAGGTCACTTTGATCTTCCTATTACTTTTAATGGTCAAACTCACTTAATTAGAGCTTTCGTTTTCCCAGAAATAACTCCCTCACTAATCCTTGGGGTAGATTTTTGGAAAAAGTTTAACTTAGTACCTAACTTATTTTCTACAATATTTAATAATAATTGTCTTGCAATTTCAGACGATAAAAAAATTTTACCTTACGATAATCTTTCCAAATCTCAGAAGGATATCGCTGATGATATCATTAATCGTTTTAAAAGTATTTCTTTTGAAGAAAAGGGTGAGTTAGGTCGAACTAACCTAATTTGTCATAAAATCGATACTGGCGATAATCCTCCCATTAAACAACGCTCGTATAGACTTTCTCCTATAAAACAACATGCGCTAATCAACGAGGTTGATAAGATGCTTGAATGGAAAGTTATTGAAAAATGTGAGAGTCCTTGGTTATCTCCCGTTTTAATAACTCCTAAAAAGAATGGCGAATGGCGATTCTGCGTCGATAGCAGAAAACTTAATTCAATTACTCGAAAAGATGCTTATAGTCTCCCTTTAATCAATGAAATACTGGATCATTTGAAAAATGCTAAATACCTTTCTAGCATTGATATTGCTAAAGTTTTTTGGGAAATTCCCCTAAATCCTGCTGACAGAGATAAAACAGCATTTTATGTGCCTGGTAGAGGAATGTACAGATTTGTTGTCATGCCCTTCGGACTTACTAATGCTCCAGCTACTCAACAACGTCTTATGGATACGTTATTTACTCCTGAATTTGATAATAAAGTCTTTTGTTATCTTGATGATATCGTTATTATTAGCGAATCATTCGAGGAACATATATCGTTTCTAATCAAAGTATTTGAAAAACTATCTTATGCCGGTCTAACTATTAACTTTGAAAAGAGTGTATTCTTTAAAAACGAATTAAAATACTTAGGTTACGTGGTAAATGAACACGGTCTTTGTGCTGATCCTAAAAAAATTGATTCTATTCTGGAATACCCTATTCCATCTTCTCGTAAAGAAGTTCGTCGATTTTTAGGAACATGTAGCTGGTTCCGTCGATTTATTCCTAATTTTAGCACTATTGCTGCTCCGCTTAATAAACTAAATAGTGGTGGTAAAAATGCTGCTAAATTTGTTTGGAACTCAGATGCTAATCAAGCTTTCCTTAAATTAAAAGAAGCTTTAGTAACTACACCAGTACTTTCTTGTCCTGATTTCAATCTCCCTTTTTCAGTGCACACTGATGCATCAAATTTTGGTATAGGAGCTATGCTTACTCAAATAAAAGAAGACAAAGAAGTTGTCATAGCTTATATGAGTAAATCTCTTAATAAAAATGAACAAAACTATTCTACTACAGAGAGAGAAACCCTTGCTGTTATCACTGCTCTCGAACATTGGCGTTGTTATTTAGACAATGGCAGACAATTTGTCATTTACACGGATCATGCTGCTCTAAAGTGGTTTCTAAATCTGTCAAATCCTTCTGGCAGACTTGCTCGATGGACTGTACGTCTATCTTCTTTTAACTTCATTCTAAAACATAAAAAAGGTAAAGAAAATGTAGTACCGGATTTGTTATCTCGTTCAAAAAATCTATCGGATAATAAAACTAACTTAAATGTTTCAGTTTTAACGGTGGAAGAACAGTATAATAAAGTTTTACAAGGCTGTCAAAACAATCCTGATAGTTTTCCAAATTATACTATTAAGGACAATAAGCTTTATCGTTTTTCTCGTTCCCTTCATACTATAACGGATGACTTCGTATGGAAAGAAGTTCCTCATCCTGGTGATAGAGAAAATCTGATTAAAAGTAATCATGGTTTGCCTGGTGAACCTCACCTTGGAATTTTTAAAACCTATAAAAAACTTTCTCTTTTATATTATTGGACAGGAATGTTCAAAGACATTGCTCAATTAATAAGTGAATGTGAGTCTTGTCTTGCTTATAAGCATCCTAATCATTCACCTTATGGTCCCATGGGTAAACCTAAAGTTTGCTCAAGACCCTTCCAATGTATTTCTCTTGATTTAATGGGTCCTCTTCCCATGACAAGAAAACGCAATCAACACATCCTAGTTGTGAATTGTTGTTTTACTAAATATACTTTAATCTTTCCCCTTAAACGTGCTATCGCCAAAGATATTATCGAATGCCTAGAAAACTTTGTATTTCTTATACATGGTGTACCTCAAACTATTATTATGGACAATGGTTCTCAATTTCAATCTAGAGAATTCAAAAAACTTCTGGATAACTATAAAAATACCTTTTATCTTTTATTCACCTCATTATTGCCCGCAAGTCAATCCCACTGAAAGGTATAACAGAACTATTGTTACGGCTTTAGCGTCTCTTGTAGGTGATGATCATAGATCCTGGGATATTTTCCTTCCAAAAATCCAATATGCTATGAACAGTACAGTTAATGCAGTTACGGGTTATTCCCCAGCATTTCTAGTTTTTGGCAGGGAAACTATCAGCTGCGGTTCTGTTTATACTCCTACGAATAACCTTGACGAATTTACTTTCTTACCTCGTGATATTTATGCTACTAATATAGGATTACTTGCGACAATTTTTGACAAAGTACAAGTAGCTCTATTTGACTCCCATACTAAAAATAGTGTTCGATATAATTTACGACATACTATAAAAGAATTTAATGTCGACGATTATGTTTGGCGTAAGAACTATGTGCTCAGTAATGCCGGTTCTTACTTCAGTGCCAAATTAGCTCCTAAATACATTCGGTGTAAAGTGATACAAAAACTCTCCCCACTAGTGTACATTCTTGAGGACGCTAGCGGTTCTCGTGCAAAATGGCACATAAAGGATATCAAGACTTAGAATTTATTTTAATTTTACTTTTACTTGACTAATGTATATACTTTATTTTTGTTTGTTCCATCTTCAATTACTAGTTACATTTTTGGCATTTTCTCATTTCCTTTCATTTTCATTGCTATCATCGGCTCTTAAGCCTCTAAAGAACTAAACTAAAAATGTTCTTCTACATCTCTCTACACAATCTTGTGTTGAGTCTTTACCTTGCATTTCTATTGTGCACTACTCTCTTTACGCAAGTTGCTTTGCGTACTTATTTATCTATTTCTTCCTTTGAGCGGTTGACAACTCGTAAAATAAGCCCTTGTTATACATAAGAAATATATAAGAAGTACTATACTTACATACATTCATTCTTACTTGTAAATATTTTCATTATATCTTTATTACATTACTTTCTTACTGATGAGCGGCTGACTACTCATAAAATAAGCCTTCAGTCATATCATATTCATATATCATTCATCATCAATGGGATTTCAGCGTGAGCGGATTACAACTCCTTAAATAAGCCAACTGTTACGTAGTACTACTAGCCAGGTACTTATCTTGGAGTAGGAGCCATTGACTGTGAGCCCTACCCCTAAGTTTGATCGATTTTAGTATGAAAGGTTTATTGTAATATGTAAGATTTGGTATGATAGGCTGGTATGAAAGTGTTGTCTATTAACCTTCAAAATTTTCACTTAGTGTAAAAATTTTCAGGGGTTTTGGGGGAAATGTAGTGTATTCATGTTTATTTTACTTTTATTCTTGTCTATTTTACTATTATGATTACTTATTTAGCTCAAAATGTTCTTTTTTACACTTTCTATTGTAAAATTTCTACGTTGCTAAGGAATATTTCTTTAAACTTACCGTTATATCTTCATTTTTTGGTTGTTTTATAGTATATATGTTTTTCCAACATATTTAATGTACTTTTCTACACTTTTCGATGATCACTTCTTTAAATTTTATTAAAATTATTTATGTCTTTCCTTATTATAAACAATTTTGATTGTCAAGGATTGTGACAAGTCAGATTTTATTTTTCTAAAATTCTATAAATTTCTATGCGAACCTCTTCACAAATGTTCTAATTTCGTATTTTATTTGAAAATTATGAAGCAATACGAAATTCTAAATCGAGGCCTATATAAAGACACTGAATGTCAGTCCGGGTCAGTCTTGATCTTCTGAGAAACAGAACGGTACGAACTATAAAGGTCTTGTCTCGGGGCCTGCTGACCCCGGGACCCTGCAAGCCTTCGCGTCGTTAATCAATATCTAACACGAAGAAGTTGCTGTGACCTGTGGATTGAAGTCTGGAATAAAGGCACACACTATCGCCTGCCACCCCTGCTGTGCTGCTGTGACCTGTGGCCGAAGCCTGGATTAAAGGTACTCACTTTCGCCTGCCATCCCTACTGTGCCGCCAGTACATCTTCAACCCTATTGTGCCGCCGGACAAACTTTACCCCCTGTCGGGATTTCCCCGACTATCCTGTCCGTGCCGTATCCGTAATTTTATTTGGAACTCTATCCGTGTCTTTGCCGTATCCGTGATTTCTTTGGAACTCTGTCCGTGCCCGTGCGGTGTATTTTTATATTTTAAATTGTATTTTTTATTAATTTAAATTAAATATTAATTTCTCTTAAAAATCTGTTATTATTATATAACAAGCTGTCCAAGTAAGTTAAGCGCTCTACTTGCGTCCGAAAGGGCACAGCTTCGAAACTCAGGCGCAGCCCGACATATACCTCAGAGTTTGTTGATCTATCTGTATATTGTAGCAAGTGATCGAAGAAAATGAACATACATGATGAAGGAAAATATCGTGAGGAAACCTGCACGCTAGCAAACTGTATGAGTTTTTTTCGGCAAAGAAATGCCGAAAGAAATGTTCATTCCAAAAAGCTAGTAGTTCGTAGCTTAGAAAACTCTATAATAATGTATGAGTATAATTAAAATTTAACCTGAAAATGCCTGTTGAGGTCTTTCTTGACTTTGAAATCTTTGGCAATAAATATTGTTGAAAGTAACAGTTTAATACTAATTAACGAAATACTAAATCAAAATGTGAAAATGGGCGAACAGGTGGCAAGTTTTAATAAAATAATGATTATCTAGTGGACCGCTGATTGCGAGTGGGGGGCGGGGCCGGTTCACACGGAGGTGATATTTATTGCGACCAACCTGTATATATTTTGTGAATTTTATAATTACCAAAATTTATTATTGTGATTTTGAGAATGTTTCTGTAGGTTTCTTTTTATTAATTGAAAATGTTTTTTGTACTTTTTTTTACAAAAAATGCAAAAGTAATAAAAATACTATTGAAATATTTCGAGCTTAATAAAATGTTTACAAAATGAATAAAGCTAAATATTTTAAATTAAAAAAAAAATGTTTTTTTTTTCAGCACAGTTATCACATTATAATTTTTATATTGAAAATCACAATAAATAAATAAATACAACTACCAAGAGGTTGCTTGGCTACATAGGTGCTACATCCAAAAATTGTGAAACAAATATTTTTTTTAGGTCGGTGTGTATTTGCACATGATAGCTGTCCAAAACTGTAACATTTTAAGTATAAACAGAGCATTTATCCTTCTGTATATAAAAAAATATATTTCGAACCTCACGTAAAAGCACTCGCGAACATTTCTAGTAACAAGATACATTAACAACAAAGATCAAACCGCGCCGTTGATGAATCACCATAGCTCCAAAACAATATTGATCTCCTCGACGTTCTTACAATACTCCTAATTGACTCGCCGCTACCATTCTGTTGCTAAAGGGTGAAGAAAAAACTAACAAAAGGCGCTATAAGTAAGAATTACCTTATTATGGATATGTATGTATCATTATGGGAAGTAACATGTGCTCAACACATGGCCGGTGGAGCAGACGGCCTATTGATTGTGTTCGATGCTATTTTCGTTATGAATAAGGAGTTTTTTGCTCCAATTTGTAAAACATAGATCGTATAGGTATGGATGATGTGGAGTTTGTGTTAGAATTAAACAAATAATGTGATAGGTGAATATGGTTAAAAGGAAGTGAATTTTATGGTCGCTTTTTAAAATCAATAAAGGTTTTTAGAAACGTTGTGGGAATTCTATGGATGTATTTTTAGTCACCGCTTGTTAGAGTGACAGTCTGAAGACGATATTATTTCTCGATTTTGAGTATTGAAGTCGTTTCAGATTTGTTTGGAAAAATATTTTATTTGCTTTTAAATATCTGTTAGCATGACAGGAAACGACAACCTGGAGAAGTAACAATTGGTTTGATAAGTGGAAGGAAAGTTACACGATATGGTCCTACCAAGTTCGCTCGACACTCGAGACCACAGTCAGCGACGCATGTTCACCGCGGAGCACAGATCCGAATGGCGGAACATACAAAGTGTTGCTGATGTTGCAAAATATGATGCAAGAAGGAGGATTTGTTTGCTATCTATTAAGGAAATGGCGCGATTGACACTAAGAAGGATTGGCACCACGGTGTGAATGGCATAAGGACTCCTTTTTAATTTTTTTATAACTTGCAACTAAAAATGTTAAAAATAATTATTCCATAAAATATCTCTAAAAAGTTAGTTAAGGATGAGAAGGAGTTATTTAAATACTGCAATATAATGAAAGTCTATGATAAAATTCAATACCAAATTTTAACTGAATCATGTCAAAAATTTTGTTTAGTAGAAAGAATACGACCTGCCCACTTAAGAAAACTTTGTTATTTAAATAAATTCAATCTTCCAGAATATAATAATCTGTATGGGACAAGATTACCTAATTACATGGTACCAAATTATCTTAATAAAACTAACTTAACTTAAACTAACTTAACTTAAATTAACTTAACTTTAAAAAATTTAAACTTAGACTGAAAAAATACTTTGTTCCCAAGTGTAATAGCGACTCACCGAACACAGATAAACCCTGCGAGGTTTCCGCAGTTCGGTAAATGTTTTATAAGTGCATTTTTGTGTTATGTTGAATAAATGATTAAAAAAAATTGGCCAATTCACACAAATCTTCACCATTTATGATTTAGCCAATTGGAACCACCAGAATGGGAACGAAGCCAATTTCAAACATGATTATCAAGTGTGATTTTAAAAAAGCACCTGTCACCCTTCTAGCAACGATCTTCCAGTTATGGTCATTACGTCACGAAGAAATGTACAAAAAAAACTTATAATCTAAGAAGATAAAAAGTTAATTCGGTACGGCGTGGACATCTGCATTGCACCCAGTACATTATGATTACAAATCATGTGTGGTATACACTTGGCGAGTAAAATGGCGAGCACTTGTATCTTGAGTGCTCTCAATGCATCTCACAATCAAAGCAACAAAAAAAACTTGACAAAGACGGATTGCCACACCGGAGGTCCAGGGTTCGATCCCCGGTCGAGTCAAGATGGAAAATGATCTTTTTCAGATTGACCTGGGTCTTAGATTTGATCTAATTATGTATTTGTTATAAAGTATACTAGTCGTTCGCTGCGAACGTAGACCTCGCGACTATTAAAATACAATACCTATTTATTTTCACAAAAAATTAAATATCTCAAAAACGGCTGGACCGATTTTGATGCCCAACGAACTTGAAAATTCTATTAACCGTCCCTACATATATTCTAACTTTCATCAAAATCGGAACAACGGTTCGAGAGTTATCGCGGAACAAACATACATAAATCGTTGAGTTAGCATCCCATAACAAAAGTCTCGAACTGACTTTGGGGTTAACTCAATCTGTGTGATTTGTATATATTTATTTATTTCTTCAAAAATATTTAAAGCGAGATTATTTCAAGCGGTTGAAATGCCACAGGGTCCCAAGTTCGGATCCCACTCGTGCGTGCCACATGAATTTGCAACTACTTGTTTGTTTGACTTTTGTACAGTATTTTTCATAGACCACTACTTGCTTCCGGTAAAAGAACACATCGTGAGGAACCGCTTAGTTTGCTATTTTTTTGTGTATTTACTTTATCAACAATCACCATTCGGTGGCTATTGTCGTATACAAAAGTAAATACATTCATCGTGCATCAGTCAGATGTCTTTAGGCAACTTGAGATAAATCTGACAATGGTGTTATCCATAAATAACACACTCGATAAAAAAGAAAGAAGCAAGGATTCGAGGCTTCCCTAACTCGGCCACTCGGCCAATGTGATCCTCAGCATAACGACAGTTTTTGCCGCGCCCGCGCCGTCACGGTGTCGCGTGTTCAGATTCACCACGCTCCAGCGCACCTTGCTCCAATTTTTATTAAAAAACGACACCCTTGTCTAAGGGTTCCCAAAAGCCAAAATATTTAATAGTAGGTATTTTCAAAAAAATGCGAATTTATCAACTTAAGTGATCGACTGTCTTTGCTATTGGTAAATAGTTAAAAATATGTTTATTTAGTAACTTTAGTAGTGTTTTGGAGCAACTTTAAAAATTAATAAAACCTGCTGGTTTACTACTGCCGGAGGCTGTAGTAGAAAGTAGGCTTTTTTGCAAACACGTGTTATAAATAAGCTTTCGAGAAGATTTTAGTGAATGCAATTATTATTATAAGCTACAGCTGAACTATACGCCTAAATAACCAAAGGAATCATTTAAAAAATCACACAATCTCATCGAGTTTGAGTTTGTCTGGACGACTCTAGTCCAGATTACAATCAACAAAAGCTTTTAATGCATTTTTTTGTGTTATATAATTGTTTTTTTTTTTTCTAATAGCTGTTAATGGTTGTGTTCACCAAAATAAATTCTATTCTTTTAAAATTTTTGGAATTACTTTTTAACGTTTTCCTATTCATCCATTGAACTCTGAAACGATCACAGTGGATGACGAACGGAAATTTTGTGGTCCTGAGCTTGGCACGAGCTTCATAATCGTAAACGCCGGATAAAAAAGGGAATAAGAAATTACGTGCCAGTGAAATCGTGCATCCAGCTTTATTTGAGAGTTCTAGGTGCTTTGCTACTTAATTAAATAGTTATTTTAAACATTTTTGTTAAAAATCAAGATTATTTTTGCATAGCTATCAATGTATTAGTTGTATGGAATGAATGTCAATAAGGATGATGAAATCCAAATCTTTTCAAAACTGTCAGGTTTTATGTTCCTCCTCCTTTAGTCGTATTCGTCATAACTTAATAGAGTGGTTTGCCATTGCCTTCTCCATTTCACATACTAGCTGATAATCATCAACCAGAGTGCAGGTTTCCTTACGATGTTTTCCTTCACAGGAAGCAAGTGGTGGTCGATGAAAACTACCATACATGAGTCAGATTGGTATACAAATTTACATAGTACGGGCTTGAATTTGAATCTAGGACCTATTCGTTTCTATAGTTATAGATTTTCACGAGTTTGCTTACTATGATCACTAGAAATTGTCTGATTTATGAATGACATGATTTTTTTTAATTGACAAGAATATAAAGAAACAATGGAAATTCATATTTTGCATTTAAAAAACGCACATCCAAACCACATCATCAAAATCCACTCACTAATGTTACCAAATCGTCGCTCCACATACGGACGGACAAAAAGCGTGCGGCTAAGTATATGAAACAACACCCGTCAAATTTCTTTCAGACATTAATCACTCTAGTATTCGGTAAGCTTGTCGGGTGACCATGATGAAAAAAATACGGGAATCTTATTGCTGGTACCTACCTCAACAAAACAAAAAAAAAGAATTTATTAGTTAAATTATGGACAACTACTTGAATTACATTGTTGTGAAATGGTGGTTGTATTTTATTGATCAGAATATTATTCAGATTTCTTAGTTAATCAGAAATCATAATATTTACAAATATATTGTACCAACTAAATATTGAGAATTATGTATTTATTTTCAACTTATAATACTATTGTATCATTAAGTTTAAGTATCATTTTCCATCTATAATGATCATTATAATCAAGGTGAAAAAAAGAATATAAGCTTCATTTTCTTTACCTTTTTCCTCTTTCTACTAGTGATTAGCTGTTTATCAGATTTATCCAGCTCATTTACTGCACATGAATACCTCCCTATCCTATTTAACGAAATCTGTTCATGTATTTTAAATAATGAATAAATGAGACTAAGTAGAAAAGTCTAGATTTGATCGAGAGTCTAGGTAGAAGGAGAGAGAGTCCATTGCGTAGTACTGGGACACAGATGGCTATTAAATAAAAAAGTAGAAAAGTCCGCTGATTATAAAAAGCGTGGCCTTCCGATTCGCGTGCCACCGCACTTTCTCGCTAACGGTCGGCGCGTGCGGCGCGCACCTGTCCCGGCCCGCATTGTCCATTCCACTCATTACCGGCTCGATTCTGCGGGTTAATCCATACTTTTTAGATTACATTTTATAGCAAAAAGGTCCACTCTATAATCAACAGAAATGAGCACAACACGGATCTTTACTTAGGTGCTTAGCTACGCCTTATTAATTACTAGCTTTCGCCCGCATTATTTTCCCACGGGAACCTTGCCTTTTCCCGGGATGAAAGGTATCATATGTCCTTCTCCGTACTTCTAACTATGTGTATGCGAAATTTCAGTAAGATTGGTTTAGTAGATAAAGTGTGAAGAGGTAACAAACAAACTCATTTTCGCATTTATAATATTAGTTAGGATTTAAATACTGTAGCCCTGAGCACATTTCAATTACATTTTTGCCTCTTGTATTTTTTTTATTTAGCCAATTGGACCCACTGCTGGGCAAAAGGCTCCCCCTTATCTCTCCAACTACCTCTATCGCTCGCTAGCTGCTGCCCTGCCACCGCCTATTAAAGGCCGACAATTCGTCAGATCACCTCTTGTCATAGAGCAACACGGACTCCTTACGGAGGGAGAAGCCATAGCGACATGTTTAAATTCAAATCTTTCTGGCATTTTTTGCGGGGGGAGGGAAATTCACGCAAGCGCTGTTCGGTACACACATACATAATGAAAATCTGTAATTACGACAAATTACGACACCACATATGAAAAATAAAACAATACATTGACAAATCTGTCACCACCCGTCAGATTTTTGTGTACGAATATAAGACAGAACACACATTAACATATTTTTGACTTTGTTTTCAATAGTGAATGGCAAAAATGTAATTCTGCATTATCGATGAATTATAAATTATCGAATTTCTCGGGCCTTAAACTATATAATCAATAGAAATAGAAATATTTATTTGTTAAAATCAATAGCTTTAAAAAAATCTGTGGAGTGGTTTAGCCGTGAGTATAACAGTATTACTTCGCATTTATAATATTTATTGCTAAGGAGGTATGGAAATATGGATACGTTCTTATGAATGACATACCCGGGGCTCTTGCAGTAATTTGCATTTTTTTATATACTAGTGATTTTATCTGTAGGTCTCATGGACGTAGGAAAAAAGAACGGACACCGCCTCAGTAACATTAATAGTGATGCAATCAAAGTAAGCCGGCGTATTGTACCGACACGAGCGCACGCACACACCCACAGCAAAGTAAGACGGCCAGTGTTGCCGTTTTAGCGTATTTTACACTAGATCTAGTGCAATTCTCAGGTCTTTAGTGCTTATTTTTTTAATACAATGCGCTAAACATAATTTAGTGCAATCTGGTGGATTATTTGTAAAAACTTTTGCGCCAAAGAAATTTTAACGAGGCAACTCCGTCAACTCACACAATCGTAAGTCGCCGCCATTGCTTTGCTTCACTCCTTATTAAGCCAAGACTCCGTCCGTTCTTTTTTCCTACGTCCATGGTAGGTCTGACGTAGAATATGCACTTCGCAAAACGTACACTCGAACAAAAGGTGGTTTTCGCAATTGGTGCACTTCGCAGAGTGTGCACTTCGCAGAATTAGCATAATCCTAACTATATATTATAAATGCGAAAGTGAGTTTGTTTGTTTGTTCCTTTTGACACTTTATCTACTGAAACAATCTTTTTGAATTTGCGCATACACATAGCTGGAAATACGGAAAAGGACATAGGGTACCTTTCATCCCGGGAAAAAGCACTGTTCCCGTGGGAAATCCACGCGGGCGAAGCCGCGGGCGAAAGCTAGTAATAAATAAAATCACAGTTGCAAAGTTATCACGTTTATTAGTTAAGTACCACAAAGACAAGAAAGGAATACTTATAAAATTTAAATTATCTAAATATAACTTTAACTATTTCTAATAATTTTTTCTTGTTCAATTTAGTCTTGTTCATCCGAGCTGACTAACACCATTCGTGGAAATTAGATGCCTTATAATGAGCTAAACAAACGGGACTTGTCTTTTTGGCATCCCAGGTTTGCTAGTTGTTGCACTAGTTTTTCCATACACACATCTCTAAGTAGGTATTTTTAGGAAAGCTGTAAAAAAATAAGAAAATACACGTTACAACATACAACAATTTAAAACTATACCTATCGCAGTTTATCAATACAGGATTACAACACACAATGTAAGCAAAGTAACATCACTAAATCTAGATGTTGGACGGAATTATCACTCGACAAATCCGTGTTTCTATAGGCGACTGGACTGATGTTGGTAAACAAATCCAACAATGACATTATAATAAAATTTATGAATTTTTGTTTAATTTATAATCATATGATAAGAATTTACTTACTAGAGAAATGTAACACCATCTTTCTGTAAAATAGATGTCCCAGACCTCTTTTTGCATCACAAAATTGAACAATTCGGATTTTTTTGTATTGCGGCCTATGTGTCATTCACACTAACTGATGGATTCTGTCTAGCGAAAAGTCCGAATGCAAACAGTTTTTATAAACGCTCAAGTCCACCTGGGCCTAAGCTTTGCCAGAGGGGAAAGACATCTATGGCGCCTCCCTTCCGGGCCGCGCGCGGAAGTCCTTGTTGCTCGAAGCCTCTTGTATATAAATAAAAATGTATTTATTTCCAAAGTTATATTAAGGTTGATTTTAGTTATTTCACGCTTTTAGGTAGAGCTTATTTAAATAAACATTTTTATTCATTCATCCATTAATGTTAACTTTGGAGTCGGTTTAATTTGTAAAATATAGGTACTAATTGGACCCTAAATGGTTTCCTTTAATTAGCATATGATATCTCTTTTTTTTGTGAAAATTTGGAAAGTTTTTTCAATTTTTGAAAGGCTAATAAAAGTTCAAAACTTCTGTGAAAACCAGGAAATGCAAACATAGAACAACATAGACCTCCAGTTCTACCAATTGCTATACTATTTTTTTTATATTGCCAGACTATTTGCTCCAAGAGTTTAGGGGTAGAATTAATATGGGTACCATGGTAAAGCGACATTCACGCGGGCAAAGCCGCGAAAATAAAGCTAGTCAATCAATAAAACATAGCAAATGTAACAATAAAACACTACACACCACGGAAGTTGAAAGAACAAAGGAGCTACCTGCATCTAATCTACCATCGTAATGTCGACCGTTGGGGCAGGTGTAAGTTCACCTGTTGGCATCCTTACTGCCCCCTCTCCCCCCCAAACCTCCCCCACCACGACCAGCACACACGGCGACCGTTAATACCAAATGACGTAACGTATTCAATCAATTGGTTTTTTACAGGCTTTTGTTTTACTTTATGCATGTTTTGCATTTACTTTTTTAGTCACCTAACTCCGTGGCTCTGTCTAACCCGTCAGGGATAGAGATGCGATCTGTGTTATCTTTATTTTACTTGGAATGTTTGTTTGGATCAAATCCTAATGAATTTGAGTAGGAAACTAATCAGTGGTTAATAAAAATGTATATTACTTTTCTTGCACTTTGCTGACTCTGATGCAAGTGAAGTGATAAATGAAATGAAGTAATAAATAAAAGTTTATTCAAGAGTTTTTAAATTCGTTAAATTTTCCATGGTTAAAAAAGTAGGGTTAAAAAAAACCATGAGCCTGCTTATTTAAAATAAACATTTCTGATTTAGTTTCGTCTTACCGGTATCTGTCTGTTTTCAAATCGTTCGGTATCTGATTGAGCTGAAATTTCTCATGCATAATGTAATTAAGTCATGAAGCTGAATGTGTGGATTCAGTCTGAGTATAGCGAAAGAAATTCATTTGTTTTTTTTTTTATTTACTCAAACAGCCTTTTTTAAATATTTACAAATTAACTTCATTTAGACTATACATATCCGGCTAAAAAGTTGTTCACAGAAAAAAATAAATTGTAATTGGCACATAGCGCGAAATCTCGTACCTTTCAAAGTCTGTGAAAATGGATGTTTATTTATTTGATGACTTGATGACTTTTAGACGTTTGTTACTTATTCATCCAAAAACAGGATGGATTTCATCAAAATTTGGTTCACAATTAGAGAACTGATTAAATAATAGTTATACTACGTTGGAAGTGTATTTAACTTGGAATAAAACATAGGGTACTTTTTATCCCGAAATTTTCACAGGGCGTAGCTTGTATGCTTTTATGATATATTACAATTGACTTGACATAGTATGTGTGACAAAACACATTTACTTACGACAACTTTATGAAATACCTGATCGAAGGAAAAGTCGAAGCTAGGAGAGGAAAAGGAAAGCCAAGAAGGGCATTTATAGACCAAATAAAAGAGAAGGCAAGGGTTGTGTCGTATAGGGAGGTTAAATCGATGGCGGAAGATAGATGCAAATGGAGGATGCTCCACCGACAAGAACATAGTTCTTAAATATGTGATGATGAGTATGTGTGACAAAAAAATAACGTAATAGTAACATCTTACTTACTATAATATCCGACGAGTTTCTACTCGCTTTTGCCAAGTTTTTTAAGTTTTGCCAAGCATCGACTTGAATAATTAGGCTCCAATTAAGATCTCAATTCAACATTAAACAAGTTATACGACACAATTATACCCTTACAGTCCCGACTTGAATATTGAATGTCTTTTTGAATGGTATTTTTGCTTTAACATAACTACAATTATAAATATTATTATACTAGCTTTTGCCCGCGGCTTCGCCCGCGTAAATTTCCCACGGGGACAGTGCTTTTTCCCGGGATGAAAGGTATCCTTTGTCCTTCTCAGTACTTCTAACTCTTCTTTTTGGTCGTACACTCTTGACAGTGTGGTCGTGATTATGGATCGGTCTTCTCGGACTTGGCCGCTGCTCTTGCGATGGCTCTCCATTTATTTCTGTTGGTAGCTTTTCTGGATCATTCTGTTGCCGGACACTGAGTTGCACTTCTGATGAGATCAACCCATCTGATAGGAGATCGACCGCGTGACCACTTTCCTTCAAAGGGCCGTCTTTCAAAGCCTTCAAATACGCGCCTTGATTACCAAACGTTCCATAGCGTTATATTTACGGGTGACGTGTCCAAAGAATTTTAAAACTTCTAACTATGTGTATGCACAATTTCAGGACAATTGATTCAGTAGATACTAAAAGTAAAAAGCATGAAGAGGTAACAAACAAACATTTAGATAAACAATCAAATAAACTCACTTTCGCATTTATAACATTAGTTAGGAGCGCGGTATAGAGCGCAATTTTTACTAAGCGTGGTAACAAACAAACATTTAGATAAACAATCAAATAAACTCACTTTCGAATTTATAATATTAGTTAGGAGCGCGGTATAGAGTGCTATTTTTACTATGCGTTGATTACTTATGTCAAATTAAAGATTTTATTGAAATGGGTACATGTTTGACAACGCAAAAATAGACTACAAATAAAATTTAAGCGAGATAATATATTGTTATATCTTCCACTGCTGTGCAAAACCCTTCTCCATTTTTTCACGAAATAATTACGTAAGTATAAATATTTTTGTCCATTTTTTTTACCAATCGCCTAGTCAAATGCACTACAATACAAATAATATCCGATTCGTGATTCCTTATGTCCGTGACCTTTGCTGACTACAAAAGCTATTATTTAAAAACTGATCTTATAGTTCAGACATAAGATATCTTATTGTATTACTATTTTGTGGGCTTTAAAAGGAGAAATTGTTTCGCTTAGTGGCGATTGGTGGCACGTGCTTCCTTTAGCCCACTTCTAAAGACATCATAGTTAGGGTTGACACCACAGAACTCTGAGTAATATGGCAAGTTAACACATAGGTATAAAACTAACCTAGCTTTTCCCCAAGACTTCGCTCGCGTTAATCCTTTCTTAGCGGATGCCGACGCGACGTCATAACATCTACCTGCATGCCAAACTTCAGCCCGATCCGTCCAGTGGTTTGGGCTGTGCGTTGATAGATCACTATGTCAGTCAGTCACTTTTGAGTTATATATATATATATCAGTGGCGAAGCGTCCTTAGAACACGATTCCTACCGGCTTCCCTTGGCAGATTCTAATATATACATTTTTTATTATTAACAATAATAGCTTAATCTCGCGGCCTACACTTACACAAAAATCTATACTCTATACCCATATGACACTCTCTTACCATAAGCCGACGAGCGACGGCATTTCCTTAGATAATTTAATATGAGCGCGAGATATAATTACATCGTGCCACATTGCGCGCTTTGTAAAAAATATTCTTCAATAGCTGGATATAACGTACGCAATGTATTCGAATCCGCGCAAACGCCACACGCACGATTTTATTTCGCAGGACGCGAGACGCGGTAGTAAGTAACTCGCTAATAATATTGGGAATTTGTTTATTTAAAATGTATGGTGACACACACACAATGACATTACAACTACATATGCAACCACTCGTCGATATAGACAGCGATACAAGCCGATTTAAAATAGCCTACAACGAATCCTTATTGGTTGTTCCTGTTCGCTTGAAAAATTTTCGTCCAATCACAGCGATAATCCGCGAATGTCTAATGTCATGCTAATTCCTCAGATGAAGGAAAAAAGAATGGACATGTACAACTATAGATTGTTATGCGTTTATTATTTTTTACTAAGTCTTCTAATTCGCCGTTCAGTTCGCTTCGCGCGCATTTGCGCTTTGGTTTGCACTCACACGGGGCGTACCTATGCTAATTATCTATTGTTGTGATATGCGATTAACTTGATTGTGGTATATTATTTAGTTATATTGTATAGTGTTTGTAGTTTGTTTCATGGTAAATGTTTGTTTGTTTATTTTTGTTTCTTGTTGTCACTTAGGCATATGATGAGAAAGGCGGCATACAAATAGGTTGTTGTCTTACTTCCCGTTGACCTAAAATTATAAAATTTGGCAAAAAGCAAGGTCTAACAGTACTTATACAGGAATAAATCTGAAAATTGTAAATATGTCGTTGGAAGTCTAAAAAAAGTGTTAGGTACAAACTTATTTTTGCGCTGGATTCAGTATGAATCTTAGGATCGAACTGCAAAGTAAAGTGTGTTTTTGAAACTAGTTGGACTTGTAGTTTAGTTAGAGCTATAATGTGAGATGCTTTGCGTGTACGGAACTCTCGGTGTGCGAGTTTGACTCGCACTTTTTTTCTATATATAAAGCGCGTGTGAGTGTTTTTTAAAGCCACTTTTATCATACTGTCAACATGCACTGTGGCTTCACCTTTGAATATTTTCACCCCACGCCACTGATATATATATAGGTAGAAGAAAGATATAATTTTTATTATGGGTAAGTATTTCACTGAGAATTTTTTAGATTATATAATTTTATTCAATCAGTCAAATCTGGTTACTTGTTAGAGAACAGAGAACAATATAGTCAATTAAAGATCGTGTAAGTTTACTCACATATTTGCACCCACTTAGTGTTCTCTACATGACCCTAAGGTAGACTGGTAGAAAATGCATTAAGTCCGCCCATTGTACTTTTACACGTGTATTTTGTGCAATAAAGTTTAAATAAATATATAATTCCGAAAAATGTACAAATCTAATAATCACGCGAATGTTCTCGCGGATAGTTTAGGATGATATAGGGCAAAAGGTAAATAAAGTAACCTTTATTTATTTTACAAAATTCCTACAAAGAGGTTCACACTAATCATGTACACGACATTTTTTAATACCTAATCTGTTCGTCGCAATCAAATTCTATAATTTCCTTCAGTGGCAACCCTATCGAGAAATTGAGAATGCCGTGATATTATCAGGGCTCCTATAAACAATCATGCTTTTTGCTGGCGTTAGATGAAATTACACCTCAGTTGTACCGTCGACTGCGCATGCAGTTATCCAACACCTTTATACGGCGGCAATAGAGCCAAATTTGCAATAAACTTGTGAACGTTGATTTGCGGTCGACTGTACTCGCAAAACTGTATCAAACCGCGGTTATCTATCGTTGTTTATTTTGTAAGTTTGTTTGTTTCCTCTAGATTGGAATAGACAAAAAGTTTCAGCTCTGTGGTTTGTTGTTGGTTTCTTGTTTAATGTAACTGTAGAATAAGAAAAAAAAAAGTTGTTGCTGGACCCCGCGTACCAGTGGTAATAGTTTATTTTTAGTATGTACAATATAGTTGGTTACTACGAGTTCTTCACCTAATTCTTATAAACTTACATAGCCACATTATTTTGATGCTTGAACGTGCTTATTTCTGGTACGACCAGTCCCATTTTTACACGACTGACCAAAAAAGGAGTGTTATGTATTCGGGGTTCATGTACCTATGTATGTATGTAAGTTTCTTTATTCCACCATATGTCCGGAACGGCTTAACAGATTTTAATGTGAAAGGTATTTTTATATTGGTTCCTTGCATTCCTTCGAGTGTCGTATTTTTTTTTTATAATTAGCTTATTATATTCTTTCTGTGTAAGGTGGTCTGTGTATGATGATTGTCTGTTGCATTTAAAAAACATGAAAAGGCTAACTAGAATCCCGGAATTTCAACAGAAATGAAGCCGCGGGGCACAACTAGTGTATTAATAAACTTGTCACAAAGAAATCCATATAATCGAATAACAAACTAATATCTCATCACCGATTTAGATATCCAATTCAAAACAAATCAACAGGATTTAAAATTCAAATGCGTCGGGCATCGAATAAGTTACACTATTACAGGATCGCCTACTGATGGCTCGCGCATCCTACGATCGTAAAACAGGGTATTCGGCCGAGTTATGTACCCTTAGCACGCCAACTCCGAACCAGGACAATAAATTTAATGTTCGCACCCCGATAATGCTTTTGCCAATGGAACATTGATGATTTATGAACAATTATCGATTAATTCAAGGAGTAGTCGTAAGTTTAATCGAGATTATTAACCACTCGATTCTGAATCGAGATCCGAGGTGTAAATCATACCAACGGGTAGCGTGTTGAGCAATTAACACTTTGATAATATTTTGTGGTCGCTCCGGTTTGAACGTCTTATTGCTGGAGTTATTACTTCTTCTTGTTTATTTAAAGGATCATGGTCTTTATCGGTGGATTATATAAGATGTGGAATATCGTAATAAGTACTTGCCAGCAAGAGTCCCTTCCATTACATCACTAGTTATAGAAACAAATTAAAAGGAAGACTGTAGAAAATTATAAATATCACTAGTTTCAGATGCAAAGTAATATAAATTTAATCTCGCACTAAAACAGCTATGCCGTACAAAAAATCCAATAGCCCAAACAAAATAGAGGAGATGTTTGGATCAATATGGCCTGTTGTTCACCAAACCGCTTTGTCATAGGTCGTAATCGAAGCGACGGTGGCGTCTTTGTGTTTCGTCCGTCATCGCCTTTTTGTTAAGTTATCTGATGGGAATTGCTCTCATTTCGCTCACAAAAAGTTGTACAATCAACACCACTTGAACTATCTATTTCAAATTCGCCTCTATCATCAGCGTATCAAGGTCCATCTGGGGTGGGGTAATGTGCTGCTGCCTGTACAGTACCATCGCCCACTTGAACTGTCAAAATGGTTTTTGTAATAGCTAGAGCGATACTGTGTATTTATTTACCGGCAGTCGATTAGACTGACCAGTATTGGGTTCCGATCACATGCTGTTTCGCAAGCTTCTATTTAGTTTTACCAAGTCTTGTTACTTTTTGTTTAACATTATTGCATCATCATTAGTTCATCATCATCTGGCAAGTGCAACTTTGTGGGATAAAAATAGTAAAATAAACTAATTTTCTTAGCTTCTAATTTTTTTTTATAGAATAGTAGGCAAACGAGCATGCGGATTGCCTGATTGTAAGCAATCACCACAGTCCATAGACACCAACGATCCTAAAAAGGTCACTGATGCGTTGCCGACTCTTTGAGAAAGCGATAATCCTTCAAGCTGCAATCTCCGAGATCCAGCAGTGTGTGCTGATCTTCAATTGTCTTCTTTAACCGCGTATCTTGAAGGAAAGTACTGTTTCCGATACAGCATCTGAATTTTGATTTCCCAGATATACATTTAAGCAAATCAAACCGCGTGCAAAACCTAAACTATTTATATCTATTCATAATATTAATTGGCTGACTGATTGGGATATCAACACAGAGATGAAACCGCTAAACGTAGAAACTTAATATAGCGTACTCAGAAATAAATTGTAGAAATTTGAAAATTGATGAAATTCACGCTTTGAAAGTCGAAGACAAAAGCTAAATGTAATTAATGAATAAACTTATTAAAACTGTAACATTAGCCAACCTATTTAAAAATACTGTTGCTTAACATCAAACACCTACACTTTCGAGAATCGTTTAACCTAATAGTTTTACTATGATTGAGATGGTCAATAATGGGCCAGTTTTGGTGGTCGAACAGACAGACCACCCAGCGAACATTATGTAATGTACACATGTTTTCATGTAAGATTTATAATGCTAACGATCAACAGAACTATTGTGGTAGCATCTTTTGGTATGTACAGCATGATCCTTAATCTACGAGTATACCCTTTTATAAAGAACTATGAAAAAGTAGTGTAATGATGCCATAGCATTTTCAATATATATCTGATTATGTTATGAATGTTATCTGCGGGAGTGGAAGCGGGTATCTCTGGACAGGGAATTGTGGAAGGAGAAAGGGGAGGCCTTTGCCCAGCAGTGGGACACTTCAATAGGCTAGAGAAAAAAAAAATCTGATTATGTAATTTATTTTTAACTAATGACTTAATCAGTATCTGCGGTCGTTGCAATACGTGCTGAAACGTCCATGAAATAATAAGTAGATAATGTACGACATAATAAAAAACCTTAAAAATGAAAACACGCATCGCGCATATTTTTAGCATTCGACGTGTCTTACCAAGGTGTCAAAAAACACCATAATAAATATGAATCAAAGTGAATCCAATGATATTCAGAAGTTCTAGGAACAGTCAAGGTTGTAGACGATTATTGGAGTTTGTAAAGAAACAAGGATATGAAAGAACTGGCAGTGGAATTTACTATTACGGGCGACACAATGGCAAGGCTTCGATGGTTTAGCCACGTGGAGAGAATGGGAGAGAATCGCGCCGTCCTAGTGTCAAAAGAGCGTATCAAGGACAACCAAGAAGGAAAAGTTTACATCAGCCTGTATATAAAAGAGGAAATGTGATACTACACGAGTAAAATTAATCATCGCACAATATAATTAATCTAATAATGTGGTTAATTTATTACCATCTTTGGCAAGTGAAAGTCAAATTATAATATCAAGTCGTCCAATAACATCCATTTAGGACTTGCAACCAAGTATTAATGATATCGTTAACTTGAGTAATGTTTATTATATAAATGTACAATCTGATCTAATTTTAAGCATACAACTTTTTGTATCGATTTGTGAAATAATTATATAAAGATAAGTAAGTATATTTTAAATGCTTTTCTAAGTACTTAAGTTTTTATGATGACATTATGAATAGTAGATATATATTGAAACCCACAAAGTTAGTGTATTTATTAAATAAACACCATTAAATAATTAAGTATTAAAACTCGAAAATTATTTTTCTATTGTTAGATTGTTACTGAAGGAATCCTAAATATTATAAATGCGAAAGTGAGTTTGCATATTTATTTGTTTGTTTATTTGTTACCTCTTCACGCTTTATCTACTGAACCAACCTTCCTGAAATTTTGCATACACATAGTCAGAAGTACGGAGAAGGACATAGGGTACCTTTCATCCCGGGAAAAAGCACTGTTCCCGTGAGAAATTCACGCGGATGAAGCCGCGGGCAAAAGCTAGTTGGTAATTGGTAAATAACGATAAAGGAGAGACCAGTGCTTTCTACTATTCGGAAGGTTTTGAAGTATTGGTAAATAATAATGAGTTACAACGTTCTCTTCTGAAAACATTAACACTGAAAACCTGAACAATAAAAACACGCATCGTCGTGTGTTTACAGCACTCGGCGTGTAGTGGATACACCTGTGACGAATCTATACTTATAAACTCCAAAATGTTTTGTTGGTCTTTACCAGCAATAGAATAAACTATTAAAATCCAATAGAGTTGTCGCGCCCGGCATCGCACGACCGTGTGGCGTCCTACGGGGAACACGCTCGCCAGTACAATTAAGACCTAATAATTCCCACTGAAGTTGTTTTATGCAAATCAATGCGCCTGCGCCAGTTGCGTGTTACACCTACGCTAGTGAATTTAAAAGCCTCGATAAATTGGATGGATTTGCTTAGAAAAGGATGCGATTTTTATATAGTACTTCAATGATGTGTAGACACAAATCACATAGATGAAAATAGACTTTTAAGTGTCCTTGTAATATGTCTTAAAAATACCTAAAAATTCATGACTCCGACAGTCCTGAAAGTAAAAAGTGGAAGAAAAAGTGCCTATGAAGTTAAAGAGCGATTTCAATAGTAATAAAAAAAATATTTTGATTTCATTAAGATCACAATTTTCATTTTTACTTGACTGATATAACAAAGCACTCTTTTGATGCAGTGGCAAGGGTTACATGCTACATTACTGTAAAATAATGGTAAATGTAACTGAAAAATTTACTTTGAACAAATACAAATATGTTATTCAGTCACAAAAAATCTACTAGACGGATTTCGATGATATTTGGTACATGGGTAGAATATAACCAGGAATAGTCCATGGGTACTTTTTATGAAATTGAAATTTCAACAAAATAATATTTATTGTAATTTTTTCAGTGCATCTGTTTTTTGTATGAAGAAAGTGGTAAATAAAAATCGGATTAAAGTTGTACTACGTGAATAGCTAGTTTATTTAAGAATAATATAAATAGTTTTTCATAAATTAGTAATTCGATTTGTAAGCGTTTATTTACAAAATGGACGGCATTATATAATCACAATATACGTACTCAATGTATGTATACTTGAAGGACTACATAAAACTATGTAGAAATAATTGTATTTACAGCAAACATATACAGCTTATGTATAAAGTTCATATCGATGAACAAAATCTTATAAAATATTAAATCAGAATAAAGCCAAAGCCCTACAGCTAACTTTAACATAGCTCGCATAGCTGAGCTGTGTTTTCTATGTCACATTATAGTTCAGTTTGCGATGGACGGCTGGCTTGAAAACAACAAAACTTTTTTATTTCTTTACAGAAGAACACAAAACCACTTTAATCAACATGATTAACGATTATTATGAAAAAATAAATAAATACTTATTTCACGAGTTTTTGCTGCTCTATTTTGTAATTTCTTATTTTCAACCAAGTCATAACCAAGTACCAATTAATGCTATTTTCTTTATATAAAAAATCACGTATCGCGTATTTAAAATATTCAAAATTTTCATGATGTAAGTACATAGTTTATTTTTCAATCATGTCGACAACTTTCTTTTGAAGAAACCGGATTTTAATAAATAAATAGGTACGAAAAACATTACATAAGTAATAGTAAGTAGTTACCTACCTAGTTTTTTTTCATTATAAAATCTGTAAGATTAGTAGGTACCTAAATATTCTCAGTATAATGTTAATTTAAATTACTTATAAGAAGTCATTCAGCATATTGCTGCTCTTTGATTTATCATACCTATAACTAAAAATAAATATACAGAATCCTTATAGAATAAATTAACACTTAGACTAATATCACACAGTATAATTTGTAGGGAATGTTTGTATGTTCAGACCATACAGTAAATGAGATGATGTAAGAAATAAACGACTTTAATTCAAGTGGCGTCTCTGGCGCTATTTCTTTGATGTTTAGCTGCAACAAAGAAAAACAAAAGTTTAGATTTCAAATTCTGGATATTTGGCGCCACTGGACTTGTAGACTTGCAGTGCAGTGGTTATGACACCTGCCTATGATCGAGAGGTTCCAAGTCCGAATCCCTGTTCGCTGCGTCATAGTCGCTTTATGGACCAGTATTTATTAAATCTTTGGGGCCCTATAATAATTATAAGGAAACATTAGTTTCATTTGGTTTCATATGAATGAAAAAAATATTAGCAAACCTGCATAGGTACTTTTTTAAATTAATGATTATCTAACCAATTATTTCTCTGATAAATTTTGAGAATCAAATAGAGTTGACATAGACAAAAACATCTTTAAAAGACAAGACTACTAACCCCCCTAAACTAAAATGATTTAAATAATCTATTACAATACAATATCTCAATATAATGGCATATATGTATTACAATCTTTCCAAAAATTCTATGGAACGAAGGCGAATTTTTGTGTCAGTCGTGATCGTTTTTTACCTTGATAGATTTACCTTAAGATCTTATTCTAAGATCATTGTTACACAAAATTAATTTATTGTTAAAGCGGTGGTGGTAAGTAAACAAAGCACTCACCAGTATGGAGAAACAGGTGGTTCTTCAGATTGGTGTGCTTGGAGAATCCCCTGGAGCAGATGTGGCACTTGAAGGGCCAGGATCCACTGTGCACGTACATGTGGGACTTGAGGTCACCCGGCGTCGGGAACGACTTGGAGCAGAGACTGCACTTGTGGGGCTTCTCCTGGGGGCGAAAACACCAGTTTTACTAACTGCTTTTTGTCAGACAAATTTTGTAATTTCTCCAAGTGAAGCCTGACCAGGAATATAAAAACCCTCGCCATGTTGCGGAACGTGCCACGTGCCCCCATGCTCCCACCCTATAGACCGCTACTTCTTTCAATAATGTTGCAATATAAAACGCATAAGTGCTGCCTCTAATTCAGGGTTTTTATGTTTCTGGTCAGGCTTTACCTTTATTTAATGATGATTTCAATACCGTTTCACTAAATTGATTGATGGGACTTAGAGAATATATTATATCCCACCAAAAACAATTTCATGTAACATGTTGCCAAGAGGAAACCTGTGGCTCGCTCTTCCAAAAGTTTATCAGATCTCATTTAGAGCCAAGCTTGTAAACACCTTAGTCAAAATTATGTAGGCTTGGCCGTTTCGCCACCGTCACATGGACAAAAGGTGAAAAAATTTTTTACGGTTTATTACTTTCTAGTTATCAATTAGTTCTTGAAGTAACGAAACGGCCAAGCAACATATTTTGACTAAGGTGTAGAGTTTGTGAAGTTACTTTGCATCCAAACTTAAGTTAAACGACCGTAACTTAAATGCAAATAACGGGAGCTTATTCGCGGACAAAAGCTTGACAAATATTTATTACTTTTATATATTCATACGAACGATTGATACATTAATATATAAACAGTTTTCATATAACTGGAAGCTTTCAGTAGTTATGAAGATTGTAAATAGTTCAAAATACCATTACTGGTTGATTAAAAAACCACGCCCTTGCTTCCGTTAGCTTGGTCGCTACGTCCAGAACCATATCTTGGTAATCACGGAGTTACACTTAATCTATTTTATATGAACTCTCTTCACTGCGTTACGGAGTGGTAGTCTACGTTTAGGCATATAAAAATCATTGTATGGCTCATTTTTATAACAATTATTTTCAGAAATTATCTTTATAATCTTTTAGTAGATAAATAATTTGACGATGACCGACTGATATAAATTTTCAAATCGGATTGCTGGTTCCAAAGTTTTTTTCCAAGAAAAGCGCGTTGAATTCAAACATACAATCAATCAAACTAGGTACTCAACTTATTGAGCAGACCAGTACCTGCGATTTTGAATATTTAAAGACAAATAAAAATGAACAAAACATATATACGTAGCATACGGCAACAAATCGTCACGTCATTCAATTGTCATTTACAACAAAAATAAACAACAGAACAACAAAGTACCGCTGATGGCACATTCGGTGGTCGTGAAGAATTGAATATACCATGAATGTACCATATCGTGCGGCTTCCCGTGTACCAAATTACGTTTTAAAGACTCAACAATGACAGTAGATTTGTGGTTTCCTTAAATGTAAACGCTTAATTTAATCTGTACGGTTGTATTTTTGGAAGCTTGATGTGACTCCGTCTTGTTATATGGTATTTTTTTATGCATGTTATCCAATGGGGACATATTATTCAAACTGTATAGTATTTTAAAGGTAATTAATTATGAAATGCATTAATAATAGTGTCCTAAATCATCAAATGTTATTATTTAGTAAAACTGATGCTCAACATTACCAAAACAATATTTGAAATCCTTTATCAAATTTTACAAAGGAAATCAAATATTTACAAAGCCAACAGATTTAACATTAATTTTATTAACAGAAAAACGTTACACAACCAGAGAGAGATAATTTCGTAAATACGCAATTACAATTTAATAAAACTAATTGAAATATTTCAAGAAGGAACCAATTTTATACTCGCCTCGCCCAGTCTCCCTTTAGGAGTATTACCGAAGTATAACCAGTTTTTTGCCGGTCCGTGATTTATCCATCGGAAACCGTAAGACAGCTAATGGTTCTTTGTTTATTGATTTATACGTAATATTCGGTAGCGACCATGTTCAGCTCAATATTGCCTCTCTTTTTGTATCCCATAATTGAGCTACCAAATCTGGCGATATTCGGAAGGGTCAGAGATGCGGCAAAAAGGCACTAAGTTTCGACTTTCCAATTTAGACGTCATATAATTATTATCACTTTTTGTGAGTGTGAATATTAGGATGGATAGTGAAAATTAAATGGGTGGAGCTGCGGGCAATAAAGGTAATTTATTTGATATTTTTAATCAAATCATAGCAGGAAACTGCACAGGAAATTAAAAGTAGACCAGTAAAAATATAAAGTTCAATAAAAGAAACGAAATCTTAGATTTACCATTAGCACAGGATATTTACGAAAAAAAAATATGATCGTTTTGCAATAATAGGACAGAATTTTTTTTAAATGTAATATGATGGCAAACGAGCAAGTTTGATAGTATGATAAAATTTAATGCAATTTTAACAGTTGTATTGTTGAAGGTCTAACTTAAATACTGTCTCCGGTCTAAATATGCTTAATATGCAGCAAATATCCACAGACAAAGTTACAAGACGGTTCTTCATCAGAAAAATAATTAAGTCAGCAACTATTAAAGCCCTTAAATCGATTCAAAATCGCAATCGGGATCTCGAGTGACGCATGCGATCGATACGCCCGCTGCGCGTTATGGAAATTGGATGCAAATGCGATACGCTGCAGTTAATTTAACGAAATATATTGATGGCTCCGAAACCCCGGCATTGCTCGTTAGTACGCTTGTCAGGATGTGCGTGTGTTTGATTTGAAAGATTTTTTTTAAATAAGTCGTTATGGAAGGGCTTTTTGGATATATATTTGAAATGACTGCAAGCATTTTTAGTACAGTTACAATATATAACAATAATTGTTTAAACAAATATTCTTTGTTTGCAATTTCTATTTAGAAGTTTATACATATTTTGACAAATAAGTGTGTTGATGAAATACTTAGAGGAAACCCTAAAAATACATTAAGTATTAAAAATAAGGTAAAAAGTTTAATAACATTTTACGTCGAACCGGCCTCTACAGTTATGTCAAAATATAAACCAAAATTATTATACTTAAATAAACAGATTAGGTCTTAACGAAAAAACAATAATAATAAGTAACATATTATTCATATAGAAACTAATTAATAAGCTTATCCTAATTACTCAGAGCTCCGGGTAATCAATATGGTGTGTCGGCTATAAGACAACAAGAATATTAACTGGTCGATCGTGTACTACGAGTACAAGAATGTATTGGAACCAAGGCGATGTCACAAATTATTAGATGGAAAAGAGTTTTTTTTACACACACATACATCACATATAACATCTAAACACACAGAGAAAATCGTATTACACAAAAATTAGTTATTTAAAAGCTTTGATTGGTGCATTTTTAAAGCAAAGTCCGAATTGAGATGAATTTTTTGAATTTTTTTAACATGCATTGTCTTTTGATTCAAATGTGCATTCAAAATATCAGCCAAATATCGCAATGCTTTATCCAAAAACTTAAAAAACTAATATTTTCTTTTTGTCATTTTACTTTTTCTGTCTGTCTAGGGCTTGATCACAGATACTGGGTAAGTAAAATTAGATAGAAGTTTCTAGAAAAGACACCGCCCAAACAAGTTGTCTATTCAGATCACACGAAAGTGCAACGAAATCACCTTTCTTATTCACAACTATATTTTTGACAGCTAACGGCTTCAATTTACCCAGCCAAGTGTAAGCCCTTCCTTAGCTATTTCATTAAGCCTCCGTATAATTTAATCAGAGAACGATAAAGAATGATTGATAGAGGGCTGCGCTCGCGCCGCTCAGATAAGCTCGCGCGATTTTAACGAATTATGGTTTGATGCTGGATGCGGCTTACATTTTAATGGCAATCTAGGTTTTAAATCGATTATAGACCTTGACAAAAAAATCAATTAAGAGCTTGATGGATTAAAAGTATATTTCCAGCTACGCCCCGGGACTAAACTTCCGTGGGAATTCAGGCATAAAAAGTACTAAGAAAAATAATAAATCTAAAATATCATGTCTAAATCAAATATGTAGGTACAATTTAAAACTTATTAGTGTGATCTAGAGTGATACTCAACAAATCAAACAATAATTACCCCACATTGTTGCAAATGTTACTATATTATCAGGAGATGTGCATTGCAAATAGTAAAAAAAATGCAATGATCTACTAAATATTCCATAAAGGACGGCAACAATGGATAATCACCCATTGTGAAGAAGTTTCAAATCACTGCGTAATTTGCACGTCTGTTTTTATGCCCATTGATGCGGAAAAATTATCCGCACGCATTTCTTTATTAGCAAATGAGAAGATGGTATTAAAATGAATTATGTTTGGTGGCAACACTGTCATTATTTGTAGATCAGGCTTCCAGTTGTTGATGGCACGTGAGCGCAGAATAAAGAGGAAACAGGTGAGGCACTTCCAACATTATTATGGCTCTGTCTACCACATGAGGGATTAAGATGTGAAAATGTATCTAAAACTATAACTTTGTTAATGTTAGGCGAATTATAATTTTTTCCGCATTTGTAAAATAAATATATTTGCAAACATAAAATCATGTTATTACAATAAATAAATATATGCAATCTAATTTAACACCTAATATAAAGAAAAAAAAGACTCAAATAAAGCTATTTTTTAACTACAAATATAGTACTTATCTTTTCGGAAATATTCTTTCAGTAAAATTTTTATTTCAAATGACTTTTTAAAAGTTAAGTAAACATGTACAAATTTTTAAACATACAAAATAATCTTCTGTACACTCTGTATTTTGTTAAAGAGTAACTATGCAGCGTTGTAAAAAGTGGTTGTGTAACAATGAATAAAGGTGATGGTAGAGATAGTTTTTGTTATGCAGAAAAAATAGCTTCCCTGCGGTGCGGCGCGGCGCCTTTACTGGTCATATAGAGACGGGCGTCGCGTCGGCCTCTTTCGAAAGGTCCTGTTCAGCCTCAATGGGTTTAAATAGGGTTGAAATTCGACTTTAAAAAGTCCAGTTTTCGTCGGTTTCGCCCATTACTATTTTAAATCTGTCTGAAAATGCGAAGTCAAAGTCAAAGTCAAAGTCAATTTTTTTTATTGAAACTTGGCCTTCAAAGAAGGCTCTTTTTCACGTCGATAACTAATTATTTAATCATAATATTTTATGTCTCAAAGCTACAAACTACTAGCATTTCGGAACGACCACTGCTGAGAAGAAATGCCGAAAGAAACTCATGAAACAGTCTTGGTCGCCTAGCATGCCAGAGGGGCTATTCATTAACTTTATACATACACTAGATTGTGTACAGTCAAAAATAAAATAAAATATAAGTAAAAAAATAATAATAATATAATAAAACATGTTATGTTTGTGATCAAGTAACCACAATGAATTGGTTAAGAACAAAAAATAAAAATAAAATTCGAATCAGGATCGAAGCAGGATCCCCTGGCAACACCCGTTCACAAGTTTGAACATTTTAGAAAAATAAATACTTTCAGTCACTTGAAGATCACAATACACGTACATGTTTAACAATTAAATGTCAATGTAATTAAATAAAATAAAAAAGGTAAGGTTATTTTTTCACAATATCAAAAGAATGTAATCAAGTGTGGAGTGGCGAAGTTGTAGGGAGAGACCAAACTTTTTTATCGTTCAAATAATCACTTATTGTGTAATACTCTTTATTCATTAACGTATTTTTAAGATATGTTTTAAATTTTTGCATCGGTAAATTTATAGCCTCGTCAGGGAGCTTGTTAAACATTTTTACACTTTGACCCACGAAAGACCGCCGAACCTTTTTAAGCCTAAAGCAGGGCGTATAAAGTTTATTCTTATTGCGGGTGTTTATACTATGTACATCGCAGATTTTTTTAAAGAGGTTTAAATTGGATTTAACAAAAATAAGTACATTGAAGATGTATTGAGATGCAACAGTAAGAATTTTTATTGATTTAAAGAGCTCTCGTAGAGAATCGCGTCGTTTTAGCCCGTACATAAAACGAATTGCTCTTTTCTGTAATACAAATATTTTCCCTATCTCGGCTGCATTTCCCCATATCAATAATCCGTATGACATTATGCTATGAAAGTAGCTGAAATACACGAGTCTAGCTGTTTCAATGTTTGTGCACTGTCTTATCCTTCTCACTGCATAAGCCGCCGAGCTAAGTTTTTTGGCCGTGAGTTCAATGTGTTTATCCCACTTTAACTTACAGTCAACGGTAACGCCTAAGAATTTGACACCATGGCAAAAAATACCTATGACATCTTGGCTGGATTCCCACGCTTCATAGATTATTTGAACTAAAGTAGATGTTGCATCAGTAGTGGAACGACCTTTAGTGAAACTGTACTGACGATTATGTAAGATTTTATTTACGTTAAAATAAGAGACTAATTGCGTTAAAATTAATTTTTCAAATATTTTACTTAAAGCGGGTAATATAGAAATGGGTCTGTAATTAGTGGGATCATTTTTTGTACCCTGTTTGAATAAAGGAATAATTTTACTTATTTTCATGAGGTCAGGGAAAACACCCTCGGAAATGCACTTATTGAAAATCACAGTTAGATGAGGAGCAATCAAATCAATAATACTGCTAAGAACTGCGACAGATATACCCCAGAGATCCTCAGTATTTTTCATGTTGAGTGCCTTATACGCAGATAAGAGTTCATCCGATGTGATACTTCTAAATCTAAAAATGGACTTAGGATCGGAGGCATTTCTTTTTAATAAGTCATCTGCAGCACTGGGACAAGAGGAGAGGGATCCTGTGCTATTCTTAGAAATATTGGCAAAAAAATTATTGAATTCGTTGGCTACTTCGTCGTTAGAAGTTACGGTTTTATCACCAATTTTTAAAGAAATATTAATGTCGCGCGATTTCGATTTGCCTGTCTCGTTATTGATAATAGACCAAGCAGCTTTGATCTTATCATTAGAGTTTTTTATTTTATTAGTCAGATATAAAGATTTTGCAGCAGCACATACCTTTTTAAAAGTTTTTGAATAACATCTAACATATGATACAAATTCCGGTTTAAAATTATATTGTTTTTGGCCATACAGTTCATATAGCTTATTTCTACTAATATAAATGCCATTTGTGGCCCAATCGCAGAAATTTAGTTTTGTTTTCTTATCAAATGTTTTAAGAGGAAAAGATTTGTTAAATTCTTGTTTCACTGTATTAAAAACCTCATCATAATGGTCATTCGGATTTTTATTTGGGTCTATTTCAGGCAATTTTTTATTTATAGATTCGCGAAAACGCATTTTCCGGTACTTAGTCAGCGGCCTACAGGTTACAGGAGCGGAGCTAAGGTTAGACTCTTCGTCACGTGTCAGTGACACCTGTTGACCCAGGTGGTCAGACCCCAGACAGGCAAAAAGCTTTTCATCAGAGACCGAGCAATCACAGAAAATGTTATCTATACATTTGGCAGAGGTTGAGGTAATTCTAGTGGGTTCAAAGAATGTGTTTTTCAAATTAAATGAATCAAGCAAATTTCTAAATCCATTGCTTTCCGAACATGAAACTAAAATATCAACGTTAAAATCACCGCATAAAATTATATGTTTACTACTTGTTTGTAATATATTGGGTAAAACTAAACGCAGGCGTTTCCTGTTATCGCCGCCAGGCGTTTTGGGGTTCTCACAATTGCTCGCGTGCAAGATGGCTCGCGGACGGTCGCCATTGTCCTATGCGATATCGGTTTGATTTTTAATACGCGAGAGGTCCCGCGTTCTTTGATTGCTAATTATCTTGAGTTGTATTGGTGAATTTCCTGTTTGTTAAATAACTATTGAACTTTGTGTTTGTGTGCCCGTCATTGTGACTTTCTCCTGTGGGATGTGACGCGTGGCTGCTCGCTCACATCTATCTGTTGCCGAGCCGATTTCGGGAAGAAATCTATTTATGTGTTCTGGGGAATTGAGATCTCATGGGTTAGGTAGGGTGATTAGGAATTCCCCCTTCCCGAAGACACTCAAGTTTGGATCCGAAGAGAAAGAAGATTTAGCTTGGTAAGTGGTTTTCCATTGTAATTAATTTATAGGTTAGGTTATCATATAGGGCCCTGTAGCTCCCTTCATAAGCTACGGTGGTAGCAGACTGCGTTAAGTTAGTTAGGTTTTAGTCGGGCAAACGTGGTGCCGCGTGGAGATTTTTTCCCGGTACTTATTTTTACCGGTGGTTTTTTCCCGGTGAAGTTCCGGTACAGAATTCTTCCCGCCGCTTCGTTTGTCCGGATTCTCTCTGCCACATTTTCTGGCAGCAGACCGTAGTTGCTCTGCACATTTTCTGGTAGCAGAGCGTAGTTTATCTACCCTCTATTTGTTCGTTTGTAAAAAATAATTAATTGTTTGTAAAAATTTTTAGATTTTTCTTAGTTTGTTTGTATAAGAATATTTGTAACCTTTTTTGTATTTGTTTGCGGTTTGTACCGTGCGTTCCGGGTTTGTGCCATTCTCATACCTACCGCGGTTCTTCGTGTAGTTGTTTGATTTTGTTGTTTTTTATTTACCTTTTGTTATTTTTTGTTTGTGACTTGACGCGATGGCGAAGGTCTCCAATGCTAAGGCGACACTCGCCAACGAATTGAGATGGTTTGTGACGGCCGGTGGACTCCTGTCCCGGAAGGACAGGGAGGCCGCTATACTGGAAAGAGCGGATCAGCTCCGCTCACGATTAAACAACGCGGAAGCGGCCATGGCGGCGCTTACCGAAGCCGACCTTACCCCGGAGGTCTACGCAGGTCACGTGGCGGACCTGGACCAGATCCTGAGTCTGCACGATGACATCGTGGAGGCGGCGGCCGCAATAAGGGCGAGACAGGCTGGCGGACCAGCCCCTCGCACACCTGTTAGACAGGAAGGACCAGCGGTTACTGGTCGGCTCCCCACCCTTCAGCTGTCCCACTTTGGGGGTAGGATGGAGGAGTGGGTGGCATATAAAAATATGTTTGAGTCCCTGGTCGTAGCACGACAGGATTTGTCGAAGGCCCAGAAGATGGCCTACCTCCTCTCCACTCTTGAGGGTGAAGCGCGGTCGCTCATCCAGCACCTCCGGGTGGAGGACGACCAGTACGACACGGCTTGGGAGTTATTGAACTCCCGCTACCAAAACTTACGTTTGTTAGCGGATGCGCACGCCGCACAGTTGATGGCCCTGCCCAAGGTGGCCAACAGGGCACAGTTGCGCCTGCAGTTGCTCACGCCCGTTACAGTGGCCTGTAACGCGCTCCGCACACTGGGGCTGCCGGTGGACCAATGGTCCTTTTTGCTGGTGCACATTGTATTGGGCAAATTACCCAATGACATCCGCTCGCGATTTGAGCGCGAGAATGCGGAACGGGATAGCACCACCCTACCCACATTCACTGACTTGGTGAAGTTTTTGGAGTTTGAGGCACGGGCTGCTGAGAATACCATGACGGACTCAGCGCCATCCAGAGCGCCTGAACGTAGGCCCTTGGAACCCTCATGGCGAGGGAAGCCCCAACAGGGACGGCAACCGCCACCGCGTGGAGCTGGTGTGCGGGTTGCACACACGGCAGCAGTCGCGAGGGACGCGGACTGCCTGCAATGTGGCCGGATGGGCCACAGCCTGCTACAATGCAGGGACTGGCAGAGACTGCCAGTACAAGATAGGCGCCGCATGGCAAAGCGGCATGAACTTTGCTTTTATTGTTTGGGCGGTCACTATGCACGTGACTGTCCCAGAGCCATACCATGCAGTGCATGCCGTGGGCTGCACCACGTGATGCTCTGCATGAACCGGAACGGGGATGGCCCCCGGTTGTTGAGGCAGGGGTCCCCTATGGGCGGGGGCGCTCCTGCGCGAAGCCCTCCACCATCGGACGGAGGACGCGGCTTCGCTCGTCGCACCCCCCTCGGGAGGGGTCGCGTACCTGCGCGGGTCTTGGCGGACCGGGACCACGCGCCCCAAGGTCATGGCCAGTATGTAGCTGGCCAGGCCCCGGATAGGGCCCCCATGGGCGGGGGCCCTAGATCGGACGTGAGAGTGGGGACCCCCCCCTCCACGCGGGTTACCAATACCCAACACATGCAGCCGCAGCGGTTTTCTCCGCCGCTGCACGAGTACCCACGGCTGGAGTACCACCCGCCGTACCATAGGTATGGCCGGGCCGCGGGTTATGCCCCCCTCAGATGGGGATGTGCACTCGCCCGACACATTATCCGGGTCAGTGGCGCCCCCTGGTTTGGAGAGAGTGGGGAGCCCGTAACTAGCTTGCTCCCTTGCTGGGACAGAGCCGCGGACGGTTCTGCTCCCTACCGCGGTGGTCCGCGTATGGGGTCGTGGGGGAGAAGCCATTAATTTGAGAGCTCTGTTGGACTCAGGGGCTCAAAGCAGTTTGGTTACCACTCGAGTGGCACACCAGTTAGGTCTAGTCGTGGAAGACTCGCCTGTGCCACTTCTTGGAGTTGGTGGCATACAAGTGAAGTGTCTGACGGGCCAGACACTTGTCACCTTTTCTTCGCTGAAGTCCTCCACAATGAGGATCACGACTTCGGCTATGGTAATGGATACCATTGCGGGTTGGCACCCCTCGACAGACATACCGCCGGGTGTGTTGTCTTTGGTTTCGGGTCTGGATTTGGCCGACCCCTTTGTCTTTCATCCCGGCCCAGTGGACTTGCTCCTGGGCTCGGACGTATTGGGTTGGATTTTGTTGGGTACACAGAAGGCTCTGGGTTCGTCTTCACTGATGGCAGTGTCTACGATTTTTGGTTTTGCCCTGATGGGCCCTGTGTTTGATAATGGCACCGCGGAGGAGCCACCGGTTGTCGCATCTGCGTCCTTGGCCAAGACCATGCAAAGGTTTTGGGAGGTGGAGGAGCCACCTATGAGTTCCAGGATGGATCCGGAACACGCTGAGTGCGAAGCCCTTTTTCGATCGACCACGGAGAGGTTGCCCTCCGGTCGGTTTGTAACTAGGTTACCCTTTGTTGCCTCTCGTCCTAGCCTAGGGCAAAGTAGGGCGCTTGCGGAGAAACGACTGCTGTCCATGGAGCGACGTATGCAGCGTGACCACGTACTTCGCGATAAATATATTGAATTTATGCGCGAGTACGAGGATTTGGGTCACATGTCTCCGGCTCGAGTTGATTGGAGCTCAACTGAGCATTATTTTTTGCCCCACCACGCGGTGGTGAAGGCCTCAACGGGCAAGTTGCGGACTGTCTTCGATGGGTCCGCACCCACTTCGAACGGGGTTTCGTTGAATCTGTGTTTGCATTCGGGTCCCAAATTGCATAGGGACATAATTGACATCATCTTGAACTTTAGAAGACATCAAGTGGTTTTTGGTGCGGACATCCGGATGATGTTCCGCCAGACAGTCATACATCCTGAGGACAGGCGATTCCAGTTGATACTCTGGCGTGAGCGCCCTGAGGATCCTGTGACGGTGTATGAACTCAACACAAACACGTATGGTTTGAAATCTAGTCCCTATATCGCCATCAGATCATTGCTTGAATTGGCAGAGCGGGAACGGATCCGCTTTCCCCGTGGGGCTTCCGTGCTGTCACGTGACTTGTATGTTGATGACGTGTGCACCGGAGCCCAAAGTATTGAGGAGGCCCTCCTACTGCGGGATGAATTGATCGAAATATTGAAGACAGGTGGCTACGAGCTACGTAAGTGGTTGTCCAATGAGCCTAGAGTTCTAGAAGGGATCCCGGAGGATCACCAACAGAACCCTCACCTGTTTGAGGATGTGGATGATCCCAACAGGATAGCGGTGCTGGGCATGCAGTACCAGCCGCTAACCGATATTTTCACATTCCAAGTGGACTTGGAAATACCAAAAGTCTGGACTAAGAGAACGGTGTTGTCCGTAATAGCCCGTATGTTTGATCCAAGCGGTTGGATCAGTCCAGTGATATTCTCTGCGAAGTGTCTTCTTCAGAGACTTTGGACTTTGGGCGTCTCGTGGGACGAGCCGCTGTTTGGCTCTCCATTGGATGATTGGCTCGAGTTGTTTTCATCGATTAAGGAAGTCAATCGGATTGCCTTGCCTCGTCGAATATTGCCCCCGGGAAATATCGAGCCAGCCTGCATGGCTTTTGTGACGCGTCGGAGCGAGGCTACGCCGCGTCAGTCTATATGCGGACAGTTGACGCCGATGGCCGGGTCAATGTCTCGCTTTTGTTAGGGAAGAGCAAGGTCGCCCCCATCAGGACTAGGCTGACTATTCCCAAGCTTGAGTTGAGTGGAGCTCACCTTCTCTCTAAATTGTTGCATCACGTTGCATGTGAGCTGGCGGCCACGGTCGAGATACGGGACATCTTCGCCTGGTCGGATAGCCAGGTCGCGCTTGCATGGTTGCGCGCGGCCCCACATACCTTGGAGGTTTTTGTGGGAAATCGGGTTTCCCAAATCCAGAATATCGGAATTGATATAACATGGAGACATGTGCCGGGAGAGCTTAACCCAGCGGACTGTGCTTCCCGAGGTTGTACGGCACCAGAATTGGTGTCACACCCGCTCTGGTGGGGTCCAGAGTGGCTGATGGGATCAGAAACTTCTTGGCCTGTCTGTCAGACAGATGTTACTTCTTTGAGTTTGACTGGGCTCCGTGTACATGCTGTAGTCGCTGAGACGACGTCGGAGCCGGATTGGCTACTTGCTCGGTATAGTAGCTTGGATAAGCTTCTGGGTGTTACCAGTTGGATTAAGCGTTTCATACATAATTGTAGAAACCCACAGGCAAAGCGGTTGGAGCCGATTGCAGGTGCAGAAGAGCGCCGGAGCGCATTGTTGCATTGGGTCCGTGTCGTGCAGACCGGACGGTTTGAGTCAGAGCTTCGTATTTTGCGCGACGGACGCGCTAAGTTGAAGGGCGCGGTCGCTCGTTTGAACCCGTACATCGACTCGGATGGGCTTCTTCGGGTTGGAGGCAGGCTCCGGAAGGCGGATCTTCCATATGAGACTCGCCATCCTCTGTTGTTGCCCAAGGGCGGACCCTTGGTGCAGCTTTTGGTGTCTGATCGACACATTCGTAACGCCCATGCTGGGTGCAATGCTTTGTTGGCTATTTTGCAACGCGAGTTTTGGATTTTGTCTGCCCGAAGAGCAATCCGTAGTGTCCTGTTTCGATGTATTGCATGTTATAGGTTGAAGGCATCCACGATGCAACCACAGATGGGTGATTTGCCCGCTGATCGAATCCGACCTTCGAGACCGTTTGACGGCGTTGGAACCGATTTTGCCGGTCCCTTTTCGATCAAGGCTTCTCCCTTTCGTAATGCCCGTATTGTGAAGGGCTATTTGTGTGTATTTGTTTGTTTGGCCACCAAGGCTGTCCATTTGGAGGTGGTATCGGCTCTGACTACGGAGGCCTTCGTCGCCGCGTTGGATCGCTTTGTTTCGCGTCGAGGTCTACCTTCCCTTATTAGGTCTGACAATGGCACAAACTATAAAGGAACTGTAAATTATCTTAAGGATGTTTCTGTGTTTATTGATAAAAATTGTACTAGTTTAAGTCAAATTGCTGCCCAAAGGGAATAACCTGGAAGTTTAGTCCCCCAAGTTGCCCCCATTGGGGAGGGATTTTTGAAGCGGCTGTGAAATCCGCAAAGACCCACCTCCGCCGCATTATCGGAGAAACGGCTCTAACTTTTGAAGAGCTGGCCACAGTGTTTTGTAAAGTTGAGGCGGTCCTCAACTCTCGTCCTCTCTGTCCGCTATCTCCAGATCCAAATGACTTGGAAGCTCTCACCCCTGGTCATTTTTTGGTGGGAGGGCCGTTGAATGCCCTGCCCGAATACCCGTGGAAGGATGAACGCGTATATCGGTTGTCGCGTTTTCAAATGTTGCAGCAAATGAGCCAGGACTTTTGGCGTCGCTGGTCGCTTGAATATTTGCATTTGCTGCAGCAAAGAGTGAAGTGGACAGACAGGACTGAGCCTCCCAGGGAGGGTGATTTAGTATTGTTAAAAGAGGCAAATTTGCCCTCATTGCTTTGGCGACGAGCTCGCATATTACGTTTGATTCTTGGCGGAGATGGCACTCCGCGTGTGGCTGAGGTGTTGGTCGACGGTTCGATTTTAAGGAGAGGTGTGACCTCTCTCGCCCGCCTTCCCGTAGAGTAAGCTAGCGGTCTGCTTCTCAGACCGGGACGGGGGGATGTTTGTAATATATTGGGTAAAACTAAACGCAGGCGTTTCCTGTTATCGCCGCCAGGCGTTTTGGGGTTCTCACAATTGCTCGCGTGCAAGATGGCTCGCGGACGGTCGCCATTGTCCTATGCGATATCGGTTTGATTTTTAATACGCGAGAGGTCCCGCGTTCTTTGATTGCTAATTATCTTGAGTTGTATTGGTGAATTTCCTGTTTGTTAAATAACTATTGAACTTTGTGTTTGTGTGCCCGTCATTGTGACTTTCTCCTGTGGGATGTGACGCGTGGCTGCTCGCTCACATCTATCTGTTGCCGAGCCGATTTCGGGAAGAAATCTATTTATGTGTTCTGGGGAATTGAGATCTCATGGGTTAGGTAGGGTGATTAGGAATTCCCCCTTCCCGAAGACACTCAAGTTTGGATCCGAAGAGAAAGAAGATTTAGCTTGGTAAGTGGTTTTCCATTGTAATTAATTTATAGGTTAGGTTATCATATAGGGCCCTGTAGCTCCCTTCATAAGCTACGGTGGTAGCAGACTGCGTTAAGTTAGTTAGGTTTTAGTCGGGCAAACGTGGTGCCGCGTGGAGATTTTTTCCCGGTACTTATTTTTACCGGTGGTTTTTTCCCGGTGAAGTTCCGGTACAGAATTCTTCCCGCCGCTTCGTTTGTCCGGATTCTCTCTGCCACATTTTCTGGCAGCAGACCGTAGTTGCTCTGCACACTACTAGAACTAACCCGCCTAAGGGCTTCTTCCAAAACATTTAAAAGGGTGTCATAACTAGCTGAAGGCGGTCTATAAGCACAAATAATAATATATTTGTCCAACTCCACACAAGAAAGTTCTATTGTACATTCAAGAGACAGCCTTACTATGTCTTTTCTCTCTTTGCATTTATAATCTCTGTTTATTAATATTAAGGACCCACCGTGGTCAGAATTTTGTCTTAGAAATGCACTTGCTAATATATATTTATCCGGGAAGTTTAGTTTAATTTCATGTTTAAAGAAGTGTTCTGTGACACAAAAAATGTCAACATTATTATGTTCCAAAAATAAACAGATTTCATTAAATTTGCTGGTGAAGCCCTGTATATTTTGATGTACAAGATTTATATAGGAAGGCTTCACCTCTGTCTTATTATCTAGTTTAAAACTAAGTTATTAGTACTGGTACTAATATCAGATGACTTCGTTATATTAGGTATAACGGGTCTACCTCTATATATATTGTATGCTAACAGTTTAGCAATAGTCAGCTTATATCTATAGGGTAGGTACACAGTACCATTGTTATAAAAACAGTTGTCAATATATTTATTACAATCTAAAATATAAAGTTTTTTCAGATCCCACGTTAAATTATAAATGTGTGTATTTAATGAGTGTATGAACTTATTTCTGTAATTATTTTTTATATAGGGGAAAAGAACTAAAATTATTTGACCAATACCCACTCTCTCTATTTCTGACAAGATGTTTATACAGTTTAATATATCTACATGTGTGACATTTGTACTATTGCCTATAGCTAAAATAAGTGTGGTGTTGAAATCAAATTTGTCACACTTTAACTTGGACAATATTTGAGAAATATGTGATCCCGGCATACAAATATTACATGTGTTCTGAGTAGTATAATTCGAGACCAAGGGACCCAGGTTAGCACCTATTTCATCAGAGTAGATAACAGTTCTTCGGGTCTCACAGTCAAGGAAAGCTGACCTAACCGAAGAGCCTGAGGGGCTGCTGGTGTTGATGATGGGAGCATCCAATTGTGAGACCACCGGAGAAGCCTGTAAAAGGGGCACAGTCTCCGGGGGCATCACAACCTGTGTCAGGGTTGAAGCCACCGCACAAGCAGTGTTGTCAGTGAAGCGAAATTTTTATTATAAATAGAAGAGGAAGAATGGAAAAGAGAGGCAACCAATTCTGTTTCCGTCTGAATTCTGAAACATGGTCAAATTTACAGAGACCGGAGGCAAATCTAATGCACTGGTTTTGCAATCGTTCCAACTTATCTAAAAGTTCTTCAGCAATATATAATGCAGATTATAATAAAAATTAAAGAGAGCGAGCTAGCAGTATTTTCATCCTTCCTTGATTTTCATTAATACTGTAGTCGTCTCAAGAAGTCTTCACTCCTTCGGTCGGCCACGATCAAAAAGTATGGTTTTAGTAGATCTACAAAAAATCCCTCATAGAATACTACCGTCGCTTTCATTGCATTCTGATCCTGCTAATTAATAAATTCTAGTGTTAATTTATTTATTTTAAAACTGAAACAAGTTTGTAATTAATGTGATAAACGCCGAATTTTTATATACGTGTCACATTAGTCTAATAAAGTCGTATCAGTACTCGTTTGATACATTCATTTTGAAAGTTGGCTAATCAAACTCATTTATTGACTTCCTGTTGTAATGTTTTCTATAATTTGTCGCTTGTACGTAATATAACTGTACTTTTATATTGCAGTACGTATAAACCAGCTGTGCCTCGTAGCTTCACTCAGCGGGAATTTCGGGAAACCAAGATACCCTAAATTACCCATAAAAATCTTGATATATTGAAAAATAACGTTTAAATTCGATTGGTATTTCCGAAAAATAACCAATAACTCTTTAATTACTTATGATAATAAATCACATCTTAAATGGCAAAGTAAGTAGCAATAAAGTGTTTGAAATTATTTTAATTATAACACATTTTTTATTTTTCTTTATTTTTAGTCTTGTGATCCCCGTTATAGACTATATTCCCTAATTTCATCTAAAGTTGTATACCAAATGTCGTCAAAAACTGTTGAACTTGAAAGGATATACTCACATTAGTCACCTGTTATATAATAAAACTTTGGTTAACAAAAAAAGCGAGCACCTTTCGTCGAAATTTTGTAAATTTGACGCCATTACGACTAAATGATAGTAACATAATTATCATTGCCATCGGAAAGGGCGCAATTAAAAAAATGCTGTTTCCGATTTAGAGGCCTCGTGCGTGATGGCAGGTGTAAAGAGCTAATGGGATTATAAAAACAGTCTTCTCATCTGTGATGGGAGATGTCGGTTTAAACCAGTAATTCACATCTAAAGATTATATCCGATGCTGAGGCTTGAGTAGAGATTTTGATTTTATTTCTCAGTTAGATACTGTCACTACAAATGGGATTTGTAAATACGAAATATCATTTTTCGATTTTTATTAAATAGGAGGCGTTATTTTTTAATTTATCTTTGTTAAGAGTTAATGCAACTTAAAATATGGAGTAAACAAATATGGTGTATTGGAAGTGGCGCAGAGCGCAGAGAAGGAGTGGAAGCTTCTTGTATCGAAGACCAAGATCCTCTTTGGGTCGTCGAGACATCGAAGTAAGTATTGTAAAAATATTTGAATGTAAAAAAAAAAGATCACCCTCGCCTGGACTATGGGCAATTCTGTTTTATAATAAAACCTGTTGCAAAGCGGACGTCCCACGTCCCACGTTAGCTAAGTGCAAAAATAGGATTAATTTGAATACAGGCCGTCTCCGCGTGACGGACGGACGGACGAGCAAATCGCGACATCGGACCACTAGCTGCGTTGTTCGCTCCTCGTTACTCTTGTGGTGTGGCCCAGGTGTAAGAGATCTTATCATATGGCTTCCTCGGTGCTTCAGAAGGCACGTTAGGCCGTTAGTTCGGCCTCAATCGCAGTCTTTGAAACCCAACAACAGCATTGATCCCACGTGGTGAGACAAAAATTTTAAATGCATACATTAAAAAAGAAAAGTTTTGGTACAAACTTAAATTAAATCAATTACGTCAAAATCTATTATTGGGATTGCGTAGTTTCATTACATAATTTCTATATCCAGTCAAATACTTGTTCCACATGTTTATACTTGTACCACAACCCTTCCTTTGTGGGGCCAGCAATTGTAAGCACGAAATGTTGAGTGTGGCGGACGGACAGACAGACTGACAACAAACAAATAATGAAGCTAACGAGTGAAAATGCGTCAAGTGACCACTTCCCTGACTCTGAGCCTTCGAACGGAAATTTATTGTCAACAGAAATGCAAAACTGTTGCCAAATGTTGCAAAAATGGGACTTCGCTCCCGTGGGAGTACATAGACTTATATAAGTATTTGGTTCATGTGGGAATATTGGGTTACAGATTTTATGTAATCCTTGTAATCATTATTACAAACACAACAAAAGCAAGCTGCTGCCGTCCTGAATTGATGCAATTAGACATTTTCTGCGACCAATATTTTTTTTTTTATATTATTTTACTTTTTTTGTTTAGGCCATGTCAGCTTTAATGAATTTCTATGAGTCTGCGCGCACGCCCTAAGTACATCTACTACAGGCCCAGTTCCCATTGTATCCTAGGCTATTGTAACATTATTATTTATTCTTAGCTTACTAACTCGGCTTTCAATCTTCACCTCACTGACAGCTGAAAGGTCCTTCCATTCAAGTATGGTGATCAATTAATGGCATATTGGAAGTGAAATGAGTTCAATAATAATATACCTATTTATCGATTAAGTATTTATTTCATTTTCAAAATAAATAAGGTCCCAGAATGTCACGGAAACGTATAGTCCAAGATTTTTTTCAAACTCACTGATAAAAATGGTGGGAAATTAAACTAAACCAAATCTGTATTGGCAAGTTAACACTATCCATCGAGTCAACTCTATCAGCATTCCAGGCACTCCTCTATAAATCGTGTTGGAGGACTTTTAATTTATAGTTTGCAATTTTAGCTTTACTTTTATTCAACTTAGTTAACTCATCGTTTAATTTAAATTTGGAAAAATACCATACAGAAAAATAATAAGGTAACCAAGGATGATATAATGAAACGGAATCAGATATCGGCCGTCTCATATAGCAAGGTTCACACACTCCGTGGGACGCCATGCTCTGGTGGTCGTCTTCATACCGTCTTCGACACGCTCGGTGGTCGCACGTGAGAATTTTTTGGTAATATATTGGATGTGCGCTGCGATTTGGCTTTTTAAACTAGACTAGCTTTACGGCGTCGCTCCGCTTCCTTGGAAATTTGGGTGAAATCTTATATGTTCCATTGGTTATTTCAAGTTTCTAGTCGGGTGAATGTTACCCAAGATTTCACTCTGTTAAATCCTATCTAAGAAATTACGTCGTTTTTGTATGAAGGAGTCCGTAATAAGTCCGTATCAGTATCAAATATCCATCCATCCTCACTTTATGGTAAAAACAACATACATACATGGAATCACGTCTTTATCCCTTACGGGGTAAACTGAGCCAAGAGTTGTGAGACTTACCTTAGCCTCGCTTAGCTGAACAGTGGGCTCTCTGATGGAATGGAGAAAACAAAACTGAACTAATTTGACTTGGATTAAAATCCAAGGTAACGTGATCACTATAAAACAAATCGGTGGTCAAAGTTAAAAACGTTAATTATTTCACAGTGATCTATTCCGTGCAAAAAAGAAAGTGGTGGCTAGCGGTAATAAACAATAACATAACAAAGCTAAGTGCATGATTGCGCGTCACAGTCCCTGGGCAGCCGGGTTCCCACGTTGACCCGACCCGGGAAATTATTGGGCCCTTGACTACCTGGTCACAGGTGTGTCTTGAGGAGCAGGGCTGGTTACTGTGAGTTTTTAAGACGATGAAAAGAAGTGACGAAATTTGACGCTTGTAACGCCTGTGACTGCAAAGGTCCAGGTTTGAAAAGGTGATAGTTGTCTATTAATTGTATTTTGTTTTAAGTCTGTCCAAAACTGAATTTTTGGCCGATACAAAACAAATAAAAAAAATGTAATAAAAATACAAGTTTTTGTTTAAAAATACAAGAATATATCAGCTTTTATGTGGTTTTAAAGCAGAAACTGGTCGATACCTACGGCCCGGCCGAATATTTGGTCGGACTCTAATAACAATGCACAACAATTCGTCAATATTTTCAATCTCTCTAGATCGCAAAGAATTAAATTATTTTGACAGAAAAAGAGGAATTAACCATTAATATTTTTAGATTACCTACATCATTTCATGAAAATATACTGTTACCATGATTTAATGAATATTCTGCATGATTTTACGTATTATACTACATATACTTATCTATCATTAAAAAAAATAAAAAATAAATTGCCAACCCTGTGCCCACTTACCGTGTCCATGTGTGATTTTCTTAAGACGCGGACACATGAGGTCAGAGTTAACGTAAAAACTTAAGGTAGGGCGTTATGGGAGTTGAGCACGGTAACGTCAGTGTGCACCAAGCTTTACCGAACCGTGGTATAGCACTTGAATATATTATCGGGTCTTTAGTTACGCTGCTCTTCTTAGCATTGTGCTCATGGGATTCTTCATGAGTTGCTGTAATTATGTTGTTGTTATGAGTATTTTATTCATATTTTGTTAATTGGGCGTTTTAACTACAATTTATTAAAGATTTACTTTTTTTGTATAGTTTTCAATATTTTTTTTAATTTTGAATATTTTGGCTTTTTATCTAGTGGAAATACTTAGTTGAGACAAAAGAGTTGACTTGAATGAAAAGTACTGGTTTTTTAGTCTGAATGGCCCAAATAGCTATTAAAAAGAAATTATTGATCTTAACTTTTTAGAACTTTTCATTTATTATTTTCGTAAATCTATAAATTTGGTACCTAGCACTTAAAATGTTTTTTTATTTGTATTTATATAACACTAGCTGTTACCCGCGGCTTCGCTCGCGGCAAAAAAAGGATTAATCATAATCCCGCCCCTGTGAAACTGTTGCTTGAGCGCGAGTTAGCACTTTATTCACGATAGAGCGAGTTAAAAAATAGGTAAAATAGCAAATAGGCAAAATTACAAATTCATAGGCAAATACCGTTTATACACTCTCATATGTGTGCATGAAATTTAGTAAGGCTGCTTGCGTGCATGTCGTGATTTTCAATCAAAATGGCGTGAAAATTTCATCGTTACCGTACAGCGTATAAATAGATACATCATCAATATCATATTGATAAAGATATAAAATAATAAAAAAACGTGCCAACAGGTCAAAAAAGGAACCTGAACCTAACTTATTTTCTGTCTTCAAGTCTTTCCGGGCGGTAATAAAAAAAAAATAACCTGAACCTTACTTCTTTTCCGCCCTCAAAGTCTTTCCGGGTGGTTATAGAGAGTAACCTGAACCTAACGCCCTCGAAGTCATTCCGGACGGTCTTAAAAAAAATAACCTAAACCTAACTACTACTTCTAAATATACAAAGTTTAACACTCAAAAAATTTACAATTTCGAAAACATTGTTTATTTTTAGACCAACCGCGAATTGGACCAACTGCGAATTGAATCAACCGCGAATTTGACTAACCGCGAATTGGACATTTTTTTGAACTTTGGACCAATCGTACCTAAACCGTGTCAGTGATGTCTACAGCGAAGTGCTGGGCGGGGTGGGGTGCGGTATTTGAAATGAGTGCAGGGCGGTGAGTGACCGATATGCACGTTGATACTACTTACTATTCTGTGGCGCTTCTATTTTTGCTACACTATAAGGTATACATAAACATTTATAAAAATATTACTCGAAAAAACATTCTTCGCGAAAAAATATTAAAAGAACTTGTCCGCGGTAAAGTGCCATCTCGTGGCAGGCCGTGAGAACTAAAGGCAAGTATTTAATTAAAGCGCCATCTAATGACAAATTAGATGTAATGGAAAAATTGTAGTGTACCTCATACGGCTATGTTGCGCGCCCCGCCTCCGCACGCAATGTACATCACAACAAACTCACTGATGTTCCTTCACACACATAATATATAGAAGTTTGAGCAGAGTGCCATTAGTCCGTGCACTCAGCAGCGGTCCGCACACCCCGACATATCCGGGCATACTGCCGGCCGCCCAGTGCAACGGCCCATTTTTAATGGAAGTAGTGGGGAGGCTGTCGTAACGACACTTTGACGTAACGTCACTTTGACGTAACGTCACTTTGACGTAACGTCAGTTTTGACGTAACGTCATTTTGACATTACGTCTATTTTGTCAAATAATAGATGGCGTTACTATAATTGGTATCCCATGCCCACGGGAACCATTTTTTCCGGGATAAAAAGTAGCCTATGTGCTATTCCAGGTCATTATCTACCTCTGTACCAAATTTCTTCGAAATCCGTCTAGTAGATTTTGCGTGATTGAGTAACAAACATCCTCACAAACTCACAAATTCACAAACTCACAAATTCACAAACTCACATCCAAACTTTCGCATTTATAATATTAGTATGGATACTTTACATTACCACATCATACACCAACCCAAATTTATTTTAAAATTTGTTTTAGTAAATCGAAGAAAAATCCTTCAAAACGATGGGAATCAGATTAAGGGAAACGACAAAAAGGTGAAAATAATAAATATTTAACACATGCGAGTGTCCTGTAGTCCATTTCTGGATTTCAATCGGTATTCAACACTTTTTCTCATACCCGCGCGGTAATGGACATCGAACATTTGATGTTTCGTCTTTTTACGAAATTTTATTTTAAAAGTACATTTTAAGTATTAGTTGTACTTCCCTAGATGGTAGCTGGAACCCACGACTTAACCCTTTAAAGAACGCTCGGTAAGTAATAAATGTAATTTACTACCAATGAACGTATTTGGTATTTCGTTGAGTATCCATATGTAAACATGACATAAACAGCCTTTTCTTACATAATTTAATCAATAGATTTTTCCACCTACCTACCAGTTTTCTTATCAAAATGGAAAAATGGGTGCAAATAATTTTATGTGAGAATTTAAACTATTTCAAGTATTTGACCACTTCAGTAGGTACATATAATGTTGTAATTTACATAATAGTAATAATACCTTTATTATACACCCACCTAAAATTTTCTGCATAACCCAAAGGTTGGCTGGTAGATAATGCTTTATCATTAAGCCCTCCTATTGTAGGTTTACTTTGTATTTTTGTACAATAAAGATTAAATAATTAAATAAATAAATACATACGTAGAGTCTAGTCATTTGTTGTCTAAACGAAACTAGAGTCATCGTTACAGGTTCTACCAGTTCACCAAATTTAATCGAAATCCATCCAGTACATTTTGCGTGATTGAGTCACATCATTACACACATCCAAACTTTTGCAATTTTTCTTACCAATTGAAGTGAATGTCAAGAATATTAAATAAAGGCACGTTATAGATTGCTACGGTGTATACAGATATTACAAACTACTTGGTAAACAATCACCAGTAATTAGAACCGCAAGAAATGTAAATGATTGGTATAATTTCAACGCCAATAAAAAATAGACACTATTGTCCTGAGTGTTACATTAAGGATATGCTTGTGCATGTGAATTATCATTAAAACTGTAATAAGATCATCTATTGTGTCTCATCAAGGATAACTGGTGATATTTTGCAAGACAATGACGTATTGTGTTTGTGTGTAAGTTTCCGTGATTAGGTAAGCTATGTAAAGCAATAGTATAATCACACTGTGTCAATATGTATCAATGTCATTGCAAAAAAATATGAAAGGTTTCATGCTAAGAACAATTATGAAAGAAAAATTGTTTTAATTGAATCTCTCTCTCTCTCAGCCGAAAGACGTCCACTGCTGGACAAAGGCCTCCCCCAAGGATTTCCATATCGACCGGTCTTGCGCTGCCCGCATAATTGAATCTAAACAAATAAAATTTACTTAACCATAAAACGGTACCTAGTAATTTTAATCAAAGACCGTTTCTCGGGAGTTCTAAGATGAATCTGACTCCTACTAGTATCGATATTAAAAAGTAACATTTTTTAAAACTTGCTAAAAGGGCCTCACTCGTTTCGGAGGTCAAGATCGACCTTGGGGTCACTGAGCCAGCGGAGTAAGTAAGTAAAAGGTTCACTACTTCGTACTGAGAGAATTGCCTTTGAAAACACTTCGAGAATCACATGGTTTTCATAACACATCAAAGCACCAAGTTGAAGGCTATGACTCAAGCCATTTTCCGAAAATTCTCACGACCACGGTTCAGAACGCTTGACTTTTCCGCCCCGCTGCCTTCGTACAGAACACAGTCCAAGTACATGGCTGCGAGACTTGTATGCTAAATACATATATGTAATTATAATAAACCACCTGCAAGTAAACAATAGCCAGTAATGTTGAATATATTAACTTGTTTGAGTTGGGTTTACATATTTACTCATCTATATACATATAAAACAAAGTTGGGTAAGTTACATCTTTTATAACCATATAACAACTGGACCAATTACATGAACTTTGGTTCATGGGTAAGGTCATAAAGTCAACGCGAATGAAGTCGCGGGCATCAGCTAGTAGCACATAAGTTTATTATTTTGAGTTTTGACTCGTGATCCAACAGATTGCTTTCCCGAAAATTTCACGAGAGTGTAGACCGGGGTGCAGCTAGTTTTATATGAAATTGCCATATTGTAATTGCTGGAGCAGGAAGGTTCTAGATATAGAGAGATTAGAAAATAACTCTAAACACTTGATATCAAGTGTATTGTAAGAAATTTAAAGATTAAAACATTTATTTTCCTGAAATTGGTGTGATGACATTGTTAAGGCCAAAGGAAAATGCTAGACTCAGGCCGCAGCCTACCCATGCGGATGTGAGAAGGGCTATTGTTCGGCAGCGGACTTATTTTATGCTAAAATGATATTCATATGCAACATATAACCTTTACATGCAACAGGTTGGAAGAAGAGTACCCGTTTGTGAGTGTTGAGACTAGACCTGACGATACTCACCTTGATGTGTGTCATCCTATGATAGTACAGGTTGGAGCTGGCCGTGAATCTCTTCCCGCAGTGCTGGCACTGATGAGGCTTCTCCCCCGAATGTATCCTTCTGTGGGTGTTGAGGCTACTTGATGTGCTGAAGCCTTTGTTGCAGACCATGCACACGTGGGGCTTTTCACCTACAAAAAAATTACAATCAGACCTTTTCTTTATATATCCTACTAATATTATAAATGCGAATTTGTGATTTTGTGACGATATTTGTTACTCATTCACGCAAAATCTACTGGACGGATTTCAATGAAACTTGGTATACGGATACCTTTTATCTCGAAATATCCACGGGAGCGAAGCCCCGGAACGCGGCTAGTAGTATAATAATTCTAACACTTATTAATTTAACTTGACTTCAATATTCCTATAGCTCGACAGATTCAACAACCAAAATTTTAAAAAAGTATTGAATACGATAAGTAAAAATAAACCATTAATAATAAACATAAAGGATAGACTATTGTGGAGAAATAAAACATTTTGCGCCGACAACAGATGATGGGAAATATAAAGCAATTGATGACGATGATGTAAATAAACATAACATACCAGTGTGCGTTCTCATATGCCTTTTGAGTAGTGATGGCCTGTCAAACGCCTTGCCACAGACTTCACAAGGAAGCAACGCTCTCTCTGACTTCGCCGGCCGCCTCTGGATCTTCGGTGTCATTTCCAATAGCTCATTAGATGATCCTGCTGATGATGACGTCAGCGAATCTCCAGAAACTGATTTGTGTTCGTCTTCGGCGCCTGACGGTGGAGATATTGGTAATAGTACTCTTGATAGCAGAGATGTGGAAAGGTCTAGAGGTGAATCTGTGGGCAAGATATATAAATATTTCAATAATAACATTTTTGTTATTTTTACTGATGAGTTGATGTGTTTTTATTGACCAGCGTTTTGAAAGATGAATTACTCATAACATCTAGATGTGATAAATGAGTTTCTATGATAACCTTCAGTCCCATCATTATTACAGCTCCATGACAAAATTAAAATTCAATAGCTTTCATTTTCGGAAGACTGTTAAGCCATTGGTCCCGGCTTTACTTGCAGAATTCGCGTTGGTAATTCGCGGTTATGTGGCCAATTTCTCCTTTTCAATCCATATAGAAGATCAGTGCCCTGGCACATGGTAGGAACATGAAATAATTCGATGATTAGGTATATCAGATTAGAAACATGTTTAAAATATATAGACTACTCGCACGTAATGTGCAAACGGAACACACTATTTTAATTAGAGGTTGTATTCCACCGGATATGTATAAGTTGATATTTCGCGATCAGATAGCATCCCTCGATACAGCGCGGCGAGAAGACAGATGGGAGGCCGATACCATCGCTAGTTAGCCGTCGCGGTTTGCCTACTCTATTTGCTGGATCAAGATGCAAGCCTGTTTTTGATTTTTGATTTGAGATTTGCTCTTAAAATAGAATAACGTTGAGTTACTTTATGTTTATTGCAAAGTAAAGTTGCTTTTTATTTTATTTTTTACGTTTTATTATTACTCGTTATTACGGTGTGAATATATGATAATAGAGCATCTGTAGTATATTCAAAGGAATCATTCTTAACAAATCTGTAGATTTATCAGTGACCTTTTTAGAGTCGTTGGTGTCTATGGACTGCGGTGATTGCTTACCATCAGGCAACCCGCATGCTCGTTTGCCTACTATTCTATTAAAAAAAAGATTGCTTATAATATCTATATAGATGTTATAAGAAATCTTCATTATCGTTTCATTACAGAATTTCTAGGGGTAGAGGGAGTCGAAAGGTACCCCTAAAAGTTCTGTAATGAAACGATACAACTATATATACTCGATTGAATCATCATCTCGTTGACCGTCGTCGATCTTGTGTCGTTGCACGCTAGACCTTCTAAGTCTTTGGTCATCTCTTTGCAAGGAAAGATAACGACCTAGCTTGGTCCTAGCCCAGACCCTCCCATCTAAATATATTTTTTAAGCTTCTAACTTCAAAAAATTACTTGTTTATGGTAAATTTTGTTTTCTTTGCAGACTTGCGTATTGAATATATTTTATTATCTATCATTATAGCATCCACATTTATAAAAAATAAGCCATTGACGGCGGCATCTTTGAGAGTGCGTACGACTGTTTCACCGTATCTTATCAATGCGCTGATCCGATCGCTTTGCGGACGACGCCGCGAGGAGCTGGCTTTTTAGTTCAATCTATTGAATTTAAAACTGAGCTGTACTTTAATACTAATTGCTACTAGGCTTTTATCAAAACTATAAAGTTGGTTTCTAATAATGAAACTCATAAGTTTTATCATACATACATACGTATTATCACGCCAAAGACTAGCGATTTCCATTTATTCCCGGTTTATTATTTCACAATTTTTCGCCTGTGAGATATAATTAAATGCGTGACAAATATTTTATTAATTTCATGCAGAACCGTTAAAAAAAAAACGTTCTTTGGAAGCCGGCCCTGGGTGCACCGTCAGGTCATGCATAGTAATGCGTTATTATCGTAGCTGAATCCACGTGTAAAATTTCAAAAATGAAGTTGTAGAATAAGCATACTACGCATAATAAGCATACAAGTTACTAAGAAGATGTTTCTGTCGTTATTTTTTTATTATGGAAACGATTCTAATTTATCTTACAAAATGTGACCGTGTTCTATGGCTTTCCCTAAATTTCATGGGAGCAGAACTAAGAGCACAGCTAGCATCATATATCACCAGGGAAAGCCGTACTTCATCAAACAAGAAGTTTTAAAGATTCCAAATGTGCGATCGTAAAGTCAGCAGAAAGTATTCTAAAAGGTCTTTATATATTTATACACGCCATAAAAAGGCGAACACGTAAATGCTATCATCGTTAATTTAAAACCTTTTTGTTCAATTACATAACTAGTAGAATTTTTGATTATGTTGAAAAATATATTTTTTATTATTTTAGTTAATTAGGTAAGTTAAACAGAATCATGGTCTTACTGGCTGTTTCCCGCAGCTTTACTTGCGTTAATCTATACTGCTACAATAAAGCTGAAAGGTCTGGTTGTTTGTTTGAATGCCCTAATTTCTGGAATTAACGGTCTGATTTAAAAAACTATTTGAGGCAAGCTAAGCTACACCGGAATCCCACGAGAGCGAAGCCGCGAGGTTCAGCTAGTCTAATATGAAAGCTATGGTTTATGCTAAATTTCTATATATAGGTTGACACGTAAGTGTAAGTTACAAACTCTCAGTTTCACTTGTTTAGTACCTATATTAAGTACTTAAGTGAAGATATAAAAGTTATGAATAAAAGTTTTATTGTATAAAACATTGCATATAATTATTCCCACCAAAAGCAATAAATTCAGTTTTTACAAGCCAAAAACAAAATAGCATAATTTGCATTTAATTATTTTTATATACCCCAAAACAGTAGATAACTGGCTGAAAATAATATAGGTACACGCTGTTGATTACAAAAAATTTAAAAATCTTATAATATTTAGCTACCACTTTATGGTGCTATCAAAATTACTCGCGCCGTGAGAAAGATGTCGTAATATATGAGTTAGTTAGTCATCTTCATTAGATATAATTATTTCCGTTTGAATATATTATATTTCGTCTCAATTATGTAAAGATAAGTGTAGCGTACAGGTGAAACCATAAAAATAGAATTTCAATTTGTGTTAAATGAAAAGAAAATAATAATAAATATTAAATCCAAAACTCTATTAAAATTGTAAGTTGTATAGGTGATTATTGTAACATTATTTTATTGGTCGTAGCATACTCAATAATTTGTTTGAATGGTAGAGGCAAAAATGTTGAACGATTTTTATGATATGGAACAGATTTGAAACGAACCCAAAGTCAATCATTCCTATCTAGTTTGATTTCATTTCATTCGTTTCGATAAAAATATACTATCAATAAAAAAAATCCTTTACCACAATTTGATAATAGAATAAAAATAAAAATAATAATAAATAAATAAAAATTCTTTATTTGCTCCAAAAAACGTGAATTGTTATTTAGTTATAGGAGGCCGGGGAACTCTTTTAAGCAAAAAGCCTGTGCCAGAGCTCCCCGCTCTTTCCTGATGACTGCTAGAAACAGAATTTATTTAACTAAAGTTTAATTCTAGTTACATACCATAACCAGAAATGCCATCGACATCATCATATCTTTATAAAAAAAAGGTTTTAAAGAAATTAATTAAAAGAAGAAAAAAAATTACATAATATTTTACCCACAGAACAATTTGGGTGAATAGATGAGAAAAGGAAGTTTGTGCCGCATTCACTATCACAGACGTGTCCTCTGCATCAAATAAGATTTATGCTTTATTTTAGTTACATACCATAACCAGAAATGCCATCGACATCATCATATCTTTATGAAAAAGGTTTTAAGGAAAATAATTTTAAAAAATTACATAATATTTTACCCACAGAACAATTTGGGTGAATAGATGAGAAAAGGAAGTTTGTGCTACATTCACTATCACAGACATGTCATCTGCATCAAATAAGATTTATGCTTTATTTCAGTTACATACCATAACCAGATCTGCCTTCGACATCATCATATCTTTATAAAAAAGGTTTTAAAGAAAATAGTTTTAAATTACATAATATTTTGCCCACAGAACGATTTGGGTGAATAGATGAGAAAAGGAAGTTTGTGGTAGATTCACTACCACAGACATGAAATCTGCATCAAACAAGATATGCTTTATTATCATCACAACAGGACTTACATCACTATATGCTTAATTGTCATACACTTAGTTTATGAATTAAATGAGGATGACAATTTTTCATCAAGTCTGCTCCAGATGACCAAAACCTAGCCCTACGACAAAGTAGTCTTGGGATCGGATAAATCTAGCCACTAGGTTGGGTTAACAAATGCCAATAGATGCCAAGATAGTATAATGTAAACAATATAGTAATTTATTACAGACGTATATAATCTCTGAATAAGCTATTCTATATAATAAATAATAGAACTATATAATAAAAAAGAACATGAAAAATCAAGTACAAAATTTGACCTACCTTCTAAAATAGAGTCCATTGTTTGCCTATACAAGTTGTTCCTCATCCTGACGAAGAACATTTCCTCGGGCCTCTCGGGAAGGTAGTACACCACCAGCTCCGTGTGCACCGACACCGGCTTCACCGCTTCGTACACGGGCTCGCCTTTCACCTTCGTACAGACTAAATTCACCTAAAAAGAAAAAAAAGATTATTTTATTTATTTTATTTTATTAAGAAGATTAACAGCGTTACAATAAATGTATACAAGTACTTAATATTTAAATGCCGATAACAAAATTTGTAAAAATTTGGTAAATATAAATTTTTTCGACAGCATTTTTCGACATACGAAATACGGAATATGTCTACAAAGCGATTTATGTTGGTAACGGTTTTTTCACATTTGTACTTGTACTTTATTTATTTTCACAAAAAACAGAACATTTTACATATTTAAAATTTTGCCAAACTGTTAATACAGTTTAGCGGCAATTTAAAACATATTTAAAACACTAAAAAGCAATAATTTGATGGTTTCCGAATAGTCAGTGAAAAAAATATTATAATTAAAAAATGTCGATTCGGACAGAGTGTCCGAATATATTGTGTCCGAATCGTCAGTTACTCGTTAAAAGTCACCCTTTAGCAGACTTTTGGAAATTATCTAGACATACATATCATTACCCCTCAAAAGTTGAGCTTTCAATATGTGATTATTGCGTATTACCCTTAATCGTATTTGGAGCTGAAACAGGGACTCCGTGTGTGTTTGGACAAATAATTTTTATTCTATCCAATTTATTAATCGACTTACTTGAGGTCCGTAGTTCTCGGAGACCCTCAGGAATCGAACCCAGTTGCAATGTCGCACCTGCACGCCGCCCGACGTGCACACCTCGTCGTACAGACCGAACCGGTGGCGGATCTGATGACAAACAGATATTACGTCATAAAGGGGTCAAACATCTCATCTCTAACTGGGAGTTATGGGAAACATGCAAGGAAGCGCCGATTGACCACCAGATCAAGCGCCACAAATGGGCATGGGTCGGCCACACGCTTCGAAGGGACCCCACGCATATTCCCAGGCAAGCTCTCGAGTGGACACCACAAGGCAAGAGGAAAGTTGGACGCCCCAAGCAGACCTGGCGGCGTACTTTTGCTGCGGAGTTGAAGGCAACCGGTCTTACCTGGTCGAAGGCGAAGCGCATTGCCCTAGACAGATCACAATGGAGATGCACTATGGATGCCCTCTGCCCCACCTGGGGGCCTTCGGACCATAAGTCAAAGGGGTCAAAAAAATAGTTTATTGCACAATGTGCAATAAACTCTGAATGCAATGCACATTGTTTGTTTAAATACATAGAGCAACACGGACAACATAGAATTGAATTACATATCAAAACTTTCGCATTTGTAATATCACAAGATGTAAACCTGTTCATTTTAACAATTGAAAGCTACATAAATTAATTAATATAGCTTTGTAGTAGCGTAATTATTTTTTTTATGATTCATTTTAGTCTTAGGTTAATTTTCGAGTTATCCACAAATACATGCTCGTATCTTTAAGATAATAACAGAACAGTATGATATGATAAGCTGAATGCAATACACCTACTGCATTATCATAACTGGATGCAAATTACTGGCATTTCTCTAATAGGCCCATAGACTGTTTAGCTAAATGGCGTAGATACGACCAGATGCTACGGTTAGATTATGTTTGTGTATTTGTTAAGAAATCCTGAAACCTTAACTACTATATAGAAATCACTACCGTTCATAGCTATTTTTTATGTTTGCGTTTGAACGTTTGACTTGTATATGGTAAGTTGGAAATGTTAGAGGCGAGTCTTTGATTTCTTTGTTTAAGCACAGTTATTGTTGAAGATGGAAGGATTTCTCCGGCCATCCAGCGGGGCAATGCTGCTGGGGTTATGGGAATCTTTGGGTCAGATATGAGATCGGACTTTCTATTTAATTAAGTGATTCTATGTATCTGTACCTATTCTATGTATTTGATGAATAAATGATGGAAGGATAAATAGTGAATAGGATAATTTTTCCACGGTCGAAACCGCAAGCAAAAGCTAGTATTTAATAGCTTTTATATTTTTTTTTTATATAGAATATTAGGCAAACGAGCATGCGGGTTGTCTGATGGAAAGCATTCACCGCAGTCCATAGACACCAACGACCCTAAAAAGGTCACTGCTGCGTTGCCGACTTTTTGAGAAAGCGATAGGCTCTTTTCTGGAAGGCCCCAATGTCGAACCTATTCGGGAACACCGCTGAGGAAGTTTATTCCACATTTACATTTCATATTAGTAATAAGAATGATATATTTCCAACATTTGCTGCTAACTGTCGTATCCTATTTGGCATATCTTATATTCTGTTAGTCTATGCGCGGTGCCTTTCAAGTGCTCTACGGGGCATGCGTAATGACGTGCAGAATTGCGCAAATATGATGCGCGCGCGCCGCAAGATTCAATCCGCTGTACAATTAACGAGATACGACTACTTTCGCGGTACAGTCGAGCACTGTGCAAGTAGTTTGTTCCACGAGGGCTGCTGACAAACTGTTTTGCAGTTTGGCAGAAAATGTAAAAAGTAATAGTAAAATTTTTGTGTAATAAATAAATTTAAAAAAAAGTGCTTTTACAAGCTTTTAGTTTCATATGTCCTATTGATTATCTACCAATCTAATATATAAAATTGGACGCTGAATTTCTGATAGGGATATCAACGCAGAGACGAAACCACCGAACAAAGAACTATATAAGTTGTTTAAAATCAAAGGTGAAAACTTAAAAATAAATTTTAGAAAGGGGGGATTTCTAAAATTTATTTTTAAGTTTAAGTTTTCTAAGGCGTAAATCGGAAATTCACGCGAAACCGAGGCCAAAAGCTGATACCTTATAGGTAAGTAGTTTCTTTTTGCGTTCCTTCTTAGTAGCATCCAATACTTATAGGATAGATACTTTCATGTTGGTTTCTTATTATCTTATACATACATACATACATATTATCTTATGAAAATCAGTTACGTGCGAGAACGTACCTACTAAGTACTTTATCAGTTTTATTAATGACGACTTGGATGAACTTATATAAATGTATCAATAATGATGGAATATTAATTAACGATGATAAATTTGAGTTCTTATCAATTTCAAGTTACTTGAATATTTTTTCAATATAAAGACTATACCTTTAAAATGATTGAAAAAGAAATGTGTGTTATATAACCCAAAAAATGAATAATATCACATGACCTATAAAACGAGAAATTAATGCGTTAACAATTCAGAACCTTTTTTTATATTACTAAGTTTGCAAAAAGGCATGCGGTCCACCTGATGAAAGCGGTCACAGCAAATCTTTTCACGCCCTTTTTAAAAAATCTCTACGTTGTTGCCTTTAGGATAAACTATGGCAGCGAGCTCATGCAACCTCGTCATCAATGTATCATTTCCTGATAGAGTAACCTAAGCTAATCTTCAATCTAAACATTGCGTCCCCAGTATAAAATACGGTGAAAGTCAAAATGTCCCGAAATCCCAGAATAATAGGCCGTATAAATCACAGTACCGTTATACAAACGTCGGTCGTTTTTGTGATCCTTTGTGTGCTGATTCGGAGTCTAAAGATCTGGCGACGTCAGGGGGCGAAACTGGAGTATCCTTACACGGAGTTTATTTATTACAAGCCGCATCTCGGGGATCCTCTCCCGTGGACATTCCGGGATTACAATATCACATTTTTATGCTATTCTAGGTTCGACTATCCGTATATATAAATAATTTCACCAAATCATTCCTTGTAATTTGCATGACAAAAACGAATATAAAAATTTGCGTTTATCAATTAGTAGTTAAGCTATACTTCAGTCAATAAATAATATATTTTATTTAGTGAACATAAATTTAAAAGAATTCTGACTGTTTCTTGCGATAGATTCAAAACTGTTTTTTGCGATACGTTGAGACTATATTGCTAAAGTAAACTTACTTATTATGACAGGTCAAAAGATCCCCTCATTTCTTAAGTAAAATAAATATCACAATATAAATAAAATATATAATAAGTATGTGATTGATACAGCAGTTCATCAAATATAATTGACGTCAATTGGTGCCCTTGTTATTATCATCTGCCAATTTTAACCATATTGACGGATAAGTATCATAAATTGATAAAGAAATGAATTATTCATTCAATGTGACATTGCAACTCCCTTAATTATTTTACAACAACATAGGTATTTATTATTTCTTTATACCTACAGGATTTAAAATGATTACATAGTAAATAAAAGGTATTAAATGGTAGTTAGGTAGTTTGGCTATATGTAAGTTAGTATTTCGTTAACCAATCACGTCTAAGTCTGAAATTTGGTACACGGGTAGAGTAAACCTGGAAATGGCACAAGAATCGAAATAATAGCTAATCCAAACAGTTCTCATATTAACCTGTCAGATTAAAGCCACTCCATAGAATTATGACCAACTTGCATAGGTAAGGGTACGGTTAACTACGGCTTGTAATATTTTTCACTATGATCCAACATCTTAGGTTTTTGATACGTCCTTAACTTTAATGCTTACAATATACTTAGGAAAAATTTTCATCGTATCTAATTATTTACACCAAAATGATGTTCAGAGCTAATGTCAATCAAGAAATGCTTTGTCATTATCTATTGAATTTTATAAATAACATATTTTATATGTACTAGCAAGAAATAACATAAAACTACTATACAATATTTCGAAAAAAGATATAAACGTATCCAAAGCTGCCATTAGTATAACGTCATATCCTTCACCGTTTAATAAATCAAAATAATACATATAAAACGTGAAAACAGCCTTATGATTGCGCGGGAGTTGATCGCCGGCAGTGGTCACGACCTACAGAAGCAGCGGCCGCGGGCGACCGACGATCACCGTGCGCGCGCGACTGTACAGTGTACAGCCCTTTCATACTGCACTACTTTCGCCGACTGTACTCTACAAGCCTTTTACATTGCACCTCACCTGGCTGAGTAATCATGTCATGAAAGACAAACCTCAGGGTTTTTATATGTTATTATTTTTGACTTAAATTGAGTATGTACTTTTATTTGATAAATAAAAAAAAAATGTGTGCTATTTTTAAGATAATTATCATCATTATCAAAGCAGCTACCTTCTACTGATCTTGGTGGACCTTGGAATGTACCTAAATTCATTAAATGTACGTTACATGTGAAGAATAGAGAAAAGGATAAACATATTTTCATAATAAATAACTGCTTATGATAACGAAATCCCGGGCTGAAGCAAGTTACATACATATATACTTAAAACAATATTAATATTACAATAGTCTTCGAACACAATTACTATTTTCATTAATTTAGTCTCGTACATCACATTTTTTTTTATTAGGTTTAAAACAGTCCAACGGAAATATTTTAAATCCAAAGTTCATAATCATTTTGTTACAAATGTAATGTGTAACACTGACAGCTTGCCCCGACTGCACTCGCATTCCTACGAGTTCCATTCACGTCTCAAACGAGAAGTAAAAATAAAATTATTACACTTAGTTTGTTGACGTGTGGAAACGATTGTGTGAGTAGTACCTACTTAACAGCTTCAGTTAAAATGTGTGTATCTATTTTTAGATGGGATGGTTCGGAAATTAGAAAACCATACTTTTAAAACATGTTAGTACACAAAAATATATTCCCTAGATAAGTACGTTTTACTTACTAAGATTTATATAGTTATTGGGGGCGAAAGAAATAAAGTAGTGTTTATTTGATCTGAGTAGCAGGTTGAAGATTCTTCATTCCAACTCTGCTCTACACCAATAAATATAAGAAGGATATTAACAGTAACTTACGTTCCTGGTCTTCCCATGGGAACTGATTTTAACCACCAACAAAAGGTCTAATTAATGAAATGAGGATTCGTAACGTTTTTAGTTGAGAATGCAGATTTATAGAGCTAAGAAATTTATGACATCCTACAGTGAAAAAAAATGGTTCTGTAACAAAAATTGACGAAGACCAAATTACTAGCGAAGTTTACTGAGCGGACGCCGAATTATGAAAACTTGGTTGCAACCAAGTTGATATTGTTGGTGCTCTCAGTGCTGGTGGACACCGGCCCTTGTGATTCATTCGACCGTGAGGCCAATGCATCGAAAGCGGTTGCAACCAGTGCAAATTGCTACAAAAATATACGATAGTAGCATGCGTGTAGTAATTCATCAAAAATAATGTAAAACAGAAGCCGAAAGACGTCCGGGCCTCGGGCGGGACTTCTTGCGACCAACCCCGCACAGTTCAGTTTATTTTAAGGTGCGGTTTCATTCATGCGACTCATTTATCTTGTGATTTTAAATCATAATAAGCTGTTGTTTATGTGCTTATTACATACATATATAATACATACATATTTTTCCCGTGGGGGTAGGCAGAGACTAGCGATTTATTATTTTTGTGTTTAGTGTTTCCGTGTAAAGTTAATTATACCACAACTCAATTTTTGTCCGTGCGCTTCAGAATAATATAATATAATGCATCTTGTTTATCTCTCTCTCTCTCTCTCAGCCTAAAGACGTCCACTGCTGGACAAAGGCCTCCCCCAAGGATTTTATCCGTGGGGGGTTTTGCCGTAATCGCCACGCTTGGCAGGCGGGTTGGCGATCTGTATTCTTTTTGTTTTGTATTATCTGTATTCGACGTGGCAACACTGCCAAAAATCTCCAGAGGATATTGAGTTAATTTTATTAGTTTTATTGCTTATAAATTCATAGTTTTATTTATATAAAGTTTATTATATAAATCAGTTTTTTTTTAAATATTAATGTGTGTTTGTGTGTAATGAAACTCTACATTGCTTGCGTCCACGTCACCGCCCGCAGGTATTATTTGCAGCGCCACCAAATTGCTTCGTCCGTGCGCTTCAGAATAATATAATGCATCTTGTTTATAACTGAATCCAAATATATGTGAGCCAAAATTTGGAAAAAACAGACATCTTTTTTCTAATTACTTATCGTCCTGACGATCAAAAGCCTCCTAATGTTATCCACTTACGTTTCTCACTTCAAAGCCACTATACATGTATAAATATTGTTGTTTTTCAGAGTGATATCATTTTTTTTAAAGAATTTTACTAAATTGGCCTTATTTATTATTTGCTATCAAAGTAATTAATTGTTAAATTTGGTAAAAACGGAAGAAATGTTGTCGCAACTAATGAATTAGGAGAATATCCTGTAATGATAGTCTGTAAGAGTTGAAAATAAAATAAAAATTAAATTCATCGATTTGTAGTTTTTACACTGACTTGACTTGACTGACCGAAAAAGGAGTGTTATGTTTTCAGGGTTCATGTATGTATGTATGTAAGTTTCTTTATTCCACCATAAGTCTTGAACTTCTTAACAGATTAGGATGTGCGAGGTATTTTTAGATTCCTTGCATTTCTCCGAGTGACATAGGCTATGTGAGTTGTCAGTCGTGTTTTTTATCTTTTAATAATTAGCTTGTTTATTTTTAAAACATTGACGGGATCAAAGAAACCAAAGAAAAAGTGATGGTCACTGGACCACGGTCTGTGTACGAAACGAACAAAAAAAGGTATCGTACCTGTTGCATTACCTTCATAGGAAAAGTATTGACGGATGACGGAACCAACATAAGCTGAGCCAGCGGCGCACGCGCCCCAACAAATGTTCCACAAATCGGTACGAGATCGTGAAGGCCGGAGGTAAGCAGTAATAATGCGGTATTACTTGCAACTGGGTACCGGCAGACAGTGGCGCGAGTTTGAAGGTAAAGCGTTTGTAACTCTATTTCAAATGCTATTAATGTAAATAAATAAATCTATTCTGGTCTACTTCCATGCTGGTCTGGGAGCGAACAGAAAACATAGAATGTGCCAGCTGCTTCTCTTCCCAAAGTCAAAGTCAAAGTCAATTTTTTTTATTGAAACTTGGCCTTCAAAGAAGGCTCTTTTTCACGTCGATAACTAATTATTTAATCATAATATATTATGTCTCAAAGCTACAAACTACTAGCATTTCGGAACGACCACTGCTGAGAAGAAATGCCGAAAGAAACTCATGAAACAGTCTTGGTCGCCTAATATGCCAGAGGGGCTATTTATTAACTTTATACATACACTAGATTGTGTACAGTCAAAAATAAAATATAAGAAAAAAAATAAAATAATATAATAAAACATGTTATGTTTGTGATCAAGTAACCACAATAAATTGGTTAAGAACAAAAAATAAAAGTAAAATTCGAATCAGGATCGAAGCAGGATCCACCTGGCAACACCCGTTCACGAGTTGACCCGTTCACGAGTTCCCGCGCAGATTGTAAAAGTCAATCAAGGGAAAGGGCTTTAAACTGGGGATTCCTCCACTCATAGGCGATGGGCTAGCAACCTGTCACTATATCTGAATCTCCATTCCATCAGAGAGCCCACTATTTAGCTAAACGCGGCCTTCGAGTCTCACGACCCTTGGCTCTGTCTACCCCGTAAGGGATAAAGATGTGATTCTATGTATGTATGTATGTATGTAATAAATCTAAATATAAATAAGTCTGACGTTACAAAAATATTATGAGAATAGATGAAGCAAGAGAGATCTGTAAGGATCATAGCAAGGTGGAAATTCCGAGTCTCTACATACCCCGTAGAAAAAGGCGTTAAAATGTTAGACAAATGACAAAAATACGAGAGAAAAATGAGATTGTCTCACAATTTTTTAGCTTTTTGTCCAAAAGATGGCAAACGTGCAGTGTATGGTAATAAATGGTTTACACAATCATCATATTATTTTCCAAGGTAAACCAATTTTTTCGTATTTCAATTCAAGTGTCACTGTAAATTTAGCTTATGTCATCTAGTTTTATCTTTGAAGAGTAAAAATGCAACAATGTGAAAGAGTACTATTGAGTGTAAGCCTCCTCTTTTACATTATTGCACTTTTCTTTCCAGCATGAGACCTCCCCATCTTCTCGCATTATGTTTGTAATTCGGTCCCTCTTGTTGAAATATTTTTTTACCGCTTCACCTGTTTACTTGCGTCTTTTTATCTGTAGGGCAAGTGTGTGAGCGAAATTGTTCGTCATTTGTATGAATGCGCCCACTGGCTGTGGTGGCTGCACTTCAGTGATTGTGACCAATTCCAGGATATACATTTGTACGATAATGTTTTTTTATCTATTTCCTTTTGTTATTTCCACTATCTTTGGCAAAAGTTTCATCTCTTTTCTTTAACCTATAATTTCACCACATTGCTATAAAGATCTTGAATGTTGAATCATCTACATTGTTAGTATTATTATTGAATGGTCTGCTATTGCCTTTTGCGTTTCACACACTACCTAATAAATCTCAATTTATCTTTCAGGTGGCAAATTAAAATTTATTAAAATTATCAATTATAAGTCAAATTTGTCTTCAAACTCAAAAACATAAATAAGATCTAAACCCATTTTTAGCGCGATATAATCTCAAAAACAAGTAAAAGCATAATAAAACGAAAGAACTACATAACTCTAGTACTATATAATGAGTAGGGATTTCATATTCGATTGTAAATCTAACACTTCAACAGGTGTCAGTACTAATAGCATTAAATTACGTCATTTACACGGTACGTGCAATACCGTGACGTCACGGATCGGTATACCACGCGACAGTGGAGTGAGGGTGGGTGATAGACCGTGACTAAGTGGCTAAGTACTGTCGTCATGGACATGGACAATCATTTTATCAGGAGTTAATCACAAGGGTTAAACAAACAGGTTTTGTATGGATTTATTTGCAAATTGTATTGAGTTTTACAAAAATTACGACATATAGCTATATAAATGAACTATTGACTAGAAAAAGAATAAAAAATGAACTATTGACTAGAAAACTTGTCTGTGATCATTATCATAGTCAGTCATGTTTTGAGTCGTATTCTACGAGTGTATTTTGAGACTATTTCGGACCCAAGGTACCACTGTAAGACAACGGAAAACGATATTTTATGGAACCAAAATTGGGTAAAGGTCAATGAATGCACAAAAAATTATAATGCCTGTCTGTAATTAATGTGTAAAGAATGACTATCAACAAATAAATTAAACAATGTTTACATTATTTACTATGGTGCCTTATACAACAAGGTTATTTACAAAAGGGAGACCACCAGACCGAATAACTACCCTATTAGTACTATGATAAATACAATTAAAATTATGCATCAACTATGCTGAAATGATTATGTTCAGGATTGGACGGATGGATAGGATAAGAAATGTTGATATTATAGGAAGTTTGAAGGTAACACCTATGAATGAAAAGGTCCTGCCCTTCCTCTTGTTCGTTGGAAGATCACAATGAGGCCAACGATAGGATAGCGGAAGTGGCCAAATACTGATCAATTAAAATCTATTTTTTGCCATTTCGACTCGAGATGATGATGAATAAAAGGTAACTAGTATTCGATTTCATTATGATTTGGTCATGTAATGTGTACACAACTAAATACCAACATCGAACTAAAAAGACTTTGAACATGAAAGTGGATGGTAACAGTGGAAGAGGGAGATAAAAAAGAGATAGTTGAGTGAAGGACAACAAAAAAATGTTAGGAGTGAATGTTAGTATAACAGTAACCTTCAAAAAATGAGCCTACTACTTTTTAAAAGGCCGGCAACACTCCTGCGATACCCCTGGTGTTGTGGTTGTCCATGGGCAGCGGTGATTACTTACCATCAGGTGACCCGCTTGCTCGTTTGCCGCCCTATGTTATAAAAAAAAAAGTAAACAGAGAGAATGATAAGACAGAATGGTAAGAAATATTGCACATACCCCAGATGATGAGACATGATTATTATAGTAATAATCATTATCATCTCGAGTCGAAATGGCAAAATTAGTTTTTTTACCAACATCTGGCCACTTTCACCCCACCCTATCGTTAGCCTCATTGAGATCTTCCAAGGTACAGAAGGAAGGGCAGTTGGGCATATTAAAAGATGAGCCTTAAAAAGGACAGCTCTACAATCAAATAGGCTATTAGACAAGTGTCGACTATACTATGGTAATGAGCACCTGGTACTATGACGTCACAAAGTCAAAGTCAAAGTCAATAATTTTTTATTCATATTGGCTTAAAAATAGCACTTATAAATCGTCACTTTCTTGTTTTTTAGTTAGTTGACGTCATAAAATTACCTAAAGCTAAGTTTACCACCGCCTCCAAAGCGCAAGTGGAGAAGAGGCGGCGCAACAAACTCCACTGCTGCATTTTCTCCAAAGACGTCACTTTACAACATATGTCACTTCTACGTCACTTTACACAATACTTGTGCTCTGTTCCGCTTCGGTATACCACGCGTGCTATACCGGGGGTGGGCAGCCAGTCATGAAACATGTTCGCACTCAGGCGCATTATTCAATGGTTGTAGTGGTCATTGTCACGGTTGGTTGTACCACGTGGTGCTATACTGTGGTGGGTAACGAGACGTATAATTGGTGTTTGTTATGGGTGAGATATTATTATTAAAAAATTATGTTATCGTGCCTCAGCATTCTATGACAATTTTAATTATTTTTCATAATGAATATTATATTATAGAACTCATTATACTTGTGACATTTCTTCCCTGCGTAGGTTTTCTTTTTAAATTGTAATAGGTAGTCTGTTTGAAATTATGAGAAACTAGCTTTTGCCCGCGGCTTCGCCCGCGTGAATTTCCCATAGAAAAAGGTTTTTTTCCCGGGATGAAAGGTAACCTATGTCCTTCTCAGTACTTCTAACTATGTGTATACAAAATTTCAGGAAGAATTGGTTCAGAAGATAAAGCGTGAGGAGGTAACAAACAAACTCACTTTCGCTCATTTAATAATTTAATTTTCACCCAGAATGTATCAGATAGATTGCAACAGACTATATATTCACTCATGATTTTACAAGATTATCCGTTGTTTTACAAGAAGTAATAATAAATAAAGAAATGACTTGAGCAACAATACCGGCCCCGTCGTTCAATCATGATTTAATAGTACGTAAACATAATTTACATTGAATTAGTATGCACTGAGCAGAGAACATCAATCACAGCGGTGATTGATAAACAAACGGACGTTATATCAGCTCAGCTGTAAAAACCAAAGACTTTATAATTGTTATTTTTCTAAAGTAGAAAAAGTTCATCATATTAAAATTTAAGTGTATTTCGTAGGATTATTGAAATAACAGTTGTATTTTGCAAAAATCCGGAATATTTAAAATTATAACCAATTAGGTCAATTATCACGATAATTTTCAGGAATTTTGCATAAAATTATTTCCATATTCGGCAAGACACTAATTTCTATTAAAACCTCATAAAATTATTTAAGATATCTAATTTAACAAGCTAATTATTAAAAATAAAAAACACAACTGCCAAGTTTTTACACAAAAAGTACATACAAACATATAAGTTACTAGCTTTTGCCCGCGGCTTCGCCCGCGTGAATTTCCCACGGGAACAGTGCTTTTTCCCGGGATAAAAAGTAGGCTATGTGCTATTCCAGGTCATTATCTACCTCTGTACCAAATTTCATCGAAATCCGTCCAGTAGATTTTGCGTGATTGAGTAACAAACATCCTCACAAACTCACAAATTCACAAACTCACAAACTCACATCCAAACATTCGCATTTATAATATTAGTATGGATATACATTTTTGAAATCTCCTTTTAAAGCCCTTCAATTTGATACCCCACTCGATAAGATTGATCAAATTTAATTTTTTTGGTCTGCTATTTATCGCATATATAATCCGCCATTTTGTTTTTATGATGACGTCATATAGCCTATGTCACTCGGAGGAATGCAAGGAATCTAAAAATACCTCTTACATCAAAATCTGTTAAGCCGTTCAGGACTTATGGTGGAATAAAGAAACTTACATACATACATACATACTTACATTACATGAACCCTGAAAACATAACACTCCTTTTTTGGTCAGTCGTGTAAAAATGACCGTTATGAGCGGTAGAAAATAGATACATAATTAGATGATATTATTTTAGTAAATATTTTCACTACATTATATCCAAGAATATAGAATTTTCCCAATTATAAACTAAGCAGTTCGTGATGGGTAGACCAAAGGCAGACATCACACCGTTAAATTGTATTAGGCCTATTGTAGCCCAATGTTGAGCACGCTTCGTCGCGCTCGTGACTGTGGCCTTAGTGGGCAAAAAGTGGACAAAAAATAAACAAGTTGCCTTACTAATAATACACGATACATACGATAATATTTTTGAACTCTTTATATTACATTTACTGGGTGAGAGAGCTTCGTTCGGTAATGACATTTAACAATTGAAACATTTTATAGTCAAACGCTATCTAAATACAAACATTCTTATCTCAACTGATCTCAACCATAACATCCAATAGTTTGTGGCCCAAATCAGTATGACAGCCATCCATACATCCATCAAATTTGTCGTATTCACAATACAAAATAGTAAGATTCAATAGGAATCTCTTAAATTTATTTAAGAGTTATCAACTTTATCTTCCGAAGGCTTGAAGATTAACTAACCGAGCCAACATCCATTTCGCGCGGACTACTGGTATTATACTGAATATAAAAAGTACAAGAACATATTATGAACAATCATCCCATCACGGTTTTAATCAAGGGCTGCGGATACTATTCGGTTCCTTTGCATTCTTTAGCGACGTAATAATTGTGTTAAATGAGAGGGCAGGCTATCTCCGCGGTTGCATTTTGGTGGTACAAGGAGTTATGTAAGATGGAACAGATACATACATATTATCACGCCTTTTTCCCGTGGGTGTAGGCAGAGACTAGCGATTTCCACCTGCTACGATCCTTACAGATCTCTCTTGCTTCCTCTACACTCATCACTCTCTTCATACATGCTCTCCGGAACAGATGCCTTAATATTATCTTTAAAAAAAAATCGAAGGTGATATTTATGAAAGCTCTTCACGCTACTCAAGCTACTCGTATTATAGTAAACATTTCATATTCATAAATGAAACATTAATTTCTTTTAAAATATGTATAGGACAACTTTTCAAATTTCGTATTATTTTTTTTAAATTAAGTACTTTTGGTTTTAAGGATTTGTATGAAACATGGTTTATAAGGTTAAAGATTTTTTTTACAAATTTGTAAAGGTTTATTTTGTTTATGATTTCTTTTTGTTTAGTTATGTCAATGTTCTTGCGAAAATATAATTATGTAAGTATGAGTTAAAATTCAATGGCTCATCCAGCTACAAACAACATTTTTTAATATGAGTGAGGTTAGTAATTATATAGTAATTGGTGGGCCGAGCAGTAGGCACTGGTAGCCAGATATATCACGCACGGGATTAAAACTTAGAACGAACAGGTTTGTTCTCTTTACACCCATGGGAGTTTCCAAAATAATGAAACTCTTACAGGCAAACAGTTTTTTTTATTAAAATTAAAATATTCTTGTAAGTAGTGCGTGAAACATCTTATATTTAATTATAAGTATAAGTACCTATACAAATTATCACACCCCTATTACCTGTGGGGTAGACAGCTTATAGTGGTATATTCAGACCAAAGTTTGTAGTTGAATGGATCAAATCATCTGACTCTATAAAGAACGATGCAAGCCTTTTATGAGATCGCCTCAGGCTCTTTTATTTATTTTTATTTTTTATTTTTAATCTGTTTTATTGTTAGCTCTGCAATTTGTTGGAGGAAAGTTACTCGTATGGAAACGGTGAGCCAATGGTTCTGCTTTTTTATTCTTTATTTTATATTAATAAGATTTTTTTTATTTCTTAAATCCTCTGTTGCTCCACTTATGGGCAATGATTAAATTAAATTGATAATTTAAAAAGTACTTACTGATTTTTTTAAAATAAATAACTCTAAACAATTCATATTGTATTTTTAGTAACTAACTACAAAAACTACCTAGTAATATATCGAGAGACATAGATAAAAAAATACACTCTCTGTTTTATAAAGTCGGTCAATAAAATGCCTAAAGAAATACAAATATACGTTATAAAACCATTCGAGAGACAGTCTACACGGACCAGACTCTAAATGAAGTTCATTTTATGTAAAATTTATTGTCAACATGTTTTGAAACCATATTGTATTGAATTAAACATAGTAATACAGTTCAAAGTATTATATTTATTTACTTTTTCGTTTTCTTTAGACTAAAATAATTTTTCCTCAGCGGTGTTCCCCAATAGGTTCGACATTGGGGTCTTCAAGAAAAGACTTTATCGCTTCGCATCAGTAATCTTTTTAGGGTTGCTGGTGTCCATGGACTGCGGTGATTGTTTACCATCAGGCAACCCGCATGTTTTTTTGCCTACTATTCTTTAAAAAAAATTAGAAGTACACAGAAAGAGGATGGATGGTTTTTTTTATTATGTACATAGTTAGGCAGACAATAAAATTAGAAAACTAAAAAAACTTTTAAATCTAACGTTTATGTAAATTACATACATCCTCATTACGTATCATCACGCCAGTTTCCCGTGGATGTATGTAGAGACTACTACTTATAGATTTCCATTGCAATCCTTATACTAATTGATTTTGACAGGTGAATAAATTATAGCCATAATAATTAATAAAAATTAACATGAGTTATTTTTAGATATGACTTAAGTATGAAACAAATTAAAATCATTCATTTTTTTTTTTATTAATGGCTAGTTACTGGAGTGTTCTTTCTATCAGTAATATTAAATATAAAAAATATACATATATCTAGTATCTTTGGTGCAGAATTTGTTTACGAATACATTTTAGATTTGACTGTCTTTTAAATGAAGTATTGGTTGCATTTCTTCCTTTATTATTTTGATTTTATGATTTTTTTATATAGGTACTGGTAAAATTATACATTAAAATTTATATTTTAAACTGACAGGAGTGATAGGCTGTACCGATAATATTCTTTGGCGCTGGAAACCGAACCCAGGACCTTCATATTTGTGTCATAAACTATAATTAATCATTTAAATCCGTAACATATTATTACAAAATAACACTCAATCCAACACTATCATAACTTAGCCTAAATCACAATACCTATGCTAATGTCCCATTAAAATTCATAAGTCACCTTTTAACAAATTTCTGTCAAATTAATATAAATCGATTTCGTTATCGACACCGGAGAGTGCCAATAAAGAAAAAATGTCGTCGGTGTATTTCAAACGTCGATTTTTGTTAAAAAGTGGATAAAATAAACAAGGCGAGTGAGATGAAGCCATAAATCTTCGGGAGCGGCGCTTTTGGTCTCCGATCTAACAAATTAACAGGCGATTAAGCTACTGATTCGGGTCAAAAGTGCTTCGATGGGACATTAATGGGGG